>OX327689.1:26267500-27517500 GCA_946807835.1 Ailanthus altissimus
TTAAAATGATCTATAATTTTTCTTTTATTCACTTAAGAACAAAAAAAATAAAAAATTCTCAAAAAATTACACCATAATGTACCATGTTCTTAGTGTCTACATAATTTCTTTATTCTCTCTTATGGTTTACATTTTAAAATTTTATATGCTTGTCTATTCTTTTGTGTTTAAAAAAATTTATATAGTGAGTAAAATACATATAAAAATTTTAAATTTAATTGAAATAAGAGTCTTTATTTATAGGAGTCCTAATTCTACTTAAAAAAATCAATTAAATCAAAGCAAAAAAATACTCATAAGTTACTGCATAAATAGTATTAGTAATGTACAATACCCTATAAATAGTATTCATCGTAAACAATACCCTTTTTTTTTTTATTTTTCGTTTTACTCTTTTTTTACATTTAATACGTACTTAATTTATAATGATTCTCCTTTCGATATTTTTAACAATTTTTGTCCATATAAAATTATTAAATTTTTAATTTTTAATATATATTAATTATAGATGAATAAAATTAATAATTATTTAATACATAGTATTTAATGATATATGATATAGTAATATTAAAATATAAATTTTAAGAGAAATTTTTTGTTACTTTTTGAGTATACTCTTTTTTTTCATTAAATACAAGTTTTATGTATTAACTAACAAATTTTTGGTATTTCAAAAAAGAAAACAAATTTTTGGAAATGCTTGTCAAGCTAAATCAAATATAAAATGTTGATTCTTGAGGTAGAAAAAAGTATAGAAGTTTGAACTGAAAAATTTGCAATTGATAAAAAGAAATTTAAACCCAGGGGGTGCTTGCGAAAATGGTGAACTCCCCCTTTAATGTGCATCCTTCGACTGATGTCGGATTCGAAACCCTTTTCCTAAATAGTTGTAGAATGTTTAAAATAAAAAAGAATATTAACGTAAAAAAACGTAACTTTGAAATATTCCACGTGGAGAGTCTCCCATAAATTAATCGGTTGTCAAAGTAAACACCGTGGGCCATAATTTTCGCTTTTTATCCAATTTCTTAGTCGGTCAGATTTGACTCTCAATCCCAAAGGCAAAGTTAAGAGTGACGTGAAGATGAATGTACACCAGATTTATATGGAAACCTTTTCTTTTCTCTTCGAATTGTATAAAACAAAAAAGGGAAGTCACGCCACGATTTCTCCATCTGAAAATCAAACTTTTTTACCAGATATATGCAAGAAAATGCCTCACTTCTCATGCATGAATTCTTGCCTGCCTAATGGCTAATGCTGCCACGGCATGACCAAGGCGACAGTATTTAATAAGATGATTATGTGATATAAATGATTTTATGCACAAAAATTTCTATCATGTTATCAGAGATTAAAAAATTAATTAAAAGTACATAAAATATGCTGTATATTAGGCAATATTGCACAATAACTAATTGACATTGTAGACATTTGTTTTTCTTTTATTATGTGTATCAATGAAAGCTGCTTGTTATCCCATTTTCAATTAGTAGTGTGTATATCAGAACTTCGGAAGTTAATGGAATTGAATTAACTGTACTTAAAATGCAATTACAGTCAAACGTGTTTGGGCTTATAATATTGGATTATTACAATAAAAATCAGATATAATAATTTTAAGAAAGCAAAGATCTCGTATGTTATCAATTAAATATATTAATTGGACTCTACTTACACGTATTGTTAGAAAATTAGTTAGGCTTTTTAATTTGATACTATTTAAGTATCAATTTTAGTTATAGCACTGATATTGTTTATTAAAATTTTTACTTGTCCTAATACTTTTTATGATGATATTTAATATCTTAAAATCACTTAAACATTTTGTGAAAGATTTTGCTCATAACTAAGATAAGAATATAAAAAAATTATGCATAATAAAGATTAAAAAAAAAGTTAATCACCACAAATATAAGATATACATAATTTAACAACAAATATTTACATTCACGATAGATTAAAGATCTAGTTTCTTTTATTTAGTTTACAAAAATCTCCATATCACAAGAACTTCTAAGTCACAAAAACCTAACATAAGAGATTAATAAAGGAATATAACGAATAGCGAGAGCTTTCTCTCAAAGAATCTATCATCACTCTCTCGTACATTCAGTACTCAAGCGATCTATGATAGTACTCTTTCACGTATTCAGCATTCTAATTCCTACCTAACTCTCTATTATCTCTTATGTTTATATCTTTTTTTTATTATTCTAAAATATTATAAGAATTTATATAAATTTTATAAGATCCGTAAAAACTTATTTTTAGTTGAAATAAGAATTCACGTATTTAGAAAGTCTAAAACTAATTTGAAGATGCAAATCCGAGACAAAATAGGAAATTATTGAAACTGGGCGCCGCGATATTGCTACTATCTCTCATTGGTATTGTGGTGTTACAATGCTAGTGACGTAAAGCTTACACTTGAAAAATGTCTCAATTTGTGCCCTTTTTCACTTTCGACTATTTGTTTTTGTTTATTTTTCATATATTTAACGCATACTCATCATCGTGTCAACTCTTTATTGGCTTTCAAATTAAAATCATTCACAAACACAATTTAAATGATCAATTTTAACAGATTTCTCTTTGATTCAAAATCTCTTCAAGAAAATTTTCAAGATCTATCCCCTCTTCAACCAATGCTCAATTATTTTAGTGTTGATTCAATTAAGTCTTATACCCATATTTAACTCTACTAAGGCTCATAACTTCAGTCTCCAAAGTTATTGAATACGTCTCTAAAGTTATTGAATACGTCTCTTTTCGGACAATTTTTGTATTGTGATCTTTAGTATCATCTAGATACTATTATATTTACTATGTAGCCATATTTTATCCGTGCCAATAACTCCCATATCATACATTCTCTTTTAACTCTTGCCACACCAATAAAATAATCTCTAATATTATCTTTGATCTATATCATCTCAATAACTCATATTAAATCATATGCAATATTTTTTTCAAACATATAATCTCAACCGTATTTCTCACTCATAAATACTTTAAACATCACTTCTAATATTCTCTTCAAATATATAAAATGAATGTGAATTGAATTCAATCTATTAAATACGATTGATTGGACTCTACCTACACATATGTATAACATTATTTGGAAAAATACTTGATTCTGAAATTTGAAAAGCAATAAAACCAATTAGCCTTCTTAGCCAATCCGGATTCAGGCCATGTTCGCAAAGTCTGAGAGCTGGGAAGCAGCGTCGAATGAGGCTCATATATGACACCTAATTCATGTCACCAGTTTTGACTTGTCCATATAACCCAATCTCATACGAAAGAAAACAGGAAACATCCATGGCCGCACCTGCACAACATTGGTAAGCACTGCGCTTTAACGTGTTTAGTCCTGAAACACATGAGGACATAATATAATTGACTCCAATACATTTGCGTGGCTGCTCCATGCGGTAAATCAGCTATTTATTTTATTTTATTGCAAAAAGCCAAATCCACAAAAGTGCCTATAATACAAAGTCGTCTGGACTCGAAAGCTCTCTTTATAACCTCCACAAGCGAGAGTAGTTTTGATTCATCTTCTCTCTTTCTCTCAAGATGGCCACAGCATATTCTTTGGCCTCTAACAATACCCTTTTACGTTGTCCAATCGATCTGAGTTTCGATCTCGATGACGCTCTCACTACCATCACAAACACGCCGCCACCAGACGTGCACACGGATTCCGGCCATCAAGGCTCAGCAACGAACAGTGATTTGGTCGTGTCGAACTTGCCAACAGTTGCCACCGACGGAGTTTGCACAGTCTGCATGGAAGATTTTCAACCAGCTTTTCCCGGTAAGCAAGTTCCATGCGGCCATGTGTTCCATGCAACTTGTATTTCCACGTGGATCTCCCTTTGTAATTCCTGCCCTCTTTGCCGGAGTCGCTGCACAATCTCCGGCGAAGAGTGACCGGAAATTCTTGAATTAGATGAATTTTTTTTTTCTTGGATACATAGTGCTTTTGTAGCTTAATTCTTTAGTCAACGAAAGAGGTTTATAGTTACATTGTGACTCCTGTTTTATTCATCATCTCGACGAAGTTTGCCTTCATTCTGTTAATTCTTTACATTTTCTGGCTAACCATTATTACCAATAATACCATTGTGAAGACCATAATATCTCTTTTTCTCGTCTCGGTTACACATTTCCAGAAAACTCACATAAAACGAATTTATTGAGATCATTCAATAAACCTGAAAAAAAAATTGTTAGATATATCAAATTTGTATTTAAGAAAATGTGTCACTGTAAACACTTAATAAATGTTAAATAAGCACTTATGTTAATAGTCCAGTTGATAAAAATTTGCAGTACATATTTAAGTGGAGATTTGAGTTCGAATCTCCCATCTTAAATTTTAAATACACTTCTAATTGTCATAATGTTTTTAAGAATATTGTCAATTTAATTCTTCAAATTTTATTGAGTTACTCAATTAATTTCTATATATTTTAAATATCTTGATTAATTCATATTATTGAAAAAATAATAATATTTAATATACACTTTTTAAGGATAATAAGATAAATTTAATCTAATATAAAATTATCCATTATGATTACACATATCAATTTACTTTACTGCTTTTAAAGGGTGTACTTCATTTTTTTCCAACAGTTGAAACTAATCAAAATATTTATAAAGAAGAAATAACTAAGTAATTTAACAAATTTTTATGAATTAAATTAATAATTTTTTAATTGCAAAATGAAAATATATTTATTAAATTTTGTTGACTTTTTGATCGGTTACATCTGGAATTGTCCGCATCGTTGAAAAGAAAAATTAGAAATTATTGCATTGAACAAAATAGGTTTCATCAAGTTGGCAGTTCAATTAACATCAATCGTATAACATGATATAATTTTTCATTTTATGTATTTGAATTTTAAGTATGTTTTATAATTCTTGTAAATTGAACGTATAGCATTTTACTTATAAAAGATGAATAAATAGTTTAGACAGAAAATTTCTTATAGAAACTTTCTTTTGAAGCGAGTTATAAGAACACAAAACCAATTTTTTTTTTCAAAGAAAAACAAACTCACGTAAGTACAATTTGGAAAATTTAAGTTGAAACCAAAGGAAACATCTTTGTCTCTATTCAAAGTCTTTGATAATTTTATAATAAATCACAAATCGTATTCTCAGGATTAATCTTTCGTAGGTTACAAGTATAGCGTGCGTAAAGATAGCAAGATGATTGTTGGTCAATAACTTGCTGAGGAAAACTCCATTTAGTGGAGATGGTCAACTAAAAATACTACTTTGCAGTGTTGACTGGGTTGCCGCTTGTTTTAATATATACCTAAACTGTGTTAATAATCGACTCAATTTATAGCCATAGGCTAGACTACATTCACAATTTCATTGTGGGTAGGAAATTAACTTAGCACTAATTTTTATTTTGATTTTTAATTCAATGTCAAAATTAATCTTAATTTAAATCATTAAATTCTAACAATGTAATATTTTTCTTTTCTTTTTTTTTAAAGGAAATATCATTAATTACAGACCGAAAAATAGCATCAGACATTAAGCCATATTAAATACATACTGATTCTTAGAAAGTAGCTAATTTGACCAACTTGTGGCTACTCTATTAGTATCCTTAGGGTTATAGAGAACATGGTAGAAAGAGAATTGCTCAAGGGATGCATCTACATTCTGGTAAATGATTCTTATCTTCGAAAGGGAGTGTGTATGTGTCTGTAAGTTAGTATTCAATACTGAAGCATCAAAGGCCAAAATGATCGACTGGAAGCCAGCATCATGCGCTAATTTCAGGCTCATTCGATTGGCCATTGCTTCGGCCATTGGAGCTTGGAGCAAGACTGGGAAAGTTTCTGCGACAGCAAGGATAAAATGGCCTTCAACATTTTTGACAATAACCCTAAGACATATTTTCCAAGTTGTATATTGCTGCATCAGTATTGATTTTAAGGTGACCAAGCGGTGGTAACCATTGATTTATAGTAGGCTCACCGATAGTTATGGCAGCAACTGTTTGAGCTTCTTGATACTCCTTCAAGTAGTATGTTGATTAAGAACATGTCTTACACTAAATAACTCCTTTACTTTTCTATCATGTAATTTTATCTTTATACTATCAATCTTTATAATTTCACAAGTCATATCACTACTTATTAATACTTTACCATCATTAATTGATCTATAACTAATAAATAAGGATCTATTATAATACATTTGAAAAATAAAACTAGAATTAAATATTCACTTACCAGCATACTTTTTATTTGAAGCTACTAAGGTTTTTGCAATATCATAGTCCTCTTTATAGATTATTACAGCGTCACCTTCCATTTTCTTTTCATTCTTCATTCCTTTTCTCTTTAGACAATCTCTTATGAAGTGCTTTTATTTCTTGCAACCAAAACATTATCTAGATTTATCCTTTGACTGATTGTTCTTCCCATGTCTCTTTTCAACCATTCCCTTTGTAGTATACACCACTGCAATATTAGTAAGCTCTGTTCATTTTTTTTAATTCTTTTAAGTTTAGTAAGGCATTAATATCAATTATTATTAAAGTCTCTCTGTCATACAATAGTATATCCACGAAGTGCTCATACTTGTATGGTACATAACTCAACAAGATAATGGTTTTAACTTCATCTTCTACCTTGACGTCAATTGTATCAAGATCGATGATAATCTTGTTGAATGTATCAATATGGTCTTTAATCGAAGTGCACTCAAACATGAATAACTGATACAAATTTTTCTTGATGTATAGACAATTTACCAGGGACTTCGTCATGTACAGATCATTAAGTTTTTTTTTACAAAAAAACCAATTATAGTCTTTTCTTCAGCAACTTTTCTCATAATTTTATCACTCAATGGTAGAATAACAGTACCATGAGCTCTCTTCTAAATGGTTTCATGATCAGATTCAAATTTTAGATGTAGATTTTTTTTTTCTCTTCACTAGTTTTTACTTAAGTCTCTTCAAAATCTGAATCTAACCTTGACTCACATATTGTTATTGCTTAAGTCTCTTCAGTGGTAAAGCTATCACCTTCACCTTCCACATATTAAAATTATTCTGCCGATTAAATTTTTTAACTTTATACTTATAAGATACAATGATCGAATAACCTTATCTTTGATACCATATGTTAGGATATTTTGTGCTCGAAAATCTCCACCAACAAGTATTCAAAAATTGTAAAGAACGAACAATACGAATAAAGAAAATAATCAAACACACAAGGAATACGAATATACGTGATTTGACAACTTGCCTACATCAACGGTAGAACATAGGATCTTAACTTCTTTTATTATTCAGTGATTACTAATAAACCACTCAACAATCACAAAGATCTCTCAAGAGATTACAATGAATACCTATTATACCGAGCTCTGCAAGGGTCTAAACAGCACTCTGTTGTGGATCAGTACTCAAGTGCTCCCTAAGCTCTATACTCTCTCTCTCTCTCTCTATCTCTATCTCTCTCGCGCGCGCGCGCGATGCTTATTGATGCTTACCACTGTAATGGCATTATGGGATTTATATAAGCTTCAAAACGATCCTATAAACTATATATCTAGTTAAAAGAGGAGTCTACGTATGTAAAAGTCCAAAATTGACTTTAAAAGAAAAAAAATTGCACAAAATAAGAAACTTAGCCCTTCGATACAATGGGTTGGCGCCACCTAGGCTGGGCTTTAGTATCTTGCCACTGCCAAGCCAGTGTCCCAAGGCCTAGAGAATGGCCCCTTTTGTTGTGTAAGTCCCTCCTCATTTTTTACTCTCCGTTTTTGTTCTTTTTTTGGTCTATCCATCATATTTTCGACCTTGTGTCATCTCTTCATTAGTTTTCAACTCAAAATCACACTCAAACACGATTTTTAATCACCAAATTTCAATATTCTTAATATTATTTTTCTTTATTTTTTTTCTAAAAGGTGAAAACTCAAAAAACTAATAAGTAGTTTGAAAATACAAAATATATAGTGTATATATATAGTTTTTTTTAAAAGGAAGAACTGTTAAAAGAAGAGCATTCCTTTGACATTCTCCAAAATTCTAATTTCCCTTGACATTCTCCAAAATTCTAATAAAAATTAGAATTTTGGAGAATGTCAAGGGAATGCTCTTCTTTTAACAATTTAAAATTTAGAATTTTCAAAAACAATACCAGTAATAAAACTCACGATTCATATATAAATTATCAACATAAAAGTGAGTCCTGCAATATGACTAAAATAAGCTATTTTTATTGTGGGTATAGTATCTATTGGGAAATCAAACCTAGGCTCTTACCTATAATACTATTTAGGCATTAACCTTAACTTTGACTTGATTCCATTAGTTAGAATTTTTATATGCCCTAATACCTATGGTTGGTATTTAGCACCTTAAAACTATCTAAGTACTTTACAGAAAACTCCACCCACAAGTATTCAACAATATAAAAGATCATGCATAATAGAGATAAAGAAAACAATAATCATCACAAGACACAAAATATACGTAGTTTAGCAGTAAATGCCTACGTCCACGGTAGATCAATGATCCGATTTCTTTTATCTAGTTCACAAAGATCTTCATATCACAAAGACCTTTAAGTCACAAAAATTTTTAGGTCACAAAAATCTAACATAAGAGATTAATGAAGGAATACAACGAATAAACAGAGTTCTCTCTCAAATGATCTATCATCACTCTATTATGCATTCAGCACTCAAGTAATCTCATAATTACACTCTCATGCACTCAACACTCTAATACCTACCTAAGCTTTCTATTATCTCTTATGCTTATATCTTTTATGCTTGTGTATTATAAGTGGTTATAAAGGTTTATATAGTATTTAAAATATCCTTAGAAATCCTATTTCTAGTTAGAATAAAAATTCATGAGTATAAAAATTCAAAACCTACTCAAAGAAGTCAAAAACTCAACCAAAAAAAAAAAAGCTTTGCATGTATTGACACTACGACTCCAAGCCCTGCAATTCCTCTTTGTTGCACTTCACACTTCTCCTTACTTTCGACTCTCTGTTTTTATCTCTTTTTTCATATATCCAACACATACTCAACTTCATGTCAACTCTTTATTAACTTCAACTTAAAATTAAACTCAACCTTAATTTTAAATCACTAAATTTTAATAATATCATATAGATAAAATTTTAAGTTATAGTTCGTATTTCATCGTTCTCATTGTAGTTTGCATTGTCCTTAACTTTAACATATGAAAAATCATTATTAGAGAAAAATGGCATTTAATGATGATGATGTAATAATAAATAAATTAAAAAATATATTTAATTATACTAATTTATAAATCCGATCAGTTCGAATTTTATAAAATGAAGACTTGAAATTGAAACTTTAGTGCTAACAATTCTTTCTTTCTTTCTTTTTATCTTTAGTTATATTTAAATATTTCAAAATTAACTAAAAAAAACATCTTAAATAATATAGTATTCATCATAGAACGTGTGAAGTGGTTCAATGGTTCACTTCTCACATCTACATTTTTCAATTATTGTAGATTTGAGTCACGTCTTTTTCCTTAGTTATAATTTAAGTTTTAAAATTATTATTATTGTCTATATTTTATAAATAGTGTTGTAAATTATTTTAGTATATGAATTATAAATTATATAAATGCTATATGAGATGAGACTTATTAATTACGAATAACGATGAAGTTTTTTTTTTTTTTTTTTTGGAGATATGTACCATTAGTTGTCAACACTGTATCGCAAATTGGCAATTTGCAACCGTATATAGATTAATACTTCATCGTAAATTAAAGATAACCAAACCCATTACGCCTTCGAGCCAATCCATATTGGTGAGTCATAGCTGGACGGGACAAGGCTGCTCATATCGCACATGTATTCATTTGAACCATTCTTGGACCTACTTTATCATATCAACAATTTTGACTTTACTTCTCTAGTGACTAATCTCAAATGAAGAAACATCCATTTTTGCCCGCCCGCCCGCCCGCCATTATACTGCTTCGTGAATCTATACTATACTTACCATAAGATAAGCCCTGTCGTCTGTATTTCTTTTCTTGTAATAATATTTATTAAAAAAGACGAAATGACAACCAATATGTTCGTTGGATTCACCTAACAATGCACGACACCTATCCTTTCCGATTAATCAATGATGACCACTTCCTTTAAAAAGCCAAGTAGTTTTGCTTGGCTGCTGCATGTGATACATTACATGACATTACATAGCTACAAATAATCGGCTGGTAACGAGTGGCATACTTTGTCTAAAATAGTGTCTTAGAAAACCAAAAAGAAAGGCAAATCTCCTTTAAAATCCCACAATCCGAAGGGTTTTAATTCATACTCTCTCTTCTTCTCTTTCTCAAAATGACGACTGCATATTCTTTGGCGTCCAACAATACCGTTTTACTCTGTCCAATCGATCGATCTAGGCTTTTACCTCCGCGAGGCTCTCACTAACATCACAAACATGCCGGCACCGGACGCCCATCAAAAAATGGGAATAAGCAGTTGATTTGGTTTTGCACTATTTTGATCATTCTTACATTTTTTAGCTAAACAACCATTTTGAATTAGAGTAACGTTACTTTTTAATTTTTTTATCATAACGTTCATCAATTGAATAATATGATAAATTATTTTTAAAATTATTAAAATTTATCATTAATTAACTAATTTGAGAGGAAAAATTTTAAAAAACAACTTAGAAAATATTAATATTATTGGAGATTTGGTGATTCAACAATTTTATTTGAGTAAGAATTGTGAAGAATATCAAATAAAAGAGTCATAAGAAGACGATGACGTGTAGGATATGAAAGGAGAAGTAAAATGAAATTTGAAGACACGAAAGGAGGCAAGTAAGGCGAGGACCGGTAGTCCAAGCCGCAGGGCTTGCCAGCTAGCATGCCAAAGCGAAAAAAATCCATTTTGGCTTTAGATTTCTAAGTTTTAAGATGTTTTGAACTTTCAAAATATGTGAACTCTTATACCAATTAAAATTAGGGTTTGTAGGCATAAAATAACCTTATATAAACCTTTTAGTTTGAAAATCAAGCATTAAGAAATACTCTAAAATAGAAAAGAATTAGATAAACACTAAGTACTTGTGTGCGCTAGAGTGCAACCGTTGTTTAGGTGTTCATTATTTGTGAGAAGGTAAGAGTACATTAAACATTAGATCATTTTAAGTGTTCTTTATTGTGTTTTCTTATAAATTCTCTAAAAAATTAATAAGTAAAATTAAAATTCTTAAATTTACAAAGAACATAGATAATTAGTCGAACTATGTAAGTGATTGTATTATTTTTTTGATTATCTGTTTTATATTTTGTTATTTTTACTTAATATCTTAATTATTTCACTGCATAAAAAGATTAAAATTAAAAATTTAATTTAATTAAAATTTTTTACTTTAATTTAATATCCCTCCAACAATATTATTTTTCAAATTAAGATTTCACTTAAAATCCTATTTTCATCCCTGCAATATCTCTCCGCTCTCTGTTCCTCGTTAAAGGAGAAAACACGGAGTGAAGAATGAATTTCATCATGTCATTACCATTTGGATAACATACCAAACGTGTCAGATTTATAATGATATGCTTTTTAATTTATGTAATACTTTTCAATTTTAAATATGATTTATATAATTTAGTTACAAATTGAACAAGTATGATGTTTTACTTTATAAAATTATGAGTTGATGCTGTTAATCAATGGTTTTATAGTTTATGTACGTAACCAAGCAGAAACACCGGAAAGAAAAATGACCCGTAAGTACAATGTACAATTCAAGAAATTTAATTTGAAAACGAAGAAAATATGCTTGTTTTTATTTAAACTCTTCGGCATTGAACTCTCATATTAATGATCTTCCGCAGGGGATAAGTATGTTATGTGTAAAGATAGCAAGTTGATCGTTGGTCTATTACTTTAGTGGAAGACAACTCCATTTTAATGGCAATAAAAACGTGGTCAACTTTCCAAAATCAAACTCAGCATTGGCTGCATTCAGTCTTCCCTGTCCTGCATGCTAGTTATTATCATATTTCATTATATATAAAAAAAAAGTGCGTCAATAACAGAATCATGTTATAAAATCTCGTTTAATAATGGATAATGCAACGACTGTCAACGTCTTCTTTTCAAATGTGGATAGATAATATCAGTTCTAACAAATTAAATAGATCACACTACATAAAAGTTGATCTATTATATGTAATAGCTCATATACGATCTTGAGAATGGTAGAAAATATGTTTCAAAAAGAAAATGAGGAGGGAAAGAAAATATGTGCTATAATTACTTTCTTTCTCTAAATTTTTTCTCACTTCTCTTTGCAAAATATAGACCTTAACTAACTTAACCGTCAGAAATCTTTTCTGCACATACCACCAAAGATTCTCTATAATCTAGAGAGAAGGGAAAGAAACAAGTAGAATTATAAATGTCAGTATTGTCAAAGAAACAACTCTTTCAGTTTATATGATCCAAAATTCGTTAGCAAACCTCAATATGTCAAAAACTTCTATCACAAGGAGGTTAGCAAAATTTTCATAACAATCTCAAAAAGGTTTTGATAAATTTAAGAAATTCACCTTCCTGTTAATTAATCATTGTTAATTCTCCTTTAAATCCTTGGCCAATTCAAATAACTAAATGGTAGTACTCTGATGCCTTGAAAATGGTCTCTTTACTCGAGTATAGAGTACAAACTCTTTTTCACTTGTGTGGCTTATAAGAAAGTGAAAGAAAGAAAATATGCAAAGAAATATTTATTATTATGAATTTGATAACCACGCACATGCACATACACGTATGCACATACGCATGCACACATACACATGCACGAACACACACATGCACATACACGCACACATCTGCACACACACGCACTATAGTTTTTGTATAGCTCTGAAATAAGTGAAAAAAAATAGAATCCTAAAATCAAGCTAAATATTGTAACTAACTTTTTCGAGGGAAAACAAAATAATCATAACCACTTCTGTCACATCATCTCCTTTGACACATTAACAATGCAGTCAATATTAACATCACCATTTAATACACTCCCTCAAGTTTAAGCTACCTCTTGTTAAGGCCTGAAATTTGGTTTTATGGTAATCAAACTTGTTAAATGGAAGCGGCTTAGTAAGTATATCAACTATATGATCTACTTTGGGAGCAAGTCTCTTCAACTTGCTTATTTATCACTTTTTCTTTGATAAAATGTACATCTAACTTAATGTGCTTAGTTTTAGTATGAAATTGAGTCCAATGCCAAAGCTTGTATACTTTAATTATCATAACATAGAACTAGAACCTAAGTTTTACCATCTGTAACTCTTCAAGCAAATACTTGAGCCACATGATTTCAGTACAAGTTGTAGCTAATGCTTTGTACTTTGCCTCTGCACCAGACCTAGACACAACATTTTATTTTTTTAAAAGAACAAGATACAAGATTATTTCTCAAGTAAATACAAAAACCTTCAACTGATGTTCTATCATTGGGGGTCACTTCCCCAATTTGCACTAGGACAACTAGTAAGTTGCAGACCACAAGTGCACTCAAACTGTAATCCATGATAAATTGTAGCTTTTAGGTATTTAAGCACCTTTTTACATGCTTGCCAATGCTTATAAGTTGATGTAACAAGAAACTGAGTTAATTTATGCACTGAATAAGAGATTTCAGGCCTTATGAGAGTAACATACTGCAGAGCACCCAAAATGCTCTTATATAGTATAGAATCATCAAATAACTTATCATCATCTTTAAGCAACTTTTGACTTGTGCTGATTGAAGTATCACAACCTTTGAACTCTGACATATAAGCTTTAGCTAGTAGATTACTAATATACATGGCTTATGATAGATGTAGTCCAACCTTTGTAGGTATCACTTCGACCCTTAAGAAATATTTAAGACTTCTTAGGTCTTTTAAAGAAAAGGTAGTACCTAAAGACTTGATGACCTACTCTGATTGTGTTGATTCATGACCAATAACAATAATGTCATCTACATAGATCAATACTAAAATAAGTTTGTCTTGAAGTGTCTTGATAAAAAGAAAAGAATCTCACTTGGAATTAACAACGCCCCCTATAATAATGCAAATTTGAGCTTACCATACGAAGCCCTATAAACCAAGCCCCTAAAGCTTGCTTCAATCCATATAAGGCCTTATGTAACTTGTAGAGAAAAGTAGGATGTGTTGGACCAATAAAACCTTCAGACTATGTCATATAAACACCTTCTAACAATTGGTCATTCAAGAATGCATTATTAACATCAATTTAACATACCACTTAAACATCATATCCCAGCACAAAACAACTATCACGGTAAAAGGCTTTATAATAGGATTGAATATTCTAAAATAATCAACTCTCGGTGTCTGCACAAATTCCTTGGCTACTAATCTTGCCTTATACTTAAATAATGTCCCGTATTGATTATATTTAATCCTAAACACCCACTTATTAGTAACAACCTTAGTAGCTTCAGTTGCTATTACTATAGACCATGTCTAGTTCTTCATTAGGGTTAAATACTCTTCATTCTTTATTGATCTCCACTTTCACTTGAAAATGCTTCAGCAACTGAATAAGGATCAACTTCTAAAGTAGCCAATTTTCTAGTCTATGCCCTTAGCTAATGAATTCCAAATTTTGATCTGGTTTGCATTGGATGGCATAAAGTTTGTGATGCTCTTAGTAATGTTAATGCTTGGTGCATTTGTTCATTAACTATTGGATTTGAAGTGATTATGGATTCTGATTAATGAGATAAAGTGATTTTGTATATAGGTAGATTTTCTAATGGTATTTCTAGTGTATATGAATTTATAGGTGATGAAGGATTTGTAGTTTAAGGAACTAGTATTTGAGATGTGCTAAGTGAATTTTTGTGTGTGTGTGTATGTTATGATGAGATTAGTGGTGATGATATATGGGTTAATCTATTTGTGGTAAAAGAACTATATCAACCAATGATGTTAGTTAACCTGTTGTAAAAGATATTGCTAGTAATAGGGCTCTGTGCTAATGAGAGTTTGCAAATGAGAAAGTAAAGGAAAGAATGAACTAAGCAGAAGGAATCAAAGAATGTTTGGAGTTCACAGAAGACTTTGACTGAAATAAATTAGTATTAGAAATAGCGAGTTCATCAAATGTAACATGCCTTGTAATGCAAGTCTTGCCTAAAGGATGCAAACACTTATATCCCTTATGAACATGACTATATCCTATAAACAAATACTTTTCAGTATGGAAGTTTAATTCATATGGCTAATAAGGTCTAAGAAAATGGAAACATACTCATCTATTTGTCTTTAAGAAAGAATAATCAGGTTTACAAGTGTATAGCTTCTCAAAAGGTAATTTGTTATTTAAGAGAGTAGTAAGCAATCTGTTGATTAAGTATGAAGTTGTACCGAAAGGCTTCCTACCAAAAATTCAAAGGGAATAAAAGCTTGTACTACAAGGTAAGGCATGTTTTAACCACTTCTTTGTGTTTTCTCTCTACAATATCATTTTAGTGATGTGTATGGTGACAAGAATTCATAAATTGAATACAATCTTGACTTTAGAATTGACTAAAAGCTCTAAACTTACCACTAGTCAACTTATTGCAACCATTTAGGAAAGAATTCCTAAATTGAATACCATTTGCAACTTCTTGCAACTATGTCATTACTAATATATTCTTAGGTCTTTATTCCTATTTCAAACAAGATTCTAACTCTTAGAATTGCTAATTCTTAGTGCTAACTTAAACTCTTTTAGATCTGCAATACGTGAAAAGTTATAGGCTTATTACTATATAATTAATAATTAAATATTTAATAGAAATTTTCATTGTATAAATATTAAATAATAATGTCCATACAATAATTGGAATGTCACATAACCATAATTTCAAGGTAAGGAAGGCCGCTTCCCTTTACAAAGTTTCCCCTAGTAACTTACTCCAAGGCCGTAATTCTGATAGGATTTGAGTAAGGCATTGCTTGCTAAAAGAGGTGAGCCCCTTGCTGGGGTCGGTGCTTACGTGTCATCCTTGAATGTATATATACTTATGTATTTATACAAGTGTTCATTCCCATTAAATCACTAATACCTATTAATATGGTACCATGTAATGTAACGTTACAGACATTATATAATCTGAAGGTGTTCAGATCAGATCTAAAAGAGTTTACATAAGGGCCTATAGTTAGCCATGCTGAGAGATATAAATGATAAATGTTAGTACAATTAAGTGTTAGTTGGTTATAATACTCAGCAGATCCAAGAGTTGGAGTATTGTCTGTAATGTGACATAGACCTGAGAATATACCAATAGCTGCATAGTTGCAAGAGTTGCAATCGGGTACCAGAAAATGCTAGTTATGCAAGTATGTTCTCGAATAATTATCCCTGATCTATTTCTACCGATGTGGGTCTGTTGGTGGATACTTATATATATAGATCAGCATATGTCGTACCTATAGGGTATAGATGGTCGTTCCTAGCTGACTGTGATCTTGGAGCTCGTATTGACATAGGGGTATCCAGTTAGGATTGGATATGGGACAGACTCACAAGGGCCTCTGATAAACACCTTATATAAGCCGTTAACGGAGGGTCTTCTTGAGCTGAGTAGTATACGTGGTCCTTTAACCTGAGTTCCACGATGGGCTTGTAAGTGATCCATCATACTTTGGTTTCACACATATCACAGACTTTTCATGGTGTGACTGCTGGGTGTCGTTGGGTATGGTCCGATGCTTAAGGAGTTCGGTGTGTACATATATAGGATCCGTCAGCTCACATAGGGAGTTTGATATCCAGATGCCTCAAGACTATATCTCGAACAATCTTGTGGCCATAAGTATTAATCCGGAGAAAGAGTTCCGTCAGGGTAGAACAATATGTGCAAATAGAATAATATGGCAAAAGAGTTTGCACATATTGTTCAATGAGATATGATTCTAGAGATAAGACATGGATAAGCACTAGAGAATTTGACGGTGATAATCTATATCCCCGCACATCTAGGATATCATGACAGAATGACTATACGTATGTGTTGTAACCTCAGCTTGTATGGTTCAATGGTTACAATGCACTAATTTGTAATATCCGTAACGTGTGCGTGGGGTATTTTGTTGGGATTTGTGCTTACATGCCATCCCATAATGTATAAATATATAGTGATTGTATTTATACAATTATTATTTCTAATAAAATCGTTAATATTATTTTTATTAAATAGTAAGATGCTTGTAACGTTTTAAACATTGTATGATCTGAAGGAGTTCAGATTTGGTCTAAAAGAGTTTAGACCAGGGCTAAGAGTTAGCAACGCTAATAGTTATAAACACTAAGAGTTAGTGGTACTAAGAGTTAACAAAATCTAATGAGTTAGAACCTTGTCTGAAATGGGACAATGACCTGAGAATATATTAGTAATGATATAGCTGCAATGAGTTGCAGATGGTGCTAAGAAATGTCATTATGCAAGAATGTTCTCAAACATAATGTTCTTGATCTAATTTCATCGATGTGGGTCTATCGGTGAAACCCATTAATATAGATTAGTGTATGTCTATATCTGGATGGTCCAGATGGTTAGTCTTAGTAAACCATGAGCTTAGTAGGAAGCTCGTATAGAGATACAGGTATTCAATAAGGACTGGATATTGAACAGACTCACGAAGACATCCAATAGACATCTCATAAAGCCGTCAATGGAAGGTCTTCCAAGTTGAGTAGTATTTGTGGTCCTTTGACCTGAGCGCCACGGTGGGCTTGTGAGTGATCCACCATGCTTTGGTTCTACACATGTCAGAAACCTTTCATGGTCTGACCACTGGGTGTCGCTGGGTATGGTCTGATGCTCATGGAGTTCAGTGTGCGTAGATATGGGATCCATCAGCTCATATGAGTGGGTTGTATATCCTAATGCTCTGAGATTGTATTTCAGAAAGTCTTGTGGCCGCAAGCATAAACCTTGGAAAAGATATTCCGGAGGAATAAACAATATCATAAAAGTGTTTGTGGATATTATTTTATGAAATATAAATCTGGAGATAAGTTCGTGGTTGAGCAAATAGAGATTTGACGGTGATGATCTATATCTCTGCTCTTCAAGGATATAAATGATGGAAGGATTATACGAATATGTAATAACCTCAACTTGTATGGTCTAACATGCTAATTTGTAATATCCGTAACGTGTGTGTGGGACATTGTTCACGGACGTATGGAGGAGCTCTATATGACAAATTAGGTGTGGACCTAGAGAGTCTCACAATATGAAGTATACTCGTTGTGCACTGGGATAGCGGATTGGATTGAGTAGTTCGATCCAATAAATTTCAGCAAAAGAGAACGATTGTTTAGGGATCCCTCGGATTATACATTTGTCAAGACTTAATTGTTAAGTACATCACTTAATTAATTAACAAATGTTGTTAATTAATAGAATATTGACAAATGACAAAATTTGTTCCATGATTTGATTTTACCATTTAACCATGGTAGTAAAAATTAGTAAAGTAAAAAGTAATTATTCAAAATTGTTTTGAATAATTAAATCATATATTATTATTATATTATTAGATAATATTATAATATATATAGATCATGGCATTGTATTTTAATACAATGAGTGGCCTAGATGTTGGCCATTTAATTACCCATTATAATTAAAATAATTATAATTGTTAGGTAAAGATTAATTTTGGTGGCCATTATTCTAGTACTTGGTTTAATTAATTCTAAATGGGAGACCAACAATAAAATTGGTGGAGCACTTCATTTTGTTTATTTTGTTTAATCAAAGTGTTGAATAAACAAAATAAATTTTGGCAAAACAATTGAATTCATTCATTCATTCAATTTTGGGAGAAGAATTTGGCAATGGCAAGGAAGAGAGGTAAGAGAGAGTTCTTTGAGTTTTATTCTTTCAAGTGTTGAAAAATAAACAAACTTCTCTTCATCTCCTTCTTTAATGGATGGCCAAAATGAATGATATGTAAATGGAGAAAAAGATAATTATTTTGCAAAGAGTTGTTCAAAATAATTATCATGTAGAAATTATTTTTAAGATTAATATACAAGAGTTGTATGTTAAAGATTTTTAATTAATACAAGAGTTGTATAGAAAATATTTACCATCTCCATTTAAGAAACAAAAATTGTATTCAAAAGAGTTTGAATACAAGTGCTGAAAATTTTAAACACTAAGCTACTATTCTAGCTCCTTAATCTCACCAAAAGTTATGGACTAGAATTGTTCAACATATACTTCAAGGTGAGCTCTTCACATGGATTATTGAAGAACTTGAAGAATTTGTAAAGCTACCTTCATTAGGTGAGTATTTTACATTATGTGTTATAATACAATATTGTTCATCATGTTTATATTTGTATAATTGTTATACTTGTTCATATATGTGATATATGTTGTTCATCATGTTCATAATTGTATAATTGTTATACTTATGCATATATGTGATATATGTTAAATTTGTTAAAATGGGTGTATTTAGTTACATGCTTCCGCTGCGTATATAGTAATTTTTTAAATTACGCATACACTCGTATAATCACACACTCTATGATAAACACCCAACATATTGCTCACGGACTCATGTAATAGTTCCATTTGACAAATCGAGGGTAGGACCTAAAGAGTCCTGCGATATGAAGTGTACTCGTTATTCACTGGGTCAGTGTGCCGGATTAAATTGTTTAATCCAGCAATATTCAGCACTACCACGTGAATGCATGCGTATCTGTATTTAAGTGTTAAATATAACAATTAATCAATAATTGTTATTTACTAATTATATAATGACACGTATCGCATTGTGGACCCTCGGTTGAGTTTACCTAAGTGTGAATTTGGTGGGACTCACTAGAGATAGACTCGGTAACTATTTATAAGGGAAAATAGTCATTTTACACTTTAATTATTTAATTATTAAATAATCAAAATATCTCATTATAATATATTATATTATATTATTTTTTATTTACAATATTATTTTATTTGGGTGCCAAATAATTAGCACCCATTATGATTATTTTATTATTATTATATAATATATTATTTTATTTTATTATTATATTTATATTAAATATAAATAGAGAGAGAAGTATGTGTGCAGTGTGTGTGTGGTGTGTATTTGGCCAGAGAAGAGAAAGGAAATGGAGAAAAGAGAAAAAAGAAGAAAATGGAACCAAAGAGGAAGAAAAAAAGAAAAAAAAGGGAAAAATAAAATTGTTTCATTTTTTTATGGTGTCATGAAAAGTAATTGAGAATTGTTTCAAATTCTTTATTTTTTATCCTTTTGGAGAAAATGATGAAACACACACCCGACCATTTTGGGAGTGAAGAGTTAATCCTGTGCTGGATATAGGGCTACTATTCTAGCTCACCAAGCCCACCGTGTTAGTGACAAAAACTGCCCACGAGTTGGTCTACATGCGAACTCTGAGAAAATATATGTATAATGTTGCACGTTGAGGTGAGTTTTCTGCCCTACTAATATATTAATGTGATTAATATATTTTATTTATTGTGTTTATTGTATAATTTACACTTTCGCTGCGTTAAACTCATATTTGATACGTATTTTAAGTAATAGACACAATTACATATACACACACCCACATGTATTAGATCCCTTGCAACAATGATATCATGGCCATTTAGGATATATTTCGGTGTTTTTTTAGTGAATGGATGCAAAAAGCCCAGTGTAAATGGCGCGTTTCAAGTGTTGAAACGGGTATGCCAATTGGAGGCGTATTGGGCGCTGCAGATCTCAAACTCGTAAGGCATATATGGAAGAGTTCCCAGGTTCGAGCACTGAGGAGGTTGCGCATGAGATGTGTTTATGGCTGGGGTACCAGTTGCTGCGCTTTGCCTCACACAGTCTGACAAAAAGGCCTGCCTTTTTAATAGACTATGGTAGGGCCTACTCCTCCACCTGGGGTGCCAGTTGCTACGCTTTGGTGGACCCCAAATGGAGGAGTAGGCCCTACCATAGTCTATTAAAAAGGCAGGCCTTTTTGTCAGACTGTGTGAGGCCCACCAACTCTTTGGTCCACTGGCTGGATGACACCTCAGAGCCACTGGTACACCCACACAACCAGCTCAGGTATCCATAGAGATGAGGGCAGGGGTTCGAATCCTTGGGGGCACATGTAACCTGAGCTGGTTGTGTAGGTGTTCTGGTGGCTTTGAGGTACCATCCAGCCAATGGACCAAAGAGTTGGTGGGCTCTATACAGTCTGACACCCATCTCCTTAGAACATCCCTAAATTCTAGCTCTATCTTGAAGTTCCTCTCTACTAGTCCATTCTTAACAATCCCAGTTCCCACTGTATGAAGCCATCGTCGTCGTTGATTGCTGTCACTCAAGTGCCTACCTGGGTACACCTATGCAATATATGCCCGCCTACTGCCAAAGCATGTTATGTGGATGACACTTAAAATGCACTAAAGGCAATATCACTTTAAAGCACCAAATATTATGACACTTAGAGATACAATTGGTATACTTGTATTTGCATGAACTAGATCTAATAACAAATAAGATTGTATTTGCATAACCTATGACATATGGTAACCATTATGTGAACATGGAATTGCATTTGCTTTACCTTATGATACATAAAATCTACTTGCATAAATTTATATACACATGGAATTACATTTGCTTTTGGCTTATAACACATGGAATGCACTTGAGTTTATGGTATTTATGCTTAAAAATCATGAAATCCATAATTGCCTTAAAAAATTATGCACTTATTACTACTTCCAATTATAACAAATCAATTTTATCAAATACAAAATTTTCTCAAAATCATATACTTGCTTCAAAATTATTACTCAACACGTTATTTAAGTTTGTGGTACAAGATCAATAATTAAATCACATAAAACAAAGGAATGGGCTTAAAGCAACCTCACATATGGTGGAAGGAACAAATTTATTTTTCTTTAAATGATTGAGGAAATAGCACGAAACTTAAATTATGATAATTTTCTGTGACATGATTTAAATTTTGCAGGAGTCAAAGCTTGTAAAACTACAATTACAATTAAAGCAGACAACTAAACTAAAAAATAATCAAGAGGAAATTGAATTGATGAAAGACAATAAAGCTAGAATATAGAAATGAATATAGAAACACAAATGACCGAAAGACAATCATGAAATTCCAATGGTAGTCTATTTCATAATTATAAATAGACTTTAAAAGAGATATAACTTTTTCATCATATATTAATTTCATTGAAACAAAGTCAAAACTTACGATCAAAGTTACAAAATGAAAATATGAATAAACAAATTATTACTAATGATTTAGGTCTGCTTTCTTGGAGATAGTCGATACTAACCTAGACATGTCAATTTAACGATGAATACATGATTGCTAAAGATAAATGAGCAGAGTTGACATGCTCAGTAGATATTTTAAATTATTGTTGAATAAAAAATATTCACTACATTTTCTTTTTTAGATGGGTCGTATTGTGTTATAAGTTAAGTGTGGGGTAAGGGCTCTTTTTTAAGTTATGACCATTTTGACCAGTAATCTAGGTTTGCTTTCTAGAAGACACTCGATACTGACGATTTAACTAAAAATCTAAGGTTGCTTTCTCAAAGACAGTTGATATTGGTCTAGATATAATGATTTGATCGTACAATCTTAGAATAGGAAAGATCGTGCAAGATCACCAAGAAATCTTTCCTAAAAAGGTCGTGTGCCTCTAAGCCACCTTTAGAAGCATATAAAGTCTTCTTTAGAAGGATCATGGTTGCCCAAACCTTCGAGTCATCCTTTCTTGGTTGCCTAGACCATTAGAAATTCAAATAACCTACTTTGAAAGGCTCTTGGACCCTTGAGTCACCTTTCCTTATAAGCTTAAATTGTTAGAAATTTAGATAACCTTCTTTAGAAGGCTCGTGACCCTCATGTCACTCTTCCCTTAAAGTCTAGACCATTAGAAAATTAGATAATATTCCTTAGAAAGCTCTTAAACCCTCAGGTCACCCTTCCTTGGAAGCCCAAACTGTCAAAATTTTAGATAACCCTCTTTAAAATGCTCATGGACCCTCAAGTCACCCTTCCTTAGAAGCTGAAACTGTCAAAAATTTAGATAACTATCCTTGGAAGG
Source organism: Ailanthus altissimus (assembly GCA_946807835.1). NCBI lineage: Eukaryota > Viridiplantae > Streptophyta > Magnoliopsida > Sapindales > Simaroubaceae > Ailanthus > Ailanthus altissimus. The sequence continues at coordinate 26,290,736 of OX327689.1, forward strand.
CTAGTAGACCCTAAGGTTACCATTTCTTGGAAGCTTAAACTATTAAAAATCATTCCATGGATAATTTGTAGACCTCAAGGTCATATAAAACTTCAAAAAAAAAAAAACTTCCTTAGAACGAATCCTAGACCCTAGAATCACCCTTCATTGAAAAGTATAGACTGTTAGAAATTTTTAGATGATTCATAGACCCTAATATCGCTTTTCTTCGAAGCATAGTAACTTCAAGAATATCTGTTTTGGAATGTTCATGAACACCCAAGTCACCCATTCTTGGAAGCCTAAATGTCAAAAAGCCTTTCTTTAAACAATCATGAACCCTCAAGTCCCTCATCGTCAAAAACAAGCCTACGATAGAGAAGTTGTGCTTAACCAATTTAATTTTATTGCAATCTTTCAAGGAAACAACACTTAAACAAGATCTCAAAATACAAAACATATACTCTTTCTTTTTCATAAAAATTCATTTACATCTAGGCTTTACAATGATTTTAAGGAAAGATTACAGGAGAGAAGCAAAAATGAAAAACATGCGATGCACACTAGTCATAAGCGAAGAAGTGTGTTTGAGAAACTTTCCACTTAAAATACATTTTTTCACATATGAGAGACATCTGTTGGACCCATTATCTAATAGGCTAATCTGCTCGCGCTTAATCCAGCCTTTTAAAAAGACAGTCCATATCAAATGAGGCCCAACTTAATGGGAAAAAAACTCAGCCTAGATTTTAAATCTAATTTTTTCAGGTTACCCGACCCGCAAACCCATAAACCCCGCAAACATGTCGTGTAAGTCATAATGAGGCAGGAATGGAATAAAATTTCAAGTTTACTCAAATTTTAATTAATTAATCATTATATTGCATGAAAAAAGATTTTTTTAATAAATCTGACTCAAATCCTTCTTCCTTGATTCGAGACTCAATAATGGACTTGAACTCTCTTTAATGTAGAATTAATTGAATATGTGTGTTCATGCATACTTTAATGCAGATTCACACACTATAAATAAATATAGTTATATTATTCATGGATTGATTATTGAAAAATCATTGAGCATTACTCGATTATTTCGATCACCATACAACATCTTGTCTTTATAAATTCTCCATCACACACTTGCATAATTTCTCTTTTATAAATATTGACTTGAGCATCAGTGTGTGTGTGTGTGTGTGTGTTTTGCATAAGGATAGTGCAATTTCATCAATTGAAGGAATGCGCGAATCCAAGTTGGTAATTGAATATTTAAGAACTTTAATACTCCTAATCTTAATGCTTATACTCATTACAATACAATACCCGTACTCTTTACAATTCAATCCTTTATAAAGAGATGTTCATACTTATTATAATATAATACTCGGTACTCTTTACAATTCAATATAGAAGAAATACTCATACCCATTATAATATAATACTCATACTTTTTACAATTATTTACAACACTGGTACTCTTATAACTTAATTCTTTATAAAGATTCTCATAATCATTACAATATAATTCTCTTACTCGTTACCACTCATTATAATATAATACTTGTACTCTTTATAACTCAATCTCTATATAACAATCGTACTCTTTAAAATTTTTACAAAACACTCATACTCATTATAATATAATACTTGTACTCTTTACAACTTAATTTTTTATGGAGAGATTTCGGCCACTCATACTCATATGAGTAATGCTTGTATTTTTTGCAACTCAATTCTTTATGAAGAGACTCTGATCTGACTCAAACCCAATACTTTGACATTAAAAGTATTATCACCAAACTACTAGTCCAATAAAATAGTTGGCGTTTATTGTGAATCGGTGAGGTGGTGAGGCGGTGGGGGCTTTTGGTGAATTTTACCCCCCTCATTCGCCTAATTCATTCACTTTCAATACTTTCAGAAATAGTATAATATTTTCTAGAGTTTTAAGTACTTGAGTTATCTATAGTTTTTTTTTTATTATTTATTGATAACACATTATTAGCACGATTTCCAAGTAAGTTCAACTCTTAACTTTTATATTAAGCTATTGATGTACTTTATTTTATATTCTTTTATTTCTATGTATTTCATTTATATTCAAATATTATTTGTATTATGTTTATATTATTGTATAATATAATCTTTATGAGTATGTGTTGTGGTTGCCATTGATTTGGATCTTCCACATCATAAAATAAGGATAATATTATACATCAGTTATCTTATATTTATATTATGTCTGTTCTTTTAAATTTGAATATTTTATATGCAACCTGAAGATTGCATAACAAATCAATAAGTTGGAACCTGAAATTCTAATAATTAATTTCATTAATTTAGAACCTGAAGTTCTATATCATAATTTTTAAATTTATTACTTATTCATATGGAAGGCTATACCTCCTCATTGTTATATGGAAGGTTGGGTCTCCTCATTATTATCATCTTATAAAAGGTTATACCTCTTCATTATTATCAATTTATGGAAGGACATGTCTCCTCGTTATTATCAATAAAAGGTTATGTCTCTTCAATACTGCTAATGCATAGAAGGACTTGCCCCATAATTATGATTATTTTATATATATATAAGGTTATGCCTCCTAAACATTACTTTTGGTATTTATATTTTACATTATGAATTTGTTGAATAATATTTATATTTCATCATAATAATTTTAATTCTTTTTCTTTATATTTAAAGCCCCTAAAAATGTCTTTTATAAATTTACAATTCTTTACACTTGATGCCTCTAAAAAATTACCTATCATAGGTATTGGATGCTAAAATGCACCTCCAAACCAATAGTTTAAACAAATGATTGAAAAAAGAAAATGATGTGTCCCTGTAGAACAAGTCAAGAATTACAATTTTTCTCATGTTATCACCTATGTGAGAGATAAAAAGCTCAATATTTGAGGTCCTGCAAATCCTTTAGGAAAATTTAGAAGAAAGATATGATGTGTTCCTCCCAAGAGTAAGACATGAGTGGAAGTATTATAAAAATACTTGTTATTAACATAGTGCATTATGAGGCATCTACCCAGGTAAATAGATAAAATATAGAGACAAATTTTATTGATGATTTAAGATCCTGAAGATCTCACTTATATAGATGTCTCTAATCTATTTGGAATAAAAAAAATAGGGAACACCAATTATCAAATTTTAATTAATATTTTCATATTATGTCTTTTTATATAAAATGTAACTTTTTTTAATGTATTATCCTGATGTCTATTATGAACTTTTATTTATTATAAGAAATGACTTTTAAGGATGAATTGTCCACTTTGAAGAGGAAATTAGGCATGCCTGTTTGGCTAATAGTGCAACTACGCACACTATCATTCGAGATAAAAAATATTTCTATAAAAAAATAATGATTGAAGAAAAATTTAATACTATAACAGGTCTTGTAGATCTATTTTAAGGGTATGGAAGAGAAAATTTCTTATTAGAAAGTAAAACAAAGTTATATATAAGTGAAGTTTTATACGCAGACAGATCTAGAAGAAATCTGCTTAGTTTTAAAAATATCTGTCAAAATGGATATCACAATAAGACTTTGAATAAAAATATAACATCTCAAATAAGAAATGCATACTTGAAGAGCTTTCTACCTTATTATATAGTTTGTATTATTCAATTTAAAGTTACACAGTAATGAACCAGAAGTTCAGTTATCCAAAAATATTTGTTCTATGGCATGATCGACTTGGTCATCTAAGATCAACAATGATGCGTAGAATTGTTAAAAATTCTCATAGGCACCCATTAAAAAACTTGAAGATTCTGCTACCTAATGAGATTATTTGTACTGCTTGCTCACAAGGAAAACTTGTAACTAAACTATCCCTTTTAAGATTGGCTTAGAATGTCCATCATTTTTACAAATGATCCAATGAGATATCTATGGATTAATTCATCTACCAAGTGGACATTTTCACTATTTTATAGTTTTCACTGTTGCATCTGCACAGTGGTCACATGTTTGTTTACCGTCTACACGAAATATTGCATTTACTAGATTACTAGCATAAAATTATTAAATTGAGGGCACAATTTCCAGAATACCCTATTAAGACCATATGTTTAGATAATACTATTGAGTTTACATTTAAAATATTTTATGACCATAGTGTAGGGTGTCGGTTTATCCCGGTTCACAACCTAAACTTATTGAGTGTGTGCATGTGGTATACGTGTGAATTAAATTATTATATATATGCATTAAATACAATATATATATATATATATATATATATATACACACCATTTATGTATCTCATGCACAAATCTACACAATGAAAGTTAAATTTTTAATGTCCTAAAATGACCAAGATAAATTTTATGGAGTACCGTCCGAAGTGGACCCGTTGGCAGTTCTAAGACCCAATGTAATAAGCTTAAGTCGTTAGAACAACAACTTTTATTTTTTCAGCACTGGTTTAACACTTAAACCGTAGAATTAACTCTTAATCCCCATAGTCTAACACTTAGACTATATATATAATGTATTCTACACTTAAATTCATCAAAACACAAATAACTCAAATGCAACAATGGTGGCCATTTGTTTAAAAGAGGAAGATGAATAACAAAATAACTTTAGCTATCAAGTTTTTGTTGGCTTCAAAGGAAAATGAAAAACCCTTTTTCATTTTCTTTCTTCCTCCATTGCTAAAAACCCACACTTAACTCTTTCATTATTTGTTTCAAAAAAACAAAATGAATTCCAAAAGGCACACACTCTTAAATGCATGGCGATCACTTCACCTATTTATATATCATTACATATTCATCAAATGAATATATATATATATATATATAATAAATAGAAAATATCGTATCATTTGACTAAATTATTATTATTAAATTATTTAGCTTATCAAATAAGCCAAACATGTGTCCAAACAAAATTGATGGGTAGCCATGCCTTACTTTTTGACAAGTAAAATATCATTCAAGTCCTCAAGTTTTGATTTAATACCTTTAAAGTTTTTTAATTCCCTTTTTAGCAACATTTGCTTTTATTGTAATTAATTACTCAATAAAATCTCATTTTATTTAGCAATTAAATGTTGAAATTTGTGCTTATGCGTCATCCATTTATGTATGAATATTTGTTTAATATTTATACTAGTGTTATCATTTTATTAAATAGCTAATTATATTTTATATATGGTAATATGCTTGTAACGTTTCAGACATTGTACAATTTGAAAGAGTTCAGATGTGGTCTAAATGAGTTTAGATTAGTGCTAAGAATTAGCAATGCTGAAAGTTATAAATGCTAAGAGTTGGCACTAATAAGAGTTATGAGGTTATAAGAGTCAGCGATATCTAAAAAGTTAGAGCATTGTCTAAATTGGGATAAAGACCGGAGAATATATTAGTAATGACGTAGTTGCAAAGAGTTACAAATAGTGATAGGAAATGTCATTATGCAAATATGTTCTCAAATATTATGTTTCTGATCTATCTTCATTGATACTGGTCTGTCAGTAAATATCTTAATAAATATATAGATCGGTGTATGTCTATATCTGGATGGTCCAGATGGTTAGTCTTAGTAAACTACGAGTTTAATGAAAGCTCGTATAAAGATACAGGTATTCAGTAAGGACTGAATACTGAAGATACTCACAAAGATCTCTTATAGACATCCTATAAAGCCGTCAATGGAGGGTCTTTCGAATTGAGTAGTATTCGTGGTCCTTTGACCTGAGTGCCACGGTGGGCTTGTGAGTGATCTATCATACTTTAGTTCTGCACATGTCAGAAATCTTTCATGGTCTAACCGCTAGGTGTTGCTAGGTATAGTCTGATGCTCATGGAGTCAGTGTTCATAGATATAGGATCCATTAGCTCATTTGGGTAGGTATTATATCGTAATGCTCTAAGATTATATTACAGAAAATCTTATCGCCATAAGCAGTAATTCCCGGGAAAAGAGTTTAACCCTAGGGATAAATAATATTACAAAAGTGTTTGAAAATATTATTTATTGAAATACAATTCTAGAGATAAGCTTTAGGTCGAGCATATGGAGATTTGATGGTGATGATCTATATCTCCGCTCTACCTGGATATAAATGATGAAGATATTATATGAATATGTTATAACTTCAGCTTGTATGGTCTAACGCGTCGCTTTGTAATATCCGTAACGTGTGTGTAAGGCATCGGTCACCGACGTATGGAAGAGTTTCATATGACAATTCAGGCGTGGACCTAGAGAGTGTCATAATATAAAGTGTACTCGTTGTGCACTGGGGCAGCATAATGGATCGAACAGTTCCATCCTAGAAATTTCAACAAACCGAAAATATGTTTTAGGGTTCCTCGGGTTGTGCACTTGTCTAGACTTAAATGTTAAGTATATCATTTAATTAGTTGACAAGAGTTATTAACTAATTAGATGTTAGCAAATGGCACAATTTTGTTCCATGAATTGTTTTACCATGAATTCACTCATTAACCATGTTAGTAAAATCAAATAAGGTAAATATTAATTATTCAAATAGTTTTTGAATAATTAAATAAATATTATTTAAATAACTAAAATATGATTTTATTTGTTATTTTATTCCTAAATGAAAGACATACCTAATTTGAGAAATATAAATTAAATTAAGTGGAGCATCATTTTGTGGTTAATGGTTAATTTTATTAAACCATTAAAATGGCCACTTAATCTAATTTTGGTGGAGCACTTGTGAAGTGTTGAGAGCATTAAAAATGGTTGAATTTCATTTGTGTTAACAAGAGTGAATCAATTTTGTGCAAATGAAATAAAGGAAAAAGAGAGTTAGTTTTGAGAGAGTTTTTCATTGGATAAAGACTTGTGAGAAAAACTAAAGAGAAAGAAAAATAAATTCTTCTTATTTTTCTTTCAAGTAACACAAACCTTGTTGCTGGAGATTATATTGCTGCTATTCTAACTTCACAATCCCTCCGGATTGTTGTGAACTAGAATTGAACAAAAGTGTACTTTAAAGTGAGCTCAAAGTTAGAGTAAAGAAATTCAAATTTGAAATCATCATCAGAGGTCTTCAAAGGTATATTTTTTGTATTCTTAAGTTGTTAAGATTTTAAGTGTAGTAACCAGTATCCATAACCAGTAAAAATATGTATATATATAAATATATATATATTTTTTATTTGTATGTTGGTGACCCTTGAATTATATATTGTTATTAGTAGTGTTTTTATAGGTTAAGGATATGTTATTAGTATTGGGTTTATTTGTAAGACTTTAGATTTATTTTAGGGACCAAATTGTTATACTTTGAAAGTTTTAGGGGCAAATTTGTAAATACTAAAAAATAAGCCTCTTAGTATAAAAATACACTTTTGAACCCTAATTTATCCATTTTTAGGTCGAGCTACCCCTTTTGAGAGAGAGAAGAGAGAAATAGAGGAGAGAGAAAGAGAAGAAGAAGAAATTGGAATTTTGGATCTTAAGAGGTACATCACAATTATTTCTCAATTTATTGGTGTTAATTAAGTTAATTTCTTTAAGTTTTGATTTCTGGAAATATGTATAATTGAGGATTTGATGTGTATTTCGTATGATATTGTGAGAATTGATGATGATCTATAAGATAGCTTGATAAATCATGATGAATTATGGAAAATCTGCTTGATAGTCTCTTGATCCAACAATTTTATAAATTGTTGTGATTTGATTCTGATTTTGAATTTTGAGTAAATGAAATTAGACATGTTTAGGATCATCTGAAACTTTGAATCGATTGAAAATTCTGGAAATTGAATTTTTAGTGAATTTACCAAAATGATCCTGAAATTCTGGAAATTTCTTGTATAAACAGTATGATACAATGGAAAACAATTTTTGACCTATTCAATGATCTTTAAAAATTACTAATTTGTGGAATATGATAATTTTATATGTCTAATATGATATAATCAGAATTGAGAATTTAGATCAATGTCGTTGAAGTGTTATGATTTTCTAAAGTGTATTAGCTCATTGTAGTATTTGTTAACAGATTTTTAAAGCTATAGAATAAAATAGTTTTAAAATACTTTTGGCAGTTAATTTAAAGTAAAATATTTATCATGGATTGGGATATATGTCAAGAGTATTTCTGTGATAGTTTTATAATTTTTGAATTAGTATATGATTTTATAAAATTAGGAGATTGAATACTGTTCAATAAGTATCTTGATCCTATCAGGTTAGTAGTTTAGATTCGATGGTGTGTATGGAATGGATTATGTAGGAATTTTGTTATAATATTTATATATAGGAAGGATATATGAGTCAAGAATGATACATTCTGATTTTGGAGTAATTGGACATCATTTGATGTATTAAAAAATTTAGTAAAGTGTAAGTGGTCAGAATGACAGGTTTTGAGAAACTAAGTATTTAGACCAATTTGATGTGATAAATGCATTGTGTATAATTTTGTAAGCTATTTAAAGTATTTTATATGAATTGTGAGACTTATGAAAGGATTGATCTCTATTGATAGGTTAAGGAGATTTAAGCCTTATAGCTGTAAGTGCTAAGAGGTAAGTATACTAGACTTTTTACTGAAATCACAATAAACGTAGTAATTATTTTGTATGATTTTGTAAATGTGGTTAGGAATATGTTTATGTTATGTCAAAGTATATTTTGATATGAAATGTGAAGATATGTATTTATGAATGTGAGCATGGACATACATGACATACATGTGTTTTTGAAAGTGAGCTTTCAAAGTGAAATGTGTTTAACAAAGAAAGCTTTTGAAGTGTAATATGTCCATGAGAAATATTTTGTGTTTTGAGGATGCTTGAACTCACTATTGACTTAGTAGGCATCTTATGTGATTTGTGGAGCCTTTATGTATGGCCTTTCCTTTGGGATTGGTATATGTTATGTGTTCCGTTTGTAGGGAGGATCTTATTGGTACCTAAAGGAAGATTGAGTCATCACATTGGTGTGGTGGCGTATTAGTACATGTGAGAGGACTCACCGATGATCAAGGTGAGGGTTTGGCTTTTACCTTCGAACTTGAGCATTATATATGTGTAATTTAAACCTCACTTGTACTATTCCTCTCATACGGTATGTCACCTACGAGTGACATTTGGATCATTATGTGATATATGATGTGTAAGTCCTACTAAGTAGTAGTTGAGTGATGATATTCCTGTAATATATTTTGAAAGAATGTGTAAGCGCTTACATGACATGTGATTTGATAAGATTATGATTTTGATTGATCACAGCATATCATACATATGCATTGTGTACATATATGTATTTGTATTTGATATATGAAAAACTAGTATGCTTACTGAGTTTTATACTCATTATAGTTTATGGTGATTTCAGGTAAAAAAGGTACATGTGTGCTTAGCGGATTTGGTAAGGTTTCTGCTGTTTCTTGGGTTCCCTAAGTTGTTAGTGTCACGCCCCAGACCCAAAAGATCCGACACACGACATCACTTACATTCATTCACTGCATGTGCACTCATAAATAATATTACACAAAATTTTCAACTTTCATTTCAATTTCTTTCAGAATTATAGCAATTGAATTATGACTGGGACAATTATTAAACCGGAGATACGCAGAGTTTTCTCAGAGATTAACACTCTACTACGTCACCAGTAGCAACTTTGTTACCGGGAGCCCAGAATATATCCATTGCAAATTCTTACTTAAAATCATCCAATAACCACACTTTATAAAACTTAAACCAAATCCAATCCACACACAATGAAATAATACATAAGTATTTATTCAATAGGGACAAACCAAATATCCTATCCCACGTGTCCCCAAATGAAACACACAATAACCTAGTAACTTAGGGAACCCAAGGAACAGCAGAAGCCTTGCCAAATCCGCTAAGCACACACGTACCTTATTTACCTGAAATCACCATAAACTATAATGAGTATAAAACTCAGTAAGCATACTAGTTTTTCATATATCAAATACAAATACATATATGTACACAATGCATATGCATGATATGCTGTGATCAATCAAAATCATAATCTTATCAAATCACATATCATGTAAGCGCTTACACATTCTTTCAAAACACATAATAGGAATACCATCACTCAACTACTACTTAGTAGGACTTACATATCACATATCACATAATGAGCCAAATGTCACTCGTAGGTGACATACCGTATGAGAGGAATAGTACAAGTGAGGTCTTTAAATCACACATATATAACGCTTATGCCTGAAGGTAAAAGCCAAACCCTCACCCTGATCATCGGTGAGTCCTCTCACATGTACCAATACGCCACCACACGAATGTGATGACTCACACTTCCTTTAGGTACCAATAGGATCCTCCCTACATACGGAACACATAACATATACCAATCCCGAAGGAAAGGCCACACATAAAGGCTCCACAAATCACATAAAATGCCTACTAAGTTAACAGTGAGTTCAAGTACCCTCAAATCACAAAATATTTCTCATGGACATATTACACTTCAAAAGCTTTCTTTGTTAAACGCATCTTATTTTGGAAAGCTCACTTTCAAAAACACATGTATGTCCATGCTCAATGTCAATGCTCACATTCATAAACATATATTCACATTTCATATCAAAATGTACTTTGACATATCATAAACATATTCTTAACCCCATTTACAAAATCATACAAAACAATTATTATGTTTATTGTGATTCCAGTAGTAAGTCTAGTATACTTACCTCTTAACACTTTCAGCTACAAGGCTTAAATCTCCTTAACCTATCAATGGAGATTAATCCTTTCATAAGCCTCACAATTCACACAAAATACTTTAAATAGCTTACAAAATTATACACAATGCATTTATCACATCAAATCGGGCTAAATATTTGGTTTCTCAAAACCTGTCATTCTGACCACTTACACTTAACAAAAATTTCTAATACATCAAATGATGTCCAATTACTCCGAAATCAGAATATATCATTCTTGACTCATATATACTTCTTATATATGAATATTATATCAAAATTCCTACACAATCCATTCCATACACACCATCGAATCCAAACTACAAACCTGACAGGATCAAGATACTTACTGAACAGTATTCAATCTCCCAATTTTATAAAATCATATACTAACTCAAAAATTATAAAAATACCACATAATTACTCTTGACACATATCTCAGTCCATGATAAATATTTGGCTTCCAAATAACTGCCAAAAGTATTTTAAAACTATTTTATTTCATAACTTTAAAAATCTGTTAATCAAATACTACAATGAGCTGATACACTTTAGAAATTCATAACACTTCAACCACATTGATCCAAATTCTCAATTCCGAGTATATCATATTAGACATATAAAATTATCATATTCCACAAATTCATAATTTTTAAAGATCATTCAGCAGGTCAAAAATTATTTTCCACTGTATCATACTGTTTACACAGGAAATTTCCAGAATTCCAGGGTCATTTTGGTAAATTCACTACAAATTCAATTTCCGAGATTTTCAGTCGATTCAAAGTCTCAGATGATCCTAAACATGTCTAATTTCATATACTCAAAATTCAAAACCAGAATCGAATCACAACAATTTATAAAATTCCTAGATCAAGAGGTTATCCAGCAGAAATTCCATAATTCATCATGATTTATCAAATTATCTTATAGATCATCATCAATTCTCATATGATCTTACGAAATACACAACAAATCCTCAATTATACATATTTTCAGAAATCAAAACTTAAAGGAATTAACTTAATTAATACCAATAAATTGAGAAATACGTATAATATACCTCTTGAAATTCAAATTTCCAATTTCTTCTTCTTTTTCTTCTTCTTCTCCTCTTTCTCTCTCCTCTATTTCTCTCTTCTCTCTCTTAAAATGGGTAGCTCGACCTAAAAATGGTAAATTAGGGTTTAAAAGTGTATTTTTATACTAAGAGGCTAATTTTTGGTATTTACGAATTTGCCCCCAAAACTTTCAAAGTATAACAATTTGGTCCCTAAAATAATTCCAAAGTCTTGCAAATAAACCCAATACTAATAGTATATCCTTAACCTATAAAAACACTACTAATAACAATATATAAATCAAGGATCACCCACATACAAATAAAATACGTATATTTATATATATAAATATACATATTCTTACCGGTTATGGATACTGGTTACTACAATTCTCCCCTCCTTATAAGAATTTCGTCCTCGAAATTCATAACTTAAGCACATAGATGAGGATACTTAGATCTCATTTCTTCTTCTCATTCTCAATTTTCCTTTTCAACTGTATAGTTTATTCATAAAACATTTACAAAGCAATCTTCCTTGTATATAGGATTTGCTCATTGTGGTCCAAAATCCTAATAAATACTCATTCATATGTTAGATTATCTCTAAGTTGGCTCATAGCTGAGTATACGAGAGGAGTACGAAACATATATCCATAAAATAAACATATGACACACATTATGGACTTATAAAATTATACACACATATTTTTATTCTGTTTTTTTTTTTCCCATTCGTTCAATATTTAATGGGTATCTATACACTTCACCTTTCATTCATTAAAGAATAACATAGATGTAGAATACCCATACTAATCTCTTACATAAAATTCTTAACTCCTTTAAAAATTTTAATCCCTTCAACATATACTCATACGTCATAATATCATTCACTGCGTTGATATCATTCAAAAAAAAAATGTAGTATTTCTACGCAACTAAGTTGTCATTCAAATCAGAATATTGAAAGCATTATCTTAAACGATCAAAAATCAACTTCAATAAAAAGACCTTTAGTTCAACTGATTCTTAAACTATAGATCTTAACATTATATCTCTTACTTTAACTCTTAAAAAAAATAGTCCACCTTATTGGACATCATTTTCTCATTGAGATTGACATGTCTGCTTTTTCTAATATGCTCGATTTCAAATAGAAAAGATTCTACTAGCACAATTACTGCGATGGAAAATATGATTCTTTTAACTATTCCTTTAACGTCATCCACGTAAAAGGAAAGGACAAAATGATTATTGATTTTCTTTCATAAAACTCTATAAATAGCCTAAACCTCATAATCACTTTTCTAGCAATAAATAAAACCAACCTTCTTACCATCTTCATAATGAATCCCATTATCATAACTCCTCATGTTCCTTTTTCTCCACCACAATTTCCAGACCTAATCAAAACCAGAACACTCCATTCCCGTGCCAAAGAATTCATCAGACACTACGCCATCTTAGCAGTCCAAGAACACGGCCTCACAGTTCTTGGTGGCCCTTTGTTCAACTTAGAATACCCTTTCTTTCACCTGCACTCTTTTTTCCCATTTTCCCAATGGTCCAAACCTGTCCTTTACTTGTTATGGTACCTGTTGGATCTGTATACAATCGCCATGGAATTCCCATTACTTAGAACCCTCCAAAAATTAGAAAAATGTGATGAAGATCATCCAGCCCTGATTTTTCTCCAATGGTTTTACCCAAAGACATGGTGGATAACTAAATTTCAATACATGATTGCAAACAACACAAATGTTGCAGTCCCCAGACAACATCTTTGGTCAGTCTTACTTCTCCAACGGAAGGGTATGATTATTTCAGATCACGAGATTCATTATTACCCCACTGTTAAGGATTACTTCACATTTACCCTTTCACTAAAGGGATCAATTAAGCTCTGGCCTGAAGAAGTAATTCAGCAAAAGAGAGAACTTGAAAGAATTCTTGCTCAGGAAAATCAAATAATTCCTCCGTCTGTTTGGATCTCCCCAGAAGATGCTGCACCTTGGGAACAAGTTGAAGCTGACTTTACAGAAGACCTGAATTTTGCCAATATACTCAAATTCCAACAAAGACAAAAATATCATCTTTCACATCTCAGAAATACAGATTACTCTACTCATCATCACCATATCCCAAACATGACTTATTATGCCAGATACAGACAAGCAATGGATAACCTTCACCAATGGCCTCAGCTAACTGTCCCGACAGAACCTACCCAATCTCAGCCAGTTGTCCCGACAGAACCTACTCAATCTCAGCCAGTTGTCCCGACAGAACTTGACCAACACCAACCCAATCTTGACTTATCCCTCTTTCAAGACTCCCAACCTTATCCAACCGACACCCAAATCCAAGAGGAAGCCAGCACATCCCTCATCCAGACCAGCTCACCTGGAGAAGATCAAGATATGGTAGACCCACATTCCACTCCGCCAGAGTCCTCATTCAATGTATGGGAACAACAACTCCATAAGTTTCTCTCTCACGGATACGACACAGATGAAAGCGACCAAGGAGACTCATTTTGACCTACATTGCTGTTTCTATTTTCACAGAAACTAGATCCGTGTTGCTCTATCACATCAAGGAGAGACTGATTACTGCTTTATCTTTATGTCAAGTGTGCTTTATCTTTCTTCATATCTGCTTTTAATCTATCGGCCAAAAATTAATGTTAAGACCACAAAATCTTTGTAATTAATAAAGTTAATTTGGCCTCATGTCCAAAGTCCAATTGTTAGCTCAAAAAGTCTTCAAGTCATTGATGTATTGTCGACCATTAGTGCCAAAATGGCTAAGTCCCTAAATCCATGAAATAGGCCTTTATTGACTTTTCTTAATTATCTTACCTAACTTATCACACTTCCGACACAATTTTTTATCACACTTACATATCAACATATATTTATTCAAGATTTTGCGACCTATTGTCCCTTATAAAATGATAAAGTAAAACTCATTCTCTTTTTTTTTTTTGTTTTACCTCACAAGAATCGAGAAAAATATATACTTGAACATACTTACACATATGCTCCACAGCTATTATCAATTTGTTTCTCTATAAATACATTATTATTGCATCCTTATACAAACTCAAAAATATTCAAAGATTAGGGTGAGCATAACAATGGAGGAAACCTCAGCTCGTCGATTCACAAAAATTTGTGTCTTTTGTGGATCCAACCCTGGGAATACTGAAGAGTTTACAAAAGTTGCAGAAAATCTTGGTAAGGTATTAGCTGAGCGAAATATACATTTAGTATATGGAGGAGGTAACCGAGGGTTAATGGGGTCTGTGGCAAAAGCTGCACACAATAAAGGTAGTCGAGTTTTGGGTATCATTCCAAAACCTCTAGCTATTGAAAATGTTGTAGGAAAAACAATTGGGGATGAGTTACAAGTCTCATCTATGCACGAGCGAATGGCTCAAATGCTTAGGCATGCGGATGCTTTCATAGCTCTACCAGGAGGTTTCGGGACCTTGGAGGAAATTTTTCAAATTGTCTCATGGGCACAATTACAAATCCACCAAAAACCCATTGGTTTGTTAAATGTTAATGGTTTTTACGACGGGTTGATATCTTTTCTTGACTATGCAGCGGGAACACAATTCATCCCACTTCTAGCACGACGGATTCTTATTTCAGCTCCAACTGTTGATCAACTGATTGATCAATTGCAGTCTTTTATTCCTCTGTCTAATCCAACATTGCATCAGTTAGATTGGTCTACTCATGACAGTCAGAAGAAGCGCAAAATAGACTTAAATCTCACTCCGTAGCCTCTATTGTATTTTTGTTGCTGCTATTGTTGTTGTGTTGTTGTTTTCCTTTTCAATAAAAGTTGTTTCAATTGATGTCTTCAATACTCTACTTCTCTATATTTTGTCATTGAGAAAATTATCTCAATTTGCTCTATCACATGCAAATTATCATTATAAGATATTCAACATCACTCTTACTAAGCATATTAGTCATAACTTAAAAGAAAATCTAAATGGTAACATTAAGATCCACAAGGTACCATTATCCACAACAACAACAATCTTAGCAGCTCTTGGATACTGTGTCATCTTCACAAAATCATACAACATTTAAGGAATATGTCAAACTTTTACACAACAAAGCTACAAATACAATCCTAAGGATTTGGCATCTGCTCGGTTCCCTTGACACGACACTTAAAAGTCTACAGAATCATATCTTAGCTCTGATACCAATAAAAGCTGTCACGCCCCAGACCCAAAAGATCCGACACACGACATCACTTACATTCATTCACTGCATGTGCACTCATAAATAATATTACACAAAATTTTCAACTTTCATTTCAATTTCTTTCAGAATTATAGCAATTGAATTATGACTGGGACAATTATTAAACCGGAGATACGCAGAGTTTTCTCAGAGATTAACACTCTACTACGTCACCAGTAGCAACTTTGTTACCGGGAGCCCAGAATATATCCATTGCAAATTCTTACTTAAAATCATCCAATAACCACACTTTATAAAACTTAAACCAAATCCAATCCACACACAATGAAATAATACATAAGTATTTATTCAATAGGGACAAACCAAATATCCTATCCCACGTGTCCCCAAATGAAACACACAACAACCTAGTAACTTAGGGAACCCAAGGAACAGCAGAAGCCTTGCCAAATCCGCTAAGCACACACGTACCTTATTTACCTGAAATCACCATAAACTATAATGAGTATAAAACTCAGTAAGCATACTAGTTTTTCATATATCAAATACAAATACATATATGTACACAATGCATATGCATGATATGCTGTGATCAATCAAAATCATAATCTTATCAAATCACATATCATGTAAGCGCTTACACATTCTTTCAAAACACATAATAGGAATACCATCACTCAACTACTACTTAGTAGGACTTACATATCACATATCACATAATGAGCCAAATGTCACTCGTAGGTGACATACCGTATGAGAGGAATAGTACAAGTGAGGTCTTTAAATCACACATATATAACGCTTATGCCCGAAGGTAAAAGCCAAACCCTCACCCTGATCATCGGTGAGTCCTCTCACATGTACCAATACGCCACCACACGAATGTGATGACTCACACTTCCTTTAGGTACCAATAGGATCCTCCCTACATACGGAACACATAACATATACCAATCCCGAAGGAAAGGCCACACATAAAGGCTCCACAAATCACATAAAATGCCTACTAAGTTAACAGTGAGTTCAAGTACCCTCAAATCACAAAATATTTCTCATGGACATATTACACTTCAAAAGCTTTCTTTGTTAAACGCATCTTATTTTGGAAAGCTCACTTTCAAAAACACATGTATGTCCATGCTCAATGTCAATGCTCACATTCATAAACATATATTCACATTTCATATCAAAATGTACTTTGACATATCATAAACATATTCTTAACCCCATTTACAAAATCATACAAAACAATTATTATGTTTATTGTGATTCCAGTAGTAAGTCTAGTATACTTACCTCTTAACACTTTCAGCTACAAGGCTTAAATCTCCTTAACCTATCAATGGAGATTAATCCTTTCATAAGCCTCACAATTCACACAAAATACTTTAAATAGCTTACAAAATTATACACAATGCATTTATCACATCAAATCGGGCTAAATATTTGGTTTCTCAAAACCTGTCATTCTGACCACTTACACTTAACAAAAATTTCTAATACATCAAATGATGTCCAATTACTCCGAAATCAGAATATATCATTCTTGACTCATATATACTTCTTATATATGAATATTATATCAAAATTCCTACACAATCCATTCCATACACACCATCGAATCCAAACTACAAACCTGACAGGATCAAGATACTTACTGAACAGTATTCAATCTCCCAATTTTATAAAATCATATACTAACTCAAAAATTATAAAAATACCACATAATTACTCTTGACACATATCTCAGTCCATGATAAATATTTGGCTTCCAAATAACTGCCAAAAGTATTTTAAAACTATTTTATTTCATAACTTTAAAAATCTGTTAATCAAATACTACAATGAGCTGATACACTTTAGAAATTCATAACACTTCAACCACATTGATCCAAATTCTCAATTCCGAGTATATCATATTAGACATATAAAATTATCATATTCCACAAATTCATAATTTTTAAAGATCATTCAGCAGGTCAAAAATTATTTTCCACTGTATCATACTGTTTACACAGGAAATTTCCAGAATTCCAGGGTCATTTTGGTAAATTCACTACAAATTCAATTTCCGAGATTTTCAGTCGATTCAAAGTCTCAGATGATCCTAAACATGTCTAATTTCATATACTCAAAATTCAAAACCAGAATCGAATCACAACAATTTATAAAATTCCTAGATCAAGAGGTTATCCAGCAGAAATTCCATAATTCATCATGATTTATCAAATTATCTTATAGATCATCATCAATTCTCATATGATCTTACGAAATACACAACAAATCCTCAATTATACATATTTTCAGAAATCAAAACTTAAAGGAATTAACTTAATTAATACCAATAAATTGAGAAATACGTATAATATACCTCTTGAAATTCAAATTTCTAATTTCTTCTTCTTTTTCTTCTTCTTCTCCTCTTTCTCTCTCCTCTATTTCTCTCTTCTCTCTCTTAAAATGGGTAGCTCGACCTAAAAATGGTAAATTAGGGTTTAAAAGTGTATTTTTATACTAAGAGGCTAATTTTTGGTATTTACGAATTTGCCCCCAAAACTTTCAAAGTATAACAATTTGGTCCCTAAAATAATTCCAAAGTCTTGCAAATAAACCCAATACTAATAGTATATCCTTAACCTATAAAAACACTACTAATAACAATATATAAATCAAGGATCACCCACATACAAATAAAATACGTATATTTATATATATAAATATACATATTCTTACCGGTTATGGATACTGGTTACTACAGTTAGGTTGCTGAGTGTTTCATTTGGGGACACGTGGGATATGATATTTGATTTGTTCTTATTGAATAAATACTTATGTATTATTTTATTGTGTGTGGATTGGATTTGGTTTAAGTTTCATAAGTGTAGTTATTGGATGATTTTAAGTAAGAATTTACAATGAATATATTCTAGGCTCCCGGTAACAAAGTTGCTACTGGTGACGTAGTAGAGTGTTAATCTCTAAGAAAACTCTGCGTATCTCCGGTTTAATAATTGTCCCAGTCATAATTCAATTGCTATAATTCTGAAAGAAATTGAAATGAATGTTCAAATATGTTCAATAGAAGATTATGTGTATATGTTAGATTATGAGTTGATTTTTAGTGTTGAACTTACTAACAACTTACTAAGGATTTCTATATTGAATTAAAGTTCAAATTTTTGTGTAATATTATTTATGAGAGCACATTTTTGAATAAATGTAAGTGATGTCGTGTGTCAGATTTTTTGGGTCTGGGGCGTGACATTAAGTACATGTGTATATGTTGATTACATAAAAATTTTCGTTGTAAAATTCGTGTATTATGATACATGTGTTTAGTTTTCAATATGTACACAATCATATGTATACACCATAAAATACGTTAACATTAAGTCCTTAATAAAATATTTACTTTATTAATTTAACCATGAGCTAACAATTAACTCTAGTCGAATTAACTAATCACTTAACTCTTAAGTGATAACAAATATTTATATTATTTAACACTTAAATAATCGATTTAGAAAAATAACCCTTAAGCCTTTAATTAACCCAATGCAAGTCCTACCATACCAAATACTTGAGTCAATTTAATCGAATGCTCACTATGTGCTACATGTCACTATTTAATTAGTTAACAATAATTATTTACTGTACTTAACACTTAAGTACTGACACATGCACATCTCGAGGGTTCCTGAAACAAATATTTAGTTCTACTAAAAATTACTAGATCGAATAGTTTAATCCAGTGTGTTGCCCTTGTGCACAACGAGTACACTTCATATTGCAGGACTCCCTAGGTCAATGCTCGATTCATCACTATTTAATTGTGATCGATGCCCCACGCACATGTCATAGATATTTTAAATCAGCGCATTACACCATATAAGCTGAGGTCACAACGCATACGTATACGACTTCCGTCATCTACATTCAGGATGTGCGGAGATATAGATCAACACCGTTAAATTCCCGTGTGCACATCCATGAAACTATCTCCAGATCTGTATTTCCAAGAACAATGCACGCAAACATCTTTGGTATACTGTTTAACCCTTTGAGAAACACCTTTTCCATGTTAGTACTCGTGGCTATGAGATTTATTGAAATACAATCTCAGAACATCTGGATATCCTACTTCCCTATGAGAGCTTATGAATCTCATATTTGTATACACCAGACACTATAAGCATCGGACCAAACCCAGCGGTCACACCATGAAATGTCTATAACATGCGTAGAACCAATGTATGGTGGATCACTTACAAGCCCACCGTGGCACTCAGGTCAAAGAACCACGTATACTACTTAACGATAAAGAACTCATCATTGATGGCTTCATAGGATGTTTATTGGCGTCCTCGTGAGTCTGTTCAGTATTCAGTCTTGACTGAATACTCGTATGCTTATACGAGCTTCCAGTAAACCTATAGTCAACTAAAAACAATCATCTATACCATATAGATATAGCAAACATTGAAGTATATAAAATAGATCTACCGACAGACCCGCATCGGTGAAGTAGATCAGGAATATAGTGTTTAAGGACATACTTGCATAATGACATCTCCTAGCACCTATTGCAACTTTTTGTAACCATGTCATTACTAATATACCCATGGGTCTTTGTCCCATTACAGATAAGGATCTAACTTTTGAGATCTAACTTACTCTTATAACCTGCTAACTCTTAGCAGTGCTAATTGTTAGCATATGTATAACACTCAGCTCTACTAATTCTTAGCTCTGGTCTAAAGTCTTTTAGAGCATATCTAAACTCCTTCAGATCATACAATGTCTGTAACGTAACAAGCATTGTACCATTTATTTATATTGTACTAACGACTATATGAAATGTTTACTGTATAAATATTAAATAATTTAATATTCATACAGTATTGGAATAGCACATAAACACCAACTTTAACACATAATACACCAGTGGGAATAGATATAGAACATCATGTACCATATGTTCACACACAAAATAGATTAGCATAATCTTTAATTAAACAACTCTAGTTAATTACCCATACTTTATTGGTGTGCACACAATTACCAATTTCTATATGGGGTAACACTATTTTGCATGCTAAAGCATATTTCGTTTTACGCCCACTGCATATCATCAATATTCTCTATTACAACTTGTACTTGGTCATCAACCTGATGTATCCCATTTATGTATCTTTGGTTGTGTTGTATATGTACCTATAGCACCCCATAACACACTAAAATAGGAACTCAACATCGCTTGGGATTTATGTTAGTTTTAACTTGCCATCAATTATAATGTATCTTGAACCCTTGATGGGTGATTTATTTACCACATGATTTGCATATTATCATTTTGATGAAATGATATTCTTATTATTATAGGAAATAAAATTACCTCCTAAAGTAAGACATGAACTTTCTTGAAAAACAACAACCATTTTTTATTTGAATCCTCAAACAAATTAATATGAAAATAAAGAGTGAAGAATTATTCATTTTCAAATGAATTACCAGATACATTTACAAAATGCATCAAAATAACCAAGCCATATATACCAGCTACTAATATATATGCCCGGGTGATTGTTCTTGTACAATAATCTAATCAAAAGGTAGCTAAATGAATTTTCTATTACATACCAGAAGCGTAGCAGGCCACTTACTTGAAAAGATATTGTTCCGTGGAAGAAAAAAGTGAAAAATCAGGATCCTACTAAAATTAATGATGCTCTAGCCAATAAATTCACGTTCCCTAAATCACTAATATTAGATCATTTAATAGTCCCTAAAGAGACACAAGTCTTTAAAGAGACGCATGTCTTTAAAGAGACAAAAATCTTGGAAGAGACATTAGCCTTAGAAGAGGTACAAAAATTTGAAAATGAAGAAAAAGTACAAATTATGCTTACATAGGAGAAATGTGGAAACATGATGAAATAATTATCGACAATGTATTTTTATTTGCAGTATCTACTGAAATTATGAATGATAATTTTGAGTCACAAACTATTGATGAATACAGAGAAAGAAATGAATAACTTCAATGGAAATAAGCAATTCAAGCAGAATTGACTTCTCTAACCAAACTTGAAGTATCTGGACCTATAATCCGAACACCTGAAGATGTCCAACCCGTAGATATAAATGGGTTTTTGTACAAAAATATAAAGAAAATAACAAGATCATCAGAAACAAAGTAAAACTCGTTGCTCAAGGTTTCTCACAAAGACCTAGTATTGATTTTGATGAAATTTATTCTCCCATTATGGACATAATTACAGTTCATTTTTTTATAAGTTTGGCAGTCTCAGAAAAGCTTGATATGCGTCTTATGGATGTAGTGACATCTTACCTATATGAGTCACTTGACACAGATAATTAAATGAAAATCCCTGAATGATTCAACATACCTGAAGCATGTAATGGCAATTTGTGTTCAATCAAGCTACAAAAAATCTTTGTGTTGATTGAAATAATCTGAGCACGTGTGGTATAACCGCCTAAGCGAGTACTTAATAAAATAAGGATATATTAATGATCAAATATGTTTATGTGTATTTATAAAAAGTCAGAATTTGAGTTTGCCATTATTGTTGTATATGTGGATGACATGAATATGATCGGAACTCCCGAAGAGCTCCTAAAGATTGCAGAATGCTTAAAAAGAGAATTTGGAATGAAAGACATAGAAAAATCTAAATAATGTCTCGGCCTACAGATCGAGAACAAATCAAATGAAATCTTTATCCATCAATCTACCTATACTACAAGGATTATAAGAAGATTCAATATAGATAAAACACATCCTTTAAGTACTCCTATGGTTGTTTGTTCTCTTGATCCCAAAAAGGATCTATTTCGTCCAATAGAAGATGATAAAAAAAATATTTGATTTAGAAGTATTATATCTTAATGCAATTGGTGCATTATTATATCTAGTCCAATATATCAGACCAGACATAACTTTTGCAGTAAACTTATTGGTAAGATTTAATTCTGCACTAACTCGACATCATTGGAATTGTGTCAAACATATATTTTGTTACCTTCATGAAACAATATTTTGAATTGTTTTATTCCAATAAACCTATAGAAAATTCAAGTTTAATTAGTTTTGCAGATATTAGGTACTTATCTGATCCTCGTAAAGTTCGCTTGCAAATAGGATATATTTTGACTTATAATAATACAACAATCTCACAGTAATCCACAAAACAAACTTTTATTGCCACCTTCTCAAATCACTCTAAGATTTTGGCACTACATGAAGCAAGTAGGAAATGTCTATAGTTGCGATCTATTATTCATCACATTCAAAGTATATGCAATTTACCTTCCACAACAAATATTCTAACTATAATATATGAAGACAATATTGCATGTATTACTCAAATTAAAGACAGATATATCAAATGAGATAAAATCAAACATATTTCTCCAAAATTCTTTTACACTCATGAGTTGCAACAAAGTAAGAAGATTAATGTTAAACAGATATACTCCACCGAAAATTTTGCAGATTATTCTCAAAATCTTTGACAACACCAACTTTTGAGAAATTTGTTCACAAAGTTGATATGCATCAACTCAACAAATTGTCAAATTAATAAATGTTACTCTAAAGTGAGATATTTAATCTGATGGCACATTCTTTTATAAGAAGAATCACATCAGTTACAAATGTGCACTGTACTCTTTTTCTTTCATTGAATTTTATTGATAAAATTTTTATAAGACGGTCTTGAAACATGTTCATTATTACTGTACATTATAGAATTGTATTTATTTTTACTTAATTTTTGTTCCACTAAATTTTTTTTAACAAAATACTATATTATTATAATAGTAAAATTTAACAGAGAGTATTATGAATAGACGAAACGGTGGGAACATTTTGATAAATTCTACCTCATTTATTTGCCTATAAATATATTTACCGTCTTTTTTATAATTAATTTATTTTTAATACTTTTAAAAATATAATATTTAAATTTTTTGACATTTGAATTTTTTTTATTATTTAATTATAACAGCGTTAACAATTTTTTTCTTATACCAACGCTTAATAATTTAATTTTTAAATAAATTACTTTTTTTTTCCTGATTATGATATTAATATTAAAAGTTCGTACAACTGCATGATCATTTTGTCGTAAAGTAATTTATCGCTGTCTGTGTGGTTTCTAATCTATTTCCGTCTCCAAGGTTATGGCATCATCTATCATTCGCATCTTAACGTTGATACAATTTATCACCAAAAAAAAATTTATAACAACTTAATAATCTCTAGTTAAATAAAAGAAATCTTCAAGAAATGCGCACTAAATTTTCTAGTATAAAGAAGAAGAAAATACAAAAAAATAAAAAATAAATAAAGAATTTCCCGGAGAGGAAGATTCTCGTGACGTTCTCAGAAGCCCGAAACAAAATTCGGTCGGAGTTTGGACATCGTTATTGACGCTAACTAATTTTAAATAAATAAAACTCGTGGTAGTTCAACATGTAGGACCCGCCTTATGCCAAAATGACGCTTTTTCCTGACGGCCCTTCTCCCACTCGAAGGCCGAAACTTGCGGTTCTCAACTTCTTTTCGCAAGTTGTTCGCTTTGCCCTTTGAAACAGCACACACCCAAAGAAAAAAAAAATTATGGAAAATCATCAGCAGAACAAAAATGGCGCCGAAGCACAAACGGTCTCAATTCTCAACTGCATTGATCTTTCAAGCCCAAACACTCCGCAGTCCGTTTCTCTTCTCAAACAGGTTCTTTTCACTTCTCAATGGAAAACAGTCGTTATATGTTTCGTTTATTGTTCTGATGCTTTATTTACTTGAAACTTCGCACATATTATTGTTACACGTGGCGGTGATGTGAATAGTCGGGTCTTGGTTTTATTCAGGCATGCTTAGACAGTGGATTTTTCTATGTGATAAATCATGGGATAAATCAAGAATTTATGGACGAGGTATTTGCTCAAAGTAAGAGGTTTTTCAGTTTGCCGTTAGATGACAAAATGAAGGTTTTAAGAAACGAGAAGCACAGAGGTTACACCCCTGTTCTTGACGAGCTTCTTGATCCTGATAATCAAGTCCACGGTTTGTTGTTTCTGCTACTTGGCATTTATATGAATAGTTTATTTTTATTGCGTATTTCGAGCGTTAAAGTTCTGGTTAATTATTACTATCGTTGTATGTTTTTGGTAGTAGGAGATTACAAGGAGGGATATTATATAGGTGTTGAGGTGCCTGAAGGTAATCCTGAATCTGAGAAGCCGTTTTATGGGCCCAATCTGTGGCCTGCCCCAGGTGACTTAGTGAATTGATTGATTTGGAATGATATGAAATGAGATAAACAATGCTGAACTTAGATGATTTGGATCTAGTAAAAATTTTGATTGTTCTTGTTGTCTTGTAGATATTTTGCCTAGGTGGAGGGAGACTATGGAGAGGTTTCATCGAGAGGCGTTGTAAGTTGTGGCAAACATATGATTTGTAGAATGCATTAGTTGTTTCTTAATGCAATTTGTTTCATTTAGATCATCACTGAGAAAAGAACAATGATTTTTTAGTTAGTGACTCAAGGCTGTGTACTGTACATTTAGAACATCAATTTTCTTTAATATGATTTGGTGTTCATGAAGGGTCAGTGACTTAAGGCTGTGTACTGTATATTTGTCACTTTTCCTACTTTTTCAAGTATGTGTAATCTAATATTTATTTTCGCTCAGGGAGGTGGCAAAAGGAGTTGCGAGGATAATAGCCCTTGCACTAGATTTGAAGGTTGATTTCTTTGACATGCCAGAAATGCTTGGCGAGCCAATTGCAACATTGCGGCTACTACACTATGAAGGTGGCATTTTATATTGAAGGTTAAGAAACTCCATTATGGACCTGTCACCATTGTGAATTAACATGATTCATATATTGCCAACTTTTCCTAGGCCAAATTTCTGATCCTTCCAAGGGAATATATGGTGCTGGAGCACATTCAGACTATGGCTTGATTACCCTCTTGGCAACAGATGATGTTTTGGGCCTTCAAGTATGAACAATGCTCTGACTGCAACTATGCTTCTTATTTTTCATAATATGATAAGTAACTGAGATTTTTTAACTTACTGAAGATATGCAAGGATAAGGATGCTAAACCTCAGAAATGGGAATATGTAGCACCTCTGAAGGGGTTAGTGCTCTATATGTATGACGTGAATAATAATGATAGAAAACAACAATTCCACAATATAATCTTTTTTTCATTTGAAAACCTCACACTATCTGGTTGAATATTGTCTAAACATGTAGGGCCACATCTGCCCTAGTATTTTGGCCTGTTATTTTGTGATCCATGTTTTGATTTTTCTCAATACTGAGGAACCAACATTTAAGCTGTTCATAGTTTCAAATTTCCTATGTTAATGCATTATGATGTTGTATTGAACTGCAAAGTGCTGAGATCGGTAGATAATCATGATGATGAACATTTTGAAAGACTTTTTTATTCAAGGTTAAAGATGACTTTTCTTTAAAATCTTTGCAGAGCATTTATAGTGAATCTTGGTGACATGCTGGAGCGCTGGAGCAACTGCATCTTCAAGTAATATACAACCTTTAGTAGTTATAATTGTTCAAAAGACTCCTACATTGATAGTAGTTATCGTAGTTATATTTGTGACCTTAAGGGCATATGTAAGCCAAGGAAACAATTATTGCCTGACCCAACATCATTCTATGGCCATTGTGATGAATACATTATTGCCTTCACGAACTTATTTGTTACTGTTACATGCTCTCTTTGTGAGGGTTGTTTCAACCCCCTTTTCTAACAGCCCAATTATGACCTACATTTTTGCTTTGTATTTGCTTTCAGGTCCACATTGCACCGAGTCTTAGGGAACGGCAGAGAGAGATATTCTGTAAGGCTCTGTTTCTTTTTGTTTTTTCCTCTCAGATTTTAGTCTCTTTAATAACTTCTAGATATCTATTATTGCTCAAGTTTATTTGTTCTCTATATGCTTTTCTGCATGGACAATGGCTTTTACTTACTCCATATACTTTGACTATATGGAAGTTCTTTATTCTTTTTCCAATTTTAGTCAGTTGAAAGTTTCTTTCTCCCAAATTCTAAGCAAATCCTTTGTTTTCATGTTTAATGATAGAATTAGCTGTAGCAACCAGAGAGGTCAATCAGGGTTATTGAACTTTAAAGTTAATTTATTATCTGACTTCACGTTTCTTTATGGAAAAAACTTGATTTATGTTTAAGTTATGAGAATAATGATAAATTGAAGTATGTTTTTGACTATTTTTTAGGACCATCTTGATTGCTTTAATTTGCTGGAAATTTGTAGGGGTACGAAATTCCATTGTTAATTTGGTGAGATGCTAACTTGTCAGTGGCATTTTCTGGACATATAGACATTACTCTTTTCATGACACTTCACATTTTATCGATATGACCTTGTCCCCTGACTTTCTCCCAAATATGTATCTTTAATTTAATTAGCATGTTGAATTCTGCTTTCCTTTTACATCACCTGTTGAGAAAACTATATCTGATTTCCTTCTTTATGGCGACAGATTGCATACTTTGTCGAACCTAGCCATGACTGTCTTGTGGAGTGTTTACCAACCTGCAAGTGGGAGAAAAATCCTCCGAAGTAAGTTGTAATGCCAAAATCTTTTAATTTAACATAATAAAGTTGAACTCAATCACTTCTCATATACTTCTAATAATGGTATTGACTAACCTCGAAAAACTTTTCGAGCATGTTCATCACGTTCGTTGCTAAGCTAAACATGTATGTATATTTGTACATTTCATGACTTTGATATTGCTTTAACTGCTGCAAATTGCCAGGTTTCCTCCTATCAAATGCGCTACGTACCTGAGCCAGCGGTACAAGGATACTCATGTTGATCTGAATATATACAACAAACATCAAACTTGAGACCATAGAATTATAAATAGAAGTCCATTCAAGCGCAAGTGTTGACAAAAGTATCTTTTAATTAATTATGAAAGAATACTATAGGGGTTCTTTTACTTGTATATTCAATTGCATCCATTATTATGTAGTATCATTCCTAGTGAAATACTTCGGATGGACGTCTTGCAAAGACCTTTTCCAGAAGCCCAAGCTTGGTTTATGACTCAAATCATTCTCAAATTGTGATGGCCATTCAAATAACCTAGTGTTGAGATTTCCTTTTTCCATTTCTTTCTTTTTTTTAAATTCTTTGAATATAATTGATAAAACTCACGCAACAATGACAATATAAAGATTGAACCTCTTGGTCTTTAGATTAAATAGCCGAACAAATTAAATAAGAATGACCAACTTATAAGACGAACTATTGTTTCAATTTCATACATACTGAGATCATAAGCAACCAAAAAAAACTAAGAATTACGCAGCAGTAAATGATTCAGATTAGCAGTGGCGTAAGGACGGGTAATACAGCGAGGGCGCCGCTCAATACAAAAAGATAATA
The DNA here is from genome assembly GCA_946807835.1 of Ailanthus altissimus. Taxonomy (NCBI): domain Eukaryota; kingdom Viridiplantae; phylum Streptophyta; class Magnoliopsida; order Sapindales; family Simaroubaceae; genus Ailanthus; species Ailanthus altissimus. Next base: position 26,319,228 of record OX327689.1, read on the forward strand.
CATTCTTTTACTACACAGGCAGTGCAACAACACCACCAAATTATTTACTCGTAAGTACGCATTACACGGTATGTCAAAATAAAGAAAAGCAAGAAGAGATCCACACCACACCAAAAGATATTATTACAAATTATTTTGCTCAGCAAGAGAGTCTAATGGAAAACACAGCTCCATAACAAGCTTCGCAACATTCACCGGTAGTTTCTATAGACGGGAGTGTACATGCAACTTTCAGCATACTTTACCAGATTCTGAGGTCGGGGAAGACGTGACGCCACACCTACAAACCAGAATAGCATAAAATCAAGTTTCAGAAATAAGTAGTCAAGAATTTTCAGACGGGTGTCTATAAATATGTCACTGACCGAGTTCATATGCCTTAGCGGCTACATTAGCAGCTATATTGGCTGAAATTTTTCTGATATTAGAAAATGGCGGGTAGATCAATCCCTTCTCATAAATCTCCTCTGTAACTTGTTTTGCCAAGGCTTCGGCTGTCAGTGGAGAAAACACATGTAATTAGTCTTTTGCCTAGAGAAGCTCTAAACAATTTTATATTGTTCTCCAAGTGAACACTTGCAATTGGTTAGTTCAAATATTCATGTATACATTTTGCTGTTGTATTTATTCTTGTTATAACATACCATTCTCAAAATACAGTATACTAAGGCACAGTAAGGAAGTTGGAAGAGAAAGAAAAGGGGCTAATTAACCCGTTAGAAGTTTATCATTCTTATATGCTGGCCACTTACAGGCTGCTAGAAGCATGTCATCATGAACACGAATTGCTCCAGAGATAACCAAACCCAAACCAAATCCAGGGAAGATGTAAGCATTGTTGGACTGAATTCACAACGAAAATAATGATCAGTCCTCAATGCTCAGCCAATGTTCAATAACGGGCATATAAAACAATTATGACTACAAAAATTGTTAGAAATACAAAATGATTATGACTATCAACCTGGCCAGGAACAAAAACTTTTCCATCGTATTCAAAGGGATCAAATGGACTTCCACTAGCAAAAATTGCAGAACCCTTCCAATAAAAACAGAAGAAAGGAATATATAAGTAAAAGTTAGTTTTACTTTGCATAGATATGCAAACATACTTCACAAAATAGCATCCTCAACTTTGTTGAACCCGGAAAAGGTCGAAAAGTATTATTTGTACCTTACTCCAAGTGTAAGCTTCTTCAGCTGTACATTCAGACTGTGAGGTTGGGTTCGAGAGAGCCAGGATGAGGGGTTTCTGCAAGTGATTAACCACAACAGGCTCAGTTACTTCCATTTAGGAACCACTCTTGAAAAGATAGAAAAGATTAAACTGCCTTGGAAGCCCGACAGCAAGAGAGAAGAGTACCTCATTGAAGGAGGCCATGGCCTCGACCACTTCCTTTGTAAAAGTTCTTCCGACTCCAGATGACCCAATCAAAACTGTTGGTTTGATTGCCTTATGATATAAGAAGTTCAGAGATTAGGGACTCACAACCACTTTAAAAAAATGCCCACAACCACTTAAAAAAAACTTAATCATTAATCTAAGATATGTTTTTAACACACCTTGACAGCATCTAAGAGATTGCTGACAGGCTCATGTTCATGAGCCCAAGGCTTCTTGAAGTGTTGAAGTGATTCTTTTCGAGAGCCAACAATCAGTCCCTGCATGCAAAACAAGAAATGAATATAAATTCTAGTGGCTAATGTTTTTGTTTGACAAAGAATATTGATCAAGTTTTCTACAACCTTTGAGTCCACAAGCCATATTTTCTTGCGGGTCTCTTCCACAGGAGCTTTTGTCTGCGAATGACAGATGAAAGCTAATAAATCAATCAAGAGTATCACAAATCATTGTACCATAAATTACTTCTATCTTGAATCTGACAATACCAAGTTCATACCTGCTTTGACATCTCAAGAGCTATAAGTTCTGCTATACCAGTCCCAGCCTGCAATGTTGATGTAAGAAGTAAGATAAGTTGTACAGGAATGATGGAATTGGAGGAATCGATCAAAAACTAATGCTGACATTCTGGAACAAAAACAACAAAATAGAAAATTGTACTATTTCCAAATCAAGAAAAAAAGAAACATTTGAAGTTTAGCCCTTCAAAGTTATTTATTTAGTTTCTTATGCATCATTAGACGGGCAGTGCTTACTTCCCCAGCACCAAGAAACAAGAATGTATGCTCGGCCAAGGTGCCACCAATCAACTTCAGTGCTGCAACTACTCCAGCAAGAACAACAGATGCTGTTCCCTAGAATAAATAAAAATAAATTAGGAGACGATTGATTAGGAAAAATAAATAGCTTCAATGTTGTACTACTGCTACCTCATACCTGTATATCGTCATTGAAGACAAGATGAGTTGTGCCGTATTTAGCAAGCAACTCAAAAGCATTGTGGTTTGCAAAATCCTCAAACTGCAGAATTTGGTTTCAAAGGACTGGAATCAGAAAAATATAAATAAAAAAATTCATAATTCCAGAAATAGGTCTTAAACTTCATGTCTGACCTGTATAAGAACTTTTTCTCCATAATTCTGCTTGACAGCACTCATGAACTCATGTAGAAGTTCAGCATATTCCTGAAAAGCAGTCAAGACTGCCTCAGTAACGAAGTAATTGTATAATTTCAATAACAAATTATGGACCTGATTTATGAAACCTGTCCAGTTGCTCTCCTCTGTCTGAGCCCAATGTAGAACTCATCCTTCAACAATTGTTCATTGTTTGTACCCACATCAATGGTTATGGGTAAACACTACAAAATGAAGCCAAAAAAGATTTGATTATAATGGGAACAGGATTTGATGGCATCACAATCATGTTTTACTTTCATGATCTCTAGAACATCTAATGGGCAGGATTTGAAACCAAGACAGAGACTCGCTTAAACTAAGCTAAATTCTATTTTTAAGTGTATATTTAAGCAGATACAAAAAGATCTTCATGAGAGCAACGACAAAGGCAAACAAAGATACATCCAGGAAATGCTTACTGCTGAAGGACGAAGTCCTCCAAGTGCCGTATATAAAGCCAATTTTCCAACAGGAATTCCCATCCCCTATAACATTTTAAGCATTGTCATCAGCTTGACATCGTCATAAATACAAGGATATATTTGTTTTATGAATGTAAGTAAAACAAGAAAATGAATATCAATGATGACCTGACAGCCAAGGTCCCCAAGTCCCAAAATGCGCTCACCATCTGTAACAACAATAACCTGAATACTCCTTTCAGGCCAGTTCTTCAATACATCAAGAATTTTTCCCCTGCGCAGTTATTATATTGAGACAAATTTATACACTTATATGGCAGGACTGCAAAAAAATATATAATTAGAAATTTTAAGAGAGAGAAAAATTATACTTCTCTTTCAGACTTATGTATAAACCCTGAGGACGCCTGAAGATGCTTCCATATTTCTGGCAAGCTTCACCTACAGTTGGAGTGTAAACGACTGGGAGCAGTTCCTCGACATTATCAATCAGTAGCTTATAGAACAGTCTCTCATTTCTCTCCTGTTAACCCAAAATACCAAAAATGACTTACCTATTTCTTCTCAGTAAAAAGCAAGAAAACTATCATTTTATTTCAGAAGAGATGGAACACAAGTTAAGCAAAGAAATAAAGAAAAACTATACCACCATTGGCTCTAAACTCAAGATTATTTATAATGCGAGTAAATGTGGCACCTCAAGTTCCATCAAGGCCATATATTTTTGGAGGGGAACTTGATACTTTCGGATACTGTTCATCAATTTCTTCTCCTGTTTGCAACACAGAGAAGTAGTCAGCAAGATCAAAAGTACCAGTAGCAACTATTTAGAAGATGTAAGAGTCTTGTAACTTGAAAAGGCAATGCCAAATCATCAGTGCAACCTGAAGCTGTTGACTAAAAACAGCTGGAGGCAAAAGACCGCGCAGGTAGTGGGCATCCCTCTCTTTCTCAGTGAAAGCAAGTCCCTTGTTATGGTGCGGATCCCTCAACAAAGAGTACCCACTGCATCACGTGGAAAAACTCAAAACTTAAGAAATAGCTGAAATGTGCACATTACACAAATAGTAGGTTGTAAAAAAATTAAAATAAAAACCCATTTGTATTTACAGTTTACAAAACAAAGTGTTGTGTTTCTTGTCATACTTAATTGTGTTGTCAAGTTTTCAATTTATTAGAAATCTGAAGCTAACTGATTTTATTGTAATAAAGATTAAAAAAAAAGTTATGTCTGTTCAATTAATGTGACTTTTAACATGCACATGTATTATGAGAAATAAGAAGTGTCCGCATTTTATTAAGAAAATCCTAAATTCAAATTCTGTACAAAGAGCTGATGGTCCAAATTTTAACAAAATGCCAATGTTCACATAAGAGAGACTCTTCCGAGAGAAAATGAATTTGAATTGAGAGGCAGGTTTTATCAATGGAATATTTATACGACGCATGCAGTTACAAGTATATATACCGGCTTCGGAAATATTTTGGTTATTCTAATTTAGAAGTTAGTTAAAATAGGTTAAGAAAAGGAAAGAAAAAAAAAAAGTATCAGACAAGTTTGAGAGGAGAATCCATAAACTGTACTTGGTAACTTTTGGAATATAGAAATAAGAACAAAAAGTAACGATCATTAAAACAGAAAATAGATGCTTCGAAGTAAAAAGACATGTGCAAGTCCAAAATCAGATTAAGCTATTAGTATAATCAAATCAAATCTTCCAAAATTTAAACCATAGCCTTTGAAACTTGAACATGAACTTTGAAATTTCACAAGAAGAAAAATAATAATAATAATAATAATAAAAGAAGAAGGATGGTGACCTGGCAATGGAGATAGTCCAGGGAGTGACGAGCTGGTCCTCGGTGGCCCGATCTTCGCCGTAGACGTCTTCAACGCCGCCACCGACGGTGGATTTGGGGTCCATGTCGAGAACGGAGGCGCCGTCTGTCATCTCCTTCATCGTGCTCTCCATTCTCACAGTACTACTACCACTGGTCACTCTACCCTTAACTCTGAGCACTTGAGCTGATAAAAGTTTTTTCTTTTCTCTGCCTTTAACAAAATACAACAAATAAATACACACAAAGTAACACTGGCTTCTTTTAAATGGAACCGACTGCAGACGATGAGATAGAACAAATCTGTATAGTCTCGTTGACTAATTAGTAAAGTGGAAGTCTTCGTCAGTGCCACAACATAGCAATTATTGACGAGTTGCTGTATTAAAGAAAGAAAAAAGGAGCATGCTCTGATCCAAGATAAGAACAGTTGAAGACGATGGTTGGTTGAATTTTATTTTATTTCGCCACAAAGGAGGTGTGTTGCTGTCAAAAATGAGATAAATGTCTTCGCTATTATTGGATTGCCGCGGGAGAATTATTCGTTTTCTAATGATGATATTAAATCAAAATTGCATCAACATAACTAACCTTTATATTAAATATATATATATATATATAAATAAAATCCCTATTTATTTATGTAAAATCATAATTTTATTATTTAATTAAGATGATTAAAACCGATAATGAGAATATGAGATGGAAAATTTTCCGAGATAGAGAGTGAGATTGTGTTGCTTTTTATTTAAATCAACAATCCCACTCCGTCGGTGCCCGTGATTTTCGTGTTGCTTTTGAGGGGCCAGTATGCTTATCCATTTGGAATTTGGAAAAGAATATACTGGTTCTGGTTTGCATTCACCGCATGAAATTACAAATTCCGATTCCTTATCCAGTTTACATCGCGTTTTTACAATCAGGTCCCCCATGCTATGAATATTCTTATGTTGATGATAGTAGTTTGAACGCGAGTCTAATTGGTCCAACACGATATCATTCAGTTCATTATGTAATTTTTTAAACACAACCAGTTGCGCTAACTAGTCAAATTTAAGCACATCAAACTAATTGAAATTTCGAAGAAAAAAAAATGAAAACCAATAAATAAAAAAAGACACATCTTATGCAACTGGTCAACGGCGAGAAGGTTTGAAGTTAAAATATAAGCGCAACACCCCGCGTTCGAACGTGCAATCGAATCCTTTCTTCCGAGAATAATCCCACTCCCTGTTAACAATTCTGAAAGCTATGTCTTCGTAAGGTGGCCCTGCATGGAACTTTACGATGCAAGTCTCACAGTTACTAGTAGTAGTAGTAGTAGTAGTAGTAGTAGTAGTAGTTTCGACGACGACGTCGTTCACAAGAGTGAAAGTAGGAGCTTTTGTCTTGAGAATAAGATCGGGGTAAAAGATGTTGAACTTGTAACCTCGCACAGTTTTTGGGGGAGGATTGTCATGGTCGTAGCCAGTGTGCACGTAATTAATGTATTTTGGTTTTCTGGGTCGATATCTGTCCTCCCAAAAATATACTTAGAGAGTCCAGCTCCACTTCTGCAGCGGAGCTCAGTTCAGCATCTCCTTCTTCCATAACACATCTATCTTCTGCCATAGCTGCTGCTGGTTCTGTTGAATTGTTGTTATTGCAATGCAATGAATTATATCAGTAATATTACTTCTTCTAGTTATTTATAGTGGTCGCAATCCTAAATAGAAGAGTAAATATTCGTATCTCCGACTCCGGTAAGGAAATAGAAATCCTATCTTTAGAACAAACAAGGAAAGACAAATATAATTAAAATATTCAGGAACAGATGCCAATACGAAGTTGGGTTAGAAAGTTCTAATTTTGTACAATTAGTTTTCCTTCTTATTTTCGTAGGATTGGTCTTATTAAGCTTTTATTATTTCAATTTTATTAGGATTTAAGTTTATTTAGATTATTTGGATAAGATTTAGTCTGTTGTTCTCTGTTCGTTTTCATTTAGTTCGAACTCATTATTATTGTTATTATTATTACATTATTATTGTTAATCTTAAGAATCAACGATCTTTGTTGTCAAAAAATTAAGAGAAGAATGTAATAATAATAACAATAATAATGAGTTCGAACTTAACCTCATCTTCTGGCTTATATATATAATAAATCAAATCTACATGTGCATAGACCAAACAAGAATCACCACTGATGTCAATGTTAAATAAAAATCCAGTTTTGTTTAATAAAGTTCTTGGAGAAGGAAAAGGCAAAAAAGAAAAAAAAACACTTATTTAAATGATCTAATAATAAAAGGATTGTAATAGATTTTTCTACTAAAAATCCTACATTCAATTCCAAATTAAAAAAAAAATTAAAGAAAAAGAAAAATTGATGTAAGACAGGAGGATCTTTTTAAATAATTAACCTGTAAAGTTTTAAAGGAAAGCATAAAGAGAGAGAGAGAGAGAATTATCGTGCGACACTTTGCAAAGCATAATAACTTTATTAACAATTCTTTTTTATTAGAAAAAAAAATAAGGTTATTAGATATGTTTTACTTAAGAATACATTACGATATTTTAGACACGGTTGTTGCAGGAATTATCCATTTTCACATCACCTACATTTTAGTACCCGTATGTTCCATAAACAGAAGTTGATCCACCGTGACAACACCTACAAATTTGTCGAGAAAAACAACGGGACACCGATGTAAACACATTACACGGCAACATATTGTACAACTTTTTGGATGGCAAAATATAAGCATGGTACCTCATTTCTTCAATTACAGATCTCCTTCAGAACAGAAGCTGAACAAACTATGCTCCTTTCACTTTGTTTTGAAGTATAAAGTTTGCAGAGGGCTGAACCTGCGACTTTCCAAGCAAAACTACAATAACTGACTGCTCTCTGACTCTTGGCATAGTCATAACTAATGTGATATATTGCTAGAGCCTCATTGTAGATCTCCTCTACATTCCTTATGCTCCGTTCAAATTCAATAGCACCATATAACATCTAAACAACAAATACCAAGTTACATGAGTAACCATAAGGAATTTTGTGTCCAGCGGGATTGATCATATGCATAATCTGCAACTAAAAAAATACCTGCTTATATTTTTTATAGACTTCTTCAGCAGCCTCATCTCTGTCCACTGCACCCTTCTGCAAGGCTGCCCGCATATCTTGCCTGTACTGATCATAATAATCTTTCCATTTTGTCATGCAATCTTCAAGGGCTCCATCATCAAAACAAGGAAGTTTCCAAATTTCTAAACAAAATAAAACAGTTTTATCATTTTATAGATAGTACCAATCAAAAAAACATCCTTAATCTTGATCAAAGAACCCTTACCTTTCTCTGACAAATCCACTGCTTTATATAATTTCACTGTGTTGTAAATTTTTCCCAACACACATGTGGATTCGAAAGAAACTGTTTCATCTCTTCCCATGTAAGATGGGAACATTTCTGCCTTCAATTCATGTGGAACTTCAACCTGTTTTTTATTGGAGAAAATTTGGTTATGGCCAATTTCAAATAGGACTGGCATCTCCACATAAAATGTTTACTGAAGGTCAAGGATTATGCATATGAAAAAGTTAGATAGTGTAGAGTAATTTATAGTAACCAACCCTTTTACCACTTTTTTTCGGTGCATCTAAAGCATCATAATATATGTTGACCAACCGCAACATGTTTTCCTTCATAGCGACCTTCTCATCAGCACTGTCATCTCCTAGTGTCAGAAATCGATCCATTATAGCCTGCCAACTATCAGCTGCTACACCCGTGGCATGACTACAAGCAAAGAGAACCTCAAACATTAGCAGGCTTTGTAATAGAGAGAAAAAAGAAAAAGATGTTTATACTAGAGTTCTATTACTGTAGTGCAAAAACATATTGAAGAATGACATGGGGATTCCTGTATCTGTTCCCGCAAAAAAAAAGGTTGAGAAATGTGGAAACAATATAAATATGCAAATGTAGTAAAAAAATGAATAAAATGCAATGCTTAAACCAACTTTTTGACTATGGCAAATTTTAAGCCTCAGTGGAGAAAAAGTTTGAGACCCAATGCCCAAGCTTCAAAAGATGATCAAATGATAATCTCAGAACGAAATGTCAAATTATGAAAAGATTTTCTTTTAGTATTTAAGAACAGAAATACATCTGAATTGGATCATAAGAAATTCCGAAGTTTCAATAGCTTTTAAAATTGAGTGCAGAAGACAATTGCATTAAGCTTAATTCCAACACGACAAAGAAACCAAAATGTTATAAAGGTACACAATCAATTCAAACCTTGGCTGAAATCGTGTAGTCAAGAAAAGTTTGAAAAGCTCATCTTCCAATTCCTGGGCTGAAAATTCACTCGGTCTTTTATTTGGCAAACTATTTGTTGAAGTAGATGTCCAACGTTCACTCTCCTTAAAGTATTTCAACAGCTGAAGAGAAACACAGGAATTGATGCTCGAATTATTAAAGAACCAAAATCATATCAATCATAAATGATATCGAGAATTTTCATAAGCTTTATTTTCAAAAGTTCTCCTAGTGGTATCAGAGGTAAAACTAATGAGAGACTATACAAAACAAGGAACTAAAAGGGGGAGAGAGAGAGAGTGAAAGGGCTATGCCAACAAAATAAATTTGCAAGAAATCGGAGGAAAAGCTACCTAGTCCTAATGGAGCTGAATGGTGGTTTAAATATTTATCTAAAATTGACCAAGCATTCAACAGCTCAGAAGCTTATGAAAAAGTAGCAAACAATGAAATTAGAATATAGAGATATTCTTTAGTGACTTTAAATGAATAAATTATAATCACAGTAGCATTGAATAAAGGGACAAAACATACTTCAATCATAGATAATATTATGATTAATTAGATATGCATATACAAAAGTTTTTTGATAAAGAACTAATGTGAAATAAAGGCCAACCTCAGGGTTTCTCGATACAAAGTACATATCGCCATCAAAATCACCCTCCGCTATCTCATCTGCCACAGACCTTGCCCCATTACAAGGGAAGAATATAGCATATTTGGCAGTTCCTACAAAATCTTCTAATTCCTTCACATAGGTAGCCTTCAAAACATGTATATCCCCAAAATGTAAACCTGGATTTCGATACACTAGAACCTTCTCCCATGAAACTTGGCCATCATTCCTATATATTTCATCAGCAAGTATAACATGATAAGTATGAAGGAAAAATTTACGCATATACACTTGTTAGTTGTTAGCATTTAGCTATACAATCACATCCTACATTTGCACAGGTCAAGGCCAAATCTGTATTGAGTAATCAATAAAATAACGTAAACTAGACATGGTCAAATGCATTGATAAAGCTAGAAAAGATGTGAACCATTACAAAACATTTAAATACAATGGTAGAGATTTTTAGGGGTGGACACTGTATGCCAATTAGCCCATCAGAAAATTTAGGGGTGCTGTATATCAAGCACATCCACTCCTCTATTCCCCAGTCCCCTTTTCTTTGGATATAAACTAATTTAATCCAGTATCAGAAGTCAACAAAGCAATCATCAAGTCAGCAAAAACATATCATGGAAACTGAATAGCTTGAAGGGATACCTTGCTGATGGCATTGCTACTGTCTTTTTCTTATAAGATCATGCTCAACTCCCAAGTCCATATTTGCTCATCAAGGAAAAGCAAAATTTAAAGTATATTTCTTTTCAATCCAAGTTAGATATCAACAGTCACAATCATAGGTAAATTCTAGTTAGATGAGTCAAAGTGATTTGGATGGCAGCTTTAGCAAGTTCCATTCATCGGCAGGTTTGAAACACTGGCAGAATCGTATTTTTCAATATTTCACTTTAGGTTTAGTCACTGCTGAAACTTTTTGAAAATTGTAAAGATCTAAATTTAAGTAGAAAAGAAAAACATGAAGACAAGTTTATGTACATAAATCTGACAACCAAGGCTATTTTTGATGTGAGGCAGAACTGACAGGTGCTTCTCCAGGTATGTATGACCGCATAAGTTATGCATTTACAGTGCATAACCATATAGAAGGTGTTCGGTCATAATATTGATCAAATGAGTAGGCTTAGAGACAACAGGTGAAGAAGTGGCTCAAAATTGGCTGCAGGATTTTTTGGATAACCATGATAATAAGGTACTCCAAAAAAGTTACTGAAGGTCACTTGGTCAGAAGAGCTAGAAGTACAAGAGCTGGAGAGAAATAAAGGAAGAGGTCATCATGAGATCATGAATAATAATCAAATGAAAGGTACCAGTGGAATTAATGCTTTTTAGGGATGTCAAGGTTCTAAATTTAATAAAGCAAAATCTCTATTCCCGAAAAAATGTAAAGTAGAATATTGCTTGAGCATGGCTAATGTGTATTTAAAGCGGATCATAAAGCATAGGAAAGTGAAAGGAAAAAGAAATACAAGACACAAGAAAATAAAAGATCAAAATTCAAATGCACAAAATAAACAAATTTATTTCTCATTAAGAAAACTCTTGAATTCTTTTGTAAAGAATGCTACAAATCCCAAATTATATCCCAAAATATTCTTCGCAAATAATGCAACATCTGATATGTCATCATTAAGGGGAAGAATACAAAATTTTTGAGACAACTAATTGTACTATCTCATCGTCCACTTGATGAATGCCACATAATTTGGGGTGAAAATCTTGATACACAGTTTGGAATGTGTAGCATCACTCTTATAAAACATCACCACTCTTCCATGTGAAGTTCAACCAACTAAGGACTTATAGAACAGCATAAAGACATTAGACCCACCTAAGATTCATAGAACTCTAGTCAGTAACTTTCACTATTACACCAAGAATTGCCTCCACTGTCCAGATACTGAAATTAGAAAACTACTCTATCTACTAATCATTATCACGAGCAAAATGATAATTTATAGTGAAACATAAAATGTGCCAAATAACATACTCACAGTATGATGCAGACTTCATCTCTTTTCAGGATTCCAGTGGGGTCAACTGTCCCCATCAAGTAATAACTTTCAGTCACAGGAAGCCTTCCTGCTTGCAGACTCTTCTTTTCCTCCTTCATTAGTATAGACAGACGATGTTGCAAATAGGGTTCATCAAGAGAAATTCCAGACATGATCATTCTTGCCGCAATGAAATCATCCATCCCACCATAGTTAAGGGAAACTGCACGTGAACCAAACAAAGAAAATAAATAAGGAAAATATTTTTCAGGAGTTTGAAGCAGTTTTTTTTTTAAGGAGTTGAAGTAGTTAGGAAGACAGGAGGACAATACAAAAATACAAATGAGACCAAAAGAAATTGAAATGTGGGTTAGTTTCTGGCGAGATGGAAGGGAGAAGAAAAAAATTAATGAAAATAATTCTAACAGAATCTTTATTGAGATACCAAAACAGGATCACAAATATGACAACATAGCAAAATTAACATGCAGGATACAAAAAATATGAAAATACCTCGTACAAAAAACAAATAGGGCAACTAATTGATGGAGTTGCTCTATCAGGAAAACTACCTTTTAGGGCGCTCCGCTTGTTGGAGAAAACATCCTGAGCATCTTCCAAAGCATTTCTAAGTGTATCCATGAAAACATGTTCAGGAACCCCTCCATAGCTAAGTAGTGCAATTAAATTTTTTGATAGATAGGTTCGTCTTGGTTGATTACTGAAATATGAAACATCAGTTAAAAATAATAACTTAGAACATAAGAAACCTAAGAAAACTGGCAGGACATCTACTTCCATCAAAGCCAAGATTTTGTCAACATCAAAAAATCAAAATCTGCTTCACCACATATGTTAACGACTACCCATTGGCAAATATCACTATAATACTCCTGACCAGAATGCAAACAGTTTTAACAGATCATGGGAATCTTTATAGTACTAAGGCTAGAAAATTCAATTTGCTTAACCCAATGCACGCCAATTTTCCAATTTTGGACTTTACATTTAGATGAACCAAGTCCAGATAATTTCTTGCTGGTCCTCTTATATCAACAAGATTGCTATGCATTAGAACATACTTGGGAAAATGCTTTATATATTTTCCTTAAGATCAAACTCAAAGTATTTGGTATTACAAGTTGGATGATATATGCTTGTTAGAATATTCCGCTATTGTTAAAAGATTTTTGCTGCAAGGGAGAGTATTTCATGGTGGAACCTTCTCTTGCAAAAGAAGACTTGATAAAATATCATCTATTTGGCAAGACCCCACTATATTGCGTCATCACCATGTAGTAAATAGTACACCATAAGGAACTATACACAAACATTTTTCTTTTTTCCTTTATGGCTGCAGAAAGAAAATTGAGAATGAAAGAAGTTGTCTATTAAGCTGCAATAACAATGGAACAAAGTAAATATGTATAGCAAGAACCACTCTTCGAGAAAAATAGATCGGATCAGCTTCTAACATTATTTGATATTGAACTCATTATTTCCTATTAAACATTCTGACTCTCCACTTTCACATTCAACAGAACCTGTGGCATGCTTGCTTCTCTAAGTTTTTGTATTTTGCCAAAAACCTCCCTCATTGTATGGGACTTCCTTTAATGACTTATGAATACAGAAATAGGAATTTTCATTTCACCTATTCTATCGCCAGTGCAATTTCATCTAATATGTTTTCTATACCCAGAACATGAGCTAGTTTCAAATCTAACCTTAACAAAAAAATTTACTAAGTATACCAAGTGTTCTAATTGATTCCTCCATAACTATAGAAAACATACATAAAGAAAATAATATGAAAGATATGTAGAATGAAGAATACCTTGTTTTGACAACCTCCAACGAGTTAAATGTCTGACTATTTGCCAAATCTGGATCCGCCTCAACTTTAATCATCGAGGGTCTAATCTGAATGGTGTGCTGGGGAAGCTAACAAATTCACAAATAATATGTTCACATAAACCACTAAGTCAAGAACTTTTGAGTTCATAGGTAAGAACCCTAAAGTAAATTGATTTCAACTAAATGTCAAATTTATCTTTTCTAAACTACAAGCTCTCTAAGCTACAATGTTAACTTCAAGAATTTGTCTTGAAGTGCAGAATTACCTAAATAAATAAAAAACAAAACCAATATTTTGATGAGAAGAAGTTAATATGAATTCTCCAAGTACTTGGACTTCAGACTTGACTATTACAGGGCCAAAATAGCTCCACAATGATTGTTTTCTAACTTTTAGATTCATGATATAATGAGTTGGCATCAATTATATATAACAAAATTTGCCAAGATATAGTGAGTGTTGAATTTTAACCAATTCTTGTCTATTCTTTGCTGGGTAAGGCAAGAGCATGAAACCTACTCCAACCACATCTATCCCCAAGAGCAAACATGCCTTAGAAATTATACTGGAAGCAATTCAACCCCTTAAACAATTTGCAATAGGAAAAACTGATTCAAACACTGTATTCTTCTTTGAAAAGGAAAATGGAAGATCTATACCTTCTTGTTGACAAGTAGAGTTCCCTTGACCGCATTACCTTTGTAAAAGAGGCGGACTTGCATCAGTAAAGGCTAGAAACAAGAAGGAAAAAGAAAAATGTGGCCGAATTTTAGTTCTAAAACAAACAAATGAGAAAAAAAAAACAGAGCACCATTGCGTGAAAGTTACACATACTGGTTCCCCACCATGGAGTCGAACAGTATCAGAGAACTTCCCTTCAAATTCTTTTCGAATCTAATGGCAATGAAAATACTATGAATGAAAAGGCAAGTCAATCACACATAAGAATTAAGAGATAACAGAGAAAAACAGACCACCCATAGGTTAAATTTAGTTGGTACTTGTTGGTTATGTCTGCATATACCTATTGGGCTCTTCCACCAACTAACTTAGAAAATTTTGTATTAGATTGACAGTACAAGCTGCTAAAAGCTTAAATACAATTTGTTTCAGACCTTAATTTCAAGCTTAAGTTAAAATTTTGCTCTATAAACTTGAAACTTTTAAAATATAGGAGCTTCAGATACATGTTCCTATGATCTCCTAATTAAAAATTGCCTACTGGACTTTTAGCTAAGATCTGTATTATTGGGCCGAGAAACTGAACAATTCCAAATTTCTCAAACAGTTCTCCAGTAAGCTTCTTTTAGTAGGGGTTAATTAGTTTGAGATGAATATGGTGTATCTGCACCTGTGTGTGTGTGTGTTTTGTCCCTCAAACATATTGAAAAAGCATGGTATTCACCAGGGCAACATTTAGCAAGTTTTGAGGCACATATTGTCCGAGATTCATCAACAAACACATTACTGTGTTGACAGCTATTTTTTTTTCCTCTTCTACATTTAAAAATCCAAAGAAGGCACTTCTCTGTTGACAAATTTTATTTTCCAGATGCTGACAGATAACACCAAAAAGTCAATACCAGGCCCTTAACTAACATGTTAATCCAAACAATTGTAAAGATTTATACATCAGCAGAATATAGGGTTAATAATGCAGAGGGTAAAAATAATATAAGTTGAGCAAACATTCATGCATACAAATTTATAATTGGCCTGAAAGTTACTTCACTCCAATTAATGAGTAATCAGATAAATAATTTACACCAAATCAAGCTCCAAACACGAACCTCAAGGTTATCATCATTGGTGCACTTTCCTTTGCAGACATGTGCTGGGCATTTTAAAGCTAAATCCTCTGATATAAAACCAGTTCCATCTGTATGTATAAGAATTTTCCCATCCTTGTAGACAACATTACCATCTTTATCCTGCAATTTGGAAGGTAAAAATGAAAAAAGTTTAGCAATAGTCATATTTTGGTCTGGATCATTGGACACTTAACTAGCTAATTAAAGAAAGGGAAGATATAGATTGTAGAGGGACTTGAGATTGAAGACCATACATGACACTGTATATCTTCTATCCTCTCAATATTTACATTTGATACATCAACTTCCAACTTCATAGTCTTGGACAAAATAAGTGATAACCTGAATTCCAAAAAACAAGAACAGTAAATTTATTGTATTAAAAAAGATTCTAGATGGTGCTTAAATAAACATTCTTAGTATCACCTAGACATATAGTTGGCCACATTTGAAACAGTGTGTGCATGCATAAACATGGCCCTGGCTTCATGGACAGTTTTCCCAGATAAAATATACTGTTGACACTTATCAATAGACGCTTCAGACTCCATACGAACAAAATAACACTTGACAGATGATGTAGTTGGGTCTTTCTTCTTTTCTTCTTTTCCACCATCTTTAAACACTGATCAATAGTCATATTGACATAGGCAAATGATTATCAAAGGATTCTCACAACTATACTGAAACAGTTTACAGGTTATTTGAAGTAAGTTGCAATAATAAGAACTCAGAATTCGACATTCATCAAATCAGAGCAATGAGAGACTCACCAAAAAAGTGGTAACAACGCAAACCAACAAGGATACCTTCTCTTCCAATTTTTTTGTACTTTACATAACAATTGTTGTCTCTGATTGCAGAACTTCTCCGACCTGCATCCCTTTCTGCAAACTTGACCATCAAAACATTATCATCTCCCAATTCTCTTTGTAAGTGAGTTCTTGTCTGGTTAAGATAGGGGCCCTGAAATAAACAAAAAGAAAATAACAACATATCTAATATACACTTTAAAACAACAAGAAGATAAAATAGATGCAAACAAGATTCTATTTATCAACAGCAACTTGAAGAACATAAATGCAGGGTATCAAATGAGTATTGCATATTTGATAGATTGTAAATATTAGTCATTATTGAGAATTTAGAGAAGTGATACAGGTCCATCTTTTGTGAGATAATTAAGAATAACAAAAAGGGTGGAGAAGAAAAAGGTTACCCGTTCATTATTCAAGCAATAAGACACAACGACGAATGAAAAAACACCATCTCAAGTGTGCAACTAAAACCTGTTATTTAGAAATTCCAATAATATAGTCCAAATTAATAGGATTTTATAAAAGCAAGGTCTCATAGACATCATTTAGATATCTATTCCAGGATCAAAATTCACCTTAACATTTGAACACTCCAAATTAAGCAATCGCATTCTAGACAGTTTCCAAGTAGCTTCATCAACCTCTACACGAGCAATTTAAGTTCATTTCTATTAAGAGTTGCGAAAAGCAATTCCATTCCTACATATATAGTTACTGAGCACGACTGTCTGTACGCATGCATATCAACAAGACACACGAACCTTGAATTTAACACTCCCATCACAAGAAACATGGCAGTGGTAGATATGTGTTTTTCCAGAATCCCAATCAGGAGACTGCAAAATACAAAAAAAATAGGAATCAGATATTTATAGCATTAGATGCAACAGAAGCCGACACCATCAGAGAGCAAACATGCAGGACCACGATTGGCAACTCAACATGTCAATTGATTCTCTTTTTCAATCTTATGCACAACATATCTGCACATAAAGTTGGATATAGTCTCGAATATATGTCATTCAGTTTCAAACAGGTTTGACCAAATTTGCACCAAAAATTCAAAGATGTCAAAATCAACAATCAAATATAATAAAATATCTTTTTCAGCAAGTAAGATGTGACTCAGCTTTCATGTAACATATTTTCTAAAGAATAAGAATAAAACGCAAATGTTAAGGTTTTAAGCTTTTTCTAAAATTGATATACAAAATAGTAAACATTACTAAAAAATATGAAATAAACCATTCGTCGGTCTTCTAACTCGATATAATTTCTGCCAAGTGCATCCCAAACTTCTAACTCAAATCTAGCCATGGGTAAATCTTTTAGTCCCAGAATTTCATCAGCTGTTATCACATCTTCCAAGCTCTTTCTACAAATAAAACAAAGCAAAAACAAAACAAAACAAGCTCATGATTTGAGAAGCTAGCACGTCATTTGCTTCAACAGTTCAAAAGAAAGTAACAGCAAAAACTTACTCCCCAATGTAACTTAATATGAGAAAAGCCTTTCTGAATTCAAGTTCTCCTAGTGCCACATACTGAGGAATCAATGCTCGATTACTCACTGTATGTGAATTCAAACTCAATTGGGAGGCTCTTAGCTGCTCTGGAATCGGAGAGTGACTCGTAACATTCTCTGTACCCATAAAAATTATCAAAATTACTTAAAATTGCACACAATGCTAAAAAGCAGCGTCAAAGGAAGTTTGCTTGATGAACCTAAGAGTTGTGGAAAAACCAAAAACAAAACAAAAAACAAATAATGCCAAATGCGTGAAAATTTGTTTTCTGACAATATTGTAACTTTTGGCTGAAGTAGATAACAAGTGTTTTTTCTTTTTACATAACAAACATTTAATTAATTAAGTTTTTTCAAACGAAACCTTCATTCAATAGAAAAGCTCTTGATAAAAGCTTTTACTCAAAAGCACCTTGTACAGAGAATAGAGGCACTCGCAGAGGCCCCAGCAAATACAACGAACTTGATGCCCAATATAGATTTATTCCTTAACGTTGAAGAAAACACGTAGAGTAGAGTGCATATGATAACGGTTTCATTTTAAGCAACTTTGACAAAATTTCAAGCTAGAGAAAGAGAATCCAAAACCTTGAAAAGAATTCATTAAACGAACGGTGGTGGTGACGGTGATCCGATTCTGTGGAGATTGAGAAGGTGAAACACACAACCGTTTGTGCGGCGACCCGTTGTTGGTGCTATTATTGACCAAGTGCAAAATGAACCCGCTGAAAGTCTTCTTAATTTTTTGGCCGGCGATTGTACGGAGTACCTGGAGGGCCCCTTCTTCACCGACCGAAGCGAGCCCGCGCCTCGCTCTGGCGTCGGGAGGCGGCTGGTTTTGCTCAGCGCAAATATTGTTTATGAGTTGTTCTACGGAATGTGGGAGAGAAACCTCTTGAGTTGGATCACTCATGTTTGTCAGTGGGTTTTGAACGGAGGATGTATGACTATGAGAGCTATTTGCAAAGAGTTTTTGTTTTTGAAATTGTTATTAAGGAACAGAACATTTGTACTCTCTGTGTTTCCCGCTTAAAGTGGTGACTGATTGAGTGTGAAAATACCCAACGCTGGTAATTGGTTTTACAATAAATTTAAAATTAAATTAAGTACAAATATTTTAGAGGAAAAAAAAATTAGGGATATTAACACTGTCTTCCCCTGAGGGTGGCATAAATTACAAATTCATGGTAATTTTAATTTTAATTATATTATTACCTTTTTTTATTTAATTAAAAATACGAAAATATTCTTATTTTTTAAAAAAAATATTTTAGTTATTTATATATAAAAGAAATCAATTATTATAATATTTTAAATTTTTTAATTAATAAAAGGGGTGAAAATATAATTAAACTTAAAGTTACTATCAAAATGTAATTTATGCTAATCTAAGGGGAAGCAGTGTTAATAACCCAAAAATAACAAATTTTTCCTATTGGTAACAGTAATTAGTAAATATGTGAGGCGAAATTAGTGTGGAATAATTGATAGACTACTTCCATGATGAATTTTTTATTTTTTTTTAAAGATACTTCCATGATAAGTTAGAAATATAGAGTACAAAAGTTAGTGGGTGTGGAATATCTTGCAGCAAATCTTTATTAAAGGTGAGTTGTCTGGCGTCAATCAAATCAAATGCAATATTTACCAAGACATTTGTTAAAAATACGAGAATAAATTACTTTTGCCTGTTGCGAGTGAAGATCGGGTGAGAGTAATGATAATAATCTCTCAGGAAAATGATTTATTTATTTATTCTTTTTTGGAAAGAAAATCTATCTTAGTAATACAACTATTTAACGACGTTAAGATGCGTGTATTTATATTTATTATAATTACAATTTATCTAACAAAATTGAAACATAAAATAACAAAAATTATCGCTCGAATGATAATTATAATAGACTTTTGAGTTTGAGATAGCTATTATAAAAATCATTAAGTCTTTTTACCATTCAAGGTTGAGCGAAAAAGTCTCTAAAAAGAAAAAGGTTAGGAGAAAAAAACGCAAAAGTTATTACTTTTTCATGGGGATTAGAAATAGAAAGTTTCAGTTTGAGACTCTGACGAGGAGTGAGAAAGTGGGATGTCTTAAAGTCTTAACGCAAGGGGCAATAATGGAGCTTTACCTTTACAGTTATAGCTACGGCCGACGCATACGATTTAACTTTTATATAACCTAATAAAATTAGTAGGGAGAAATATTGATGGATCTTAATTTCTAAGTGTTTAAAATATTTTTTAAAAATCCAAAAAAAAAAATGAAAAAGGAAGAGAAACTTGAGAAGAGATGTAATGTGAATGGCGATGATTTGAGTGACTGATTCTGATTCTAACTCATCCCCATCTCGTCAATACTCTGGAACCAACGTTGTTGTTGTTATTGGTAGCAATACGTACCGAAATTAGATTCCAGAAACTAATACTGAAAAGAATTAAACTAAGCAGAAGCAGTAGCTTCAGCTTTCTCCTTTTTGTAGTTTAATTATTTTTTTTTTTTTGGTTGGTTGGTTGGTTTCGCAGAAAAATTGGAAAGCACGGCTCTCTTTTTTGCAATATGCATTATGATTTTGGCTGCGCAGCTCCAACTTGCAACTTCAGATTCATGAACCTTCTTTTACAACTTACAACTCAGCGATGCGATGATGTTGGATAATTTGATTTAATGCCGTGCTCACGCGCATTTTTGTAGTTTAACTACGATAATGGTATCACCGATGACACTAGGGGCGCGCGGCCCACGTATCCAGCCCAATCAAAGGGATCTTAGCACCACGAAATTCTTTAACCATTCTTCAACCGAAGGGATTTATTAGTTTCTGATGTGGACGTGAAATCCATTCCGATCGTGACGGAGCAGTTAAGCGGTGGTGTGTACTCGTTTGATACACCGTTGAGTCTGTTTCAGGTGGATGGGTCGATTGTAGGGTTTGGGAGTAGAATGGAGGTGATCAGTGTGGAACGAATATTTTAAAGGGCATTTTCGAATTTCTGTTATAAAAATAGGATAAAATAATATTTCAAACTAATAAATAAATATACGCTCTACAATAAAGAAATAAATACTATAAACAAAATTAGTAGGAGGAACTGACGGACAAAAATCTGTAAAATATTCTTAAAAATAATTAAGTATTTTAAGCACTTAAACATTAGTACTTTTTCTAAAATAATATTAAGTGAATATCTTTTATGCCACTCTTTGATAGGAATTTTAAATGTTTTTTCCATCCGTAAATACAAATATACTGAAAAATCCTACAAACTGCCACGAGAAAACCCAATTTGACAAACTGAAACTTAGGAAGTCTGATTCCCAAAGCCAATAAACTTGATAGCTTCCATGAGTTGAAGCCAAGCCAAGCCAAAAGTCCAATCCTGAACAAATTTATAATGAAACTATGGATTCACTAAAATTCACTCGTTAATAAAAGAATATTCAATTCATGATGCTTCAAAGTTTAGATGTACATGATTACAATATTGTGTCCTTCATTATAACTTGAGCATCAAAGAATGCCGATCAAAATTAATGATCCGAAAGTGTTAGTAAAACAGCATATGGACATTAGCAATGGAGCCCCTAGACATCGAAGCCATACATCTGCATTTGTATGGTTACCTGATTCTAGTTGCCTATTTCCCACTTGTAGTCATTTCCCCAGGATTTTAACCATTATCTCAAATGATTATAGGATACATCAAGGAGAATGATCACGGTGAAAGGGTTTGCACTTTTGATCTTTTTTACAATTTGCCAATATTTTCTAAGCCATTTGTTTGCTAAAACTTAAAAACTTGAACACACCCTCAACCAACATGAAAAAACTGTTGCATAGACTTCTGATGCCGAGGAGCCATCCCCATTCAATCATGGTAAGTTCGAGGTGGCAAGACCCATAGATTCTGCAACTTCTCTGGCTGCAAAATTATCTGCTTGTTCCTGCAATGTTGCAAATAACACAGAATTGACATAACATAAAATGATGTATACCCAAGAATCTACATTGACAGCTAAACACTACAACAATCAAGCAAATAGCCAGAGAGACATACCTGAAGACGATGCAACAAATACATCAAGAAGAGATGTACAAATACCTGTAGAGGATTTCATGCGATGGTTATCATACAATTTATAATTTTCAGATAAACTGTTTGCAATTAAATATTTGAAGTACAGGGTGAATCTTCTTACAAGATAAAACAGCAAGATGACACGTGCAGTTGGATACCGCCAAAGAAATCTTGTGGCCCTTACAGCCCCTGAATCCAGTAGTTTTGCTGCCTTCTGTAACTGCATGAGTAGGTTGAAGCTCAAAGTTAACAGAAAAATGATAGGGGAAGTGAGACATGACAGAAGGGATACCTGTATGCTTGCTGCAGCCATGTGACGGTGATGCAAGGGGAGAGGCCTGTAGTCATTACTTCATCAGAAACTTTTTTCAGAACATAGTAACATGGAATAGAAGTACATAAATTGTATGCCAAATGAGGATGTAGGCGTAGTGGAGTGGAGTGGAGACATTTTGGTTTGGTTTGATATAAACAGACCGTAATGGGTGAGGTAAACCAGCGGAGAAAGGTCAACATGAGGAAAAGCCACTTATATTTATGTGATCATGTGCTTCAAAGTCCAATAATTGGAGAAGGGTAATTCTAAGCTGAAGACAAGGACCAGAGGAAAGGGAAGAAAATGTCACATTAGGCAGATAGTTAGTCATGACATATGATTAAACAGAAAAACCTTTCCTACTCTATTTGACTGGAATTATTATCACAATATGCATAATGATCCCTCGTAGCATCTACTCAGTTGAGTCCAATGACTAGTGCCAATTCATACTTCCACATTGCTTCCCACCCATAGTTCAGACAAGTAACCAACACCAACATAGAATTACCATAATAAAAAACAATTAACATACTCGAGAGTCTTCATTTCAGTGTCTTCTTCCCAAGATGACCATGAGCGACGAGTAACTTTACTCCTTTCTGCCGCTACCTGATCAGGATTATAGTGATATCACATGAGAAATAAGGATGTTTGGGATCATAGAATATAAATAAAAAGTAAATTTAGAATATAGATAGTATTTAAATCAAGTAAATGAAACACCCAATTCCAGACCTGTGCTTCTTGAAGGCGCTTCATTTCTTTTTCTAACTGAAACTCAGCTGCAGCCTTTTCACTAGCCATGGTTTCTAGCTGTGTTTGCTTGTAGTACTGCATCATAAATAAGAATTATGGCTACAAAAGTTTAAACATAAATGGTATATCAAGTAAATGAGAGAGTTTCAGTTTATATTACCAACAGGTCAGTTAATTCGCGGTAGCGCTTCTCTAGCTCCATGTGCTCCTGTTAAGGGTAGCTATAATCAATAAGGTGATTATGATTCAGTAAAATGTATAATCAAGTCCATAAGAGATTATTCTTCAGTTATAAATATCAAAGCAATACATATATTAGTCACTTGATCTGAAAAATAATAATTTATATTAGCCACTTTCAGAATGCAAAATATCCCTTTTTAGATCATTTAATTATAAGATATTCTATTCAGGGATATAAGTAATTTTGATTTTATCCCTCATGATAATTCAACTTCTTTTTTCTGCATATTCAAAAATTTTGTATTTTTGGGCAGAAGCCAATAGATTTATTTAGATAAAGGAAACACCAAGAGTCAATCCTAACTTATAGCAGAATTAACTTAGTGAGGTTCTTAGCACCAGATGTTTGCCATAAATATTGCAGGAACTAGCACCTATTGTCAAATGAAACCATGAATTCAAAGCAGTTGCTGCTCTTAATCCAAGAATCCATATAATTGACAAGTAAAAAGTGCACAAGGAAAAAAAGACTGAATAAACCAGAAAGGTCACCTCACGTGAATAATGCTCAGCATCCCTCTTCATGGCAGCCATTTCGACTCTCATTTTCTGCATTTCAGCCTGCAATTACACAAACAGTTCATATCAAAGAAATCCTTAAATTAGCAAGAGAAAAGACAAGTTAAAAACTTATCATTTGTTCAAAAAACAAAGCCAGCCATCTAAAGCTCTATAATAGTAGTATATAATCTGCCATATTAAGTACTCTATATCGGGGATGGCTGTAACAGCTAATTTAGGAAACACAAGCAACAAGCACTTGCCTCCAAAGAAGATAGCTTGCTTTCAGCTTCTCTGTGGCCCTGGCGTGCACGCTCAACTTCTTCTTGCCATGCCTGCATCTACATACATAAAATTTTTAGTGATTAAATGGATAATATAAAGGATGACAGCACATGATAACCAATACTTCTTTGTTATCACCATATAGCAGAGTTATCTGAGCTTATTTTAAATTGCTAAAAGAAGTTAGGTTCTAACAGACCTGTGATAAAAAAAATAGCATGTTGAAATTGAATTTCAAATATGACAACTTCTGATTCCTTTTTTCTTTTTTTCTTGAAAGAGACAACTTGTGATTCCTAATAATATAAAGATTGTTAAAAGAGTGTGATTTTAGAAATAACAGACATTAGTCATAAACCGATGAACCAAGCAAAGTTCTTGAGAATTACTAAGTCGAAGGAGTTATCTTAAATTAAACATCAATTACCAAGGAGTATCGCCCAGTGCAACATATACCAAGGAGTATCGCCCAGTGCAACATATACCAAGGAGTATCACCCAGTGTAACACATACCAAAAAACCTTAAGCTCAAACAACAAATGTCAAATGCACAGCCGCACAATGTATACCTGAATCACTTGATTTGCATCTTCTGGGGACTTCTTTTGTCCGCGCTTAACACGAGCTTCCATATCTTGCAGTTCTTGGTGTAAAGTGGCGCATTCAACCTGATTGCATATGGTACTAATTACATGGGAAGCTTTAAACTGTTGATTTACCCTCTAGGTAGAGTACACCCTTTCACACAAAAAGATATTAACCATGAGTCTACATACCTCGAGCATAGCCACTTTCTGCTCAAGCTCCCCCGCCTTGGCTGTCCTCTCATCTGCAATTCTCTGGATAGGGAAGCGCTTACCAATATTAAATGAATGCTTTAAATAGTAAGGTCCGATAGCTAAAGATTTGTCTTCTACCAGAAAAAGGATAAATTGTAACATCAATGTATATATTATCATAGAATTTTGAAATTCAAAAGTTTGAACAACTTCCATAATCATGTCTTTCGCCTGATGAAAATGTTTAACAGAAATAGAGTGAAAGAATCAGTAGCTGATTTATAGCGTGATCTGGACTAAAAGCTCATCATGACGAAACACTTGACTGGCGTATTGCTATGGGATTATATGCAATCTATTCTAAATAACCAAGGATTAACGGACTAATTGTGACAAGTCTAAAGAGGCTGTAGTCTGTTTAGATTTTCAGACAATAAAAATTCATTGCTATTCATATGCTGATAATTAAGCTTCACCAAGACAGAATATTATGGCCATTTAAGAATCAAAGGGCCAAAATGTGCATGTACTGCAAAAAGACAATTCTCAAAATAATTATATAAAATTTGGCTGTGAAGTGGTCAAGAAGAGTTTGTCCAAAACAGAATAGGCTAGGTTGAATTTCCATCCACATCAGCGGTAACAACTTGTACCCATTAATATCCATGGACAAAAAGCTTAAGGTGCTGACTCAAAGATGGTAAACTATTCAACAAACACATTGACCTCATACATATTCACTACTTATTTCGCATTTTGAGCAAAATAAGCATGTTTCTTCAAGAGAATCATGTACTTAATAACAAAGGGATGAGTTGAAAATGGTAAGTTCTCACATTACCTGGATCCTAGCAAGGGCTGTTGATGCATCAACAGCCCTATGTTCCAATTCCACTTCCCTCCCCATAGCAGCCTGTTTACTATAAAGAGATTGTTAGAAAGTGGAAACAATTAGAATACATGCATAAACTAATTGTCAAAGATATGAACCATTTTAGTAGCATTATGTGCTGCACGCTCTTCTTCTGCTCTCCTTTCTGCAGCAGCCAGCTCCTCCCGTAAAGCCTAGTAATGAAGTATATCCACACTTATTTAAATCTCATATCATAAATAATATGTTAAAGGAAAAGCCAATATCCATATAATAGAGATACAACAAGCAGGAAAAGACAACTAATTTACCTGCATCATCCTTGTCTCTGTTAATTCCCTATTTCTCATAATGGACTCCATGTTCATCTGATGGAAAACAATCAAATTTTTAAAATTTGAAGACTACAAATGTATAAATAAAAAGAATGCTGTTATTATATAGGTAATGTATTAGTAAATCAAGTAAATCTTAAGAAAAAAAAAAGGACTTGTGCTGGATGTGCACAACATAGTTACTAGAAATTCCAATATTTCAGATTCAAAGTCTCACAGTGAACCATTTGAAATGATGTATGGGATGCAGAATGCTGGCAATTCAACGGAGCTAGTCACTTCATGTCAAAGTTAGCATTCCAAAGAAAATGACATCACAGATCATGCATCAATGATTAAAATGAGAAATGCAACCAACCTGCAGCGAAGCCAGATTTCCTTCAGATAAAGCAGCCTGTTTCTTAAGCATGTCTACAGAACTGATGAGTGCCTCAATTTCAGAGTTTTTTGCTGCCAAAGCTTCAGCCATGTTTGACTCCACTTTAGTTACCTCACTTTTAGATAGAGATAATTCTTGTTGTAGCTGCTTTATGCGAGCCTCACATGATTTACTCAGCTCTCTCTGTGAAGGTGGCATTTTCACAATTAAAACAGCATTTCTACAATAAAATTAGTAACATGCACAAATAAGTGTAATTTGAACGTTCGCTGAATTGATAAGAAGAACGAAGGCACAATAACTCACCTCCGCAACAAGAAGTTCCTCCAGTTGTGCATTTTCAGATTTGTATTCTTGTAGACGAGATGAAAGTCCAGCACAAACCTGGACATTGATAAAACAAAGATTACCAGAGAGTCCAAAACAGCCAATTGTCTGGCCAAAGGAAACTAGGAAGGCTCTAGGACGTATGTATCAAGCTGAGATAGGCTTGTCACATCTGCATTGACACTTTAACAAAAATAATAGCTTGGAACAAGATTCCTTCAAACAATCTGATTGCAAGAAGATCATTCCAAATTCGTTGAGTATCTTGTGCAAGAATGAATCGGATGAACAGAGTCTTTTAACATTAAGGCAAATATAAACAGATGAAGAGTCAACCATGCATGAGGAAGAGGTAAAAACAGATGTCAAGTGTTTTATAAGTTGCAGACTACTAGTTTGGAAGCGGGAAACATCCACATCAATTTCTACTTGATGCATTAAGAGCAAACTAAAGAAGTCTTAATCAAATGGATCCCAAGCCACTAACAGAGACAAATCAATTAGTGATTTTTGTTCCAGTATCTATTTTATCTTAGCATCCTTCAATCTATTAAACTATGCAGTCTTCATAGGTTATTAAATACTTATGCCAGCTGCTCTACAATCACCAACTCCCTACTGGTCAGACGGTAAGCCTTCTGCCCTCAAAAACTGTCCAGGTAAATGATTATTTTTTCCCAAGTATATTGCCCATTCTCAATATTCTTTTGTTCCTTAAAAGAATGTCAATAAATGCTGAGAGCTTACCCGAGCCAACCTTGCCTCTTTTGACTGACCAGTTGAAATTGCAGTTTTGAGCAATCCTTGAGCCTCATCAAGCTGGTCCTGTACTTTCATTGGTGGATTATCAGCTTTGTGATCCTGTTGCTTATTTTGATTGGCAAGTGTTTCAATCTTGACATCAGCATCCTTCAATGGACTTTCACTATTAACAGGAGGATCAACAACTTGAGATTCAGATCTCTCGTTATCAATCTTCAAAGGCTCATCAGCATCTCCTGATTTGGTGATTTGACCAGCATCATCTGAATGAACTTCAGTGGCAATCTCTATTTCCTTTGGTAGCAATGGCGAAGGAGAATGTTCTACATGAAGATCTGAAGCATTATTGTCAATAAGCTCAATCTTTGTAGTTGAAATAGCAGTTTCCATATGGGTAACAGTTGTAGGGATTTCTACAAGATCAGCATCATTTTTAGCCAAATCCTTTTCCAGTGGCTGTGTCAAAGGAATGCTGGGGACATCTTTCTGGTTACTCTGCAGCTGCTCATTAATCTTCTGAGTCTTAACAGTAGGAGTTGTCTCCTTTTCAACTGCAAGAGCAGGCCAGTCTTTCTCAGATATCACATCTGATTGTGATGCTTGTGTGTCAGTTTGCTTCCTCACAGTATCATTTATCTTAGAATATTCATCTGGGGAGAGTCTCTTTTGAGCCTGCAAAAGCCTATGTGTAAGTTAACGCACAGAATTCCAGGCACTGATGATGAATATACTTAAGACTACAATGGGACTAGAAATACACTGGCTACCTTTTTCCTTGACTTTGTCTTCTTGGATTGAGATCCTTGCCCATTAGAAGCTTAACATTGAAAGGAAAAGGAAGGAGATTGCATTAATTATGATTTATATCTAATCAATAATTCTAGGCAACCCATAGTTGTGTGCCATGAGCAACGAATTAGATTTCAGTTCAAAATCATTATCATCGAGAAATATGTTTACAAAGAAAAATAGTGTATATATACCTGGTGTCTGAAGACCAGATTGCTCATCAGCCAGTTCGCTAACAACCAGCTTTGCTCTTCGATCTACAACTTCAAACAAATCTGATCCAAGGAAGGGACAAAGTTCAAAAAGATGGAACAAAAGATTCACAAAAATCAATTAAAAAAAGAGTAACAACCAAACTGTATGCTAAGTGAAAATTTTAGAATGGAAGATGGAAATTAAAGATAGATTAACTTCCACCATCTTATGATATAACTCAAATTTTGAGATACCTCCCAAGTATAAAGAAAAATGGGCATGCTTTAGTAACAGAATCTCTATGTAATCAACAAGTTCAATCAGCACAATTCTTTCATAAATAGAAGAATGCCGATTCGCGAAAGTTATGTTGGAGTTCATTAACTGCAGTGGAATTTGCCATATCTCATAACAAAATTGACCCACTCACTATCACAGAGATCGTGATAGTTGCAGGATCGGCATCTCTCAGTTAGCTGCTGCAATCTTTTCTGTCATTTTCTTTTCTTTTTTTTTTGGGTTTCATTTCTGTAATTTTAGTCACTACCTAACCTTGCATTTGATACTATCCAAGCACATTCCAACGGTGTAATCTAAATGAACCTAGAACTGGCATCAACATTAAATTTTTGTTCAATTCTCAGTTTCGAATCACACTATATTCTAATTTAAGAATTCAGAAAATAGATAACCAAGTTTTCCATAAATAGATCAAACTTCAAAATACATCCAAAAAATTTTTTTTAAAAATTAACAAATAAAAGTTAAATTGAATTCCAGACCTTCAGCGGCTTTGAGCCACGAAGCCATTGATTCAGAATCTGGGAAAATCCGTGCCCTAGAAAATGAGGATCAACGGAGCATCCATGCACCGGCGGGCCGAGATTGTCGGTGGAATGAGATTAACTGAAATTAGATTGATTTGGATTTTAGTGCTTAGATCAGAAGCTATATGGTTGTTTTTGGATGAAATTGGACTCTGCTAAAGGCGATTTGGTACGTAAAATGTGTCAATGAAGACACGAGTTAGTTAGCGCCTAGCGGAGCGATTAGGAATTGAGTTAACTTGTATTGTAATGCACTAATGCTATCGTGACTACAGTTGAAAGTTGCTTTGCTAATCTGGACCGTCCAAGTGGCAATTTCTGCTATTTGATCCGGCAAATCTCACCTCAAGTACGGGTATTCACATTTCTTAAATTATATATTAAAATTTAAATTTTAAATGAGGTATCAAATTATCATTAATTAAAAAAATTATATAATAAATAATTTTAAAAATTATAAAAATTAATTATTTAATATTTAATAATTAATTAATACATGAGATTCAGAATTTAAAATTAAAATTTGATATCTGCAGCATTATTGCTATCGCACTATGTCCCTATCTTGTTTTTTTTTTTCCCTTTGCTCTTTGATATTCTTTTTTTTCTTTTTTTACATATAAATATTACATTAAAATTTTCAAAATTTAAATAAATCTCAACTTCAAATTTCTAAATAATAATAATAATTGTTAACTATAATTAAGGATGATAAAATCTAAATTTCAGTCGGGTTTTACTCAACCAAAATTTAAATTTGAAATTTTTTTTATGAAACCGAAATTTGAGTTTTATATTCGAGCCGGACTAGATCTAGATTGAACCCAATTTTTTTTTAAAAAAGTTTCCAAAATTTTTCAAAATATTTTTATTGTTTTGGCAAAATTTAAAATTTTTAAGTATTTATTTTATAAAATAATTGTTAGATTGCAAAATTTATATTATATCATTTGTATTCATAAATTTAATATATTTTTTTCTTATTTCATTTTTTTCAAATTTTTAAGTTAAATTTAAACTTGTATTCATAATATTTATTTTGTAAAAATAATTATTAAATTTATATATATTAAAAATCATGAATTAATTTAGGATTAAAAAAAAAGTTCGAATACGGTCGAGTTTTCAAATTCTTGCAAAAATTTATAATAGACATAGATCCAAAATTTTAAAAAAGAAACTGGATCCAACTTTAGATAAAAGCTCAAATTTTTTCAAACCAAGTCAAACTCTGAGTTTTTCCAAATTCAAGCCAAATAATCATCCTTAACTATAATCACCAACAACTGTTGAAATAATTGTATCATAATAATTGAAGAATGAATTTTTTTTAACTTACTAAAATTCGAACCCTCTAATCTAAATTAGAAGATACACAAATTTTACCAGCAAGTATTTAAATGCTCTTTTGACATTGTATTAATTATGCTGACTATTTATAAAGGGTCTTGAAATGTGATAAAAATAAATAAATTTATTAAAATAAAACCATTAAAATCATGCTGCAAATTTATTCTTATTTTTTCTTTAAAGTAAGAATTATGTTAGTCTGATTTGTGATAATTTGGTATTGAAAAAAAATCGATATGGAAATTCAAATCAAATATTTATCGTGAAGTGATGTTTTATATCATCTTTAAAATATAGATGTATAACACTATGTAATATAATTACAATATGTTAAATTATTTTTGTATCAAGTTATGAGAATATAATACAAGTTGTTGTTCTTGTTATTGCTAATATTATTATTGTCTTTTTAATTAGCAAATGAAAAGTTGTCACTGAGAATTAAAATTCATGTGATCTAATCTAATAATTTTATTTATTATATAAAGGGTAAAAGAATATTTACACCCTAAAGGTATTATTTGTTATCCAACTACACATTTATAGTTTTAATAATACTTATTTATACCTCTAACATAAAGGCATTACATTAAATTAATATAGTACCCACCATAAAAAATATTTCGCTGCTATTTGTCGACCAAAATCGGTCATCAGTAGATATTGTTCATTCGGAAGATTATTACTGTTCATATCTTAACAATACTACATGTGAGCAATGCGAGTATTGTTTGCGATGACTGTTCATCATGAACAATATCAACTATGCGATAGACACAATTTATGTGAATATTCTGTCACATACTATTTAATGAAACCATTGATTCAAACATCATATTTTCAGTCAAATTTAATTGTTTCGATGCTCAAATTCATAGTTTCATAACTTGGAGCACTTGAATTGATCAACAACGAGCGTAAAGAATGCCACGGATAAGGATAAAAAATAAACTCTAAACGACTTTGTTGCTACAAAGAAAACAGTGGCAATTTTTTATGGAATTTTATTAAATAATGCCTGCATTTTTCATACAAATAGTGTCTATTGTGGGGCAAATACTATTAATGATTAACAATCATCACAAACAATGCTCATATTGTTCATGTAAATAATGATTGTCTCCGGTCGAACAGTATTTATTGATAATCTATTTCAATCGATAAATAGGGGTGAGATACTAGTTATGGTGAGTATTATATTAATTTTCCATGAAGGTTTAATTAAGCATTAAATAATACTTTTGAGGTATGATGTCCTTCACCTTAAGAAAAATGAAAGATAAATGGCTAGACCAAGTTTCGGAAGACCAAGCTTAATTCTGGGGTCTGCGCTATGGGCCCATCTAAAAGATTTAGTGCAGCTGAATAATCCAAAGAACGTTGTTAGATCTGGAGCAGTGATGCTTTTTCCCCCGAGATTTATTTCTATCTATACCCCGATTCTAAAACCCAACTTGGACGTCAGTATTGTTAAAGCAAAGCGTGTCGGCTGTTGCTTTAAGTAGCCTGCTTTTACAATACTAGATGACGGACGATCTTCTATTGCTTCAAAGAGGGTGTATTGAGCAATATATGGGGTGCATTTATTATCACTCACTCCCCTCTCCATCAAAAATCAAAATATAAATCAGCAGCGATGTAGGCGAACGTCAACGAAACACTCTTCTGGAGAAGCAACAAAAATATTGATTTTTAATTGAGTTAAAATATATAAGAGATGAAAAACTATTTTCTATGATACTTAACAAATAAAAGTTTCAAAAGATACACTCTTTTTATGAAGGGGTTTTTGCCATAACACGTGTAGAAATAAATATTGATCGTTAAAAAATAGTTGGTTTTTGACAGAATTTCAAATATTTTCTTCTTTTCTGAGCATTCTGAACGGTTGTGATTGACCGAAAAATGACAGAATCAAAATGGTTGATCATACGTGCATTTTGAATTTAATTATATCTATACACTCTTACATCAGTATATAACTTTTGGGTGTTTTTGAAAGGTCGACTTTAAACCTATCAAGTGACATGATTCCTACAAGAAATTTCATATCATAAATGTCTACCCAACAAATTAAAGCAACCATCATGTATTTTATTTTGGTGATCTGATCCAAAGGCCTATAACTTTTTTAGTTCGGCTCCACACCCACATTTTGGGGCTCGTATAATTGACAAATGGAAAGACAAAACACAAGTCAATCAACAAATGTATAGTTAGTACTCAAACCCTAAGCAAATTTATTATCCAACTATGTGGATAATCTAAGCGCCTATAAAGTAATTTGAGATTAATATCCACAAGTGTCAATATTTGAGCTAAAGTAAGACCCTTTAGTCTTCCTTTTCTTTTCAATTCATATAATTTTTCATGATCCAATTAGATTTTAAGGTAAGATGGTACATTTAACTTTTAACTTTTAACATAATATATAAAAAAGCAAGCCCACAATTTATACAAAACCTTGTCTACCAAGTTGGATCTTGATGTGGATATATGCAGAGTCCAATCAATTGGCACTAAACCTTTCTAACTTTCATAAATGGGCATAACTTTAATATCGGTGACCATTTAAAGACGGAGAGAACAAACGTCAAGATCAATTGAAATGAATCGGCACGGCGCGTGTTCTGGAGTCGTCCGCAAAATTATTTTCGGAGGCGAAAATTTTGAGAGTGAGAAAGAGTCATGCCGTTTAGGGTTTAAGAGAGACTCTCCTTCAATAATATTATTAGGGCGCATGCATGACATCACAATCTCTCACCTACTATTTAATAGGGTCGTTTTCTCTGCTAGCTTTTGTTGTCCCTCCCTATTCTTCCTCATTTGCCTCTTCAAGATCTGAAGCCAACAGTATATATAATCTCATTTTTGATCTCAATGTTATACGCTAAGTAGCAAAAACCCTAGAACTATAAGCATAAGGCTAGCTGGCTAATAAATATTACGTGAGAAAGTGTTTACTTTGCTTGCCCCCTTCAAGATCTTAGAGAAACAATTTACCTTATGGGCATCTTAGTTTCTTTATTGAGTCGTTAATAGATAGTAAAGAAAAGAGACAAAGAAAATTACGAAGTTCTCAATAATCTTAAATTTAATAAAAAAAACTAACCTATATGCATTTTCAATATCAGTAAAATTATTGAACGACCAAACAACAGCACCTAAATCCTTCCCTGCATTGACAGGTTTAGACTAATGTTTTCTTACCAAGGTGGTGTTTAAGTGAACTAATTAATTGACTCTTTTTCAATATCAAGTGATCTTATAATGGCTATAAATACTAAGAATTGAAGGCATTTTTAATTGTAATAATTTTGGAATTTATAAAATTGAAATACAAATTTTTATTTAATTGATGTGTGCTACCAATCAATGATTATTTTATTATTAGTGTGATAATTGTTAATTCTTATTATTAAATCATACATTAAACATCACATTAGTTGAAATATAATTTTAGTATCTCAATTTTGTACGTATAATATTACTATTTAATAATAATGATAGATTTAAAAAATTAAAATACAAATTTTGTATCTTAATTAACATGACATTTAATATGTTTGTTGTCGATTAGTATTGTATAATTACCATATTAATAAGAATTTAGAAAAAAAAATCAATCATTATATAACAAAGATAATTATTAACTAGTGGCACATTACTTAAAGTATTTATATTTCAACTTTATAAAAGTATCCTACCAGTCTTTTAATTAATCTTCTTCACAACTGCTGGCAAAATGTATTGCTAAGCATATCTTACAAAAATCAAATAAAACGAATTGGATGAGATTTTTTTTTTCTTCCTATTTTAATTGCTCTTCTTATTATTTAATACAAAAGTTACATAACATGTTATGAAACTCAATAAAATAAAATAGTAAAACAGCTTTTACATGTATAGTTAGCTAGCCTGACTGAAACTGCCAGACCATCGACGAGAAAATGGAGTAAAACGCCGGTAGGAGTAGGACTAAAAATTATATAGTAATTTGAAGAACAGAACAAATCATTCATAAAATTAATTATATTTGCGATAAATATTGTGCTTCTATCAATAATAATGGAGTGTAGTAAATGAGTAGTTCGAAATTTATGTCAAAATTTTAAACTAAGGAACCGCACCTTTAAATTAGTAGTAGAAGTTTTTTGAAATGCTGAATTAAATTTAAATAAAATATTTAGTTAGAGAATTAATTGCTTAAGACATATATGTTGATTGGCATCACAATTGAAGTGTGAAAGTCGTCGAAATTTAAGTGTGAAAGCCACAACTCACAAGATACTTTTAATAAAAATAGCACTTGTCAATTTAGTCCCTAAATTTTATTAAATTATTTAATTAGTTTGTATTTATTTTAAATTCCTTAATTTACTTAATTAGTATGTATATATTTTTTAAAATACTTTAGTTAGTCCCTGATTGTTAAAAAACACTTGAAATTTTTTTTTTAGGGCAATAAAATATGTTGATTGGCATCACAATTTAAGTGTGAAAGTCGTCAAATTTAATTGTGAAAGTCACAACTCATAATATATTTTTAATAAAAGAAAAAATTATCAATTTAGTCCCTGATTTTTTATTAAATTACTTAATTAGTCTAGATATTTTTTTTAAAATACCTTGATTAGTATCTGATTGTTTAAAAATACCTAGAATACACATTTTTTAGGGTAATAAAATAAATTTGATTAAATATAAGATCATTTATTATATTTAAATATACCAATTTATGTTTATGCCCTTAAAAAGTGTCTTTTAGACTCTTTTTTTCAATCGAGATATATAAAAATATATATATAAAATTAACTGAGTAATTTAATAAAATTTTAGGAACTAAACTGACAAATTTTCTTTCAAACAGACATTTACCAGCAAATGTTATATGACCCTAGTGAGCACAGTATTCTAAGATCCGATCTAATGAATGAAAGAAATTGATCTTAATTTAAACTTCTAATCTGTTTTTTTTAAAGCAGAATTGATTAATTTTATTATTTCATTTGATATAAGACAAAAAAAATAAAATTGGGAGGGTGTTGTTGAAAGATATAAGACCATTGTAACTCAAACAAAAGTAAAAACAGATTAATAATGTAAAATAACAATTATAATATCTCCTAGAATAAATGTTTAAAAGATACATAGAATTGATTGACATTTGGCTGAATTCGATTAATATTAATGATTTAAGAAGATATTTTGATAAAGCTGAAAATAGAACCAATTAATCCTGCGCCTTTGCAGCCAGAAACAAACACCCCAAAAGGGCACCCATGTGGTTGTCTGTCTAATCGGCAAAGCTTGTGTACTTTTTGGCTCAGAGTTAAAATTCGACGGTTGTAATTGTTAATTATTTGATAGTTACCATTATAATGATAATTATTATAATTTTTAATATTTAAATATTTGTATTTAAAAAAAAAAATACAAACACCCAAGAAGGCTGCGCTCTTGGGTATATTTATGTTG
The DNA here is from genome assembly GCA_946807835.1 of Ailanthus altissimus. NCBI lineage: Eukaryota > Viridiplantae > Streptophyta > Magnoliopsida > Sapindales > Simaroubaceae > Ailanthus > Ailanthus altissimus. Next base: position 26,355,300 of record OX327689.1, read on the forward strand.
TGGCAGTATTTGTATTTTTTCAATTCTGTGTGTAGTTTGTTTATTTTCTCTTTGATCATCATAGTTGCACTTCTTTCTTTTTTGGAAAGATTTCTAGTAGGAGATATTTTTATTGCTCTTAATTAAATTTTAATATATTTAAAATTTAAAAAAAGAAAGAAAGCGGTGCTCTAAATTAAAGACATACCATGTACGGAACCCTAAACTCTAATTATTATTATTTTGGTGAGGTTATGAACTGATTATTTTAACTATGATAATTACTAATTACGAATCGAATTAAGGCCTCTTCTATAATATGAAAAACAAGAAGTTACAACAAAACAAATAAATGTTTAAAATATAACTTTTTGAGAGTTAGCTAGTCGAATCTAATGTGTTAGTGATTCAATCCAATTCCACTCTTTAACTTGAATTCTTGAATTAATTCTTCACTAACTCAGGAAATTGTCACAGTTTTCAGTCTATATCTGTGCATGGAATTGGAATGAGACCTGCCAACTAAGTTAATAAATCAGAACCACAACAAAACAATGTGTACCATGCCCTGAAAAGACTGCAACAAAACAGGGACAAAAGCTCTGAAAAATTCCAAAGCTCCAACTCACCAACCTCAGAAAGCACTACATTAAAATTATTGCACTGGCCCAACAAAACGTTCTTTATGTTTATGCATCCGTTTACCAAGCAACTAGGTGAAGTAGGTGCAGACTTTATAAAAAGTAACTCAATTCATAAAAACCTCTTTTCTTTTTGTTTTTGTTTTCATTTATACATCTCTTATTATCAACAGTAAAAACCAAAACAGCGGTAAATCAGACGACAAACATTACACCTTCACACATATGTTCCATGAAAACTTCGCGACGACCAAATTAAACGCATGACTGAAAGACTAAAAGAGGTGCCTTCATTTTTTTGATATGTGACAGAGGATAGATCAAAACTCCATTGAAAGTGCAACAAAGATCAGTTCCTCAAAGGAGGTAGCCATGAGATAAATTAAACCTTTTCATGGAAATTGATAAAGATCACGGAGAATTTCTAGCACATATATCAACTGAATCATCGACCCCATGAGTCATGGTAAGGTGATTCGAGGGCAGCCATTCTTTTCTGTAACTTAAGGTCTTTGTAAAACTTTTTGATGAACTCTTCAGCTGCTTTGTCCACTTGACTATCCCCTTCATCTTTCAACGGGAACGGCGAGTCCGTTATTCTCAACTGCCTCACCATGGGACTCCGTCCGAACCCCGGCAATGTCGTTAAGGGAGATGCCTCCACGGCTTCATTATTTAACATCTCAAGAACCTTCTGCACGGCCTGAACTGTAGTCACATCGTCATAGTGATAGGACTTTGCCAAATGGCGGCTATTGTAGTGGTGGTGCTTGCGCTTGAGGGCGTGAAAAGGGTAAAAAGCGGGGCTGTTGCTGCAGCTAAATTCGTATTCTTTGGGTGATATGAAGGAGAGATGAGCATCGTTTGAGCGGCAACTGAAAGAAGAGTGGTGGTGGAATATGAGATTGCCTATGGCTTTACCTGCAAGCTTATTGCCTCGCTTGAGCATCAAATGGAGATCAACCATGATTTTGCTCTTTGATATGCCTGCTTTTATCATGAAGAACGCTATACGTATTATGTTCCATAGCTTCTTGGCTACCACTGGTGGCTTTGTTTCTATTTCCATTTTTTGCTATGATGAGAGTGAGAGAGAGGTTCTTTTTTATTTGAATATTTTTTTTTAGTTTGAGAGAGAGAGAGAGAGAGTTTTAAGATTAATGGAGAAGATGGTTTTTTGGTTTGTAATGAAGCATGGAGAGAGAGGTATTTAAAGGGTTGGGAAAATTATAGTTTATAAATGAAAATGAAAATTGTGAATAAAGCAAATTATTGACATGCAATCTCCACTATAGTGCCTTGAGAGCTTGTAAAATCCCACATAAAGCAGAACTTAACGAGTAAGATATGTACAAATTGATGGAGTGTGTTGTTCACGCGTTGCAAATAGGCAATGTGTATAGCAATTTTTTTTCTTATGAATAAGAAATAAGAAATAGTGGTGGCAATTCTTTCTTCTTTACGTGAAAGTTTGTGTATCTAAAATTACTAGAAGGTCCTTGAATGGGTACTAAATTACTTAAGTATATCCTCCCCCCAGCTTCAATGATTAAAGATATTTAGGTTTGCCTTTGGTGAATGTCGAAAATAACCTTTTCCGTGGCTGCTAAGTTGATTGATGGATAATTATAATGGATGTAAAGAGCTTGCAAATTCGTATTTGTGCATTTGCATAAAATTCTCATTGCATTGTATTAAAAATAGCACAGCTCCAGCTCATAATCACGATAAATTAGGTTGACAAAGATCAGCTAGCAATGCATGGTTTTGACTTGGTCGCCGTTTTTGGTTCATCTTGTTCTCTTTCCGGCCTAAGCTTTAATGCGATTTGTTTGGCGTCTCTAAAACGGAATAGTATTTTTGAAGCAGAAATTAAATCATGATGCTTAGAGATTTTTTTAAAATACATTTTGGATAACTTAATAACAAAAATAGTTATTTATGCTTAACAATTTTTTTGATCATCTAATAATAAAAGATTAATGATTAAGGTCTCAACGTTCTTTTGTTCTTATCCTACATACATTAATCTCTAAGTGTCTTTTTTTATTCTTTGTGTATTACTTATTAAATGAGTTTAATTAGCCTGCACCATTCTGCATTTTTACTTATGGCTCACTTCAAGAACACAGGGTCAGGTAAATTATTTAATTGGATTTCAATCCAAATCAGAATCCGTTTTGTATCAGGTAATGTCACCTGCTAACTTATAGACCTTATAAACAGGTCATGTATGAAATGATAAGGTGAGAACATATTAAAATTGTTATTTTATTTAAATTTAGATTAATTTAATCACTGTTTTACATAAAAAAAGATTTTTCATTGAATAGAAGAATCTCAATTAAAATTTTCTTCTTATTTATTGTATTATGAATTGCAAATGAACTTAATCTTTAATGAAAACTAGATTAATTACATTATGTATGTTCATGTGTACTTCAAGTGTAGTTTGAATTTATGCACTAGATTTATTTGATCATAAATATCATTATTTAATGTTGAGTAATTATCATCCAGAGCGTCTTAATTATCTTTGAAGTACTTTACATATTGAACACTCACTTTTCAAAAAAAAAAATATTGACTTAAGTATTAGAATATTTTTTTCTCACAAGAGGACGATGCTTTCCTACAATTTCTAAGAGCTCTCAACAATAAGGATAAAATTTTGTAAAGTTCCAACATATGAAACTTTTAGTGGTGTTGTTAGTGAAAATTTTCAATTTTTTCAGCTCTAAAGATAACCATGTCAAACCACCTTAGCCCTTATTTTTTAGACCTTAACAACATTGAAAATAAAGGTCCGAGTGCTTTTGCGTTGGCTGCTCTGGGGAATGACATCCCCACCAATGCAACAAGCCTACTATAAGAGATGATGAAATAAATAAAAGAAACAAGGAAGGAAAATCAAGAGCTAAGGATATATTGATCGTGGTGGAAGAAGTTAAAGACTTTTGAGACTATCGAGACAATCTCAAAGACCTTTATCCTCGAGGAACTACACAGAGACACAACCAGTGTAAAATATTCTTAGATAACAAAAGAAGAAAGGAACAAAAGTTATGAAACAAATGAAGCGATTAGATAATAAGCAAGGTTTTAGAGCAGTTATTTTGAATGAGGTTAACAAGCTATACAGAAAAACAAAAAAAAGTTGAAAGCCATTGAAGACATGATGCTTTTAGCTTGGAAGGCGAATCAGGATTCTTTTACGGAAGCAGTTAAGATAACAGAAAGGCCTTGAGAGTTTATCGTATCAAACTTTACATGTACGACAAAACAGATAATCTTGAACAGTATATTTTCCACTTCAATGCAAAAATGATAATGCACTCGATAGATGATGCTTTGAAGTGTATCACCTTTTACTCTAACCTTAATAGACTCGCTCAAATATGATTATGATAGTTGAAGGAGAACTCAATCTCATTATTTAATAAATTGACCACCCATTTCATTGCACAATAAATTCGAAATAGGAAGAAGAATAAGAAGAAAACAATATCAAAATTGTTCTTATTGAACCAAAGGGGAACAAATCAATTAAAAGCTTCCTAAATAAGTTTAACAAAAAAACTCAACAAAATCAAAAGCTATGATATGGAGATAATGGCATAGACATACCACAAGGTAGTAAAGACTTATATTCTTTACTATTGATATCTGATTCAAAAGAGCTTTGCTTCTTTTGAATTAATCAGTGTCAGAAGTTAGAACAATATATAAGGGAATAAGAAGACAAAAATTACTACAAAGAAGATTTTGTAATCACCACACGGAAGGAATGTGTGCCTTTATAAAATGAATGGTTCATGAAGTGACTTTCCAACAATGAAGAGAGAAGAAGAGACGAATATTAAAGACCATATGAGCCTTTGATTCCCATCAATACGTCACCTAAAAAAATTTGTTATAAATATAAAGACTTTAAAATGTTTAAGAAATCGAGACCAATAATAACTCCCGGGTATATAAAGAACATGAACACATATTATCCATTTTACGACAAGAAGGGGAACAACTTTTTTACATGTAAACAATTAAAAGTACGCATATATATATATATATATATATATATATATATATGTCCTAATGAGAAATGGGTATTTACTTGAATATTGGTTGATATTGGAACCATAGAAAACTACAACAAAAGAACCCCAAAAAGACCTCAAACCAACTGGGACGAAAGTCACAACAATGTAAGAGATAAGTGCTAAGATGTTATATGCGATCTACGAATCATGTTTAACTTCAAATTATGAGGCAAATGAGAAACTAATGAATAGAAAACGAACAAGGAAGAATGCTTGCCAATAGAAGAATTCAATAGAAATCAATGCAAGATTCTATAGAAATGTTGGTTGCAAGGATGATAGTCAACTCACACTTTATAGATGTGCTTTATAGAAGACATCCAAAACGTGAGGGAAGAAGTGATAAATGAAGGCCCTTATTTAAGATAGCCACAAGGATCGTGAGAACTAGAGTAAGAGAGACCTTCGCTCTTGCCATAATGGTAATCAAGTAAGATTTAGAAGAAATGTTATTCTCTCGAGAAGATCTAACAAATATCATGCTTCCACACTTTGATCCACCAATAATCACAATGTATATCGCGAAGAATATTATTCAATGTGTACTAGTAGATGGTGAAAGCAGTGCAAACATATTCTTTTGGAACACATTCAAAAGGATGAAATTTTAAGAGAAAGATATTCGAGGACGCAATATAAAACTAATTACATTCGGAGGATCAAGAGTCTAAGTCCAAGGTTCATCACGTTGCCAATAGCAACATTAGGTAAGAGATTAGATTTGGACTATTTACTAATAGATGCGCTCTTTGCCCACAATGTCATAGTCAAAAGATTTTGGATACAATATATAGAAGATGTCCCTTCCATTTTGCATCGGATAATAAGATACGTGTTAACTCATAAAAGAGGAATGATCAATATTAAAATAGAATAAATCAAGACAAGACAATGTTACCCCAAATCTTTAAAACTACCTAAAGAAAAGAAAAAAAAACAAAAAAGACTTTCAAAAAAGACAATGAGGAAAAGGTAAATGGAAAGTAAGACGAAGCAGCAGTACAAAGATTCCTGCATCTTTACGAAAGTTCGTCTTTTAAATAGTAATTACAGGACGTTTGACCAAAAGCATTACCACAGAAGAAAAAAAATGAATAAAAAAAATATGTTTCATATTACACAAAAGAAAAAGAAAAATTGCAATTGAACCTTTTGCTTACAAACACAAATGTTTTGTTAGGCACTTGTTTAAATGAAGAATAGAAAAAAGTAATAATTGAATTATTAAAAATGAACCAAAACGTTTTCCTTTGGTCTCACAAAGATATACTTGTTAAATACTTAATTTTAAAAGTAGTTTAAGAATTTAATAATACTCACAACTTTTTAGTTAATATTTACCATAATAATGTATTGATGTTAATGATAATAAAATTAAGTATGTTATTAATTATTGTACTTATACTTAATTTTAAAAATAGTTCAAGTATTTAATAAATACTCACAACATTTTTTAGCAAATATTTACCAATTATGCACTTGTTTATAATGAATACTAATTAATAAGTTTATTTCGTAAGAAGTGCATGTTGAAAGTCAAAACACTAGGTTCCAAAACCCTATCTTCGCTTGAGCTGAAGGTGTTGTGCACGCTTGGACGGCAGCGCGTGGGAGATGCAGGCCTTTTTCATCGTCCACGGTCCACCTATCATGGAGAGAGATTAGACTAAATTGCCAGCCAGACAAGGTTGACAGAAATGAATAGCAGCAACTACTCTGTACACGTGGCAACTAGTTGAGGTCTGAATGAATCTATGGCCGTACACGCCTACATGAACCTTTGTGTACCCACATCTTGGCCATTCAATTCGAAAGTGAGATACTTACTCAGATCCTTTCTCTGTTAAGACTGAGACCAGAAAACAAGTAGGAAATCTTAATTACACAATCATTTGCCTACAGCCTCGCACATTATTTTTTTCCGGTAATTATTCACCGTTAATAAAAAAGCTTTCTGAAATAACCAAGTATGGAATTCATTAAGCAAATCGAGACAAAAATGAAAATTTGCTACTTACTCATTATATTTTTATTAAATTATTTATTAAGTTTTTAATATTTTAAAAATTACCAATTACATCATTATGACAAAAATTATTATTTTTTCAAAAATAAAATTAATAACAAAAATATTTTTTAAAGGACGTAACTGATTATTTTTAAAATATTAAAAATTAAGTGAGTAATTTAACAAAAATACAAAAACTACACTACAAATTTTCAAATATAAATTTGCAAAATTGAATTGGCATTTCTATAGAACATAAAAACATTCAAATTTAATTTATTTATAAAAGAATATATAATAAAATGAGAATAAAATAATTGTAAAATTGTTAAACAAATATGATAATTGTACAAAATCATAGGAGAATTGTCTTATCTTAAGTTAATATGACTTTACTTTTTTATGTTATACTAAATTTCGGCATGAAGTGTTGTCAGTTAAATAATTTGGTGTCTCTCTAATCTTTAAAAAATTTTAAAAAGAACACTGTCAAGAATTAATGAGTAAGATGACTGTCAAAATTTTCAATTGGGCAGTCAAGAGACTGTCTTATGTAGGTCAACTTCAATTAATTAATTTTATCATAATGAGTATGAATGTATATTGGTACTTCATTTTTATAATCCAAAATTAGTTATTAAAGAAGTGGAGGATATATATAGGAAGTTCTTATAGTATGAGTTGACTTTAAAAGGGTGCAAAGGGTGGATTTAGTTGCATGGTATGATGGTTATAAGCCCAAATGTTATTGAGGCTAGGTGTAAAATCTTTACAGATTTAGAATCAAGCAGCAATAACCAAACATATAGAAGCTTCTCAATGTTAAATTCTCATTATGGGCTAAATGGGTGATAGATAACAAGCTTAAGAGGCTAAGTTTTTGGAGTATCACAAAATTAATGGATTGTAGTTGGGTATGAAAAAATCTTTTACAATAGAGTAGCTAAGTAAAAAAGTTGTTCGGTTATGAACTGAAAAATAGCTTTACTTTTTTCTTTTGGCACGACCCATGTCTATAGGATGCTTCACAAAAAGACCAATTCCCTTATATTAACATTGAAGACTCTAACATCCACATTATGCAAAGGTTAAAAATTTCTAGTAAAATGGTGTTTAGAACCTACCAAACCATTTGGATGAATACACTGCTCAAGGAGAACACATTTGGTCTAACACTAATGTTAGGGAGGATAAGATTATTTAGTTTGGCTGCTCAACTGGAAAATTTTTAATTGCTAGTGCATAGAGAAACCTATCAGAAAAAGGTTCTCCGTAGTTGGGTGGTATAATCTTTTATGGGGACCTCACCACTTGGTGCGCGACAAAGCCTCTTAGAGGCCTTAAGGACTGTTGGAACGGATAGAGGGCCAAAGCTTCTAGAAGACCCGTTGATATGGGTGAAGAACTGGGTCAAGCCTGCGACTTATTAGGGTTGTTAACCTTAATTAGGAAAAAAATATTCTAGAGAATATGTGATGGCATCTAGGAATATTTTAGAGCATATTATTTCATCTTGTATATACACCGTTAGATCATTTAGATCTTAGCCATCAATTGTAAAGGGCTAGTAGTATATAAAGGGGAGACCTTCATTTGTATAAAGCATCTAACACAATACAAATCTCATAACTTATGTTTCTCTTCAGCAATATAGAGCGCATTTTTGTAAATAGTTGGTGTGCGTAATTTTTCTTTTTTGTGTGATTTTCTCTGCTGCTTAACACGCAACACGTCTAAGACTATATAGTTCTCGAAAAGTCCGTGACACTATTTTTTTATTCTTTATATTTGGCTTTGTGGCCTTTTGTAATCTACTGACTTTAGGAAGAATATATTTTTTTTTATTTTACTTACCCAAAAAAATGTGACCTTCCGTTTATTGGGTTATAAATTATGTACAAGTTTTATATACTAATGTTAATATTATTTTCCCAAAAAGTGATTGAACGATGAATTTGGAGGGCGTGTGCCATGTTGAAAGTGACTGTAGAAAATTTACGTCTCCTCTTTTCCATCTACCCTTTCAACCAACAATTTCTGAAAACAAAATGTCAAGCCAACCTGTATGACAATCCATTCATAAATTAAACGACAACATAAATAATAAAATGGTAATTGTCTTGTTCCGATGCTTCTAGAATCCACATTCGGAAGGAGCTAATTGTGGAGGTAGATGATCCACCATTAAGTTACTTTTTCCCCCCTCGTCCCATTGTTTTTGGTTTTCTGTTTTCTATTTTTCTTTTTTTAGGTGCTTTTTGACCTTTCCAATTTGTGGTATCTGAAAGCAGCCTTCAGGGAAGAAGCTGGTCCGTCGTCTTAGCCTTAAAAGCTTCACAAACTTGTATGTATTAGCAAAGGATCCAATGGCCTTTATAAGCAGACCAAGTGCTGCCTGCCAACCTTATGTAGCTTGATAGCTAAGTTTATAATTATAATTGGTTTCAAGTGATTATTGGATCTGATCGATATTGGTGTCAATTGTGCTTTCCTTACTCCATCTTCTTATATGTCTTGTTAAGATTTGTGAATAGTGTACCCTAATTCCCGTTTGCTTTTCAAGCTTAGAAAAAAGAAACAGAAACTATTTTCAAATTCCTTTCCTCTTAAGTTTTTGTTTCTGAATTTCTTAAAGCACTTTCTCGAGATTGTCATAAGTTCGTTCAGAGAAGAATTGTCAAAAGGTATTTCAAATTCTTTTCTATTGTGCTCATACAAGTATTTTTGCTATTATACAAAATATATGTTTGAAAATCATTAGTGGTTTATTAGAACATATTATATATATTAATCAAACAGTACTAAACGTATATAAGAAAAGTGCTTTTGATTATATATTAATGTATTCGAGTTTTGATAGTTTAATCATTTGAACATAAATAATACTGCATTTTTTAAATGGCATTCTAAATTTAATTATTTTAAATAATGTGTTAAATAATTATTTAATGATAAAATAATAAAATAAATAATTTAAAATTTTATAAAATTTCGCTATTTAATAATTATTTGACATCTCAATTTAAAATATAAAATTTAAGATTTCTTTTAAAAATGTAACATTTCTTTTTAATGATTTATCCAACGCTCAATAACCGGCTCAATTAAAACCTAACAGAAATAACCGTCGTTCAAAACATGATATGAAATTGTGATTAAAATTTTTTATGAATGAACTTTAGAGTCAGCCAATTGAAACGAAATATGCACTCATTTTAAGCAAGTCATCATTTTCCAACAAAAATTTTCACGTGATAATCTTGTAAAACATGTGTCTCTATTGAAATGAAAGTAGAAACTTGGTGGCTTAAGCTTTGCCTTTATAAAGAAACTAAAAGAAGGACGGTTGATTTTAAAAAGTTAAAATGAAAACGTGTTAGTATCAAGGTTAGCTAAAAACAATTAGAAACAAAAAGGAAATAAGACCATAGTGTTTGGTTTTAATGGACAAAGAAATAAAGGGGAACGCATATAGTAATCAATTACAAAGCAAAACTTGTGCTTCTTTTCTTAAATAAAAGTACAACATACCATAAAGTAATAACGTAATTCGATGAATAGCAATAAGGGCACTATGCACAAAGTATTTTACTTCTTTTAATAGTGGGTTCACTTTCCATTTTGCTTTTAAGTAGAACAAAGTATTGTTGTATTCAAATAAAACTCCTTTTATATTCATGACTTCCTGGCCCTGCTATTATTTTTTTCTTTTTTCGTATTTAGGTAAAGCAGCCTTGTTTGATTGCTTTCGTGATTGGAAGATCCTTGTTAGATTATGTTACAAAACCTAGTCGATCACTATTAATTTATAGTATTTGTGTCCCATATACTTCTTTTTTAAACAAAAACTAAGCAAGATTGCTTGTTTTTACCTTATATATTTATGCCACAAGTACTAGAGCCTAGGGTTTCATTGTGTCTTTTTTGCAAGAATAATCTATATATCAAATGTATATTTCACAAACAACCTTAAGTCAAAAGTAGGTAATTCAATGGTAATTAAAAACTAAAAAGATGCAAATGAAACAATTCATATTTTAGATTTAACACAAAATCTAAGAATATTCGGACTTAATTATTATATATGGCTTGTAAATAATCATAAAATTTCTATATATTTTTTCTTAATTATTGAGATGGGGGATTTGTTGTAAAAGAGAGAATAGTTAAAAATAATGATTTCTTTCTTCAAGATATTTATATAACAAAATATGATCGATTCGTATTGTTTCAATGAAAAAATACTTCATAATTTAAGGATGGAAATCAGCCAAACCTCATAATAAAATATTATAAGCACGGCACAAGCACATCAATATTTATGAGCGTGAAAATAGAAGATAAAAAAAGAAAGAAAGTGACAAAAGAATGCATGAAAATTAATTTACAAAGTTTGATTAGAGCAATTTGTAAAAAAAAAAAATCCATCAATAAATGTGAGTAAATACATAAGTGCCCACAAGGAACCTCTAATTTCAACTCTCCCCACCTACCTTAATAATTTTCCCAATTGACAAAAACTTTCTATCAAAGAGCTAGCTAAAATTATTTTAACTTTCAAAGATATTTGGAAGTCGCTAAATTATTGGTGGTCCGGGAAACGACATGCACTTAAAAGCTGCAATTTTCATGTCATTGTCTTCTTTTTAATTGTTTCCAAGTCTTTAATTTCACTCGGTCGCCTTCTTTAATCATGATTGAAACAACTTGTAATTGCAAACTTTTCTCCAATACCAATCCTCTAAGCACCGAGCTTATTACTATTTTTTTAATTTTTGTTGGTGGGTCTCGCTTTATTGGCTTTTATAGCTGCCATGTGTCGCCAGCTTGAGGCTAGTTCAATCACTTGCTGCCCTGTTACATCGCTACAGGCAATCATGGAGGCCAATCGATCTTATCTCTGCATCATCATCATCGTCATCATAATGGTAATAAAAATAATTCTATTATAAGCCGTTCTTAGTTGTGCAAGTACTTGTACATAAAGCTGGAGAAAGAAAATTGCCATTATCATTTTTAGTATTTAGCTTCAAAATTACCGATGAATATGAAGTGCATTTATGATTAAATAGGAGACCCTTTACATACAAGTTTATTCCTTCACTCTTTAGACATGCATTTAGAACGGATGAATAGATGAGATGACCCACCATAAATAAAGAGAGAAAAAAAAATGATTAAGGCTCTGTTTTAAATTGTAATGTTGTAGTTTTGAAGTTGTAATTGCCGTATCATTAATGAATATTTATTGAAAAAGGCTTCTTTGTTCATGAAATTTGTTGTGGTTAATTAAGAAATTTGCCTCTATCATTGTGCCGTGAAGCGCATTTATTTTCAGGTGAAGGATAAATAAGCTCTCCCCCTACGTTTACTCTTTGAACATACATCGAGAATACACTATAAATGAGTAGATGACCCACCAAAAACCAAAGAGAGAAAAAGGAAATTGATAGTTTAAGTTTATAATAAGTGGGTGTTTCTATGGGCGGTGAGTCAATAATTTTGTATAAAAAAAAATTATAAAAAATTATTAAAATATTAAGCACATATTAAATATATAAGAAAAGAATAAAATAAAATGTTAAGTATTATTTATATTGAGGCACTATTTAAGCACAGCAATAATTGTTCACGAATAATATTAGAATATTTTTTATTTTTACTCAATTTATTTTTATAAATGGGATTACGAATTCAATAAATAAGAATTTTTATTTCAATTAAATTTAAAACTTTTAAAAGTATTTTATTCACTACATAAATATTTATAAACACAAAAAAATTTAAGCATATAAAATTTTAAGATGTAAACTATAAAAAATAATAAATGAATTAGGTGGGTACTAAGTGCATTGTGTAATAAGGTATAACATTTTGAGAGTATTTTCTTTTGGTTATTAAGTGAATAAAAGAAACATCATAAATAAATTTGGTTCGGATGTTTAGACTATTTTTGTATTCTTTGTAGAAATGTCTTATGAGGTGATAATAAGAGATCTTAAGAAATTCATGGTGATTAAGGGTAAATACTTAAGGATTTCTGTGAGAGATAATAGGACGATCTATGAGAGATACCATAGTATTGTAGGATCATTTATCATGTAAGAAAATACTTAATGATCTATATTAATAAGAAGCTTGGTTAATTTTCTATGTGAATGTAGGTAATTTTGAATCGAATCTCGTATATTTTATGTCTTGTTGATTAGTTTGTTTTATTTATTTTTATTGATATGTTGATCGTATATGTTATTAATTATAGTGTGAGTTATGATTTCTTTTGAAAATATAGTAAAAGACGTATTAAGATTGTGATTTAGTTGATGCCATAAGAGTATTAAATTAAAAAGCATGATTTAATATCCGCAATAAATATTTAACTTTTTAATTTGAGTAAGATTGATATACTTAATAGGAAAATTTGATAGTTTAATCTTTGCATTTTTTTTTATTAATTTTTCTTCTAAAATACCTCAATTAATTCATGCCATTAAAAAAAGTTTTTGTAAATGTTTTTTTTCTTCTTTAAGTATTTTACTCTCAACTAACATCACGTGATATAGATATAAATATAATATAGTAGAATACGTAGTTCATTATATAATGAGTAACATTGTTATATGTTATTGTATAATAAATTTATAATTTTTTATAACTTATGTATAGTTTACAATGTGTTACAAAATTTTATCAGAATTTATTTTATATTAAATTACGTAGTCCACTAAATTATTTATCTCTCTCTCTCTATATATATAACTTTTAATGATAATTAAAAAAAATTAAAATTAGATAATAATAAATACTAATTTTACATTAATTAATTATTAAGTAGTGATTAAAAATTATCATCTTACTTTTTAATTGGTCCAAAATTATAATTTAAAGAAGTTAAAAAATAAAAAAAATAAAAATATTTATAAAACGACAAATCAAAACTATGAAATACCCCGGCACCATTACAGCACCGATCACCAAACTATCATCTCAACAATACTATCAATCATCAAACTATCATCCTAACAATATCATAAATTATTAAACCATCATCTAACAATAACACATTAATCATCAAATCATAATTATTTAACACTAATACATTAACTTTTTAGTTTTTGTTTCTTTCTTCCATGTAAGCTGTGGAGATGAAGGGAAGTCTTCGGCTACAATATAAATAAATAAACTTTACAAAACACTTCTTGAATAGCAAATAGGAATGGGTAGAAAAACTATCAGCTCTTATAAACGGTATGAATCTCTAGCTCGTCTAAGATTAAGAAAGTGAGCTAGTAAAGTTAAAAACTTAGGCCCCAAATACTAATAATGGTATTTGATATTAAAAAACTCAAGCCTCGAGTATAGTAGAGATATTTATCATCAACAAACACAAGATTCACACTACTTGAAACACTCTAAGCTATACTTGAAATGTGAGAATAAGTCTTTTAGCCCATATTACAATAAAAAATTTAATATCAATAAATTCATAATAAAATTTGTTCATTCAAGATTTTAAGGTCAACTCTAATACTAAAAGGTCCTCATCTCTTAAGAGAACTTAATTAGAAAATAATCATATTCTTTAAAAAATAATAATTAATTAGCAGTAATCACATTCTTAAATCATGTGATTAATTAAGGAATTATGAACTAATTCAATCAAATTAAATACTCTTATAAAAGACTATACTACAAGACTTATAAAAAGAAGGCTCTACATTAAAAGGAGGTAAGTTCAAAATCTCTTATCTCTTGCATTTTATTTTTATCTTAAAAATTATTATATGATTGGGCTAATTTAGACATTAAAAAATTTTCGCTGACAATTCCACCTGTCAAACGACAACTAATTTTTTGTTTTATAACAAGTAACTCTAAAGATTCACGTGAAGAATATTAATTGTTTATTTATGTGTCAAATGTCATTCTTTTAAAAATGCAAATTTAATTAATAAACTAAAAATTATTCAAATTTTCGAGTCAACGGTTATATATTAACAATTATTCACAGCGATGTTAAATCACTTTGTAATAATTGTTGTTTTCTTACATCTTTTTCATTTTAACGAATACTTAAAACAGCATTAACAAGGAATTTTATTAAAATAAGCTCATGTCAAATATAAAATTTCTATTGATATTATTAAGTAGCATGGATGTTTCTTTTTGTGTTGCTTGAAAAGAAGTTGTTGGGTTAGGGTTCATACTAAAGAAACATGGACATCCGTAGAGGGCAAGGAAGTGTATTTTCTTGGAGAAAATAAAATTCAAGGACCTACCATTTTTTCGTTTGATTTGAATTTTCAAACTTCAATTCAGAGATCATGCATTATTCCCACAGGTCTTAAATCGTCCAACATATCAAAATTAATACAGCATTGAAATTGGTTTAATTAGTTTACTGAGATTCAGTTGTGCAAGAACTTGAGAAGATTCTCATCATGAATTTAGTTTGCTACATTAAGCATGTCATAAAGATCATGCTTGCAAAATCGACCGAGATTGATTGTTTCCACGTCAAACTTTTTCCTACTAATTTCGAATTAATTGAAGGAAGTCGATGTTATTATGCAAATGATTTAATTTCAAGTAGTAGTTAACTAATTCCACGATGAATCATTCGTATGGAAGAGTAGAGTACCTACGAGGTTACTGAAATTATTAGCTCTTTTTAACGCGATTCGACTAACCGAACCCACATTTGGTTTACGGGTTATTGACTTCTGTGAGGTCAGAGTAGTTGGAAAAATATGACGGGGCAGAGTAAATATATGTCGCAAGTTGTTGGGCTCCATACCGACCGTAATTATTGTCATTGTTCTCCTAACTACATATTTGAGGGGCCAACTGAAATTTGATACTACTCACCCTTTGCTACTAGCTATTATTACCTAATACATAAGACCATGCAAACGCAAATCTCATTACATTCAACAGCAGCTGCGTTTATATCAGAGCTGGGCATTCACCATCAACGTGATTACCAAACCCTGATTAATTGTTGCATATATCGGTTATAATTAGAGGGAAATGTACAAAATTAGCCAATTTTTTTTTAATGAATACACTTTTATAGTTAATAAATAAAAATAAAAATGTTATTAACTACAAAAAAAAAAAAAAAAACTTTGAGACCACATTACTCTGTAAGACTTTTCAAACCATTTGTTTCTCCTTTTAAAATTATCATCACTCTCATCAATTTTTATCTCCAAAAGTGATAAATCGAATATTTATATTGTGATATTTGAAAATTTAAAATTTAAAATTAAATTTTAAAAAGTAAAAAATAAAAAAAAAATTTACTTGTATTGTAAATTAGATATTTGTGTGAGTTTATTGATATTTTATTAAAATATTATTATTGTTCAAATAAATATAAAAAATAATCTATAAATTGAGAACAAATAATTTTATAAATCAATTTAAAAAAAAGTATAAAAAATAAAAAATCGATAACAAAAATAGTGAAAAAAAATTCAAAATTCTTTGTATCTCGTGCCGCGTGCAGACCATGGTGCAAGACCCTAACTTGCACCACCCCCATGCGTGGCCCGGGATGCGAGGAATTTTGAATTTCTTTCACCCCAACTCGTGCCACGCTGTGTGCCCAAAGTGAGGTGTGAGGCTCCACTCGTGCAACTCCTTGTTCGCGGGGTGTAGCGCGAGACCCCTGTAAGTGCAAGTCGTTGTGTGAGATCTCAACTCGCACCACACCCTGCGCAAAGTGTGGTGCAAGTTGGGCAGGAGGAGGGCGTGGACTTCAATTCTTTGTTTCAATATTTTTAATTAAATTTATTAAATTTTAATTTATTTTACTTTAAATTTATTAGTTTTAACTAATTTTGTGTGAGTAAAATAAAATTTTGTTTTAAAAAAATGGTAATTTTTAACTTTTTTCACATGCATCTATCATTTGCTGTTATTGCTAGGAGTGAAAGAGAGAATGCAAGAATAAAGAGAATACTAACATTCAGGTTTTAGAAGGAAACTCTTATTAAAGAAACAAAACAATCACACTTGAAGTCTTGAATTCATTTAAAGGGCATCGGATTTAGAATATTACAGCATAGAAGAATATAAAAGGGAAAAGGATGTTTTTGTCTCCAGAATTTTGAATTAATTTTTAATTTTATCTCAGAATAAATTTAATTAAAAATATTTTTTGACAGTAAATTAATATATTTTATCTTAATTGTTAACTTAATTGCATATAGTCATTTAAGTGGCAGTAGATGTTAGAAAAAATTATTATTTAAAGATATTTAATATTTTTTAAATTTTATAATAATAAAAAATATAAAATTTTAATAATTTTTAAAAATATTAATGTTTGTCAACTCCACCTAATCCTAAGCCTTTCTAGGTTTTCAATTCTAAGTTGGATTATGGATTTCAAGTGAAGATCAATTTGAGAAATTGGATTACAATTAGTTTTAAAGATTTTGAAAGTGAGTTCAGTTCTGATTGTATACAAAAAGTTTATGGGTTTAATTTAGAGGGAGAGGTGAATTGTTGGTCAAGGCTAGAGAATAATTTTGAGCTGAGTTTGAGAATGGCTTCTGTAGTGGAGATTGATGACCACACTGAAAGCAACAAGGGAAGTATGTGAGTTTTGGATCAGAAGCTTGATCAGTCGGCCCCTCCCACTATCGCCAGCCGGCCCTCACGCCGCCCCTCCTCCACCGTTGATGGTCGCGCTTCCCAAAAAAATCTCTTCCCTTAACAAAATTTCTGCTCAAATCACTACATTCTTGCTCTCTGAAAACAACAAAACCTTTAATTCCTCCCACTATCGCCAGCCGGCCCTCACGCCACCCCTCCTCCAAATCCTTAATTTAATTCCTCCAAATTCACAAACCTTAAACTTCCCCAATTTCATTTTAAAACCACAATTTCATTTCCCACACTCACGTAGCTTGGTTTGTCTTGGATTTTCTGTCCACAAAATATTGAATACTCTCCCAGAATAGCGAAAGTGACCAAAATTCCTCCAGAAGTGGCCAGAATTCATCAAATCGAGCTCTATCTTTAGCGGTTGAAAAATGATAATAAGCTTCGGAATTTGCTTTTAGAGAGCATTGTTACTTACTAGATCTGTGTGATTGATCCAAAACTGGATTTGTCCACAAAGCTATTGGTGTCTTAAATGATGGATGGTGGAGGAGGGAGGGGGGTGGCGTGGGGGTCGGCTGGCCATGGTCGGAGGGGTTGGCGGGGTGGTGGTGGTGGATTGACTAAAATTTAATATTTTTTATTATTATAATATTTAATATAAAAAATTAAAATAAACATTAAATATCTTTAAATAATAATTTTTAATGTGTACTGCTACTTAAATTATCACTGTAATTAACTTACCGATTAAGAGTAAAAGTGTTAATTTATTGTTAAAAAGAATTTTTAGCTGAATTTAACAAAATTCTGTTAACCTGAGCCCCCCAAGGTCTCGTATCCCCACCTGGGTTCGACCCCCCCTTCTCTTAGGTGGTGCGAAAATGTTAAAAATTATTGTAATCCCCTCATTTAAAAAAAAAAAAATTGATATTTTTAAAAATTATTAAATAAAATAAAAAATAGTTCAAATGTAATTTTTTTTTCTTTTCAATTTAAAAAGTAAGGTAGATACGATCCGGTTCTATTTGATTTTTTTATAATTAAAAATAAAATTGGATCGAATCGATTTTTTTATTATATTTTTTTAATTTTAAAAATTAAGAATTTGTTTTTAATTTAAAAAGAATTATGTATAGTTAAGTATATGTTAATATTTTTAATTATAATAAATGAATACTATGTGATAAATAAATATTATTTTATTAAAAAATTAATTTTGTTATTTTATTTTTATTTTTAAAAATTTGAATTGAAACCGAAGGCTAATTTTTTTAAAATTAAAATTAAACTATTTTTTATAAAAAAAATATATTGAACTAAATTAAACTAACTGATTTGATTTAATTTTTTTATTTTTTTTTATTTATTACTCTTGTTAAAAATATAAAAATTGGGATAAAATGAGCACTAAACACTAAGAGTGGGCAACCCGGGATCAGGTCGGGTTTGGGATTGACCCGACCGGTTCCGGGTCTCATTCGGGTCGGGACACGAGTCCCGACCGCGACATGGGTAAATTTCACCTATGTCCCTAATTTATTTAAAATTTATAAATTTTATTAAAATTATATAAATTTATTTAATTATTTTGGGTTAATTTGTAATTCATGATCTTCATTATTACAAATTTATATTTTTAACCTAAAAAATATAGTTTTGTATTCTTTTAAATTTTAATAAATTTTGTTATTAACTTAATTTCCTATCATTAATATAATTATTAATTTTAATTCTAATAGAATTTCACGTCTATTACATTATAATTCCAATTTTAACGTCTATTACGTTATAATTCTAATTTTAACGTCTATTACTATAATTATAATTTTAACGTTTATTACGTTAATTCTAATTTTAACGTTTATTACGTTAAATCACAAATATTATTTGTTTATCATCCAATAATGAATGTGGAACATTCTTACATACTCATAAGTGTTTTCGCATACCATTTATTCCAACTTTTGTTGAATTACACCTATATAATTTTTCACAGTAATTGCATTGTGACTTATCCGTTATGTTCTTGCATGGGGTGAAGTGATTCCACACCATTTATCTTGTTTTCTTCTTAGTATTAGGATGTGGAGGCAACAATGCATCTGCATCGTTGATGCTACATTGTGTATCGTCATGAGATCCTATAATATTCATACTATTTTTTGAAGTTGAATCACGACTCATCTGTAATATAATAATACACAACGATCAACTAAGATTAATTTGAATCTTTCACGCAAAAATAAATTAATGTAATTAACATATAAATATTAATCGGAATGCAAACATAAATTTTTTTTCCCACAATGCAAGCCACATAATGTGAAATACATAAAATTAAATATTTTAGAACCTAAATGATTTTGCAATTTTTCAAGAATTAAATCAATTATTAAAAGCATAACATATCACAAAAGATTAATTGGTAAAAATTAAACTTGAAATTGAAAATTGAACATAGGATTTAAAATTATCACATTCCTCAATGAACACACAGACAGCAGCAACGACGGCAGGTGGCAGGCGGCCGGCGACGAGTGTGAAAGACGGTAGCAACGGCGGCAGGCGGTAGCGTGCGAACACGGAACAGCAGTGGCAGTCGGCAGAATAGCAATAGACGGATGCGGATAGCATTGGCAGTCAACAGAATTGCAACAGACGAACGCGGAACATCACCGATAGTCGGCAGAACAACAACAGACAGACGCGGAACAACATCGGTGGCAGAATAGCAACGACGGTAGAACAACATTGGCAGCACCGGCAGAACAGTAATAGCAGCAGAACAGTATCGGCAGAATAACACGATGGCAGTGGTAGACAGACAGGTCACGCAGTGGTAGGCGGAAGCATCGACAAAGCGATGGCAGGCGGCAGTAGCGACAGAACGCAAGCAAGAAGCAGTGACAGTACCAGAATGAATGCGGCAACAACGGTCTTTTTAAAAAGAAAAAGAAAATTCTGATTTCTGAATTCAGTTTTCTGATATATGAATAATATGATATCGATTTTTTTATATTAAAACAATGCCATTTCATTTTTAGAAACGGATCCCCGTTTTGATTACATTATTAAACAACAAAAAAAAAAACGGATCGGTTCGGGAATGACCCAAACCGATCTGGGTCCCGTCCCGATTGAACTGGGATAGCCGGGACTCACATTTTTTGTTTCAATTATGTCTCGATTTCGGAACCAGTCTCGTTCCGACCTGACTCATTTTTTCAAGTCGAATGGTCCAAATCGAGCTAGAACCGGGCCATACGTCCACCCCTACTATCCACCGGAACCAGAACAAGAATGAAAACCAACCTGGCCACAACAGTCAACAGCTGCCCTGCCAAGGGCAGTCAACAGCTGCCCTGGACAAGGAATTAGAGGAAGTTTGTTTTCTGAATTGGGCCTTTGGCCTCTAATGACTCCCTAACTATGGGCCTCCTTATTGCCACCACCATCTTCTCAACTGGGCTTCTCAAACATTACACAGTATTAGTACTACTAACAATTAATTCCAAATTTAAGCCAGGGCCGAAGATAGTGAGTCAACAGTAAGTTGATATAAAATTCTAATAGAGGGAATATGTATACGAGTAACAACAGATAGACAAATTATTTATAATTTTTTTTTTCATACTAACTGACGTGTCATATAAATATTGATAGAATAAATCATCAAAATTAATGAAATAAATTAAAACGAATCATATGAATTAATACTTAAATGCAACATCAATTTGTATGAGATAATTTGTACATATAATATATTCATATATGAGTAACTTTTATTTGTTGAGCGATGGTATATATATATATATATATATAATAACGTGGTTTAAAATTATTTAATTTAGATTATTTATTTATTTATTTTTTAAACTTAATTTAGTTTAATTGTAACTAGTTGGAAGTGCTTCCAAGTAGTTTGAAGCTGAGGCAAAAGCTACGCTAATAAGCATTTCAAATTTCAAGTCAGTTTCTGTGTATGCTTTGCAGCTTACGATGCATGCCTCTCAAATCCATTCTCCAAGTTCACAAAGAGATAAAAGCCCTATGAGTTCGCACGACCAGCAAATTCACGATGATTAATTCTGTTTCCATGTAATTTTATTCACTATTAACAACTGATAATTTAAGTGAACCTACGAAATTTTAAAATCACATAACGATGTTTCTATTATGCTATTGTTAATTAAACAGATATATACTAATACTAATAAATACAATATTTTTTTATATAATTTATATTTGTGGTGGTTAAATAAATATATACTAATAATATTTTAATTTTTTATAATTTATATTAAATATTTTTAGCCTAGCCGAGGCTACTCTCAGTTCCACCGTGGCTTACTTACTAACTCTAATTAAGAGATTTATTCATTCTTACTTCAAATTTTGTAGTGCATTATGTTTTTATTGAGAAAAAAGTCTAATCCAAAATTAGAGAGAGAAGATTTTTTCTTTTTAAATACTCTCAAGAACAAACTTAGTACAGACAAAACAATGCTTGTAGCTTAAAAGATTAGAATATGAGATCACTAGGAACCACAACGTGCATGGGAAATTGAAATTTCTCCCCGCCCATAAGCAGGTCAAAAAGTTTTAAAAAATTGAGTACAACATAATACAAAGTGAAAAAAAATCAACGAGTTAAAAGACTCTGATAATTATATTTCATTATACCAACAACATTAACACGCCAACAAAAGCAGTGGCTACGTTCAGAAGGAGAGATTAAATGAACTTACGAAAAATGATATCATAATAAGCTTAGGGAGAGAGAGCGCGAAATAACTTCCATTAGAAGAAGGAATGTGTTCAACAAACGGACCCAGAACTAACTCACCAAGTATATGGATAACACACAAAAAGCGAATGTGCATAAATCAGAAGCAACAGTAGTAGCTAGCACGTTCTGAGTCTGAAAACGCAGTTAATACCAAAGCATTGGGACAATTGAGCACCTGTTATACACAAGGCCTGTATTAATTAAAATGGAAAAAGGAAAGAGATGGAAATCAAAAGGGTTGTACTATTAAACCAAACGCAAAACTAAGAAAGAGGATGTTGTTACGACATTTTTGTTTCTTCACTACAATATCAATTCTTCATTCTACGTGTATGATCTTGGACAAGTGTCAATGCATGTTATATGAGCGCCCATTATAAATACAAACATAGACAATGAAATGAGCAATGAAATAAAATGCTTTCCGTTTTCAATTCACCATATTCTCAATTAAGTTTTTCCCATTTACTTTACCTTACTAAGGTATGAGACGTGACAGAGACAAATGAAGGAAAATAGAGAAAGTTATTGGTTGCAGATTTGCAGTTGGTAGAAAAGAAAAGAAGTAAAAAGCAAAGAGAGAAAACAACTTCGTCAGACGAGTGTTCCACTTCCTTCCTCAGCTATAAGATCTTTCATTGGAAACCAGATACGTCTCCGCAACATGACAATTGACAAAAGCATACGTGTTTTCTTTAGATTCCTTTTCGCAAGATTTAATGTAGTAATAGTACCCATCACCATCACTTGATCAGAGACTGAGACGGACCGGGAAGTTTCTTTCCATCACATGCAATATGGATACCAAAAAAAAAAAAAAAGAAGAGAGAGAGAAAAGTTAAAGCGGCATAAACATCTTATACAGTGATATTGATTGGGAATAATTGACTATATATATATAAGCTTTTAGCTAGAAGCCTAGAACCAGGGGAACATGGAAAGACACTTGTTTGTCCATATCTCTCCCGTGAATTTAACGTGTGCACAGAAATTGAATGGTGGAAATTAAAGATTCCAAGATTTCGTACTGTCACAAATTTAATAATTCAAAATTATTAAAAAGTTTAATTTTGAATTGAAAATTAACATAATAAATAAAAAAAAAGTTAAAAATGAAGAAAGGAGCACGAGAAGCAGGAAAGAGGTTGCACAGTTGTAGGCTTTGACGCCTAGATGCCATTTTGGGCAGAATGGCGTAAAGCGTGATCCCTTCTCTATTTTAATACATATTGTACCATAAAGTCAATTTCTAGATTTTTTAATACGTAAATTTTTATTTTAATTAAAAATAATTTTTTTAAAAATTTAGTAAATATTATATAAATTCTTATAATTTTATAAAATTTATTAAATATTAAAGTATCAATAAAATAAATAATAGAATGCTTAGATTACATTTGAGTACACAAAATATAAATTATTAAGAGTTTTTGAATATTCTTTATATCTCTTATTAGAATTTTTTAAATATAAAAGAATTAAATAAAAAAAATTAAAATCTTAAAATTTATCATAAATTATAAGCAGTTATTATTAAATTTTATATATATATATATATTAATTATGTGTCTATTTTTAATGTATGATTGTTTATCTATTTATTTATATGATTTTTATTATTCTTAATTATTTAAAAAAAAAAATTGCGCAAAGCTTTTAATTTTTTTTAAAATATACCTTAAAACCCTCCACACGTGCTCTTTTATCTTCACCAAATGCCTTCTCTTCACGTGATAACTAATTCGATATATCATATATGGATACCAAAATTATATAATTATGGTTTAGATAACAATTATTCTGTACACTCTTTTGTGCCCATGAAAAGAGTAGATATAACAAAGGAATATCTCATTTAGAGTTAAATAATTAGCATGAAAATAGTTTCTACCATTTGACTTTTGACTTTTTAAGCACGACCCCTTCAACCCTTACAGAGAAAAATTGGAATGTTTATATACAACTATTAATTTAACCAGAACTTCATAGATTTTCTACATTCATATTAGTTTCAACAGTAATGTTAGGTACTATTGAAGTAAAATTTAATAATGATCTTAATATAATCGTGTCACTTACCAATATATATAAAACCTAATGCTGGAGTTCTTTTTCTTTTTTTCTTTTTTTTGGTTATGCTTCACGTCGTCAAAGAATTAACACTCAGATTAGAGGAAAACATATTAATTTTTATAATATATATAGGAGATAAGTTCAATGACTTCATTTTTCTTTTGACACAATTTTTTTTACATAAAATCTTAATCTTTAATAAAGATTAATCAATCTGATAATGATTAGAATGTGGGTTTATAAGTTTCTTTTTTAAAAAAATAAATAAATAATGGCCTCGTTACATACTTTTATTGCTTTTTATGTCCTATTTTATCTTTCCAATTGTTAATACCATATATTTATTTCTCTCTCGTAATATTTTAATCAACTTGTAATATAATTCTTATATACAAACATATGGTAAGTACTTTTAAGTCATAATTTTTTATAACAATTTTTTAGAAGAGTTATTGTGAGATTATTGATTAAAAATTATCAAAATATGATTTAGAGATCAAGTCAAGTATGTAGTGTGCGCACAGATCGAAGACAGACACAAAAAGAGGTGAAAAATAAAGAAGGGCACACCAGGCGCCAGCACCGCGACAACCAGAATAGAACTTGAGCACCGCGGCGCTAAGAAGCCAGCACCGCAGCGCTCAGCAGAAGCGCGCCAGTGCCGCGGCGATGAGATCCCAACGCCGCAGCGCTGGAGACGGGAATAGTATCCTGAAATAAGGAAACTTCCTTATTTCATCTCTCACTTATTTCAGGACTCCCTAATACGATTCTCACACATATAGGGTAAACCTAGGTCGTCCCAAGGCCTATATAAAGGCTATCAATTGGCTTCTAAACACATCTTTGTGATCAACTAGAAATCTTGATAATCTTTGTGATAAACAAGAGATCTTAGTGGTTCTTTGTGAGAGAAAATCCCTAGAGTGCAAGAGAGAGTGTTCTTTGTGATCCTTCTTATAATAGGCATACTTTGTGTTTGCCTTGTGATTCATAATAAGAGAAGAGTGTGATCTTGATCCACCATGGACGTAGGCAAGTTGTCGAACCACGTAATTCTTTGTGTGTTCTTCTTCTACCCCTTTCTCTATTTATTTTTTAGTAACTTGTTCTGCATTATTATATTGCTTGGGTGAATTTTTTGCTTGTTTGAGTGCTTCCGCTTCAACAAACTTGTATCAGAGCTTTGGTTCTAAGCAGACATGGCAACACCCAAGTACAAGGTAGAGAAATTCAATGGTACGAATGACTTCAATCTGTGGAAGATGAAGGTTAAGGCGTTGTTGGTGAGCCAAAGGCTTGGTTCGGCATTAAAGGAGACTGCAGCTCCATCTAGTGATGAAGAGAAGACGCTAGAGTCATCTAGAGCTGAGGCAAAAAGAAAGGACATTCAAGAAAGAGCTCATAGTACAATCGTTCTGTTATTGAGCGATGAAGTATTAAGGGAAGTAGCAGGTGAGACAACGACAATAGGTCTTTGGAAAAAGCTTGACTCTTTTTATATGAGAAAATCGTTGGCCAACAGATTACATATAAAGAAGAAACTATATCAGCTGTCCTTGTCAGAGGGGACGCCGATGAAAGATCATATAGACGCCTTCAATAAGATCATCCTTGATCTTGAGTCTATCAACATCAAGATAGAAGATGAAGATAGAGCAATTATCCTGCTGAGTTCACTCCCCAAGTGCTATGAGAGTTTTGTTGATACGCTACTCTACGGCAGAGAGAGTTTAATGATGAGTGATGTGAAATCATCATTAAACTCAAAGTTATTAGGAAAGCTGATCGAGGGTAATGCAGAAAGTTTATTTGTAAGAGGGAGGCCCTCATATAGAGATGGAAAGAAAAAAGGCTCAAGGTCGAAGTCTAGGACTCTTAGGAAGTGCTATTGCTGCAAGAAAGAGGGGCACTTCATAAAGGACTTTCCTGAGAAGAGAGCACAAGACAAGAAGAAAGCGGATGCTGTGCTTGCCTATGATGATAGCTATGACAGCACAGAGACACTCGTCGCTACTGATGGTATGAACTCTGAATAATGGGTTTTAAATTTTGGTTGTACTTTTTACATGTGCCCACACAAGTCTTGGTTTACAAATTTCCAGCCCATTAGTGGTGGTAAGGTGCTAATGGGTAATGACGTTGCGTGCCAGATGATGGGAATTGGTAGTGTTAAGCTTAGGCTGTATGATGGGCGAGTGAGAGAGTTGACAGATGTTAGGTATGTTCCTGACTTGAAGAGAAACTTGATCTCACTGAGGACTTTAGACCAGAATGGGTGTTCCATCAGGATCAACGGAGGGATTTTAAGAGTTTTGAAAGGTTCTATAGTGGTAATAAGAGGAGAGAAACGCAAAGGTGTTTATGTGCTTAAGGGTGAAGTCGTGAGTGGTTCTGCACTATTCTCTGTAAATGATGAGAATATGCAAACCAAGTTGTGGCATCTTAGACTGGCACACCTAGGTGAGAGAAACCTAAAGGAGTTATATAGTCAAAAGGCGTTTGGAGAGGATAAGTTCCAGCCCTTAGAGTTTTGTGAGCATTGTGTGCTAGGGAAAGCACATAGAGCGAGGTTCAGTACTGGCGAGCACAAGACTAAAGGGACTCTTGACTACATACATTTGAATCTTTGGGGACCAACTCAGACAACTACTCGTGGTGGTGCCAGGTATTTTCTCAGCTTGATAGATGACTATTCGAGGAAGCCGTGAGTCTATGTGTTGAAGAGTAAGGATCAAGCTTTTGAAGTATTCAAGACTTGGAAGGTTCTTAT
This sequence comes from Ailanthus altissimus, assembly GCA_946807835.1. NCBI lineage: Eukaryota > Viridiplantae > Streptophyta > Magnoliopsida > Sapindales > Simaroubaceae > Ailanthus > Ailanthus altissimus. Next base: position 26,382,280 of record OX327689.1, read on the forward strand.
TGAAAATCAGATTAGCAAAAGGGTAAAGAAGCTTAGGACTGACAACGGCGTTGAGTTTTGCAACAGAGTTTGATGGGTTTTGTGCCAAGCATGAGATTGCAAGGCATAGAACAGTAAGATCAACACCGCAGCAGAATGGGGTAGCTGAGAGGATGAACATGACCCTACTTGAAAGGGTTAGATGTATGCTTACCAATGCAAAGATGTCCAAGATATTCTAGCGAGAAGTTGTAGTGACTACAGCTTACTTGATTAATAGAAGTCTCTCTTCAGCAATTGACTTTAAGACACCAGAAGAGAAATGGTCTGACAATCCTCCAAAGTATGACCACCTCAGAATATTTGGTTGCCCTGCCTTTGTACATGTTAAGGAAGGGAAGTTGGAACCTAGAGCTATCAATAGGGTATTCATAGGATATCCCGAAGGAGTAAAAGGATACAAGGTGTGATGTAAAGACTTAACACCACCAAGGAGTATCATAAGCCGTGACGTGACATGATGTGAGTTCGATGAGATAACGATGTAGAAAACCTCCTAAGAAGATGAGAAAGAAGAACCTGTGACCAAGGAAGACTTAGCACCCGAGTCAATAGAAGTTGAAGTAGAGCCTGAAAATGGATCTGATATGCCCCTAGATCAACATTTCAACAAGGAGATCCTTAAAGATGAACCAAGAACACCGACGAATTCCTCTAAGTTCACCCAAAAGAAGACTAGAACTCCTGAGTTGGAACTTGAAGAGTACCAGCTTACTAGAGACAGGCTAAAGAGAACGATTAACCCAGCAGTCAGGTATGCACAAGCAGACTTAGTTGCTCATGCTTTTAATTTTGCTTACACTCTTGAGTATAATGAGCCTAGGACATATGGTGAGGCTATGAAGAGTGAAAACAAGAAAGAATGACAGCAGGCTATGGAAGAAGAAATTTGTTCTCTTAGGAAGAACAATACCTGGAAGTTGGTGGAGAGACCTCAAAAGAAGTTAGTCAGGTGCAAGTGGGTGTATAGGTGAAGGAGGGGATACCTGGGATTGAGCCTATGAGATTCAAGGCTAGGTTAGTAGCACAAGGTTTTACTCAGAGAGAGGGAGTCGATTTTCATAAGATATTCTCTCCAGTTGTTAAGCACACATCTATTAAGATCTTGTTAGCCATGTGTGCAAACCTTGATTTACATCTAGAGCAGATGGATGTAAATACAACTTTTCTACATGGAGAGCTTGAAGAAACGATATAAATGGCACAGCCGCAAGGGTTCGAGGAGCCCGAAAAAGAAGATCATGCTTGTTTGCTAAAGAAGTCGTTGTACGGGTTAAAGCAATCACCTAGATAGTGGTATAAGAGATTTGATGAGTTTATGATGGCTTGTGATTTTAGCAGGAGCAAGTATGACGGATGCGTGTACTTCAAGAACATAAGTTGTGGGATGATGTATTTGCTTCTATATATTGATGATATGTTAATCGCATGCAAGAACATGGAAGAAATATAGAAGCTCAAGAAGCAGTTGAGTGACGAGTTTGAAATGAAGGATTTGAGAGCAGCAAAGAGAATTTTGGGTATGGATATTGTAAGGGAAAGAAGAGATGTTATCTTTCTGTCCCAACAGCGATATATAGTCAATATTTTGGAGACCAAGATATGGTAGACCCACATTCCACTCCGCCAGAGCCCTCATTCAATGTATGGGAACAACAACTCCATAAGTTCCTCTCTCACGGATACGACACAGATGAAAGCGACCAAGGAGGCTCATTTTGACCTACATTGCTGTTTCTATTTTCACAGAAACTAGATCCGTGTTGCTCTATCACATCAAAGAGAGACTGATTACTGCTTTATCTTTATGTCAAGTGTGCTTTATCTTTCTTCATATCTGCTTTTAATCTATCGGCCAAAAATTAATGTTAAGACCACAAAATCTTTGTAATTAATAAAGTTAATTTGGCCTCATGTCCAAAGTCCAATTGTTAGCTCAAAAGTCTTCAAGTCATTGATGTATTGTCGACTATTAGTGCCAAAATGGCTAAGTCCCTAAATCCATGAAATAGGCCTTTATTGACTTTTCTTAATTATCTTACTTAACTTATCACACTTCCGACACAATTTTTTTTTATCACACTTACATATCAACATATATTTATTCAAGATTTTGCGACCTATTGTCCCTTATAAAATGATAAAGTAAAACTCATTCTTTTTTTTTTTTGTTTTACCTCACAAGAATCGAGAAAAATATATACTTGAACATACTTACACATATGCTCCACAGCTATTATCAATTTGTTTCTCTATAAATACATTATTATTGCATCCTTATACAAACTCAAAAATATTCAAAGATTAGGGTGAGCATAATAATGGAGGAAACCTCAGCTCGTCGATTCACAAAAATTTGTGTCTTTTGTGGATCCAACCCTGGAAATACTGAAGAGTTTACAAAAGTTGCAGAAAATCTTGGTAAGGTATTAGCTGAGCGAAATATACATTTAGTATATGGAGGAGGTAACCGAGGGTTAATGGGGTCTGTGGCAAAAGCTGCACACAATAAAGGTAGTCGAGTTTTGGGTATCATTCCAAAACCTCTAGCTATTGAAAATGTTGTAGGAAAAACAATTGGGGATGAGTTACAAGTCTCATCTATGCACGAGCGAATGGCTCAAATGCTTAGGCATGCGGATGCTTTCATAGCTCTACCAGGAGGTTTCGGGACCTTGGAGGAAATTTTTCAAATTGTCTCATGGGCACAATTACAAATCCACCAAAAATCCATTGGTTTGTTAAATGTTAATGGTTTTTACGACGGGTTGATATCTTTTCTTGACTATGCAGCGGGAACACAATTCATCCCACTTCTAGCACGACGGATTCTTATTTCAGCTCCAACTGTTGATCAACTGATTGATCAATTGCAGTCTTTTATTCCTCTGTCTAATCCAACATTGCATCAGTTAGATTGGTCTACTCATGACAGTCAGAAGAAGCGCAAAATAGACTTAAATCTCACTCCGTAGCCTCTATTGTATTTTTGTTGCTGCTATTGTTGTTGTGTTGTTGTTTTCCTTTTCAATAAAAGTTGTTTCAATTGATGTCTTCAATACTCTACTTCTCTATATTTTGTCATTGAGAAAATTATCTCAATTTGCTCTATCACATGCAAATTATCATTATAAGATATTCAACATCACTCTTACTAAGCATATTAGTCATAACTTAAAAGAAAATCTAAATGGTAACATTAAGATCCACAAGGTACCATTATCCACAACAACAACAATCTTAGCAGCTCTTGGATACTGTGTCATCTTCACAAAATCATACAAACTTTAAGGAATATGTCAAACTTTTACACAACAAAGCTACAAATACAATCCTAAGGATTTGGCATCTGCTCGGTTCCCTTGACTCGACACTTAAAAGTCTACAGAATCATATCTTAGCTCTGATACCAATAAAAGCTGTCACGCCCCAGACCCAAAAAATCCGACACACGACATCACTTACATTCATTCACTGCATGTGCACTCATAAATAATATTACACAAAATTTTCAACTTTCATTCAACACAGAAATCCTTAGCAAGTTGCTAGTAAGTTCAACACTAAAATCAACCATAACCTAACATATAAATATAAACTTCTCTTGACAATATTTAAACATTCATTTCAATTTCTTTCAGAATTATAGCAATTGAATTATGACTGGGACAATTATTAAACCGGAGATACGTAGAGTTTTCTCAGAGATTAACACTCTACTACGTCACCAGTAGCAACTTTGTTACCGGGAGCCCAGAATATATCCATTGCAAATTCTTACTTAAAATCATCCAATAACCACACTTTATAAAACTTAAACCAAATCCAATCCGCACACAATGAAATAATACATAAGTATTTATTCAATAGGGACAAACCAAATATCCTATCCCACGTGTCCTCAAATGAAACACACAACAACCTAGCAACTTAGGGAACCCAAGGAACAGCAGAAGCCTTGCCAAATCCGCTAAGCACACATGCACCTTATTTACCTGAAATCACCATAAACTATAATGAGTATAAAACTCAGTAAGCATACTAATTTTCCATATATCAAATACAAATACATATATGTACACAATGCATATGTATGATATGCTGTGATCAATCAAAATCATAATCTTATCAAATCACATATCATGTAAGCGCTTACACATTCTTTCAAAACACATAATAGGAATACCATTACTCGACTACTACTTAGTAGGACTTACATATCACATATCACATAATGAGCCAAATGTCACTCGTAGGTGACATACCGTATGAGAGGAATAGTACAAGTGAGGTCTTTAAATCACACATATATAACGCTTATGCCCGAAGGTAAAAGCCAAACCCTCACCCTGATCATCGGTGAGTCCTCTCACATGTACCAATACGCCACCACACGAATGTGATGACTCACTCTTCCTTTAGGTATCAATAAGATCCTCCCTACATACGGAACACATAACATATACCAATCCCGAAGGAAAGGCCACACATAAAGGCTCCACAAATCACATAAAATGCCTACTAAGTTAACAGTGAGTTCAAGTACCCTCAAATCACAAAATATTTCTCATGGACATATTACACTTCAAAAGCTTTCTTTGTTAAACGCATCTTATTTTGGAAAGCTCACTTTCAAAAACACATGTATGTCCATGCTCAATGTCAATGCTCACATTCATAAACATATATTCACATTTCATATCAAAATATACTTTGACATATCATAAACATATTCTTAACCCCATTTACAAAATCATACAAAACAATTATTATGTTTATTGTGATTCCAGTAGTAAGTCTAGTATACTTACCTCTTAGCACTTACAGCTACAAGGCTTAAATCTCCTTAACCTATCAATGGAGATCAATCCTTTCATAAGCCTCACAATTCATATAAAATACTTTAAATAGCTTACAAAATTATACACAATGCATTTATCACATCAAATTGGTCTAAATATTTGGTTTCTCAAAACCTGTCATTCTGACCACTTACACTTAACAAAAATTTCTAATACATCAAATGATGTCCAATTACTCCAAAATCAGAATATACCATTCTTGACTCATATATCCTTCTTATATATGAATATTATATCAAATTTCCTACATAATCCATTCCATACACACCATCGAATCCAAACTACAAACCTGACAGGATCAAGATACTTACTGAATAGTATTCAATCTCCTAATTTTATAAAATCATATACTAACTCAAAAATTATAAAACTACTACATAATTACTCTTAACACATATTTCAGTCCATGATAAATATTTGGCTTCCAAATAACTGCCAAAAGTATTTTAAAACTATTTTATTTCATAACTTTAAAAATCTGTTAATCAAATACTACAATGAGCTAATACACTTTAGAAATTCATAACACTTCAACCACATTGATCCAAATTCTCAATTCCGAGTATATCATATTAGACATATAAAATTATCATATTCCACAAATTCATAATTTTTAAAGATCATTCAGCAGGTCAAAAATTATTTTCCACTGTATCATACTGTTTACACAGGAAATTTCCAGAATTCCAGGGTCATTTTGGTAAATTCACTACAAATTCAATTTCCGAGATTTTCAATCGATTCAAAGTCTCAGATGATCCTAAACATGTCTAAATTCATATACTCAAAATTCAAAACCAGAATCGAATCACAACAATTTATAAAATTCCTAGATCAAGAGGTTATCCAGCAGAAATTCCATAATTCATCATGATTTATCAAACTATCTTATAGATCATCATCAATTCTCACAACATCAAACGAAATACACATCAAATCCTTAATTATACATATTTCCAGAAATCAAAACTTAAAGAAATTAACTTAATTAACACCAATAAATTGATAATTAGTTGTGATATACCTCTAAAGATCCAAAATTCCAATTTCTTCTTCTTTTTCTTCTTCTTCTTCTCTTTCTCTCTCCTTTATTTCTCTCTTCTCTCTCTAAAAATGGGTAGCTCGACCAAAATGAGAGAATTAGGGTTTTTAAAAGTGTATTTTTATACTAAGTGGTTAATTTTTGGTATTTACGAATTCACCCCCAAAACTTTCAAAGTATAACAATTTGGTCCCTAAAATAATTCCAAGGTCTTGCAAATAAACCCAATACTAATAGTATATCCTTAACCTATAAAAACACTACTAATAACAATATATAAATCAAGGATCACCCACATACAAATAAAATACGTATATTTATATATATAAATATACATATTCTTACCGGTTATGGATACTGGTTACTACAATTCTCCCCTCCTTATAAGAATTTCGTCCTCGAAATTCATAACTTAAGCACATAGATGAGGATACTTAGATCTCATTTCTTCTTCTCATTCTCAATTTTCCTTTTCAACTGTATAGTTTATTCATAAAACATTTACAAAGCAATCTTCCTTGTATATAGGATTTGCTCATTGTGGTCCAAAATCCTAATAAATACTCATTCATATGTTAGATTATCTCTAAGTTGGCTCATAGCTGAGTATACGAGAGGAGTACGAAACATATATCCATAAAATAAACATATGACACACATTATGGACTTATAAAATTATACACACATATTTTTATTCTTTTTTTCCCATTCGTTCAATATTTAATGGGTATCTATACACTTCACCTTTCATTCATTAAAGAATAACATAGATGTAGAATACCCATACTAATCTCTTACATTAAAATTCTTAACTCCTTTAAAAATTTTAATCCCTTCAACATATACTCATACGTCATAATATCATTCATTACCTTGATATCATTAAAAAAAAAATGTAGTATTTCTACGCAACTAAGTTGTCATTCAAATCAGAATATTAAAAGCATTATCTTAAACGATCAAAAATCAACTTCAATAAAAAGACCTTTAGTTCAACTGATTCTTAAACTATAGATCTTAACATTATATCTCTTACTTTAACTCTTAAAAAAAAAAATAGTCCACCTTATTGGACATCATTTTCTCATTGAGATTGACATGTCTGCTTTTTCTAATATGCTCGATTTCAAATAGAAAAGATTCTACTAGCACAATTACTGCGATGGCAAATATGATTATTTTAACTATTCCTTTAACGTCATCCACGTAAAAGGAAAGGACAAAACGATTATTGATTTTCTTTCATAAAACTCTATAAATAGCCTAAACCTCATAATCACTTTTCTAGCAATAAATAAAACCAACCTTCTTACCATCTTCATAATGAATCCCATTATCATAACTCCTCCTGTTCCTTTTTCTCCACCACAATTTCCAGACCTAATCAAAACCAGAACACTCCATTCCCGTGCCAAAGAATTCATCAGACACTACGCCATCTTAGCAGTACAAGAACACGGCCTCACAGTTCTTGGTGGCCCTTTGTTCAACTTAGAATACCCTTTCTTTCACCTGCACTCTTTTTTCCCATTTTCCCAATGGTCCAAACCTGTCCTTTACTTGTTATGGTACCTGTTGGATCTGTATACAATCGCCATAGAATTCCCATTACTTAGAACCCTCCAAAAATTAGAGAAATATGATGAAGATCATCCAGCCCTGATTTTTCTCCAATGGTTTTACCCAAAGACATGGTGGATAACTAAATTTCAATACATGATTGCAAACAACACAAATGCTGCAGTCCCCAGACAACATCTTTGGTCAGTCTTACTTCTCCAATGGAAGGGTATGATTATTTCAGATCACGAGATTCATTATTACCCCACTGTTAAGGATTACTTCACATTTACCCTTTCACTAAAGGGATCAATTAAGCTCTGGCCTGAAGAAGTAATTCAGCAAAAGAGAGAACTTGAAAGAATTCTTGCTCAGGAAAATCAAATAATTCCTCCGTCTGTTTGGATCTCCCCAGAAGATGCTGCACCTTGGGAACAAGTTGAAGCTGACTTTACAGAAGACCTGAATTTTGCCAATATACTCAAATTCCAACAAAGACAAAAATATCATCTTTCACATCTCAGAAATACAGATTACTCTACTCATCATCACCATATCCCAAACATGACTTATTATGCCAGATACAGACAAGCAATGGATAACCTTCACCAATGGCCTCAGCTAACTGTCCCGACAGAACCTACCCAATCTCAGCCAGTTGTCCCGACAGAACCTACTCAATCTCAGCCAGTTATCCCGACAGAACTTGACCAACACCAACCCAATCTTGACTTATCCCTCTTTCAAGACTCCCAACCTTATCCAACCGACACCCAAATCCAAGAGGAAGCCAGCACATCCTTCATCCAGACCAGCTCACCTGGAGAAGATCAAGATATGGTAGACCCACATTCCACTCCGCCAGAGCCCTCATTCAATGTATGGGAACAACAACTCCATAAGTTCCTCTCTCACGGATACGACACAGATGAAAGCGACCAAGGAGGCTCATTTTGACCTACATTGCTGTTTCTATTTTCACAGAAACTAGATCCGTGTTGCTCTATCACATCAAAGAGAGACTGATTACTGCTTTATCTTTATGTCAAGTGTGCTTTATCTTTCTTCATATCTGCTTTTAATCTATCGGCCAAAAATTAATGTTAAGACCACAAAATCTTTGTAATTAATAAAGTTAATTTGGCCTCATGTCCAAAGTCCAATTGTTAGCTCAAAAGTCTTCAAGTCATTGATGTATTGTCGACTATTAGTGCCAAAATGGCTAAGTCCCTAAATCCATGAAATAGGCCTTTATTGACTTTTCTTAATTATCTTACTTAACTTATCACACTTCCGACACAATTTTTTTTTATCACACTTACATATCAACATATATTTATTCAAGATTTTGCGACCTATTGTCCCTTATAAAATGATAAAGTAAAACTCATTCTTTTTTTTTTTTGTTTTACCTCACAAGAATCGAGAAAAATATATACTTGAACATACTTACACATATGCTCCACAGCTATTATCAATTTGTTTCTCTATAAATACATTATTATTGCATCCTTATACAAACTCAAAAATATTCAAAGATTAGGGTGAGCATAATAATGGAGGAAACCTCAGCTCGTCGATTCACAAAAATTTGTGTCTTTTGTGGATCCAACCCTGGAAATACTGAAGAGTTTACAAAAGTTGCAGAAAATCTTGGTAAGGTATTAGCTGAGCGAAATATACATTTAGTATATGGAGGAGGTAACCGAGGGTTAATGGGGTCTGTGGCAAAAGCTGCACACAATAAAGGTAGTCGAGTTTTGGGTATCATTCCAAAACCTCTAGCTATTGAAAATGTTGTAGGAAAAACAATTGGGGATGAGTTACAAGTCTCATCTATGCACGAGCGAATGGCTCAAATGCTTAGGCATGCGGATGCTTTCATAGCTCTACCAGGAGGTTTCGGGACCTTGGAGGAAATTTTTCAAATTGTCTCATGGGCACAATTACAAATCCACCAAAAATCCATTGGTTTGTTAAATGTTAATGGTTTTTACGACGGGTTGATATCTTTTCTTGACTATGCAGCGGGAACACAATTCATCCCACTTCTAGCACGACGGATTCTTATTTCAGCTCCAACTGTTGATCAACTGATTGATCAATTGCAGTCTTTTATTCCTCTGTCTAATCCAACATTGCATCAGTTAGATTGGTCTACTCATGACAGTCAGAAGAAGCGCAAAATAGACTTAAATCTCACTCCGTAGCCTCTATTGTATTTTTGTTGCTGCTATTGTTGTTGTGTTGTTGTTTTCCTTTTCAATAAAAGTTGTTTCAATTGATGTCTTCAATACTCTACTTCTCTATATTTTGTCATTGAGAAAATTATCTCAATTTGCTCTATCACATGCAAATTATCATTATAAGATATTCAACATCACTCTTACTAAGCATATTAGTCATAACTTAAAAGAAAATCTAAATGGTAACATTAAGATCCACAAGGTACCATTATCCACAACAACAACAATCTTAGCAGCTCTTGGATACTGTGTCATCTTCACAAAATCATACAAACTTTAAGGAATATGTCAAACTTTTACACAACAAAGCTACAAATACAATCCTAAGGATTTGGCATCTGCTCGGTTCCCTTGACTCGACACTTAAAAGTCTACAGAATCATATCTTAGCTCTGATACCAATAAAAGCTGTCACGCCCCAGACCCAAAAAATCCGACACACGACATCACTTACATTCATTCACTGCATGTGCACTCATAAATAATATTACACAAAATTTTCAACTTTCATTCAACACAGAAATCCTTAGCAAGTTGCTAGTAAGTTCAACACTAAAATCAACCATAACCTAACATATAAATATAAACTTCTCTTGACAATATTTAAACATTCATTTCAATTTCTTTCAGAATTATAGCAATTGAATTATGACTGGGACAATTATTAAACCGGAGATACGTAGAGTTTTCTCAGAGATTAACACTCTACTACGTCACCAGTAGCAACTTTGTTACCGGGAGCCCAGAATATATCCATTGCAAATTCTTACTTAAAATCATCCAATAACCACACTTTATAAAACTTAAACCAAATCCAATCCGCACACAATGAAATAATACATAAGTATTTATTCAATAGGGACAAACCAAATATCCTATCCCACGTGTCCTCAAATGAAACACACAACAACCTAGCAACTTAGGGAACCCAAGGAACAGCAGAAGCCTTGCCAAATCCGCTAAGCACACATGCACCTTATTTACCTGAAATCACCATAAACTATAATGAGTATAAAACTCAGTAAGCATACTAATTTTCCATATATCAAATACAAATACATATATGTACACAATGCATATGTATGATATGCTGTGATCAATCAAAATCATAATCTTATCAAATCACATATCATGTAAGCGCTTACACATTCTTTCAAAACACATAATAGGAATACCATTACTCGACTACTACTTAGTAGGACTTACATATCACATATCACATAATGAGCCAAATGTCACTCGTAGGTGACATACCGTATGAGAGGAATAGTACAAGTGAGGTCTTTAAATCACACATATATAACGCTTATGCCCGAAGGTAAAAGCCAAACCCTCACCCTGATCATCGGTGAGTCCTCTCACATGTACCAATACGCCACCACACGAATGTGATGACTCACTCTTCCTTTAGGTATCAATAAGATCCTCCCTACATACGGAACACATAACATATACCAATCCCGAAGGAAAGGCCACACATAAAGGCTCCACAAATCACATAAAATGCCTACTAAGTTAACAGTGAGTTCAAGTACCCTCAAATCACAAAATATTTCTCATGGACATATTACACTTCAAAAGCTTTCTTTGTTAAACGCATCTTATTTTGGAAAGCTCACTTTCAAAAACACATGTATGTCCATGCTCAATGTCAATGCTCACATTCATAAACATATATTCACATTTCATATCAAAATATACTTTGACATATCATAAACATATTCTTAACCCCATTTACAAAATCATACAAAACAATTATTATGTTTATTGTGATTCCAGTAGTAAGTCTAGTATACTTACCTCTTAGCACTTACAGCTACAAGGCTTAAATCTCCTTAACCTATCAATGGAGATCAATCCTTTCATAAGCCTCACAATTCATATAAAATACTTTAAATAGCTTACAAAATTATACACAATGCATTTATCACATCAAATTGGTCTAAATATTTGGTTTCTCAAAACCTGTCATTCTGACCACTTACACTTAACAAAAATTTCTAATACATCAAATGATGTCCAATTACTCCAAAATCAGAATATACCATTCTTGACTCATATATCCTTCTTATATATGAATATTATATCAAATTTCCTACATAATCCATTCCATACACACCATCGAATCCAAACTACAAACCTGACAGGATCAAGATACTTACTGAATAGTATTCAATCTCCTAATTTTATAAAATCATATACTAACTCAAAAATTATAAAACTACTACATAATTACTCTTAACACATATTTCAGTCCATGATAAATATTTGGCTTCCAAATAACTGCCAAAAGTATTTTAAAACTATTTTATTTCATAACTTTAAAAATCTGTTAATCAAATACTACAATGAGCTAATACACTTTAGAAATTCATAACACTTCAACCACATTGATCCAAATTCTCAATTCCGAGTATATCATATTAGACATATAAAATTATCATATTCCACAAATTCATAATTTTTAAAGATCATTCAGCAGGTCAAAAATTATTTTCCACTGTATCATACTGTTTACACAGGAAATTTCCAGAATTCCAGGGTCATTTTGGTAAATTCACTACAAATTCAATTTCCGAGATTTTCAATCGATTCAAAGTCTCAGATGATCCTAAACATGTCTAAATTCATATACTCAAAATTCAAAACCAGAATCGAATCACAACAATTTATAAAATTCCTAGATCAAGAGGTTATCCAGCAGAAATTCCATAATTCATCATGATTTATCAAACTATCTTATAGATCATCATCAATTCTCACAACATCAAACGAAATACACATCAAATCCTTAATTATACATATTTCCAGAAATCAAAACTTAAAGAAATTAACTTAATTAACACCAATAAATTGATAATTAGTTGTGATATACCTCTAAAGATCCAAAATTCCAATTTCTTCTTCTTTTTCTTCTTCTTCTTCTCTTTCTCTCTCCTTTATTTCTCTCTTCTCTCTCTAAAAATGGGTAGCTCGACCAAAATGAGAGAATTAGGGTTTTTAAAAGTGTATTTTTATACTAAGTGGTTAATTTTTGGTATTTACGAATTCACCCCCAAAACTTTCAAAGTATAACAATTTGGTCCCTAAAATAATTCCAAGGTCTTGCAAATAAACCCAATACTAATAGTATATCCTTAACCTATAAAAACACTACTAATAACAATATATAAATCAAGGATCACCCACATACAAATAAAATACGTATATTTATATATATAAATATACATATTCTTACCGGTTATGGATACTGGTTACTACAATTCTCCCCTCCTTATAAGAATTTCGTCCTCGAAATTCATAACTTAAGCACATAGATGAGGATACTTAGATCTCATTTCTTCTTCTCATTCTCAATTTTCCTTTTCAACTGTATAGTTTATTCATAAAACATTTACAAAGCAATCTTCCTTGTATATAGGATTTGCTCATTGTGGTCCAAAATCCTAATAAATACTCATTCATATGTTAGATTATCTCTAAGTTGGCTCATAGCTGAGTATACGAGAGGAGTACGAAACATATATCCATAAAATAAACATATGACACACATTATGGACTTATAAAATTATACACACATATTTTTATTCTTTTTTTCCCATTCGTTCAATATTTAATGGGTATCTATACACTTCACCTTTCATTCATTAAAGAATAACATAGATGTAGAATACCCATACTAATCTCTTACATTAAAATTCTTAACTCCTTTAAAAATTTTAATCCCTTCAACATATACTCATACGTCATAATATCATTCATTACCTTGATATCATTAAAAAAAAAATGTAGTATTTCTACGCAACTAAGTTGTCATTCAAATCAGAATATTAAAAGCATTATCTTAAACGATCAAAAATCAACTTCAATAAAAAGACCTTTAGTTCAACTGATTCTTAAACTATAGATCTTAACATTATATCTCTTACTTTAACTCTTAAAAAAAAAAATAGTCCACCTTATTGGACATCATTTTCTCATTGAGATTGACATGTCTGCTTTTTCTAATATGCTCGATTTCAAATAGAAAAGATTCTACTAGCACAATTACTGCGATGGCAAATATGATTATTTTAACTATTCCTTTAACGTCATCCACGTAAAAGGAAAGGACAAAACGATTATTGATTTTCTTTCATAAAACTCTATAAATAGCCTAAACCTCATAATCACTTTTCTAGCAATAAATAAAACCAACCTTCTTACCATCTTCATAATGAATCCCATTATCATAACTCCTCCTGTTCCTTTTTCTCCACCACAATTTCCAGACCTAATCAAAACCAGAACACTCCATTCCCGTGCCAAAGAATTCATCAGACACTACGCCATCTTAGCAGTACAAGAACACGGCCTCACAGTTCTTGGTGGCCCTTTGTTCAACTTAGAATACCCTTTCTTTCACCTGCACTCTTTTTTCCCATTTTCCCAATGGTCCAAACCTGTCCTTTACTTGTTATGGTACCTGTTGGATCTGTATACAATCGCCATAGAATTCCCATTACTTAGAACCCTCCAAAAATTAGAGAAATATGATGAAGATCATCCAGCCCTGATTTTTCTCCAATGGTTTTACCCAAAGACATGGTGGATAACTAAATTTCAATACATGATTGCAAACAACACAAATGCTGCAGTCCCCAGACAACATCTTTGGTCAGTCTTACTTCTCCAATGGAAGGGTATGATTATTTCAGATCACGAGATTCATTATTACCCCACTGTTAAGGATTACTTCACATTTACCCTTTCACTAAAGGGATCAATTAAGCTCTGGCCTGAAGAAGTAATTCAGCAAAAGAGAGAACTTGAAAGAATTCTTGCTCAGGAAAATCAAATAATTCCTCCGTCTGTTTGGATCTCCCCAGAAGATGCTGCACCTTGGGAACAAGTTGAAGCTGACTTTACAGAAGACCTGAATTTTGCCAATATACTCAAATTCCAACAAAGACAAAAATATCATCTTTCACATCTCAGAAATACAGATTACTCTACTCATCATCACCATATCCCAAACATGACTTATTATGCCAGATACAGACAAGCAATGGATAACCTTCACCAATGGCCTCAGCTAACTGTCCCGACAGAACCTACCCAATCTCAGCCAGTTGTCCCGACAGAACCTACTCAATCTCAGCCAGTTATCCCGACAGAACTTGACCAACACCAACCCAATCTTGACTTATCCCTCTTTCAAGACTCCCAACCTTATCCAACCGACACCCAAATCCAAGAGGAAGCCAGCACATCCTTCATCCAGACCAGCTCACCTGGAGAAGATCAAGATATGGTAGACCCACATTCCACTCCGCCAGAGCCCTCATTCAATGTATGGGAACAACAACTCCATAAGTTCCTCTCTCACGGATACGACACAGATGAAAGCGACCAAGGAGGCTCATTTTGACCTACATTGCTGTTTCTATTTTCACAGAAACTAGATCCGTGTTGCTCTATCACATCAAAGAGAGACTGATTACTGCTTTATCTTTATGTCAAGTGTGCTTTATCTTTCTTCATATCTGCTTTTAATCTATCGGCCAAAAATTAATGTTAAGACCACAAAATCTTTGTAATTAATAAAGTTAATTTGGCCTCATGTCCAAAGTCCAATTGTTAGCTCAAAAGTCTTCAAGTCATTGATGTATTGTCGACTATTAGTGCCAAAATGGCTAAGTCCCTAAATCCATGAAATAGGCCTTTATTGACTTTTCTTAATTATCTTACTTAACTTATCACACTTCCGACACAATTTTTTTTTATCACACTTACATATCAACATATATTTATTCAAGATTTTGCGACCTATTGTCCCTTATAAAATGATAAAGTAAAACTCATTCTTTTTTTTTTTTGTTTTACCTCACAAGAATCGAGAAAAATATATACTTGAACATACTTACACATATGCTCCACAGCTATTATCAATTTGTTTCTCTATAAATACATTATTATTGCATCCTTATACAAACTCAAAAATATTCAAAGATTAGGGTGAGCATAATAATGGAGGAAACCTCAGCTCGTCGATTCACAAAAATTTGTGTCTTTTGTGGATCCAACCCTGGAAATACTGAAGAGTTTACAAAAGTTGCAGAAAATCTTGGTAAGGTATTAGCTGAGCGAAATATACATTTAGTATATGGAGGAGGTAACCGAGGGTTAATGGGGTCTGTGGCAAAAGCTGCACACAATAAAGGTAGTCGAGTTTTGGGTATCATTCCAAAACCTCTAGCTATTGAAAATGTTGTAGGAAAAACAATTGGGGATGAGTTACAAGTCTCATCTATGCACGAGCGAATGGCTCAAATGCTTAGGCATGCGGATGCTTTCATAGCTCTACCAGGAGGTTTCGGGACCTTGGAGGAAATTTTTCAAATTGTCTCATGGGCACAATTACAAATCCACCAAAAATCCATTGGTTTGTTAAATGTTAATGGTTTTTACGACGGGTTGATATCTTTTCTTGACTATGCAGCGGGAACACAATTCATCCCACTTCTAGCACGACGGATTCTTATTTCAGCTCCAACTGTTGATCAACTGATTGATCAATTGCAGTCTTTTATTCCTCTGTCTAATCCAACATTGCATCAGTTAGATTGGTCTACTCATGACAGTCAGAAGAAGCGCAAAATAGACTTAAATCTCACTCCGTAGCCTCTATTGTATTTTTGTTGCTGCTATTGTTGTTGTGTTGTTGTTTTCCTTTTCAATAAAAGTTGTTTCAATTGATGTCTTCAATACTCTACTTCTCTATATTTTGTCATTGAGAAAATTATCTCAATTTGCTCTATCACATGCAAATTATCATTATAAGATATTCAACATCACTCTTACTAAGCATATTAGTCATAACTTAAAAGAAAATCTAAATGGTAACATTAAGATCCACAAGGTACCATTATCCACAACAACAACAATCTTAGCAGCTCTTGGATACTGTGTCATCTTCACAAAATCATACAAACTTTAAGGAATATGTCAAACTTTTACACAACAAAGCTACAAATACAATCCTAAGGATTTGGCATCTGCTCGGTTCCCTTGACTCGACACTTAAAAGTCTACAGAATCATATCTTAGCTCTGATACCAATAAAAGCTGTCACGCCCCAGACCCAAAAAATCCGACACACGACATCACTTACATTCATTCACTGCATGTGCACTCATAAATAATATTACACAAAATTTTCAACTTTCATTCAACACAGAAATCCTTAGCAAGTTGCTAGTAAGTTCAACACTAAAATCAACCATAACCTAACATATAAATATAAACTTCTCTTGACAATATTTAAACATTCATTTCAATTTCTTTCAGAATTATAGCAATTGAATTATGACTGGGACAATTATTAAACCGGAGATACGTAGAGTTTTCTCAGAGATTAACACTCTACTACGTCACCAGTAGCAACTTTGTTACCGGGAGCCCAGAATATATCCATTGCAAATTCTTACTTAAAATCATCCAATAACCACACTTTATAAAACTTAAACCAAATCCAATCCGCACACAATGAAATAATACATAAGTATTTATTCAATAGGGACAAACCAAATATCCTATCCCACGTGTCCTCAAATGAAACACACAACAACCTAGCAACTTAGGGAACCCAAGGAACAGCAGAAGCCTTGCCAAATCCGCTAAGCACACATGCACCTTATTTACCTGAAATCACCATAAACTATAATGAGTATAAAACTCAGTAAGCATACTAATTTTCCATATATCAAATACAAATACATATATGTACACAATGCATATGTATGATATGCTGTGATCAATCAAAATCATAATCTTATCAAATCACATATCATGTAAGCGCTTACACATTCTTTCAAAACACATAATAGGAATACCATTACTCGACTACTACTTAGTAGGACTTACATATCACATATCACATAATGAGCCAAATGTCACTCGTAGGTGACATACCGTATGAGAGGAATAGTACAAGTGAGGTCTTTAAATCACACATATATAACGCTTATGCCCGAAGGTAAAAGCCAAACCCTCACCCTGATCATCGGTGAGTCCTCTCACATGTACCAATACGCCACCACACGAATGTGATGACTCACTCTTCCTTTAGGTATCAATAAGATCCTCCCTACATACGGAACACATAACATATACCAATCCCGAAGGAAAGGCCACACATAAAGGCTCCACAAATCACATAAAATGCCTACTAAGTTAACAGTGAGTTCAAGTACCCTCAAATCACAAAATATTTCTCATGGACATATTACACTTCAAAAGCTTTCTTTGTTAAACGCATCTTATTTTGGAAAGCTCACTTTCAAAAACACATGTATGTCCATGCTCAATGTCAATGCTCACATTCATAAACATATATTCACATTTCATATCAAAATATACTTTGACATATCATAAACATATTCTTAACCCCATTTACAAAATCATACAAAACAATTATTATGTTTATTGTGATTCCAGTAGTAAGTCTAGTATACTTACCTCTTAGCACTTACAGCTACAAGGCTTAAATCTCCTTAACCTATCAATGGAGATCAATCCTTTCATAAGCCTCACAATTCACATAAAATACTTTAAATAGCTTACAAAATTATACACAATGCATTTATCACATCAAATTGGTCTAAATATTTGGTTTCTCAAAACCTGTCATTCTGACCACTTACACTTAACAAAAATTTCTAATACATCAAATGATGTCCAATTACTCCAAAATCAGAATATACCATTCTTGACTCATATATCCTTCTTATATATGAATATTATATCAAATTTCCTACATAATCCATTCCATACACACCATCGAATCCAAACTACAAACCTGACAGGATCAAGATACTTACTGAATAGTATTCAATCTCCTAATTTTATAAAATCATATACTAACTCAAAAATTATAAAACTACTACATAATTACTCTTAACACATATTTCAGTCCATGATAAATATTTGGCTTCCAAATAACTGCCAAAAGTATTTTAAAACTATTTTATTTCATAACTTTAAAAATCTGTTAATCAAATACTACAATGAGCTAATACACTTTAGAAATTCATAACACTTCAACCACATTGATCCAAATTCTCAATTCCGAGTATATCATATTAGACATATAAAATTATCATATTCCACAAATTCATAATTTTTAAAGATCATTCAGCAGGTCAAAAATTATTTTCCACTGTATCATACTGTTTACACAGGAAATTTCCAGAATTCCAGGGTCATTTTGGTAAATTCACTACAAATTCAATTTCCGAGATTTTCAATCGATTCAAAGTCTCAGATGATCCTAAACATGTCTAAATTCATATACTCAAAATTCAAAACCAGAATCGAATCACAACAATTTATAAAATTCCTAGATCAAGAGGTTATCCAGCAGAAATTCCATAATTCATCATGATTTATCAAACTATCTTATAGATCATCATCAATTCTCACAACATCAAACGAAATACACATCAAATCCTTAATTATACATATTTCCAGAAATCAAAACTTAAAGAAATTAACTTAATTAACACAAATAAATTGATAATTAGTTGTGATATACCTCTAAAGATCCAAAATTCCAATTTCTTCTTCTTTTTCTTCTTCTTCTTCTCTTTCTCTCTCCTTTATTTCTCTCTTCTCTCTCTAAAAATGGGTAGCTCGACCAAAATGAGAGAATTAGGGTTTTTAAAAGTGTATTTTTATACTAAGTGGTTAATTTTTGGTATTTACGAATTCACCCCCAAAACTTTCAAAGTATAACAATTTGGTCCCTAAAATAATTCCAAGGTCTTGCAAATAAACCCAATACTAATAGTATATCCTTAACCTATAAAAACACTACTAATAACAATATATAAATCAAGGATCACCCACATACAAATAAAATACGTATATTTATATATATAAATATACATATTCTTACCGGTTATGGATACTGGTTACTACACAAGCGCTGTGAGGAGCATCATATATGCAATGGTTTGCACAAGACCAGACATAGCACAAGCTGTATGTGTGGTAAGTAGATAAAT
Source organism: Ailanthus altissimus (assembly GCA_946807835.1). Taxonomy (NCBI): domain Eukaryota; kingdom Viridiplantae; phylum Streptophyta; class Magnoliopsida; order Sapindales; family Simaroubaceae; genus Ailanthus; species Ailanthus altissimus. Next base: position 26,402,075 of record OX327689.1, read on the forward strand.
GGTAAATCCGGGAAAAGATCACTGGCTTGTAGTAAAGTGGATTCTGAGATATCTCAAGGGAACATCGAATCACGGGTTAGTGTATAAGAGGGATAAGGACAACAATGAAATGGTAAGAGGGTACGTAGACTCAGATTATGCAGGTAATCTTGATAAGAGAAGATCGTTGACAGGCTACGTATTCACAGTGTTTGGGTGTAGTGTGTTGGAGATCAGTTCTATAACACGTGGTTACATTATCTACCATAGAGGCAGAGTACATAGCTGTTGGAGAAGCTATCAAGGAGATCGTGTGGTTAAAAGGCATATGCGCGGAGGTATTGGCTAGTGAAGATGTGAACACCGGTGTGTATTGTGATAGTCAGAGTGCCAGACACCTAAGTAAGCATCAAGTATTCCACGAAAAGTCGAAACACATTGATGTGAGGCTTCATTACATTTGTGAGATTGTCCAAAGTGGTGAAGTTAGTCTAACAAAGATAGCGTCATCTACAAACCCTCCTGAAATGTTGACTAAGCCACTACCCTCGGTTAAGTTCGTCCTATGCAAGGACTTAACCGGAGTCACTACTTTGTGAAGGTGACTGAAGATGCGAAAATGAGAGATCGAGTTACTTTGTGGATGATTTTGAATCAATGAGGGAATTTGTGAGATTATTGATTAAAAATCATCAGAATATAATTTAGAGATCAAACTAAATGCATAGGGTGCGCACGGATCGAAGACGGACGCGAAAGAAGGCGAAAAACGAAGAAGGGTACATCAGGCGCTAGCGCCGCGGTGACCAGGCATGGGCCCCGCGGTGCCCAGAACAGAACCTGAACGTCGCAGCGCTAGGAGGCCAGCGTCGCAGCGCTCAGCAGAAGCATGCCAGTGCCGCGGCGACGAGATCCCAGTGCCGCAGCGCTGGAGATGGGAACAATATCCCGAAATAAGAAAACTTCCTTATTTCGTCTCCTACTTATTTCAGGACTCCCTAATACGACTCCCACACGTATAGGGTAAACCTAGGTCATCCCAAGACCTATATACAAGCTATCAATTGGCTTGTAAACACATATTTGTGATTAAGTAAGAGATCTTTGTGCTCAACTAAAACTTTTGACAATTTTTGTGATAAACAAGAGATCTTAGTGGTTCTTTGTGAGAGAAAATCTCTAGAGTGCAAGAGAGAGTGTTCTTTGTGATCCTTCTTGTAATAGGCATACTTTGTGTTTGTCTTGTGATTCATAATAAGAGAAGAGTGTGATCTTGATCCGCCGTGGACGTAGGCAAGTTGCCGAACCACGTAATTATTTGTGTGTTCTTTTTGTACCCCTTTCTCTATTTATTTCTTAGTAACTTGTTCTGCTTTATTATATTGCTTGGGTGAATTTTTTGCTTGTTTGAGTACTTCTGCTTCAACAACTACCTGATCAGCAATAATATCAGTGAAATTGGTGCCGAAGTTCTGTATGTATATAAACGAAAAGTCTATTTTTTTAATCCTATTCAAACTAAATATTTTGCAAAATTTTGGCCATGAATTGTTAGAATTGAACGATGTAAACATGCTTTAATAAGCTCAAATAGCATATAGTTGAATAAATTAAAATCGTGTTATGGTCTATATCATGTGAGTTTAGAGACTAAATTATAATTTTATAAAAAATATTGATTTATATAAAATTAACCATTAAAGGGTTGAATGAAATTTACTATAAATACATCGTAACACTATTTGTGTTTAATTCATTTTGGTCGAGGAGAAGCAATTTGGCAAATTGAAATGAGAGAGACAGAATCGAGAGAAGAGATAGAGGAATTAGGGTTTCAATCTTGTATTTGATGATTGGATGGTGGTTTGAGCTCCGTTTTTGTTTAAATTTTGAAACTGAGTTCCCAACATCTTACTCTATAAATTTATGAAATTTGATTTTCGATTTAGCCTCTCATTTTGTAGAATCTAACAAATTTATATTTGAAAAGAATTTGTTATATAAATTTGTTAGATTCATTGTTGTTGAGTCAAGATTAATATTTTTGATGTTGTGATGAGCCTTTAGTATAATTCTAGAAATGATATTGTTGTAATCCCATTATTATTACATAGTGAAAGTGTTAATATCGGACTACGGTCCCGTGATTTTTTCTAAATTAAAATTTCTACGTAAAAATTTAGTATTCATTATAATTGATTGTGGTCTATAATTTGTGGTAGTATTATTTTGCTAATGGTAGTGATACATTACCCATTTTAATAACACAAAGTGGAAAAAAAATTATTTTTGTCGCGTAGTATTTTGTTATCTTTTCCAACAAAGTGGTATCAGAGTTAGCTAAGTTGTGCAGTATTTAATTTGTGTTGATTAAAATGGATAAAAATTCTACATGCATTATTAAATTGAAGACATGAAATTATGATATATGGAAGTTCAGAATAGATTTACTTTTTGTAAAAGACTTACATGAATCTATTGAAGGGGATGCTATAAAACCCGAGAAAATGAGTGATAAGGAGTGAATCCAATTATATAAAATGTGTGTTGGCACTACTAGGGAATGGATAGATTAGAGTGTATTTTATCATGTGGAAAACGAGACTAAGGATGATGTTATGTGGAGAAAATTTAAGTCCATTTATGAGCAGTCTATAATACAAAATAAAGCCAATTAATGAAAAAGCTTGTAAATTTAAAATACAAGGAAGGACGCAGTATAACTGAGCACACCAGTGAGTTTCAAGGCTTAGTGAACCAGTTGATAACTATGAATATTTCACTAGACAATGAGTTACAAGCATTGTTATTGTTTAGTTTCTTATCGGATAGTTAGGAGACATTGGTAGTGTCAGTAAACAATTCGGCACCAATGAGAAGCTAACCATGGAGATGGTAAAGAACAGAATGCAAAATGAAGAAGCGAGAAGAAAGAGTGTAGGCATGAGTTCATTTGAGATAGAAGCACTTATTACAGAGAAGCATGAAAGACGAGGAAGAAGCTAAATTAGAAGTTTTGGCAATGACAACTATAAAGGAAAATCCAAGTCTCAACGAAAAAATGTCAAGTGTTATTATTGCAATAAAATGTGGCATATAAAGAGAGATTGTAGAATATGAAGAAGGGAACAGGTTAAGGAAAAAAATGAACAAGTGAGCAGTACAATTGTTGCTAATGGGGATATGACTATTGTTTATTATGGGAACTCCATAAGTCTCATATGCCATACAAGTGATAGAGTGATTGATTTGGGTGCTTCATTTTATGTTAATTCAAATGATGATATCTTCACATTCTATACTAATGGTGATTTTAGCTATGTTACGATGGGAAATGATGGTACATCTAAGATTGTAGGCATAAGAGATATTTACTTAGAGTCCAGTATTGGTAGTAAATTACTACTCAAAGATGTCAGACATGCTCCAGAAATGCGTCTGAATTTGATCTCCACCAGTAAGTTTAATGATGATGGGTATTGCAACTACTTTTGTGAAGGTAAAATGAAGCTCACCAAAGGTTCTATAATTCTAGTCAAAGTAAAGAAGGTAAACATTCTCTATTTTATGGAAGCTAAGCTCATAAAGAAAATGTCATTGTAGTATTTAAAGAATCTGACATTGAATTGTGGCATAAAAGGCTTGGCTACATAAGTGAGAAAAGGCTTCCAGTTTTAGTCAAGAAGAATGTTTTACTTAGTTTGGTAGGTAAGTCTCTCAAACATTGTGATCATTATTTGGTAGGAAAGGCATATAGAGTTACATTTCATAATTCTTCTCCATCTAAAGGAGCAAATTTACTTGATTTGATACACACTAATGTATGTACTATACAAACTAGAACACGTGGAGATGTACTTTATTTTATAATTTTTATTGATGATTGTTCTAAAAAATGGTGAGTTTTTGCTTTGAAATCTGAAGACTAAGTGCTTGACGTCTTTAAAGATTTTCATGTTATGGTTGAAAGAGAAATAGTTGAAATATGTAAGGGCAGACAATGTGGTGAGTACAGAGGACTATTTGAGCAATATTGTAAATTTCATGGTATCAGACTTGAGAAGATCGTGCCAAAAACTCCTCAATAAAATGGTGTGGCAGAGAGAATGAACAAAATGATTCAAGAAAGAATTAAGTGCATGCTCTCTAATGCAAAGCTACTTAAATACTTTTGGAGTGAAGCAATATGGATTGTAGTTGATTTAATTAACCTTTCTCCTTTAGCTTTTTTGGATGATGATGTATTTGAAAGAGTTTGGACCGGGAAAATTTTTTCATATAAGTATTTGAGAGTGTTTATTCGCAGAGAATTCATTCATATTCCAAAAGATAAGAGATTGAAGCTTGACAATAAGACTAGGGAATGTATCTTTTTGGGTTTTGCACATAAAGACTTTGGGTACAGATTATGGAATCCAGTGAGTTAGAAAATCATCAGAAGAAGAGATGTTATATTTCTTGAAGATCAAATAGTTGATGGGATAGAAAAAGATGAGAAACTTTAAGAATCTGATGAAATTCCTATTCCTGACACTTCCAGATCAGTTCCTCCACTTGTAATTTATGATGATTATGAAGGAGACACACAAGAAGATTTTGATGACAGAATTGATGATGATGGTTCAGCAGAACAAGTTGAGCAAGCACCTCCAAAACTATATGATCCACTAGTTGAGCCTCAATTAATAAGACCTATGAGATAACATTGCCACATAAGTATGCGTTGCTTATATACAAAGGAGAGCCTGAAAACTTCTAAGAAGTTAAGTCTCACCAGCACAAGAATGAGTAGTTTAAAGCTATGCAAGAGAATATAAATTTCTTGCATGAGAACCACACTTATGAGTTAGTAAAACTGCCTAAGGGTAAAAGAGCTTTGAAGAAGAATTGGATTTACAGGCCAAAGACTGAAAATAACTCACAACTAAGGTATAAGGCTAGGTTGGTTGTGAAAGGGTTTGGTCAAAAGAAAAGAATTGATTTTAAAGAAAAATTTTCTCTTGTAATGAAGATATCTTCTATTAGAGTTGTTCTTGATTTAACAGCAAGTTTAAACTTGGAGATTGAGCAGTTTGATGTAAGGACAACTTTTCTTCATGGTGATTTGGATGAAAAAATTTATATAAGGCAGCCTGAAGGATTTAGAGTCAAAGACAATGAAGATTTGATGTGCAAGTCGGAAAAAAACTTGTATACGCTGAAACAGGCACTGAGATAGTGGTACAAGAAATTTGATTCTTTCATAGAGAATTAGACCATTGTATTTTTCTAAATATATTTATTGATGATGATTTCATTATTCTTTTACTTTATATAGATGATATGTTGATTATTGGCCATGATGGTAATAAAATTGAAGGATTAAAAAGAGAACTCAGTAAGTCATTTGATATTAAAGATTTAGGATAGGCCAAACAAATCTTTAGAATGAAGATCTCCCATGATAAGAAAAATGAGAAGTTATGATTATCTTAAGAAAACTACATTAAAAGGGTTCTTGAAAAATTCAACATGAGTAAGGCAAAATAATTAGTTCACCATTTACAGGTCATTTAAAGCTTTGTTCCAAGTAATGTTCTATAAGTAAGAAAGAAAATGAGAAATGACTGCAGTGCCTTATGCATTAGCTATTGGTAGTTTGAAGTATGCTATGGTTTGTACTAGGCTAGTTATTGCTCATGCAGTTAATGTTGTTAATAGATTTCTCTCTAATTCTAGCAAAGAGCATTGAACAACAGTGAAGTGAATTTTCATATACATTAGAGGTACCTCTAAGATATGTTTGTGTTTTGGTGGTGATAAACCTATGTTGTATGGGTACACAGATGCAGGCATAACAGGAGATGTGGATTCTAGGAAGTCCATATTAGGATACTTGATTACCTTTATAGAGGAAGCTGCGTCATGGTAATCCAGACTTCAAAAATGTGTTGCTTTATCTACCACAGAAGCTGAATATATTGCAATTACTGAAGCTTGTAAAAAAACCTTATAGATGAAGAAGTTACTACAAGAGTTGGATATAAAGCAAGAGAGCTACATAGTCTACGTGACAGTTAGAGTGCCAGTCACTTGGTGAAGAGCATAACATTCTACTCAAATTCTAAGCACATTGATGTTAGATATCATTGGATACGTGATGTGTTAGAGTCAAAAATCCTACAATTTGAAAAGATACATACAAGTGAGAATTGATCAGATATGATGACTAAGCAATTGTCTAAGGAGAAGCTTCAAGTTTGTAAAGGGAAAGCAAGCCTAATGGATTCTCTCACATAACATGGAGGGATAGATTTGTTAGAGGGGTCCACATAATGTGGGTATAAAGGCTAATTAATAATTTTATAGAAATTATGAACTCTGTATGAAATTAGCCATTAAGGAGGCTGAATGAAATTTTTTATAAGTGCACAATACTACCATTTATGTTTAATTCATTTTGGAAAAGAAGAAGCTATTTAGCAGAATGCAAAAATGAAAATGAGAGAGACAGAACTGAGAGAAGAGATAGAGGGATTAGGGTTTCAATCTTGTCCTTGATGATTGGATAATAATTTGAGCTCTATTTTTGGTCAAATTTTGAAGGTGGGTTTCCAACATCTTTCTCTATAATTCTATTGAATTTGATTTTCAATTTAACCTTTCATTTTGTAGAATCTAACAAATTTATATTTGAGAAGAATTTGTAAAATTTATGGTTGTTGAGCCAAGATTAATGTTCTTAATGTTGTGGTGAACCTCTAGTGTAATTCTAGAAAGGATATTATTGTAATCTCATTATTATTAGATAGTGGAAGTGTTAATATCGGACTATAGTCTCGTGGATTTTTTGGAATTAGGTTTTTTACGTAAAAATTTAGTGTTCATTGTGATTGATTATGGCTTATAGTTTGTGGTAGTATTATTTTGCTAATTGTGGTGATATACTGCCCATTTTAATAATACAAAGTGAGAATAAAAATTATTTTTACTGCATTGTATTTTGTGATCTTTACCAACAAATAGATTACTAACCTCTGGTCATTGATGCTTGACAAATTTGTTGCATTTGATCCATGAGTTTTGGCTCTTCTAAACCTTAAATGATCTTCAAAATGATGGTGTACTAGTGTAAAATCGAGATTATAGGCTTAGGGACCTAAAACTTCTTACAAGTCTTTATAAACATCTTCCATCATGGATGTTCATTGAATATAGATGAATTATTTTACATCTAATGAGTATTATCTTTGAATAATAAAGGATAATGAAGATTAGTGGGATGATAAAGATATGGGTCATCTTATATTTGTACTTAATATTAGGTATTACATCATAATATACCTAACATTCTCCCACTTGACCAATATATTTCATCATTCACTATATAATAGGAAACAAAATACACAGATCATGGTGATAGGTCCTCTAAAAGTAAGTATTATCTTCTAGGTATCATAATATATTATATCTCTTAATAATTGCTTATATTACTTAATGAATAAACCTCATGTTTATTCTAGATCTAAACTTAATGATATTTTTCAAATAAATATGTACACAATTAATGTTAACATATGAGAAAATATTCACTTAAATAGAGTTTCATTTCAATTAACATTTGTCCTTGTAATGAAAATCATATAAAGAAACCAAGTCTCATATTATCCATATGATCTTTCAATTTTCGTAGTGGCATGATTTTAGTCAAAGGATTTAGAATATTAATTAAGTACTGACGTGTTTAATGACCACTGTTTTATCTTTAACATGCTCTTTATAGCTAAATTCCTATTGTCAAGCTATAAAACTGTAGTTCAATTGTTATAATATATCCTTAACCGCTTTGAGATAGAATTCATTATTCTAAGTCAAGATATAAAACTCTTTATTCATACTCTATACAAGATGGTCTCAAAACATGATACATAAGTATGTAATGATTGGTCATTTAAAGGAACCTTATCACATTATTTGTAGTTCTTTCGTGGTCAATGTATTGCTTACTTTGATAATTTTTTAATATTCCCTTTTAAGTTCATTTCTCAAGCGTTAGTTCAAATTGAACTTGTCACATTTCACAATAAGAGCTATACTTGGTGAACAATCTTTCATCCGAAATCTCTCAAAAACTTAATTGATATAAGCTTTTAAAGATATACCCAAAATAGTTTAAAATCTATCCTTATGTATTTTAATAATATAAGATGTATTATCTGTATCCTTCATGTCAAAGTTTTCAAAGAGAAATTGTTTCACCTTATGTAGCAATCCTTTATTAATGGTTGCAAGTTAAATACAAATTTTACTCCTACTGACCTTCTGATATATACATTGATTTATGATATTCTTTACAAAACTGAATGAAAACATAATATCATGAAATTTTAAATATCATTGACGGGAGGCTTGTTTCAATCCATATATGGATTTATTAAGCTTTCACATTAAATGCTCACCATTATTAGAGAAAAATCCTTTTGGTGGTTTCATATATAAACATGTTTCTCTATATCTCCATTGAGAAAAATCATTTTCACTTTTGTTGCAAAAATAAGCAATTAATGTTATAATTATCTGAAAAGAATCTTTCTTGGATACAGAAGAAAAAGTCTCTTTGTGGTTGATTATTTCTTTTGAGTAAATCTTTTAGCAATGAGTCTTACTTTAAATCTCTCGATATTGCTCAATGAGTATTTCTTTGTTTTAAAGACCCATTTATATTTAATAGTTTTTGCACCATAAGGCAATTCGACAAGATCTTAGATTCTATAGAATTCACCTATTCTTTTATTGTATTGAACTATAAATTAGATTATTTGTAACTTATGGCTTTGTGAAATTTTCATGATCATTTTCGGCTCCAATGTTATAGTTCAATTCGTATAGATATATAAATAATATAATTACTAGGAATTGCTAATTTTCTTATTCTAGTGGATCTCTTTAATGTTGTATCAACATTATCCTGAGGAATATGTTGTTCAACTTATTGTTCAAAAGTTTTAGGTAATTCTTAAATAACTTGGTTTACCGAATTATTATCAACAATTTGTGGTACTTCAGTGATTGATTCCACAACACTAGTTTGAACTTGAGGAATGTTGTGAATTATAATTAATTTATTACTTGAGATGGAAGTTTGAGCTTTAATATGATCTTTCTTAGAAATAATGTTCTAAGATTGATCGTTCCCATTGATCAAGTTATTTTTTTAAGGAACTTTGCATTTCTTAATTCCACAATCCTAGTGTTATGAGATGGACAATAAAATTTGTAACTTTTAGACATTTTGGCATATCCAACGAAATCCCATTAATGGTCCTTAGGTCCATTCTCTTTTCTTGTAGGTTGTAAAACTCTTACTTCAGATGGGCATCCCTAAATGAGTATATATTGCAAACTCAATTTCTAACTTTTTGAACGGTGTCTTTAGGACTACATTGGTTAGAACTTGATTTAATATATACACTGCCATTTTAAAAGTTTTAATCCATGAGGATTTAAGAAGTTTATAGCTTCTAAGCATACTTCATACCATGTCTATTAATGTTTGGTTTCTTCTTTCTACTATATCATTCTGATCTGGTGAACCAGACATGATATGTTGGGCAATTATCCCATATTCTTGAAGATAACTTCACGAATGGACCAGTGTTTTCCTATCTTCAATATATCTATTATAATATTCTTTGTTCTTACGATCTTAATTTTTCTTTAACATTGTTTCTCTATTTAGCTTTAAAATTTTAAAGGCATCTAATGCTTCATTCTTATTATGAAGCAAGTACAGATACATATATATTAAGTAATCATCTATGAAATAAATGAAGTATATAATCTGAATGTATGATCTCTAATATATTTGTACTACTTTTGGCAGATTTCTTGAACTTGTTAGGCTACTTTCTTTTAATATAGTCTATTAATAATACATATTTTAATATAATATTTTGATACTCTTAAGATTAATATTTGCTCATTTAACCTCAGATAGTTTGTATTTGTGCACGTTCTTTATGAATTTTATGTTCAAAGACAATTGGAACATCACGCGAGAAACCAGACGCAAATGGGAGCATTAGAGATAAAAATACAAATTGAGGCTACTATTTGCTACAGTGCAATACCGGGGCATTCAGTTGAGCGCCAGGGCATTAGGTGGGGTACTACATGCAGTAGCTACCAAACACCTCAATGCCGCGGCATTGAGACCTGGGCAGCAAAAGTTGACAGGATGCTTAAAATCAAAAAGTCCAAAAAGTATTCCTAAGTCCGCCCTAATTTCATGCTCTTACTTATATATTTGCCAAAAACTTACATTTTGAGAGGGTAGCTGGAGATAAGAAAGAAAAACACCTAACTTTCAATTTTGGAGAAATCAAAAAAGAGGAAAGAAAGATTCAACATCAAAGGCATTTTACATGGACTTCTTCTTTGCTTTGGTCTTTTACTTGTTGTAAGATGTTTATTTTGTATGTATTGATGGAATTAGCTTCAAGAATGTGTAGTTTAATGATGAGCTAATTTCATTAATCTAGGATTACATACTTGAACTCATTATGTGATTGACTATAGTTATCTCTTTTATGGTATTAATTCAGCTTTCGATATATTCATTATGCTTGTGTTTAATGTAATTTTATTACTTGGCCAGTAGTTAAAATGATCTAAAAATACTTAAATAAACTTGAAAAAGGCATTTTCGTATTAAGTCTTAAGCATATTGATGCATGATCATACTGTAACCCACACGAGTTTCATATGAGATAGACATGTACTCATATGGCATGTATGACTCATGAAACTTGTGCTTAATGAATTTTGTTCAATTTATTTATCATAGAAATATAGACATTTGATTGGATAGAATATATTCACTTGACCATCGAAAGAGGCTTGTGATGTGTTGAGTGTTTTGGTCAATATATCAAGTTGAGTACAATAAACCTAAAAGAGATTCTGCTGAAGTAATTTGCATAATGAGGGATAGTTTGTAATCCTAGGATGTCTCATATTGAATTTAACTTGTGGTAATTTAGTTTATTACTTATCATAATTAAGTTGTTTAATCTCATACATTAAATCATTTTCTAGATAAGAGTAGAAAGACACCATTTCAGTACTTAAATTATAAAAGATAAACCATTCTCTATGGGATTGACACTTTTGTTATAATATATTACTTGTTGCGACAACGTGCACTTGCATTAGTTTATGTTGTAGAAAACACACAACATCTATACAAGTGTCAAAATCAATAAAATTTAAAGTACTAAGTACTCCATCATTTATTAATCTTTTAATGCTTTCAATGGAGATATATCCCAATCTTCGGTGCTATAACATAGAGGAATCTTTATTTATAACACATTATTTAATACCATTGTGAACATGCATAGCATTATAAAGCAGTATATTTTGTAAATCAATAGAAAAAAAAAGGCATTAGATAAAGTACCATTCTTAAAAAAATAAACTGAAAGATGTATATGAAAAGTTGAAAGAATATCCTAAAGGCATTAGTCTTGAAACTGAAATTAAATTCTTAGAAAAACTTGGAATATAAAAAGTATTTTTTTCAAATATAAAAGAAAACAATTGTTTATAATTAAATTACATGTTTTAATAACCTACACATGCGAACACATCTTGTCTTTAGAATAAATGCAATGTTCACTGTCTTTCTTAGTGTTTTTTTTATTATATCTTATAAGGAATTTAAAATATAGATTGTAAAATCAGGATCAAACCCCCATTTGATATAAACAACTCAGTCATATCAGGTTTATAATAAATAAATGAGATTATATTACATTTTATTTGGCTTATTTTTGACTATTTCCTTGTGTTTCCATTAGTACCCTATCACCTAATTCTATTAGCAGTCTTCCTTTTTCTTGAACACGCATGGTCATTAGTTCATTTATTGACTATTTATCATTATGTGTGTTGTCAGATATTTTAAAAGGTGCATATTGTTGTAAAAGGATGTTCAATATATAGTGCACAAAAAAAGAGTTAGACATCTCAAACTTAAGTGTTTTTAATTGAGCTGCAATATCCCTTATAATGTGCTCAAGAACACTTCTTATACTAGTGAACCTTAAGGATGAAAATTTTATGATTAGGGTGTTTGCAAGTGCTTTAACTAAAGTATCAACTGTTTATTAATAGTCTTCAATAAAGCCCAAACATTGTTACGTCGATTGACTAAACCACGCATACTAGTAGAGATTTTTATCTTTATGAATATTAAACTGAGGCAAATGGATCACTCTTACTGTTAATAAATAACAATTTCATCTCTATTGCTAATGGTAGTAATTTGTGGTTCTTCTTTTCTAATAGTATAATCAATATCCATCAACCCTAAATGAAAAAGAGTTATTGTTGGCGCAGCAGGATTTAGGCACTTGGGTGTATGCATGTGCAATTGTGTCTATTGCTTAATGCAGCGGAAATATATATTTTGTAATAAACATAATAAATAAATATATTAATCACATTAATATATTAATAAAGCTAGAGAACTCACCAAACATGTAATGTTATACACGTATTTTTTCTGGAGTCCGCATGGAGACCAACTCGCGTGCAGTTCTAACTTCTAGTCACCAACTCGGTAGGCTTGGTGAGCTAGAACAGCAGCTCCATATTCAGCCTGGGATTAACTCTTAATCCCCAAAATGGCCGGGAGTGAATTTATATCATTTTCTCCAAAAGGATAAGAAATGGAGAATTTAGAGCAATTCATAATTACTCCAATTAGAAGCAGAGGAAAAAATAAAACAATTTCATTTTTCCACTCTTCCTTTTTTTTTTCTTTTCTTCTTCTTTCTTTCTTCCTTTTTTCTCTTTTCTTTCTTCTCCATTTCTCCTTTCCCTCTCTCTCGGCCAAATGGCCAATTCTTCTTCTTTCTTTCTTTTACTCTTTATATATATAATATAATATAATATAATATAATATAATATAATATAATAATATATATAAAAGGAGAGAGAGGGAGAGAAAGAATGATTATTTAACAATTAAATAATCATAGTGTGTCATGACCATTTTGCCCCTTATGAATAATTACCAAGTTTACCCCCTAGTGGGTCCCACCAAATCTCACACTTAGGTAAACTCAGTTGAGGGTCCATAATACGCTACGTGTCCTAATCTAATTAGTAAATAACAATTATTAACTAATTATTGTATTTAACACTTAAATACGGACATGCACGTATTTCTGTAGAAGTGCTGAATATTGCTGGATTAAACAATTTAATCCGGCACGCTGCCCCAGTGCATAACGAGTACACTCCATATCGCAGGACTCTCTAGGTCCTACGTCTGATTCGTCAAATGAAACTATTCTATGAGTTCGTGACCAATGCCCCACGCACACGTCGTGGATATACAAATCAGCGCGTTGAACCATGCAAGCTGAGGTTACAATGTATACATATAGTCCTTCCGTCATGATATCCAGGATATGCGGGGATATAGATTATCACCCTCAAATCCCCTTATGCTCATCCATGTCCTATCTCCAAACTTGTATCTCAATAAACAATATACGCAAACTCCTTCGCCATATTGTTCCACCTCTTCGGAACTCTTTCCCAGATGATTGCTTGTGGCCACAAGACTTTTTGAGATACATTCTCGAAGCATCTCGATATCAAACTCCATATAGGAGCTAACGGATCCCATATTTGTACGCACCGGACTCCATAAGCATCGGACCATACCCAGCAACACCCAACGGTCACATCATGAAAGGTCTGTGACATGTGTGGAACCAAAGTATGGTGGATCACTTACAAGCCCACCGTGGCACTCAGGTCAAAGGACCACGTATACTACTCAACTCGAGAGAACCCTCCGTTGACGGCTTATATAGGATGTCTATCGGAGGCCCTCGTGAGTCTGTCCAATATCCAGTCATAACTGGATACCCATATGTCAATACGAGCTCCAAGCTCATGGTCGGTCAGGAACGACCATCTATACCCGACAGATACGACATATGCTGATCTATATATAAAAGGGTATCCACCGACAGACCCGCATCGGCAGAAATAGATCAGGGACTATTATTCGAGAATATATTTGCGCAACATGCATTTTTTGGCAACTAATTGCAACTTTTGCAACTATGCAGTTACTATTATATTCCCAGGTCTATGTCCCATTACAGACAAGGCTCAAACTCTTGGATCTATTGAGTATTATAACCAGCTAACACTTAGCTGTGCTAACATTTAACAAATATATGTCTCAGGGTGGCTGACTATGAGCCCTTATCTAAACCCTTTAGATCTGATCCGAACTCTTTCAGCTCTACAATGTCTGTAATATTACATGCATAATACCATATAAATGGTATTGGCGATTTAATGAGAACGTACACTTGTATAAATACACAAGTATATGTACATTCAGGGATGGCACGTAAGCACCGACCCTAACAATTCTCTCCTTTTAAATCTTATAGCTATCATCCTTTAGTTCAGGAATATCATATTTTATTTCAGAGAAAATCACAATTTGCATGACTATATAAAATTAAACATACCTATTTATAATTAAATTTTGAGACTAATAAATATTATCATATTTTATCAATGTAAATTATAAATCCAAAAACTATCAATTTAATGACATAGAACTTGCCTGTTGGCTAAAGTTCTAATTCAATTAGATCTATTTATCTTTATGATAGAATATATATTACTTTTTACTAATATAAATCATGATATAAAAGTTATGCATCTAGTGACATAGAATCTGCTTGTGGGCTAAAGTTCTAATTCAATTAAATTCATTTATAACTTTATGATAAAACATACATCATTTTTATCAACGTAAATCATGATTCAATATCACGAATCTAATGACATAAAACTTGCCTGTGAGCTAAAGTTTTAAGTCAATTAAATTCGTTACATCTTTATGGTAAAACTATCAAATTATGTTCCTTTTCTTGACTAATGTGGGTAAATTAAAAATATAATTTGATATTTATCCTAATTAATCATATAAACATAATAAAAGTTCACGTGGGATAAAATCTACTACACTATATGATTAACCACAATTAATGTCTTTTTCTATATGTGATCCAAAATACTTAATATATAATTTTGCATAATTAAGGATGCTGTGACTAGTTCCTAATTAATTAAAATTGTATAGATCACTAGACATTTAATTTATTCAAAATTGTTCATATAAATTAAATGCAATAATAAGCATTATTTATAAATATGAACACAATTTCAATTTATATACTACTCAAATTGGATGCATAATAAAACAATAAATTATACATACAAAATTAATCATAATTTAAGTACATAATTATCCAAAATAAATAAGTCCTTTTAAATTGTCAGTATAATTCACATTATTTGCATGTATCAATATATAACTAAATAATTGATATTTAACATAAAATTAACACATAAAGATATAAAAATGTGTCATATAAGGACTTATTTAGTAATTTTATAATATTTTATGGTCAAAATATAATTATTCATATGTTTTGAGGGTTTGACAAAAATATTCAATTATGTAGGGGTCTTTATGTAAACTATATAGAGTTTTGTGGTCAAAATATAATTAACCAAAAGTTTTGGGTCTTGAATGAAAGTACCCAAATTGGTAGGGTATAATTGCAAAACTCTACAAGTTTCAAAGCTAAATTAAAATTATTAATAGTTTAGGGACCCAACTAAAAATACCCAATCATGTATGGGCAAATTTGAAATTACCAAAGGTTTTAGGGGTTAAACTATATTAAATAAAATTTCAAAGTCCTGGATGAGAAACATCAATCCTGTTTTGCCTATCTGTAAAATACAGAAAGTATTGTGGCCAAATTAGAATTTAAAACAAAATTAAGGAGCTAAATGAAAATGACTAAGTCATCTCAACCTCAAGGTCTTTTTGACTCAATTTCAGACCCAAGGTCCGTATTTGACCTGTTTCTATATTTTAATTATATCTCTATCATTTTAGCTCTGATTTCAATGTTTCAAATTATAAAATACTCAAAATTTAATTTTCTAATGATTTATAATATTATGTTGTATCATACAACATCAAAATGGTGAGTTTTCATCAAAAATAAAATTCGGCCATAAGTTTGTCCATATTACAAACACATCAAGGCAGAATTATAATAAGCTTTGATACCAATTGTTAGAACTAAATACAATTTAAACATACTTTAATAAATTTAAATAACATATAGATAGAATGCAGAATTAAAATAGATTACTAACATTCAGCCATTGATGCTTAACAAATTTATTGTATTTGATCTATGAGTTTTGGCTCTTATAAACCTTATATGATCTCTAAAATGATGGTGTGCTGGTGTAAATTCGAGATCATAGGTTTAAGAACCTAAAACTTCTTACAAGCCTTTATAAATATCTTTAATTAGGGATGTTCATTTCATATAGGTGAATTGTTTTACACTTAATAAGCATTATCTTTGAATAATAAAGGATGATAAAGATATAGGTCATCTTATGTTTGTACCTAATATTAAGTATTACATCATAATATACCTAACGTGTATGAACTTTTTTATTTCAAAGTTCACATGGTAAGACAAAATTCAATTTGATTCCGAGTAAAGAATGTTCCGTTTCCCTTTTATAAAAAAATTGGCTCTTCATTTTCAAATTCAATGTAACTCATCTTTTTTGTTAATGTTTTGTGTTTTCATGAAATTATTGAAAGGACTTTCTTTTTTTTTTTAATTTATAATGCCAATGAAAAGATTTAAAAGGATCAAGTCGGAAAAAAATTGAAAGGATTGAACAAAAAAATAGGAAAAGAAAATATTTGGGAGAAAAAATATGGAAAGATTTGTTGATATTAATGCACTTTTTAGAAAAGAGGCTCAAAATATTAAATAGATAAAACTGAAATTATCTAAAAAATTATGAAAAAATTTGGAGAAAAAAAATCTAGAGTTAGATGATAAATGAGTGGTGCCTGTTTATCAATGCAATTTGTATTGCATATTGTATTCGTTTATTATCATATATTACAAACTATGGGGGTTACAGTGCATATTGTATTCTTAAGTTGGAAGGTTCCATAACTATAAAAAAGGGACAAAGTCATTTGTTGAAGCATGGGTTATAGAATTACAATCAAACCCTTTTTAAAATCATTATAATCCTCCATCTTATTTTAATAAAATTACTTTTCAACTTAAATTTTTTTATTCACCCACACAAATATTTTCTCATATATATCACTACACACTTGAATCCATAAATATCTCAAAAATTCTTATCACTAGTATCAGATCCTAGTTCAATCATAATTTGGCATATGGTTCATCAAAGTTAGTAAAGGCTCCAATAAAACATCATATTTAATCCTTATTTTTTTTTAAAGAAAATTATAATTTTTGGAGTATAAAAATGAAGACAATTTTTTTTTTGTTCTAAGGCATATAGAACACAATTATTAATGGGGTTTTTATTTCAAATAATACATGTGTGCTGTCCGAAGAGTAATAGAAAAATTTATTGGAGCTGACACCGAATGATGTCAAAGCACTCTTCATTGTTCAGCAAGCAATAGATGATGTTATTTTTGTAAGAATTGATAGAGCCACTTTAGCAAAGTAAACTTGAAGTATTTTAAAGGACGAGTTTATAGGCAATGCTAAGGTATGCACCATCAAACTATAATCTTTAAGAGGAGATTAAGAGAATCTCAAAATGTAAAATTCTGAGACTACTTAAAATTATTATTCAAAAGCAAAAGAAATAGTAAATCAATTAAGAGCCAACAGAAAAAATACAAGTAATAACCAAATTGTGGAGAAAATATTAATTAGTGTTACAGAAAATTTGATCCAATAATTACTACCATTAAATAGTCAAAAGACATATTGACTCTATTAATGGCAAAATTAATGAGCTTTCTAGATGCATGGGAAAAAAGACTTAATAGGAGAAATAAAAACTCAATTAAAAGTACCTTTAATCTAAATTAAATTTGTTGTCTCACAAATATAATAGAGAGAGAAATAGAGAAACCTCAATTGGAAAATATAAAAATAGAAACGGGATAATCAAAGAAAAATGCAAAAGAAAAATCATCCACCATATGGTACATGTGGAAAAATAAGTCATTCAAAAAAATATTGTTGGTTTTACAAAAATCCAAAATGCTATAATTGCAAAAAGTTCAGGTATCTAAAAACAAAACTTGCCAATTCAAGAAACATCACCAAGCCAATTACACTAAAGAATGTGAGAAGGAAGAGTTCTTTTATGCTTGAAAAGCAGCTATGAAGGAGAAAAATGGCATGTAGTAATCATATGATAGGAGACGAGAGCATTCTCCGCAACTTAGACACATCAATAAAATCACAAGTTATATTAGGTAATGGAGCACTGGTGAAAGCCTAAAGAAAAGGTACCATAACCATCAAAACTAATAAATGAACTAAATATATTAATGATGTACTATTGGTACTAAATTTAAAACATAACTTGTTGAGCATTGGACAAATGATTGGAAATAGATATTCTTTATACTTTACTAGAAATACTTGCACAATATATAACAAAGATAAGAGACAAATAATAATTAAAGTGAAGATGCAAAATAGTAACTTTCCTCTTTGGTGGCAAAATATCTCCATAGCCATGGAAGCAGAAACTGAAGTCTCATAACTCTGGCATAACAACCAAACCCCTGTTAAAATCATAGTTTTATAATCCTCTTTCCTAATTCAATAAAATTATTTTTTAAGTTAAAATCTTTACCATTCACCCACAAAATATATGTTCTTGTTGACATTAATGCCCTTTCTAGAAAAGTGGTCTAAATTATTTAATACTACAAAATCTAGATAAATTTATAAATATCTAGATAATTTTGAAAAAGTTACAATTATGTAGAAAAATCTAGAACTAAGTGATAATTGTATGGCGTGTGTTTGTTTGTGAAATGAGTGGTGCATATTGCACACTAGTGTCGATTTTGCTAGTATAAATAGGGGATAATTCTAAGTGTTAGAGTATGGGTTATAAAATAACAACCAAACCCTCCTAAAATCATAAGCTTTGTAATCTTCCTTTATATTTCAATAAAATATCCTTTTCAACTCAAATCTTTTTTATTCTCCTACAAAACATATTTTCCCATAAAAACCTCTAAACACTTCACTCAATAAATATCCCTAAATTTTCTATCAATAGAATAAGAGCCTAAAATTACTATCAGTAGTATCATAGCCTAGTTCGACCATAACTGGGTGTAGAATTCTTCATTTCTAGCAGAGATTCCAACAAATTATCATATTCAATCCCTATTTTTTCCAGGGAAACTTATGATTTTTGAAGCATAAAAATGAAGACATGTTTTTTTGTCTCAAGGCTTATGGGACATAGTTATTAATGGAGTTTCTACTCCAGATAATACATCTACTATATCTGAAGAGCAAAAGAAAAAATTAATGGAGTTGACACAAAATGATGCTGAAGCTCTCTTCATTATTCAATAAGCAATTAATGATACTACTTTTCCAAAAAGTGCTAGAACCACTACAGTAAATGAAGCTCGGAATATTTTGAAGGCAATGCTAAGGTATGCACTATAAAACTTCAATCTTTAAGAAGAGCTTTAAAAAATCTCAAAATGCAAGATTTTAAAACTGCTCAAGATTATTATTCAAGAGTGAAAGAAATAGTAAATCAGTTAAGATCCAATAGGAAAAATATAAGTGATAACAAAATTACAAAGAAAATATTAATTAGTGTTACAAAAAAATTTGATCCAATAGTCACTGTCATTAAAGAGTTAAAAGACATATAAACTCTTATAGTGGTAGAATTAATGAGCTCTCTAGAGGCATGGGAGAAAAGGTTGAGTAGGAGAAATGAAAATTCAATTGAAAGTACTTTCCAATCTAAATTGAATTTACGATCTCAAAAATATAAGGATGAGATAATAGAGTAAACTCAATTAGAAAACATAAAAATAGAAATGGGGTTAATCAAAGAAAAGCATAAGAAAAGAAAAATTATCTACCATGTGAAAAAACAAGTCATCTAGAAAAAGATTGTTGGTTTCATGGGAAGCTAAAAGGCTATAATTTCAAAAAAAAAATTGGGCATCTAGAGAAGAATTATCAATTCAAGAAAAATCACCAAGCCAATTACACTGGAAAAAATGAGAATGATGAGTTATTTTCGTCGATCAAGCAACGATAGAGGAGAAAAATGACACATGGTAGGTAGAAAGCGCTTGTAGCAATCATATGACAGAAAATGAAAGCATTTTCCATAACTTAAACACATCAATAAAATCACAAGTTAGACTGAGGAATGAAGCATTGGTAGAAGTCAAAGAAAAATGTACAATCACAATCTAAACTAATAATTGAACTAAATATACTAATAATGTATTGATGTTACCGAGTTTAAAATATAACTTGTTGAGCATTGGACAAATGATTGAAAATGAATATTCCTTGTACTTTTCTAGAAATACTTGCACAATATATGACAAAGATAAAAGCCATATAATAATTAAAGTGAAGATGCATAATAAAACTTCCCTTTACAGTGGAAAAGTATCTCTACAACTATAAAAGTAAAAATTGAAGACTCATGAGATCAGTGATGTATGTGAAGGCTGTTTACAAGGCAAACAACGACGACAATTATTTCTAACAAAAAGATCTCACAGAGTTAAAGCACCATTGAAGCCTATTTACACAGACATCTACGGGCCTATGAAGACTCCATTACTTGAACAAAATAGGTACTTCATCTTATTCATTGATGATTACACCAGAATTATATTGGTATATTTTCTTCGTAAGAGATCAAAAGTGCTCAAAATCTTTAAGAAGTTCAAGAATTTTGCTGAAAAGCAAAATGGTCAGTACCTAAAGAAATTAAGAAGCAGCAGAGGGAAAGAGTACATTTTAAAAGAATTTAACTAGTTCTGTGAAGATAAATGAGTTGAGCATCAACTAACACTAGGCTAAACTCTACAACAAAATAAAGTCTTGGAAAGAAAAAAAAATATAATAGTCATGGAGATGGCAAGGTCAATGTTAAAAGAAAAAAGCCAGCCAAATTCATTCTGAATAGAAGTAGTATACACGGCAGTATACTTGATAAATAATGTCCAACAAAAGTTGTACAAGACATGACTCCTATAGAGGCATAGAGCAAGTAGAAGCCTTCAACACGTCATCTCAGAGTATTTGGATGTGTGTGTTATGTTCATGTTCCAACATAAAAAAAAAAATGCATAAGCTAAAAGAAAAGATATAGAAAGGAATATTCTTGAGATACAATGCAAAGTCAAAAAGTTATTGAATATATAATTCAAAAATTAAGAAATTGATGATTAGCAAAGATGTTAAGTTCAATGAGTCGGCTTTATAGAACTAGAATGAATAAAAGGTTGATAAAAAAAGCATCTTAGTACCAACAAAGCACAGAAAGGCAATTACAAAAGAAGATAAAGGTAAAAGGACAAAATTAAAAGTTCCCTCGGCATCACCAACAAGACAAGATAGACCATCTCTTGAAACATCACCAAGAAGAGTTAGAGAACTTAAAGACATATACAAGACATGTAACTTCTCCACTGCGGAACCAAGAAGCGTTGAAGAAGTGGCAAAACAAAAAATATGGAGGAAAGTTATGGAAAAGGAGATCAAAATAATTGAAAAGAATCAAATATGGAAACTTGTGGAGCACCTTCAAGATAAAAAGATCATTAATGTCAAATGGGTATACAAGACCAAAATCAATCTTCATGGCTCAATCTAGAAATACAAGGCCAAGCTTGTGGCAAAAGGTTACTCTCAACAACCAAGCATCGACGATAATAAAACTTTTGCTCCAGTACTAGGCTAGATACTATAAGAGCACGCGTGGCACTTGCAGCTTAAAACAAGTGGAAATTTTATCAGCTCAATGTAAAGTCTACATTTTTGAATAGTTTTCTAGAATAAGAAGTATATGTCAGCATTCTTGAATGGTTTATCAGCCACAGGGGTTCGTGAAACAAGGCAGTGAAGAAAAAGTTCTAAAATTAAAAAAAATTCTACATGGATTAAAATAAGCACCTTAAGCATGGTACAACAATATAGATAACTACTTTGTCAATTTAGTATTTAGATGAGCAAAAGTGAGCCAACACTTTACATCAAGAACCAAGATGACTCAAGCACTCTCATTGTCTCCTTATATATGGATGATCTCATCTACATAGAAAATAGTGAGAAAATATTACAAGAATTCAAGAAAGATATGATGAAGACATTTGAGATGACTAGTCTTGGGTTGATGCATTACTTTTTTGGCATTAAAATAAGTCAAGGATTAGAAGAATCTTTATATGCTAGAAAAAGTCCACATAAAATTTATTGAAGAAATTCAAAATGTTTGGGTGCAAAGCTGTAGCTATACCTTTGTTCACTAGTGAAAAATTTAAAATGGAAGATGGATCAGAGAAGGCTGATAGATCGCTCTATAAAAGCTTAATTGGGAGCTTATTATATCCTACAATAACTCATTTAGACATCATGTATACTATTAGTCTTCTCGCAAGATTCATGCAAGAACCATCCTAGGTTCACTATGAAACAGTAAAGTGAATTCTAAGATATCTACAAGGCACATAGACTATAGAATTTAGTACAAGTCTACTCCAGACTCAAAACTAATTAGATATACTAATAGTGATCAGGCAGGATCCGTCGATGACATGAAAAGCACATCAGGCTATGCTTTCACTATTGGGTCTAGCGTGTTCTCTTAGTCATTAAAGAAATAAGCAATAGTAGCGTAATCATCAGCTGAAGCAGAATACATAATATCAGCAAGTTCAGCTTGTCAAGTAATATGGCTGAGAAGAATATTTAAAGACATTGGAAAAAAATAAATAAAGCTACAAAAATATTCTGCAACAACAAGTCAATAATAGTTATGATAAAAAATCCCATGTTCCACACAAGACCAAGCATATTATAATTGAGCATCACTTTTTGAGAGAGGTGTCAACAAATAAAGAGATTGAACTTAAGTATTATAAAATAAAAGAACAAATTGTAGATATTTTCACCAAGATTATTCTAAGAAAAAAGTTAAGTTTGAGTTATTGAGAGAAATATTATGAGTTCAACAAACGTGCATTAAAGAGAAGTGTTGACATTAATGTCCTTTTTAGAAAAGTGGCCTAAATTATTTAATAGGACAAAATCTAGACAAATCTATAAATATCTAAATAATTTTGAAAAAGTTACAATTATGTAAAAAAAAAATCTAGATTTAAGTGATAATTGTGTGGTGTGTGTTTATTTTGAAATGAATGGTGCATATTGCACACTAGTGTCAATTCTAAAGTATAAACAGAGGGCAATTCTAAGTGTTGGAGCATGGGTTGTAGAATAACAATTAAGCCCTCCTAAAATGATAAGCTTTGTAATCCTCCTTCATATTCTAATAAAAAATTTCTTTTTAACTCAAATCTTTTCTATTCTCCCACAAAATATATTTTTCTACAAAAACCTCTAAACACTTTACTCAATAAATATCCCCAAAATTCTTATCAATATAATAAATGTATAAACCATTATACACTTGAATCCACAAATATTCCAAAATTCCTATTAAGATAGAAGAGAAATAAAGAAAAATATATATTAATTTTTGGAGTAAAAATAAAATAGGAAAAGAGAATAAATTATTAAAGGGATTGGGGTTCACAATTTTTTTTTTAAGAAAAAATTAAATCAATACTCTTCCAACACTTAAAATATAATTGTAATTTTAGGAGTTGAGATTTTGAGAATAAAATTATATTTAAAAAAAATGGTTGTGGCTTTATATATATATGAATTAAGATTTTTTTTTAAATTAAATTTAAAAAAAAAAATTTACACGTGTTTTATGTTAATTAAAATTTATTTTTTTTATTATTTTTTTAACAATCAATCCTCACTAATCACATGTTATATATATATATATATATATATATATATATATATATATATATTCAATTAGTAAGTTATAAGCGGGCAGTCTTGGGTTTCCGATTCATCATCAATGGCTGATGTTCATCGTCAAGATGAGCCAATGAAATGGGAAGGCAAGGCTTGTGAGGAGCTAACAGGAGTAAAAGCAGAACAAATATGGCCTTTACTTGAAGATTTCTTTGGCTTAAACAAGTGGTTTCCAACTCTAACAACATGCCTTCCCGTCCAAGGCATCTCCGGCCAGCCCGGCTGCGTGCGTTTCTGCGCCGGCTTCAAGACTCCGGTCAATAAAGGTGATGAAAAAATTGTGAACTGGACCAAGCAGAAATTACTCGCCATCAATGCAGAAGAAATGACATTTAGCTATTCGATTGTAGATGGAAATGTAGGGTTCAACTCGTATGTATCGAAAGTGACAGTGCTGCCAAAGGAAGATGGGTGTAAGATTGAGTGGGAGTACGAAGTTGAGCCTGTCAAAGGATGGAAACTTGAGGATTTGGACGGTTTTATCAGCACAGGCTTGAAAGTTATGGCTGAGAGAATGAAAGAAGCTCTTCAAGCTTATGAAAACATTATGCAGTGCTCCCGTTGATGATCTCAATTGTTGTTTTGTTGCTTAGTGTCTTTCTTCCGTTGTTTCTTGTATTACTGTGTTCTTGTGTTGTCTCGTAAGTGGGACTTGTGTTTAAGTTGATTAATGAATAATGGACTCGTATTTAGTGTATATAAGGAGTAACAGTAAGAGTTTTATTTGGTTGTATTCCTGCGTGTAAACGATTCTTCTTCTTTTCGGAAACACAATTTGAGCACACGAGCGTATTCTCCAGAACTAGGGTTTAGTTGAAAAATGGCTCAAAAATATAAGAAAAGTCATATTAATAAATCACGTTATGTTTGTGTGATGCTTTCTACTACTAATTAGAGATACCAAATGAACCCTTTGTGGCTAGCTAATTAATTAATAATTTCTATT
Source organism: Ailanthus altissimus (assembly GCA_946807835.1). Classification (NCBI taxonomy): domain Eukaryota; kingdom Viridiplantae; phylum Streptophyta; class Magnoliopsida; order Sapindales; family Simaroubaceae; genus Ailanthus; species Ailanthus altissimus. The sequence goes on from OX327689.1 coordinate 26,427,044, forward strand.
CTCTTTTAAAATGGGGTGGGGACGTCCGCAGTATGAACTTCTTTTAAGGGTGGAGAAGCCAGCTCTGTTGACTTGGTGATAAACATTCCAGTTTTTAATTTACAGAATAATTTGAATCAACAATAGAAGTAGATTAGTTACAATGATTCCCACACTTGTGACGAAACTATACTTCTTAGAAGAAGACAAATGAGAGTGTTCGACTCTCTCTTTATAACTCTCAAAAGCTGCGCCTATAACCTAATTGCACAGATTGGTGAGTTTTTTACATGGCTACTGGAGCAGGAAAAAAATGGCAAGGCAAAGTTTGTGCCAAGCTAGCTGGCTGCAGTGCCGACCAAATTTGGCCTCTCCTGGAAGAATTCTTCAACCTCCAGAAATGGCTGCGAACAATAGACACATGTTACGGATTTGAAGGAACATCAGGTCAACACCGGCTGCAATTTGGTACTTCGCCGCCTCGAGTTCTTCGGAAGATGATTCCGGAGACGTCTTCAGAAAATGGGCTTGGGAGAAGTTGACGGCAATTCGTCCAAGTGAATGGACTTTTACCTATGAGATTCTAAATAACAATGTTGGAATTGATTCATTTGTGGCCACAATGAAGATATTGCCTTTCCGAGGCATAGATGAGGAAAGTTGTGAGATGATTTGGTCATATGTTGTTAATCCAGTGGAAAGATGGCAATTAGAGGATTTGGTTTCCTCTTCCAATGTTGGATTCCTACCAAGGCATGGCAGGCAGAACCGGAGAAGCTATTACAATTTACAACCAGAGATTAGCGTTTTGTTCTTAATAAGTTTCTCGTGAAGCTCATCCTAACTAGAGCTGTTGTTATTTAATAAAATTTCCAATTGGGATCTTATATTTGCTATTTTAAGATTTTAAGATTTTCTGATATTTGATCAACAATAAGCAGGGTTCTTCTGTTTTTCTCAATATTTGGTTATCATTCTTATCGATCTTTAATCTCTAATTTTAGTCCCTTTTTGTTATCTACAACTTCAGTAATTCTTCTCAAATTGGCAGAAAGGTCTTCCATTAAAAGGAAAATGCCACACAGGAAATGAAAGGCTGAATTAAATTTCTATATCCGGATATAAATTCCCAATATGGTTACAATACAGAACTATATGGACATGAAATCTAAACTATTGGCTATCAGCCAGAACTAGTACCCCAAAAAAGAAATTGAAAGTAAAATCTTAGTGTCTAAATGCATGAACAAAGCAAAGTGCATTTATAAACAGGTACAAACTAATGATACAAGCCTCATTTTTCCAACATGGGAACATAACTCTTCACACAAGTGTGGCAACTTCTGCTCCTTTTGTTATGTCAAGTCCTCTGATAGTGTGTGGTGAATCACATACAAAACTGGGGTCACACTCTCACAAGACCTGCTGATTAGAAGGCGCCGCACATGATTTGAGAATTTTTTAGCCAGTTTATTCACCATTCATCGAAAGCACAAGCAAGCCAACTTCCCGGGGCCAGGTATTCCGAGCCAGACAATTTACAACATATTCTCTCTTTCTATGCACTTCCGAAACAAGCAGATTTACAAGTTTTCTATTTCATCTGGTACATGCAACTTCTCAATGGCAGCCTGTTGCAAAATTCAGAGATCAAAAACATGAACAAATATGATTAGCTGCTCAGGAAGAAATATGAATGAAGAGATGCAGACATGCAAGGAAGAGAAGCATGCTAATCTTGGAAAAACAGAGAGAGAAACGAGCCTTGGCTGTATAGAATTGAAGAGATTTAACCATGACAAGTTATGATTAACACAGATTCAAGCCGCATAACATTAATAACAATCCCATAGCATCCTTCTTTCCTTTTTTTCATGAGTGTCTATTGGGCGGATTTGCAGGCAGCTTGCTAGGTGTGTGTATTGCAGTGTACAGTAAACAATAAGGAGAAATGAACTTTTATAACTGTCAATACATTCTCTATCAAGGACAATCTGTCATGAATACTTTTTTACTAGAAAAGTACATGGGTTGAATGTGCAATTCATGAATAATATCAAAGTTCACAAACATGAATAAGAATAGTCAATCACCTTTATGGCCGCAACATCAGTTGCAGAAGGTTTCAAATCCAATGCAAGACCAAAGTGAAGCATGGCCTTCTCATGCATATTGGCCCGCTTATAAATCTTGCCCATCAAAGCGTATACACTACTTTCACGAGGAGCATACTCTTTAAGTTCCTCTAGGACTTCCAGGGCTTCATCAAATTTTTCCAAGCTCACAAGTATATTAGCCTTCTGATACATGGGAAGAGGGTTTTTCTTGTCCGCTAAAATAGCCTTCTCCATCATCTCAATAGCTTCTTCACTTCTCTGATAACATAATAAAACAATATCAAAAATAGGATAAAGTAAAGTTGGTTCCTTCTGCCAAGATATTACTAACAATATGGCAAGTTGCCTGACCTTTAAGGCATGCAAAGCTGTCCCAAGATAAGACATTATCACAGAAGAACATGGGTTTAATTGGAAGGCCATTCGGAAGTGATGCTCAGAAAACTCAAACCTCTCTTGGCGAAGGAAAACCATTCCAACTCCATACCACGAATTATAATGTCTCGCATCAACCCGAAGGGCACTCTGATAGCTCCTTATTCCATTTTCAAAATCCTCTAAAGCTACAAATCTGCTTGTAGATTATAATTATAAAATTTCAATAACTAGCAGAAAATATAAAGCTTGATTTAACCATCAAATAGACAAGTTTATTATCAAGAAGGAAAGGACTATCTCATACTCGTGACCACAAAGGGTGTGCCCATACGCAAATCTGGGATTCAGTTGCACAGCTCGCTGAAAATTCTTCAGAGCCATTTCATGATCTTTCTGCAAGCTATAGCAATTTCCCATGGCACACCTGCATGACCATTCAACCACAACTGAAATGTTACGTAAGAAAGGTAAATAGTAAATACTGTTAAAACAATACTAAGGATGAGGATGTATTGTCCATTAAACAAACTCTGTTAAAGCTACCATGCTTGAGGAGCTAAGCGATCAGTAATTATTAATTCCTGGGCAAGGTAACTCAACTTCATATCTTCCTTCAAATGCTGCAACAGAGGGAAATAACTTAAAATAAAGCACTGAAGTACAAAGGTGCCAAAGAAATGATGAGTGCAGGCATTGAACCTGACATACCATACTAGAGAACTCATACTTGGAATAAAAATTTATGATAACTTGATATTTCATTGATATAGGCAAAAAGGGGATCCACACAGAACTGTGCCAGTTAGGTAGTATGTGTCCCTCTTCCGCTAAATGCATTTGAATTTGCACAATTTAAAGATACATATCAACCACCTTTTAGCTAAGTCGATACGAGTTGGGAAAAGGCAGAAAGCACAGTCTAAAATTCCATTTTAACTTGAACACTCTTAACTGAATAGTTCAAATAAATTAGATAGGCACCAAAATGGGTACCCCTTTTATTTAGAGTGGATTGCAAATAAGTAGACAAGTAGAAATCATTCAAGTACAATAAACAAAATCGTCCAGGAAAAAGCAACTCACATATAGAACTGTAGAATATATATCCATTCCTTCTAAACTATAAGGTGATGCCCGACGAGCTAGACTGAAAGCACGATCAGCTTCTAAATAATCTACTAACTCAAAATATGCTTTTCCAACCTGCACTTGAAATGCAGATGCCAGATGGTCAGTTTTATGCAGATGTCTCTAATGTCATATCCTTGAAATGATTTAGAGAAATGTGGCCAGAAAATGATCAATTCACTGCATTAAGACTGCATTTGGTTCAATGCAAATCAATGAGAGAGAGGTGTCATGTAAATATCATTTGATACAAAATGTTCACTGCAATCCACATCATAATAGTTGTGTCTACTTTGGGAAGAATGATCTACAAATCATTTCATTGTAAATCACTTTATTACCAAAATCTCAGCCAGTACATTACTGCTTATGCATCTCCTTTGCATATATCTAGCTCACAAGCACATGGCAAACTATAGAACGACATTCATGAAGCTAAGATCTATTTCTCTTCTTCAGCTTAGAGCAAAGTAATCTTCATCTCATTCAATCATAAGTAAATTGTGTTATGTCTTTACACAAGCATACTGCGATGAATTTTGTGGCAATCAAATTTAAAAGCATGGGAATGCCAAACACAGACAGGACATGCCCATCTTCCTACATGTGATCGGACTGAGTTAGTGTTGAACTAATTAAACTAAACACCAAAATTACCTGTGAAAGTACCCAGCCAGTATTATAATGCCTGTGTGGTAGTTTCAGATAGACATCCAGAGCATCCTGTAAAGGTAAAACCCAGAGGCAGTTTCAGACAATTAAACGCATATAAGAATTTAAACTACTGTTTCTTCAACATAACCATAATACCTGGCACCTGTACATGCAGGACAGTCTATATCCTTCCCCAAGAATTTTTAAGAGGGCCAATAACTCCAAAGCACCAGTTATGATTCTTGATCCACTCATGGCAGTCCTACCAATAGACACAGTTGTTCCTTCTTGCACAACAGATCTAGTGTCACCAGTGGGAAATGAGCTAGATACCGCCGATGTGCTATTTGCCCGATAATCATCAAAAACCTCATTACGCATCCCTGAATAAGATTTTAACACAAAATTCCAACAGTTTACTAACCAGTGAGCTGCAGCAGCTAAGAAATGAAGGAAGAATAAAGTGAGCAAATAGAATACACACTTGTAGCATCCTGGAAATATATAACTACTTTAACTTGAGCTAATGAAAAGACAATTAGATTCAGTGGCCAAAATGCTCAGCCAACATACAAAAATGCTTTAAAAGGAAAAGCCACTTGTGTAGGTAACTCACAATATGTATGGTATATTATAATAATAATGTTATAGCTCACAGAATTACTGATGCACATAAAGATGCACCTTCATCAATATTTTCATTTGCCCAAGACTGTCCTTTACGAATTGTTATAGAACGAAGTGCGACAGAACTCAGCTTGGAACCTCCAAGATATTTAGAAGAGTTATTAGTCCCATTTCCAGCTACTGCTGTGGTACTTGCATTTACATTGGTCCCTGCTTCTCCAGCTAGTCTCGTACTTCGTCGAGGGCCAGAGTCAGAAAATAGCCTCCCAGAAATCTGAAAACCAAAAGGAAAAAGCATTTTGAAGGAGGAAGTTTTCTAATCTGCACATTCATGAGCACATCTACAGATATTTAGTTCCAAAAAATGCACTTAATTGAACCAAATGAGCAATGAGAATAACATCATGAACAGTAGGTCCCAAATTATGTAATGGAAAAATAAAAATTAAAAAAAATAAGAACAAGAACTATACCAGTAGAGTGAAACCAAGCAGAAAGATGACTGAAAACAATTACATACAGTTCAAACAACAGATTGAAGTACACCCAGACCAAGTCAATAAACTGAATGCCGCATAAGCTCAAAAAAGGCATATAAACCATGTTGCACTAATTTTAAGCCTATACCTACTTCATTGCCAAAACCAGATAAAGCAGCACAAACAAAACAAAATGATAACAGAGGATGAACTGATTCTTATGTAACTGCTGCAAGTTCCAATCCAGACATGCCTTCCATTTTTCCACAAACAAAAACCAAATTTAACCCAGCAAGTGGAGTTTAAAACTAAAGATGCCATTACCACTAAAATTTTCCACCCAAGATATCTCATGCCCGCTGATTATTACATACACTCTTCTAAAGTGTTTCACTAATGGACATCTGAAATTTTGAGATGTTGACATTTAAAATAGCAGATTTTATTGATACAACAATCAAATAGAACAAAGAGACATAAGATATACAAGCTTAAACCAGGAGAGATAAGATATACAAGCTTATGAGTTAGCATCTGATTAATCAGAGTTGACATAAATACTACAGTAGTAAAATTACAGATAGAAACAGGGAAAACCTTTCGCAATTTTCCTTCATCCACAAACTTTCTTCGAGGGGCCTGTATAGTAGAGTTAACAGTTGACCTTGGAGAGCTGTCAGTACCAAGTGTGTTTAGATTTGGACCATTGGGCTGCACATTTCTACACAAAGGTGGAGGAGCAACACCTGATAACTGCAAATTTTACAGTTATTCAGTCCGATGGTCCATCATTATACTAGAAAGAATACAGAAACTAACAAAACAAATAAGCTCTCCACACATACTCAATGAAATTAAACCTAGCAAAGTAATACATGGCCAGAGGGTTAAAAGACAAAATGTGCCTTTAGCATTCGTAGTTCCAAGCAGTACCAAGCAGCAGGATGTGATTTGCATTAATACCTGTGTGGCCATTGGTGAAGGCGTATTATAGAATAACAGATTTGAAGGACCACCATTTAGAGGCTGACTAGCAGCACCAGCTGACACAGCTACTCCATGGTAATTTCCAGGGATATCTCGAAGGTTATTGGCTTGCATGTGTTTCAGTTGCCTTGGACTGACATCTTCAGTACCAAAATTTTTAGAAGAAACTAATTTTTGGTCCTCATTGGACAAGTGCAAGTTTTGGGTAGCCGATCCATTTTGTAAGTACTGCTTTTGAATGCAAAGAGCAGCTGCTTCACTAAAAACTGCAGTTGCTTCTTCAGCAGCACCTACAAGATTCAAAAACAAAGGTCATGAAACACATACAACAGGTACCAAAATGAAACATTATTTGATAAAGCTGAAATGTCAGAATCATCAAACACGGAGAACTAGTAGCTTATGACAGTTAGATTTTCTGTAAATTTGAAATCAAGAAGAATATTAATTCAGTAACTATATTGGCTGCTCAATTTAGCAAGGACCTGTCCTGATATATTTTATAAGAAACCTTAAATATCACCAAGCTAAAACAATAAATAATAATAAATCCCAAACATAGGAGGTAAAAGGTTGGTGCATAAAGTAAGCTGATGACTCATTACTTACAGTAACTAAAATTGAGAGAAAAAAAAGAAGAGAATGGGAAAGACAAACAGAGTTGGGCCTTTCTGTCCATAAAATTTATACTCTTATCCCAACTCCACATTGACCCATTCATGGATCTTGAGAAGAAAATGCCATTTCAGCTTTGCACAATTGCATAAAAAGAATAAGGTTTCATCCTATTGAAGCCTGTGCACTCTAAATTCAATGCACAGCTACATGCAACTATTCGTCTATCCTTCAATTATCAAATAAAACCAATTAAACAATAAATTCAGAACAAATTGCAAGCGCAGATTAATTATAACTGCCCACTTTCAGAGGCATACTCACAATTACAAAAGTTTTACACTTTTACTCTTTCAAAGAAATTCTATCATAGAGTGAACAAATCACATCAAAAACATTAAAGAAAGACTAATTTACTTGGTGCAGATATAGAAGTGAGAAAAAAAAGATCAATTTGCTGACGCACTTGTAAGAAATTGTTGATTAAGTTGAATTTGACTTCTACTCTTCACCAGATCAAAATTATGTTGACCCATCTAAATCATCTCAAGAATTAAATAATCAGGTCCTGGTCACAGATTTTATTAACTTATGTCTTCAGCATTCTGCAGGAACAATATGGAATGGAACTGTTGTTTGTACAAACCTAATATACACAGCTCCTCATATGCAGCCCATAATAAAGGATCTATAGACAACGCCAGCTTAAAGTGATGAATGGCATTTTTCCTTCTATCCGTGTACCTGTATACAGATAAATCAAAGTCAATGAACAGAATAAAAATTAGACCAACTGTGTTAATATTTGCAGAAACATGTTGAGCAAACTTCTACAGCAATTTTCTCCAGAAATCTGTAAACATGAAGACCAGTTTAACAGTTTCTGTCACTTATAACCTAATAAATGCAAAATCAAAGGGAGACACATGCTTCAGGAGTATATGATGTGACAATTTGGGAAGGCAAGATAAACCTGTAAATAAGCCCCATAAGATAATGGCCAGATGCACCATTCGGAATCTGCATAGAATAGACAAGTAACAGTGAACAAGTCATTCTGATCCTTGGAGCAAAAAACTTTAAAGAAAAAAGGAAAAAAGAAATGGAAATACTGGATATATTACTGCTTACAGTAGGTAAAAAACAAGTATAATATAATGCCACTCTTTACATTTTCCGGTTTGATGATTAACTATTTTCTTTGTCAAAAGCAATTTATTTCCCAGTTTAAATAATGCTATGACATAATCAAGTATTTCTTCTCGGCAACAAACTCTTGAAGGAACCCCACTAACTACACTATACATATATAAGTTAACATATAGTACCTCTGCAGTAGACTCATTAGCAGGACTTAGTGCAGCTTCTGCTTCACTAAGAAGATCCATCTGAAAGCATGATACTGCAAACAAGTAACGGGATAGAGCCATTTGTGTTCCTTCAAACAATAACGACAATAAGAGAAAAATAACCCGTTGGTGAGCAAAATGCAGCAACTCAATTGCTTGAACAATGGATAAAGTAATTAAGAAAACTGTATATCATAATTTGAAAGGAAATGAAAAACATGATGAATTGCCATAAATGCAAATACCCTTTAAAATACTATATGCAGCATAAGCCTGGTTGTTCTGCAAGTAGCAAGCAGCTAGTAATTGCAAATTCACCTACACATGAAACAAAGCAATAATAATTAATCCACGCAAAACTTGACACGATGAAACAAGCAGAGCTAGATAGTAGTGGAAACAGGTACAAGCAAATGGCAGTATTTTTCACTAAAATAAGTGTGTGGATTAAATCAGCAAAACAATGCAACAAAATGAGAGACAAACACATAAATTAGCACAAAATCTCATCTGAATTTATAAATCTGAACTCTGAAAACAATGATTATCAACAATGCCAAGCAACTATAAAACTTAGTCTCTTTCATTACTAATGCCGTGTACACTACTCAGCGCCTTGTAAAATTCAAATTCACGATACATACATTTTCCAAATCCGCGAGAAAATAAAACTTCATAATTTTAATTGTAAATTTAAAGTTAGACCTAATCAGTAAAAACAAAAGAAACAACACATAAAATAAAAGCTCCAAATATCGAAATCACGGGAAAAAATAATTTAACAAATCACGAAGCATCAATGTTGATAATTAAATACTGTTTATCGAAGACAAAGAAACCTGAAAATATTTTAAGCTCAAAAAATATATTTTGTTTTCCTTTTTTCTCTTCGTCACCAAAAAAACACATTAGCAAAAAAAAGAGAGAGAGAGAGAGAAAAGAGTTATTGTGGAACCTCAGAAGGGAACTCAGCGCAGAGACGTTCGCAGAGGAAAATGGCGTTTCGGTACATGAAATGGCGGAGACTGTTCTGTACACAGTCTGTGAGTATCGCTTCCATGGCTCTGGCCTGGACTTCTCTTTGATTTTGAGTTTTAGAGAGAGAGAGAGGAGGTTTTTTTTTTTTTTTTTCGGGTTTTGGGGTTTTTTTAGGTTCAATTTCAAAACGGGGAGGCACGTGTTCTTTGTTTCTCTTTCAAGTTTCAAATGACGCGTCACGTGATTGGGATTTGAGATCAGTGCTGCAGTTAAGTAATTCCTGATTCAAACAGTTCATAAATTCCCCTTTTATCTAAAAAAAGAGGGGAAAAAGTCATCATTACTTTTTAATTTTTGTTATTTTGTTGATAAACATACTTAAATTTTGAGTAATTAATAATGGAGTGATATTTATATCGGACTGGGAACATGTCCCAATATTAACAACGAAGCATTTCGTTTCAGTTGATTTCATTAGCCAATTACTGAAATATGACATTTGAATTTGATATCAGGATTAGCTAATCTAATCATTTCAAGGTAGGTAATGTCTTAACGGAAACTAATTCAAATTAAAATGAACTTTATTTTAAACTATGCTTTAGGATTATATATCCAAATAAAATATATAATCTTTTTATTTCTTAAAATGATCCATCAAATCAAACATACTCTTAAGCAAAAAAAACAATACTAACAACTTTCCGTCATTGATAATCAATTAGATCAAACTTCGAATATTTTATTTTACTTTATATTCATCAATGTTTTTTTTTTATTAGATTAATATAAACATTTTTCATTAAGCAAATTTCTTAATAAAAATCACGTATATAATAATAAAAATACGTCTTTTTCATAGTTATAAGTAATGGGTTAGACATTCTCAACCTTGAGCTGATAAAACATGTAATACTTAATTGCATTGTGCAATGACAATATTTGTACATCTCTCACTCTCGCTTAAGCTAAGGTTCAAGTTTTGAGAGAGGACATTTAGTTTTTCATCATCATATTAATAGTTGTACGGCTATAATTTATGGGAGTTGTACATTATTGTCAATTGTAATTCATTAAGATGTATATTTTGAAATGAAATATTTGTATTTTAAAAAATGGAAATATTTGTATTAAAAAAAAACATGTAATACTAATAAGAGATGCTTATAGCGTGTAACATTTTATATCTCAGATAATTGGCCGGTCATAGCTCTCTTAAATATATAACAACTAAAACTCTTCCCCAAAAATATATGGTATATAAGTTTGAATCTTTGAGATTCAATTACCAACTCAGCCTGCTCGCTCTTACAAGTTAAAGATATCTCCGTGAATGTCATGTCAATATACAAACGCAGCCAACGAGTAAAACTAGGCTTGTCTTAAAGAAAAAGATTGTTATTTTCAGCCATCTCAATAGACAATTTAAGCACCATAGCCAAGCCCCAAAATTATTTTGTAGTGCTAATTAGTTCAATCGATAAGATCTCTCAAAACGATACAAACATTTAGAGTTCAATTTCTATTAGCATTAAAACTGAAATGAGATATTGTTTGCATTTTCATTTTTAAAATAAAACACCAAAATTACAGTGACAATAGTTACAACTTACAATTATTGACTTACCGAACAAACAGAATTTCCTTGGACATCAATCTGATTTTATTGCCAAGCTATAACCAGGAATCTTAGCAAGTTTTATATGCTTCATGATACCTCTTACTCTCTCAACCTCGCCCCACAAACCTCTACTAGCATAAATATTTGACAAAACCACATAAGCCCCATCATTCCAAGGTTCCAACTCTTGCAAGTGCTTGGCCACCCATTCCCCCATCTTCACATTCCCAAACTTCTCACAGGCACCCATCAAACACCCCCATATCACCACATTCGCCTTCATTGGCATCCCTTCCACCATCTCTCTGGCCTCCTCCAGCAACCCCGCCCGCCCTAGCAGATCCACCATGCATCCGTAATGTGGCAACTGGGGCACTATTTGATATACTTTCTTCATTATGGCAAAGAAATGCCTCCCTTCTTGCACCTTGCCTCCGTGCACACATGCGCTTAGTACTCCGACGAGAGTCACATGGTTAGGCCTAACACCGGCTTCTCTCATGCAATGGAAACACTCAAGTGCTTCATTGGCAAGTCCGTTCATGGCATAACCAACAATCATGGATGTCCATGATGACACATTAGGTTGGTCTATACTTGAAAACACCTTATAAGCTAAGTCCACCCGGCCACATTTGCCATACATGTCTATAAGTGAATTCAACATCAAGATATCAGACTTTTGCACATTTCTAGCTTGGAAAACGCACTTGTGCAATTGAAGTGCTAACTCGAAATCTCCTAAACTTCCACAAGCCGAAGTTACACTAACCATAGTCACAACATCGGGCTCAAACCCGCATTCTTTTAGCTTGATAAACATATTTATAGCTTCCTTAGCACGTCCACCCTGGGATAGGCCAGCTATCACAGAATTCCAAGAACCCAACTTCCTCTCGGGATTTTTATCAAACACCTTACGCGAATTTTCAAATTCGCCCGCTTTAGAATAAAGACTGATTAAACCGCTCTCGCAGAACTCGTTTGACTCGAGTCCAACTCTTATAGCGAGCGAGTGAAGCTGCATGCCAATCTCGAAAGCGAATAATTGGCACGCGGCTTTTAAGACTATGGGAAAAGTGTAACAGTCGGGCAAGACACCGGCTCGTGACATGAATATGTAGATGTACAGAGCCTTATTGGGAGCCTCTTGCTTGGTGTATGATCTTATAATATTGTTCCAATGAAATGCAGCGGAGTATGATTGTAGCACGTGAGTGCGGAGTATATGCGCATAAATTTGATTCAGTTGCACTAAGTTGGTACATTTTGACAATTGGGTTGCTATGATTTTGGCTGGGTCTTGGGTATCAAGAGGTATGCTGCTTACTGCGGACGCGTGATTGAGATGGTAAAAAATGGTTAAGTATTTTTTGGTTGTTTGGGTTTTGGGAAGCCTGTGCAGGAGATGGTGAAAAGAGGTCATGCGTAGGAAGGGGAGACTGAAGATTTGAAACAAACATCAGACGGAGCATGAAAGGATGTTTCTCAGTTCAACTTTTTGAAGGCTCGCAAGAAGAAGGATCACCGAGAAAGAATATGTTGCATCCCCATTTTACATCCATAAGCTGACTTCAGTGCTGATTCTGTTTGAGTTTGGTCAAAATGAATATAAATTAGAGTAGAATTGTCCAACAAAAGATGCCTAATTTAACTTTTGGTACATCCAAGCGTTTGATAAATTAAATATTGTGACATATATTTAATAAAAATAAACGAAAAAATATATTTTTCATTATTTATTTACTTATTTATCCTTATTTTTATACGAAGGACATTCAAACTTACAAGATACGTGGTTATCACCAAATTAAATTTATAACCACGTTATTATTAACTAAGCTCCATCTTTCGCATTATTTTGGTCAAAAGTGGGCTGTGAGGACAAAAAAGCTCCCAACAATTCCTAACAACTTCATTTTCAAGAAGTGGGTTATGTGAAGGCTTTAATTATCTTAGTTCAAGCCCCTATTTCTTGAGCATAGTCGTCTAGCAATTTTTTGCGGCTCGATATAATGCAATTGTACGTTATGGCATTTTTGTTGATGCAATGTGACCACATGCAAGTGAATGATACCTCACAATAATTTAACTTGACTTTATTACTGTTTTAGGATGCCTAATTTTATTCAACCGACAATAAAATTCAACAAGAAGCAGCCATAATAGCAAGCACAAGTTCAATGGAACCCGCATCACTAGACACGAGAAGTTTTTGGGTCCAATTTAATGAATTTACCCAAGGCAAACACTGATTCACTTTTGATGACGTTCCCCTTATCAAATGGGTTGAACGAATTTTTGAATTTCAAGTATGGTATATAACTAAGACCCAAAAGCTAAATGAAACCATTGCTAATGTCATACACAAAGAAATTGCAAGTATTTTTTGATTGCCAATTTAATATTGCTTCAGCTGGGTTGATTTGCTCATAAGAGCCATTTGATTTTCGGATATTTAGCTGTTTTACCTTTCATTGTTGGAGAGTATTTTCTTCTGATTTGGTTTGAGGAGATTCAAAGAGCATGTAAAAGACTAAATTTGCTAATCAAATGTCCAAAATCAGGAAACTGTAGCTGCAGTGTGAAAAAGAAACAACACTACAGGAAAACTTGAAAAGTGAAATCTATTTTTTATTTTAACAATTACACATTTAATGTAAGTATATTACAATAATAAAAATATATTTTTAAAAATTATCAGTGTAATTTTAATTTTTTTAAACTCACTTAAAATGTCTTTACAAATATTTTTAGTCTTTGACATAGGTGATATTAAAGAGTTAAAATAATAACTTGATTTCTAGCAACTAAATTGCTTGAGCAACTCTTGCTTATGGTCTCTCTTAGATTTCTTTCTTTCTTTCTTTTTTGCCTAAGAGAAAATATGCAACACTTGCATATATTTGCTCTCAAAATGGCTAAAAAAATCATCTTGCAAAAATACAACTCTTTGCTTCAAGTTGACTTTTAATTAAGTACATATGTCATTCACAAAGTCAAGTGTCCACCATTAAAGCCACGCAAATGCAACTTGTCACTTATTAATTAGTTAATAATAATTAATAATTAATTAAATAATAAATTTAATTTTTAAAATTTGATAAGTGTGTTTTTTTGAGAGATTTTAAAACAAGTTTACTTTTTAAAATTTTTTCGAATTATTGTTCGACTCAATTTGTTATCTCAGTGCTTAACGAATACATTTCATATTGTGAGACTCTCTAAGTTCACATTCATTTGTCTTATAGAACTCTTTTATAAGTTCGTGAACAATGTCTTATACACATATTACGAATATTACAAATCAACACATTGAACCATACAAATTAACGTTATAATATATTCGTATAATCCATCAATCACCTATATCCTGAAAGAGTAAAGACATAAATCTTTACCGTCAAATCTTTATACGTTTGACCATTAACTTATCTCCAAATTTTTATTTTCACAAACAATATCTGCAAACACATTTGCGATATTGTTTAACCTTATAGAAACTCTTTTTACAAGATTTATGTTTGTGGCCATAAAACTTTTTAAAATACAATCCCAAATCATCAAGATACATAACTTACCTATATGAGCTGACAAATCTCATATCTACGCACACCGAACTCTATGAACATCGAACCATACCCAACAATACCCAAAGGTCAGAACATAAAATATCTCTAACATGCGTGAAATCAGAGCATGGTGGAACACTCACAAACCCACCATGACGTTAAAGTCAAAGGATCATAAATATTACTCAACTCGATAAAACTTTTTATTTATGATTTTATGGGATATCTATCGAAAGTTCTCGTGAGTTTGTTCAATACCTAATCCTTATTAAATATCTGCATACCTATACAAATTTTCACTAAACTTACAGCCTGTTAAAACTAATCATCAGGACAATTCAGTTATAAACATACATGAATCTAAATAATATACTAATCGATCAATGTCAACAATTATAGATTATAAAATAATATATTTAAGAATATATTATTAAATATTATAATAATATATTATTAAATATTATAAAATAATCGACCAATGTCAAAATATTATTAAGAATATATTACATAATAATATTTTTTAATATTATTTATAACTCCTTATAATTATATCATTAGTATAATATTTATGAGTCTTTATTTCTATTCATACAAAATTATAACTCTTAAAATAATAACTCTTAACATTAATATAAACTCTTATAAATTTATAATATCTAAAAAATAATAAACTTAACACTATATATAAAATATTAACAATTTATTAATTTTTATATTATATAATTATTAAACAAGTATCCATATAAAATATAATAACACATAAATACCATCTCTTATAATTTTTGCTCGAGAATTTTGTTGAACACAATGCATGCAAGCTCAATTGGTCAACGATCTTATCAAGTATGCTCGACAACATGTTGAGCAGAGTATATTATCGAGCATTTCATGTGCTTGATAGTGCTTGATAAATTCTATTGAGCATCTTTTACACTGTTTACACACACGTAAAAATAATTTTTTTTCATCCCATTCAATTACGAAACTTACAATCATAACTCATTCAAACTTCATAGTCTACACTACACGCAAATAATATTTTTATCCATCATTAAAATAAATACTATAAAAAAAGTCTAATTACTAAATAATAAATTATAAACTTTAAAGTGAGATAAACATATTTACGGAAATTTTATTTTGTTTTAGCTTTAATTTTAGGTTATAAATATTTTAATAGACAATTAATTTTCTTAGTATTTGCTTTATTTTATATACACGAATGTTCGTTCATTTTTTCAAAGTTGATTTCTTGTAAGTAAATAATGAAGTTTGCTTATTATTAATGAAATTGTTTGGGTTGGGTGGGGGTCTACAGGAGTCTTTTTGTCCTTGTAGCTCCCTTGTTAACTAAAATAATGAGAAATGGGGGATGGGGCTTGCTAAAATAATTAAAACCTTTATTATTGTGCATTTTGTATTTTTATATATGAGATTTAATATTTAGGGTTTAAATCAGATTTAACCTTTTTTTTTTTTTGGAGTTTTCATTTAGTTAGCCAATACTTAAGTTTTTTCATTTATTTTAGCCAAACATGGGTCGAGGGCTGTTTTACCCTTGCCTCCTTCAATAATTTCACCTAACAACAAAATTATTTTTAATCCCATCATCTTTACACTAAAAAACAACAAATTTTCTCTCTAAAACTCTATATACCATTGCTCTTTATAATCAAATAATACACTTAAAATTTGAATTAAATTAAAATACATTCCTTGTGACTTATATTACATGTTCTTTTTTTTGTCATATACATTTACTTGTTTATAATAAAAAAATATTAAGTATTTTTCATAGTACTTTTGCGAACCTAGGAGGTTAGATTCTATGAGATTTGTAAGTTGAATGAAATGAAACAATAAAAATAAATAAATTTGCAAATGCTTGACAATGCGAGCACTATATAACTAAGATACAATTTTACTTGACATATGATCAAAGTATAATCATAAACAAAGAGCAACAAAAATGTCGAGCACAATATAATTTAAATTGATTTTACTCGACAATTTGTCAAAGCACAAAATGCTAGACAAGGATCAATAACATTGTTTGTCAAGTAAAAATTTATTTTGGTCATACAATACTCAATAAGTTTGTCGAGCACCGTCAAGTATTTTTTGCAATTTTCTTTCCTTTAATGTTTTATATTGTTCAACTTACAAATTTTATAGAAGCATACCTCCTAAACTGTATTACACACAAATAACATTTTTCTATACATCATTCACAAAAATGTAAAATTACTCAACCATTTATATCACAAAACAAATAAATGTACATAGGAAAAAACATAAAAATATTATGTAATATAAGTTGCAAAGGAGTGTACTTTAATTTAACACAAATTCAAGTATATTATTTAATTTAATAGAATATTGATATGTAGTGCTTTAGACATAATTTTTTTTTTCTTTTGGAGTGCAAGCACGATAGGTGTAAAGAATGATTTTGTTGGATAATAAAATAAACGCATTAAAGGGATATTGTCAAAGGAAACGAGGGTAAATTAGTCCTCACACCCTATGTTTGACAAAACTAAGTATAGGCTAAATAAATGAAAAACCCATTAAAATCCATTATTTTTCAAGTGTCACGATATATTTGTGGATCAAAATTAAGTAGAAATATGATGCTCTTATTTGTAGATCAAATACAAAAAAGAACAATAGGACACCACATAATGTGATAATGTGGTGTAGCTATTCTTTGCATATAGAACAATTATTAAGAGCAATTATTTCTTCATTTATAGTAATTTTTTAGTCTAGACATTTATTAGTATATAATATAATATTATTTAATTATTATACAAGTTGACATACCATTTTTTTTTTCACAAAGTTGATATACCATTAAAAAAACCATTTTCAGAGATATTTCAATATTATCTTTCTATGTATTCACTTGCATTACAAGAATTCAGATTGACTTTTAAGTAGATTCTAAAATTTAATGCAATATATAAACACGTACTGCCCGTATTTTAACACAAATAAAATAACTTCAATCAATTTTTCTTTTTTCTAACTGTTGATTCCTATTTATTGTTGAGTTGTTATCTGTCCAGTGAAACTGAAATGGTCATGCAGCCCCAATAGGCTTTAACTACCAGAGCCCAATGCATACAGGCCCAAATCTCCAGCGAAGTCACCGAGAATCAAAGCGACAATCAATTTCGCGAAAGTTTTTTTTCTCTCCTCTAGCGTAGTCGTAGTTCTCGAAGCATCCGACATGGACGGCCAGAACCAACCATCGGCCGGCGCGAATCCCGCTGACGCGGTGGAGATTGACGTGTCAAATACGGTTCTTGATCTCACCAGCTTCCAACTCCATGATCTCGACTCGGTCGAGTTACCTACGAATTTAACCGAGTTGGACCTGACCGCGAATCGCTTGTCGAGCTTGGATTCAAGAATTTCGCATCTTTCGAACCTGAAAAAGCTCTCACTGCGGCAAAACCTCATTGCCGATGCTGCCATCGAGCCAATTTCTCGCTGGGACGCGTTATCTGGTCTCGAGGTATTTTCTTTTGTTTTTTTTTTAAACGTCGTTTGATTGCTGTAATAATGTAGCCTTATGAAATAAGCGGTTTGACGTTTGAAGTTGCTGTTTTGTTACTTATGGTAGAATCAGCGAGAATTCAGAATTATGAGTGCGTTTGGAAGCGTTTTTCTCGAAAGTGCTTTTTGCGAAAACAGTTCAATGAGCATAACTGTAAAACCACTTTTCACAATCCAGTAGCTCTTTCAACCTTAAAAACGCTTGCTAGAACAGATACTATTAAATATTTCTCTAGGAAGTATTCCAAGTACTTCTTTGATATCAAAAATACTTACTTATGTCATCCAAATGCTATAGAATTGACACAGACGCTCGCACACACAAAAAATTTATATATATAGCTGAAATTTAATTCTAGATTTATTTTTCATGGGGCTGTTTGTTATTGCAGGAGCTAGTACTGAGGGATAATAGACTGATGAAAATACCTGATGTCAGCATATTCAAGAAGCTGTTTGTTTTTGATGTCTCTTTCAATGAGATCACCTCATTGCATGGATTGTCCAAGGTCTCCAACATGCTCAAGGAACTCTATGTATCTAAGAATGAAGTTCCTAAGATGGAGGAGATTGAGCACTTCCATGAATTGCAAATTCTAGAACTTGGTTCCAACGGATTACGGGTTAGAGTTCTGTCTCACTATCAACTTTTAAGTGAAATTAAAAAAATATGTGGATGCAAGCACATGTGTGCATGAATATCCTTTGCATGTGTTCCGGTTTTAGAGACTGAATTAGATACCAATAGGGTGTATGGATTTAGAGCATTGTGTTAATATTGGAGTTCCTGTTTAATAGGTAATGGAGAATTTGCAAAATCTAACAAACTTACAGGAGCTGTGGCTTGGAAGAAATCGTATCAAAGTAGTAAATTTATGTGGGCTGAAATGCATAAAGAAGATTAGCTTGCAAAGTAACCGTTTAACTTCAATGAAAGGTTTTGAGGTAGGTCATTACTAAAATTCATGTTCTTTAGAAGTGGGAGAAAATCTCATTGTGCAACATTCCCGTTGCACTGAAGTAATCACTTTTTTTTTCCTTTAAATTCTCAGGAATGTATTGCTCTGGAAGAACTATATTTGAGCCATAATGGTATTTCAAAAATGGAAGGCTTATCAACATTAGTCAAGCTCCATCTGTTGGACATATCATCAAATAAGCTAACGTCAGTAGATGACATTCAAAATCTCACTCGGTATGTCTATTCCTCTGCTCCATGCTGGGAATCATGTTGTCTCATTTAGTCATTGATTTCACTGTATGGCTTGAACTCTGTTTACAGGTTAGAAGATTTGTGGCTTAATGACAATCAAATAGAATCACTTGAAAGCGTTGCCCAGGCTGTTGCTGGTTCAAGAGAGACACTCACCACTATTTACCTTGAGAACAATCCCTGTGTATGATTCTCAGCAACTTGTGTAGTCTAATTGTTTAGAGCCTTGTTGTTTGTTATGCATCTTCTGTCAACATCTTTGCTATAGTTTGCTCTCCACAATTCTTAATTATTTATATATCATAGGTACTCTGTCACTTAATGAATGCTTTTACTGTTTATTCAAATTGTAATTGCTTAAATCAGCGAAGGCTTATATCCCAATTCTATTCACAGCAAACTATATTAGAGTGTCACGTCTTTTTTTCCAACTGTCTATAATCTGCTTTTCTCCAACGCCCTAATATGAGTTCATATTGACATGCGTTTCCTAGAAGAAAAGGTTTATAACAAGGTGCTTCTTTACGGTGTTGTCTTCTTTTTTCTTCACACTGCATCTTTCTTCGATCCTCAATTATTATTGTTGTTATTATTATTATTATTTTTGTGATTGATTCTTGCAAAGCCGAGTGGGATGATGGCTTTTCTCCACCACTTTTTCTTTTCATGTTGCTATATTTCCTAAGCATCTTCTTTCAATTCCTTTTTTTTAAGGTCGGCTTGATTATGTGCTGCTCAGCTTCATGCTTTGTGTTTCAATATCTGTCACTTTAATCCTACCTTTGATTTTCATTTCTTTAGATTCTTGATTCTCTTGGGCTAGTTTGATAATACTAATCAAATGAGAGCATGCAGTTGTGAAGTCGAGGAAGTTACATATTCTGATATTTATAATTTACATGTTCATATGCTTTATGTTTGGATCTATTTCTTCTTCATTAAGCCAGATTTATTATGTGCGGGAATTTGGTGGCAGTACTGATTTTATGCGTGTTTGTTGTCGTCCATATGTAATTTTATTGATAGCTCGTTGTTCAGAATGTTGTATTGCTTCTCCTTCCGTTGCTTATCAGGATTGAATGTGAGAGCCTGAGAGGCACAAGTCATTATTAGTGACCACATATGTTACTTTCATATTAATTATTATGTTGGAACTTTTTCAAATAGTTTCACCTTTTTATGACACATATTCAGCAACTCTTTGCAGATTTTCTTTGTCCTTGGGTGTGAACATCTCTGTAAGCTCTACATGTTTGGATGTTCTCTATAATATCTTTGGAAGCATAAAAAAAGAAAGTTGCCAATTAATTGTCATCATCTGATATTCTTATTGTTTTCCTGTCAAATAATAAGAAAAATGCTTAGTGTTTACCCTCATTCTATGTACTGGGATATGTTAAGAGATACACAATCAGATGAAATCTTCTTGCAACCTTATCTGTTTTCTTGAAAGAGTGATTTTTATGACTTGCACAAAAGCAGGTTGGAGAGAAAATGCTCTCTTGTTCTATTTGCTTTTAAAAATTATACTGCAAGTTAAATACCAAAGAAGGGGAATGACTCAAGGATAAAACACCCAACTTTGTTGTTTTTTGTTCACTTGTTTGCATGTGTTGCTCATGGAAGTGTACAACAATGGTTAAGAATTTTCTATGAATCTAAACAACTAATTCATGATGGTGATTTTAATAGCAAGGTTGGTGATTACAAAAAAAAAATATGCTATGCATCTTTACTTTGATTTTATTATTGCTATGGCAGTAATTGATCATCTCCATCTATTGTCATGCTTTTCATTGCAGGCAAAATCATCCAATTACTCTGCTTCACTCAGACAAATTTTCCCAAATGCCCAGCAGATTGATTCTGATGTATTTCTTTAGAAATCATGGTTGGGGTTCTCTTTTTCTCAGGACCAAGGGCCATGAAAGCCTCGGAAAGTGACAACCTTTATGCAAGTAGTGATCCTTAATTAAATTGTTTTTCTTCAGTTCCTAAATGTTGTTTGTGGTTTGTTGATTATTGTCAAATCTGGTTGCAGGTAGTGTGGATCATGAGGGTACTTAAATAACAAGAACATCAGTTTCAGGAGGACACCGATGATGCAAAAGTTATGCATTGATAAGAGAAGGGGGGATAATTACAGTTTGTGTAAAGTTTCTAAGCATTCAATGTGCCTTTACACTATTGTTTCTCGTTGTTTTGATATCTTCTTCCTTATTTGATGATTGAAGTATCATATTGTTTTTGAGTTCAAGAAAGTTTTTGATGGAGGTGTATGAATTTCTTTAATGTTATATATAGGTTTTTATTTCTTGTTCAATGAGAAAACAAATATAGTTTATTCACATATATGTTATTTAACTTTTGAAGCTTGGGGAGCGGAAGAATTGTCTTTTTCTGTAGTGTTGAAATAGGAAGTTGGTTGATGAAACCAAGAAAAAACATAATGATCATTGTGGAACCTTGTCTAGTTTTCTCAAACAAGGGTGGATCACTAGTTCTCACGCTGGAATGGGCTATAT
Organism: Ailanthus altissimus; assembly: GCA_946807835.1. NCBI lineage: Eukaryota > Viridiplantae > Streptophyta > Magnoliopsida > Sapindales > Simaroubaceae > Ailanthus > Ailanthus altissimus. The sequence goes on from OX327689.1 coordinate 26,448,830, forward strand.
TACGTTACTGTCCGGACCTTACCTTAATTTTAGAGGTTGCTGAAAGTTGCTGACATCATCTTATAACCGTATAACTTAGCATTGCTACCCCTCTGTCTTGAGGTTGCAGGTTGGACTGTAAGAGTTCTCTTATTTCTTGAGAGAAGAAAGAATTCGCCAGAGGAAAAAAAAAAAGAAAAAAAAGGACAAAAGAGCCTCAAGTTGTGCTATGTCAGAATTTTTATGAATTGGGGTCCTGACCAAAGTATCAGTATACATTGTACACCGAGTTTAGTTATTAACAAGGCTTCAATCCCCGAAAGAGAAATAAGGGAAGTGTAGAATATTCTAACGCAGGATAATTGAACATTGAATCGCGTAGTAGCTCAACTCATATGATACGCTCGAAAGCAGGTACCGTAGAAGTGATTTATGCAGGTCAAAGCAACGCAAAATAACTTTGAAACTTGGAAGAAATCAAAGCATGTACAGATGGAGTCAAAACCTATCCGAGTTATACCACAACATCCGCAGTCATCTTGCATTGAAGATCCTGCACTTACTCTCACTCCCTCCTTTACGACTTTTCTGATGTATTTATCCCTTTTTCATTTCTTTCAAGAACTGATCCAGACCGAATAGATCAGCTTCCTTTGCTTCCTGTAACTCAACCAGTCCGTCTATTGAACCACACACACCAGAACTGCCGGCAAAGGCCTTATCAGGTTTAAAGTGATCGGTCTTCGTAATTTTCTCAAACTGTTTCGTCTTTATTTTTGTACATGTCACCGTCAACATGTTTCAGGGATAAATGTGGGAGCTGAGCAGCAAACATGATCTTGTCATACACATTTAATGGTCATGCATAACCTCACTCTGCATTACTGTTTAGTAGAGGCTATATCTAGAAGACCGTTGACTGTGATGGAGATTCGAACAAAATTCACGACTTATAAAGAACGAACACCCTTATAAAGAGTGAAACTAAAAAGATCGAATTAGTATATAAAAATCGAACCAGACCAAACCAATCGATTTAGTTCAGTTCGATTTTTTTTAATTTTTAGAGTTAATTAAAAAAAAATAAAAACGCTAAAGTTGAGAATTGAACCCAACCCTCTAATAACCATTTCCCGTGCTTTACCAATTGAACCAAGATTGACTTTTAATATTAAATGCAATCAACTTATTTACATTTACGACTTATTTACATTTACGACTTTCATATATTAATAATTAAAAAATTTCCACCATAAGAAATCGAACCTGTGACTTGTATATATGTGACAGGTCGAATCAGTTGCGCCAACCATGTATTTGATTTAGATTGCACTTTATTTTATTTAACTTGAAAAATTAATAATCAAAATTAAAAAACACGGGAATCGAACTCACAATCTAAAGAAACAAATGTTAGCATCTAACCATTTGAGGCACAACGCAATTTTGAACGAAGGTACATTAATTTTATTATATTTAAAATTTAGCATATTAATAGTTGAAGAAAAGTTACATTTAGAAACGAACCAAGGACGTGCACAAAGAAATGTACACATCCTACCAACTGAACTGTAGCTAATTTTAACATTACAGCACATAATTTTTTTTTATTTTATGCTTTACTTATAAAATATTTACATAATTAAAAAATCTATTTTTCTGTTCGGTTTCAATTTTCACCAAAACCGAACTGAAAACTAACCAATTTTTTATCTTTTAAAATTGATCGTTTTTTTTCTTTTATAAAAATCGAACCAAACTAACCAGTTCGGTTTGAACCAGTTTTTCGGTTCTCGAATTTTTTTGCCTACCCTTAATTAGATCAATGTATAGCATCTTAAATTTTAATCATTGATTGCATAAAAGTAGTAATCTATAAGGGAGACCCTTAACTTGTATCTTTTTCAGTTATAATAGAGAGTATTTTTTCAAACAATTGATATGCGTGTTTTTAATTCTATCTTTGTGTGGTATTTTCTAGATTTCTTAACTTGCAAAGCATCTAAAGCCCCACGGCTCTAAAAAGATTTGTGCCATTTGGTATAAGAGTGTGTTTAAAGAAGATGGTAAAAGACGCAATAACATTATTAGAGGTGATTGAAGAGAGAGGTAGAGATCCCAAACCGAAGAGGTAGGACAGTGTACATCGTGAAAAGTCTATTAATCCTAACTATGATTTGGGGACCATCGTGAAGAATCTTGGTAGCGCTATGAGAAAGAGAACATATTGCCTTAAAAAGTTAGAGCAGTAAGTGAAGAAACTTGAGGTGGACTCGATGCTCAAAGAGATGAACTGTACTTCCTCATTGATACATTGAGAATGAAAAATACACACAACAACTGTTTGAAAAAATATTTTCTATTCTGATTGAAAAAAATATAAGCTAAGATTGATTTGTACAATTGAGGATCTCCCCTTTATATACTGTTAGTTCTATACAATCAATGATCAGAATCTAAAATACTATATATTGATTTAATGGTCTCCACTATTTTTTAAAATTTTTTAAAATAATTTTTTATTTATATCAATTTAATTTTATAAAATAGTCTTTTACCAAATAATTTTTTAAATAAAACTATATATAAATAAAATAAAGAGTACATTTTGTGGATTCTGTAGTTGTTACTGAAAAATCATTTAGCAAGCATACTAATGTATTACTATTTAAATTTTTAAAGCACCCACCTTGGTTATAGAAAAAGACATTTCAATTTATAAACCAATAGCAATTGTTACAGCAAATTAAATATTTAAAAATAATTTTGAGTTATTTCTATATATAATTTATAAAGACTTAAATAATTTTTGTATATTCTTTGGTGGTTAAGGGAGATGGCACGTCGTTTTCTTAAAGAAGTTAAAAGACTAGTACACATAACAAACATTTTGAAATTGCAAGTAAAAGATGTCAATGTGATAAAATGTGTATAACATATATTGGAATTTAATAATTTAAAATTAAAAATAAATTTTATTTTGAATTGAAGATTAAGAAATAATCAATACATTATAAAAAACGTAGCAATCGGATAAAAAAAAGTAGAAAATGAGAAGTTAGATATAAGAAAAGGCATAAAAATATAAGTAGGACTTTTCAGATGTGAAGTCATAATGTTGTCTACTTAACGCTGTGACAATAATTCTTGTAAATACTATATAAATTTTTGTAATTCTTTATAATTCATTAAGCATAAAAAATATTAAAGATCTAAACATAAGAGATAATATAGAGCTTAGGTAGCCCTATAGTGCTGAGTGCATTAGAGAGAGTGTCATGAGATTAGTAAGTACACAAGAGAGTATTGATAGATTCTTTGAGGGAAATTCTGGCTATTCATTATATTTTTTAATCAATCTCTTATTGTAAGATCTAAGTAACCTGGGAGATAATAGTGATCTAAAAGATCTGAATTATATATGAGATATTAGTGACCTAAGAAATTCAAGAGTTTTTAGTGAACAGTTAATGAAAGAAGTTGAATTATTAATTTTTCATAGACGTAGGTGTTTGTTGCCGAATCATGTATATCTTGTGTTTGTGGTGATTATTTTATTTATCTATATTATTTATGTAAAAATATTGATTGAAAATCATTGGAATATGATTTGAAGATCAAGGTAAGTGTGTAGAGTATGTGAGGATCGAAGACGGATGCGAAATGAGGTGAAAAGAGAAGAAAGAGGTAACAGATGCTAGTGCCGTGACAACTAAGAGTGGGAGTCGCGGCGCCCAAACCAGAACGTGACCGCCGAGGCGCTGGGTGCAGAAAGTTGTTTCCCGTTTTGAGACTTCCTTATTTGTCTCCCACTTACTTCAGGACTCCCTAATATGGCTCTTACACGTTTAGGATAAACCTAAGACGTCTTAAAGCCTATATATAAACTCTCAATTGCCTTGTAAACATATCGTTGTGAAAACTCAAGAGATCTAAGTAATCAAGTAAGAAATCTTTGCAGTTCTTTGTGAGAGAAAATTCTTAGAGTGCAAGAGAGAGTTTTTCTTTGTGATATTTCTTGTAAAATGCATACTTTGTGAGTGCCTTGTGATTCAATAATAAGAGTGAGTGATCTTGATCTGTCGTGGATGTAGGCAAATTACCGAACCACGTAATTTCTGTGTGTCATTCTTTTACCATTTCTCTATTTATTTCCTTAATTGCTTGTTCTACACTATTTGTTTGAGTGATATTGCTTATTTGTGTGCTTCTGCTTCAACAAACTGGTATTAGAGCTTGGTTCTAAGCAGATATGGCTACACCTAAGTATAAAGTAGAGAAATTCAAAGGTACAAATGACTTCAATCTGTGCAAGATGAAGGTAAAGGCGTTGGTGGTGAGCCAAAGGCTATGTTGGGCATTAAAAGAGACTACAGCTCTATATAGTGATGAAGAGAAGACGTTAGAGTCATCTAAAACTGGAGCAGAAAGAATGGACATTCAAGAAAGAGCTCATAGCATAATCGTTTTATCATTGAGTGATGAAGTATTAAAGGAAGTAGTAGGTGAGACATGGTGTTAGGTCTTTAGAAGAAGCTTGACTCTCTTTATTTGCAGAAATCTTTGACTAAAAGATTGCATATAAAGAATAAGTTGTATCAGTTGTCTATGTCAGAAGGGATGCCAATGAAAGATCATATAAACGCCTTTAATAAGATCATCATTGATCTTGAGTCTATCAAAATCAAGATAGAAGATAAAGATAGAGCAATTATCCTACTGAGTTTACTTTCAAGAGTTATGAGAACTTTGTTGATACGCTACTGTACGACAGAGAGAGTTTAACGATGAGTAATGTGAAATCATTATTAAACTCAAAGTTATTAAGGAAGCAGATCGAGGGTAATGCAGAAAGTTTATCTGTAAGAGGAAGACCCTCATATAAAGATAGAAGAAAAAAGAGCTCAAGATCAAAGTCTATGACTTATAGGAAGTGCTATTGCTGCAAGAAAGAGGAGCACTTCATAAAAAGATTGTCCTAAGAAGAGAGCACAAGACAAGAAGAAAACGAATGTTGCGCTTGCCTATGATGATAACTATGATAGTGCAGAGACACTTGTCACTACTGATGGTAAGAACACTGAACAATAGGTTCAGTATTCTGGTTGTACTTTTCACATATGCCCACACATGTCTTGGTTTGTAAATTTTTAACTCATTAGTAGTGGTAAGGTCTTAATGGGTAATGACATTGCGTGTCAGATGATGAAAATTGGTAATGTTAAACTTAGGCTGCATGATGGGCGAGTAAGAAAGTTGACAGATGTTAGGTATGTTTCTGACCTTAAGAGGAACTTGATCTCACTAGAGACTTTAAACCAGAATGGGTGTTCTATCAGGATCGACAGAGAGGTTTTCAGAGTGTTGAAGGGTTCCATGGTGGTGATGAGAGAAGAGAAGTTCTAAGGCGTTTATGTGCTTAAGGGTGAAGTCATGAATAGTTCTGCATTATTCTTTATAGATGATGAGAGTATGCAAACTAAGTTATGGCATCTTAGACTGGCACACCTAGGCGAGAGAAACCTGAATGAGTTATTTAGTCAAAAGACATTTGGTGAAGATAAGTTCCAGGCCTTAGAGTTTTGTGAGCATTGTGTGTTTGGAAAAACACATAGGATGAGGTTTAGTACCAACGATCACAAGAATAAGGGAACTCTTGACTACATACACTCGGATCTTTGAGGACCAGCTCAGACAACTACTCATGGTGGTGTCAGGTATTTTCTCAGTTTAATTAATGACTATTCAAGAAAGTTGTAGGTCTATATGTTGAAAAGTAAGGATCAAATATTTGAATTGTTCAAGGCTTGGAAGGCTCTTATTGAGAATCAGACTGAAAAAAAAGTGAAGAGGTTGAGAACTGACAACGGCCTTGAATTTTGCAATAGAGAGTTTAATGGGTTTTGTACCAAGTATGAGATTGCGAGATATAGAACGGTAAGATCAACACCACAGCAGAATGGCGTAGCTGAGAGGATGAATAGGACTCTACTTAAAAGGGTTAGATGCATGTTTACCAATGTAAAGATGTCCAAGGCATTTTGGAAAGAAGCTGTTGTGACTGCAGCTTATTTGATTAAATAGAAATCCCTCATTGGCAATTGACTTCAAGACGCCATAAGAGAAATGGTATGGCAATCCTTCGAAGTATGACCACATCAGAATTTTTGGTTGCCCTACCTTTGTATATATTAAGGAGGGGAAGTTGGAACTTAGAGCTATCAAAGGAGTATTCATAGGATATCCCAAAGGGGTGAAAGGATACAAGGTATGGTGTAAAGACTTGACACCACCAAGGAGTATCATAAGCTATGACGTGGCATTCGATGAGACGAAGATGTTGAAAACCTACCGAGAAGATGAGAAAGAAGAACTTATGTCAAAGGAAAACTCAGCACTTGAGTCAATAGAAGTTGAAGTGGAATAAGAGAGTAGATCGGATATGCCCCCAGATCAACACTTCAACGAAGAGATCCTTGAAGATGAACCAAGAACACCGGTGAGTTTATTTAAGTTCACCTAAAGAAAGACTAAGACTTTTGAGATGGAACTTGAAGAGTACCAGCTAGCCAAAGATAGGTTAAGGAGAACGATTAACCCACCAGCCAGGTATGCACAAGCAGATCTAGTTGCTCATGCTTTTAATTCTGCTTACACTTTTGAGTATAATGAGCTTAGGACATATGGTGAGGTTATGAAAAGTGAAAACAAGAAAGAATAGCAGCAAGCTATGGAAGAAGAGATTAGTTCTCTTAAAAAGAATAATACCTGAAAGTTGGTAGAGAGACCTCAAAAGAAACTAGTCGGGAGCAAGTGGGTTTATAAAGTGAAGGAGGGGATACTGGGGATAGAGCCTACAAAATTCAAGGTTAGGTTAGTTGCATAAGGTTTTACTCAGAGAGAAAGAATTGAAAAAAATTGTTTTATTTTTAAATCTTTTATTATTTTTTAATTTATTTTTAAAGATTTTCAAAATTTTATTTTATTTTTTATTATTTTGTAAATATTTTTTATTATTTAATTTATTTTCTATTATATTTAAAAGTTAAACATTAAAATTTGAATAAGTTAACTTCGTTAAGTGTGTAAGGAGCAAAACGATCATTAACATTGATTAATAAGGAATCTAATAAACTTAACAGAATATTTCTATTATTTGGGTATCAGTACTTATTTTGACAAAAAATTAAGTACAAACATCAATTTTCCAAACCTGTAAATATTGTGGGTATGCATAACAATAGCAAAATAAACCCATAACACAACACACGCTCAGACTCTATACACTAACCTAAACAACAGTCGTATAGAGAACCAATTAAATTTTGATTAAAAAAACAATATGCTTCTACTGTAAATATATAAGCAAAAGACATTTTTACTCCAAATATATTGGATTAATTAATAACTTTGCCCTAAAAATTTTTAAAATACCTAATTTTACCTTAATCTGTTAATTTTTGTCATTAGTTTTAATGATTGAAAGATAAAAGAGTAATCTAACCATACAAATAAATTATATTTTGAACACGTGGCATAATTTTACTCATTCATTATCTTTTTGAATGTGTAGCGCAATCTCATCTATTAATTTAATTTAATATAATTTTTTAAAAAAACTTTAGTAAAATGACACATGTCACAATGTAATTAATTATTTTGGATACATGTTAGCATGTAATTGGTTTATGTTTTTATTAAATAATTTCTAAAAAATTTTAATTAAATAAAAAATAAAAACATAGTAGCCACCATTTTTTTAGTGATACTTCGACAATAAAAATAATCAAATTATATTATTAGACTCTATTTTTTCTGATCTACACAATAGTATAGTTATTTTTTACAAAAAAAAAATTAGAAAAATGTCAAAATTAGTGGAGAGGGTTGGCATTTTAGCCGTTTTCTGGTCTTTTTGTCAAATATGACAATACCATTATGTAGGTCAAGAAAAATAGAGTTCAATAGTATAAATTTTTTTTTTTATTACTCTAACATAGTGACATGTGTCCATTTTCCATATTTTTCAGAGTCGATTAATAATGAGGGTAAAATAATAAATGACTATTAAAAGTAAATTTTTCATTTAAATAAACTATAAAAAGTGATGGATTTGAGCAAAATTATGTATTAAAAATTTGTATAGGATAAAAATATCTTTTAAACCATAATATTGGGATACGTATAACCTTTGCCCGTAAATATATTCATAAAAAAATTAGTTTTAATACTAATCCCTCTTATGAATCAGCCTTTGCGCCAATATTAATTAGTTAAGATTTCTTTGACGTGTACTCTATATAAACGCTAAGTAAATGCGAAAGCTTTAATTACAAGCAAGTAAGCATAAGAGCAAAAGCACTACAAAGATAAAATAAACACAAAATTAAGTTTCATAGTTCGGCAACAAACGCAGTAAATCATGAGATCCTAGCTTTTCTTATTAGTTCATAAATAACATAGGTCACAAAGATATTTTTCTTAAGAGGTTATCAAGAAATATAATGAATAGAGAACTATCAAATGATCTATTAGTGTTTCTTTCGTTTACTCAGAATTCAAGTACTACTTATGGCACTCTATTGTATAGTCAGTGCTCAAGATTTTTTAGCTATTTATTATCTTTTGGTGTCTCTTTCCAATGTTTGATCAATTCTAAGGGATTACAATGGTTTATAAAATTCATGGAAACCCTATTTTTAGTCAGAATAAGAGTTTACATATTGTATAAGTCTAAGACTGACTTCATAACGCAATTTTATCCAAAAATAGAGTTTTTTCAAATAGACAATATTGCGTTGTTCAGTATTCATCATTAAGTTGGTAACACATATTCGGGTCAACATTGTGGTGTTTGGTGTCTAAAGCTGTAGTAACCAGTATTCATAACCGGTAAGAATATGTATATATATATATAAATATATATATTTTATTTGTATGTGGGTGATCCTTGATTTTTATATTGTTATTAGTAGTTTTTTTATAAGTTAAGGACATACTATTAGTATTGGATTTATTTGTAAGACTTTAGATTTATTTTAGGGATCAAAATTGTAATACTTTGAAAGTTTTAGGGGTAAATTTGTAAATATTAAATATTTGCCTCTTAGTATAAAAATACACTTTTGAAACCCTAATTTGCTCATTTTTGGGTCGAGCTATCCCTTTAGAGAGAGAGAAGAGAGAAATAGAGAGGAGAGAAAGAGAAGAAGAAGAAGAAAAAGAAGAAGAAATTAAAATTTTGAATTTTAAGAGGTATATCATACCTATTTCTCAATTTATTGGTATTAATTAAGTTAATTCCTTTAATTTTTGATTTTTGGAAATATGTATAATTGAGGATTTGATGTGTATTTCATAAGATCTTATGAGAATTGATGATAATCTATAAGGTAGCTTGATAAATCATGATGAATTGTGGAATTTCTGCTTGATAGTCTCTTGATCCAGTAATTTTATAAATTTTTGTGATTTTATTCTGGTTTTAAATTTTGAGTATATGAAATTATACATGTTTAGGATCATCTGAGACTTTGAATCGATTCAAAATTCAAGAAATTGAATTTTTTGAGAATTTACCAAAATGACCCTGAAATTCTAGAATTTCCTTGTGTGAACAGTATGATACAGTAACAAACAATTTTTGTTATATTGAATGATCTTCAAAAATTACGAATTTATGGAATATGATAAGTGTATATGTCTAATATGATATGCTCAGAATTGAGAATTTAGATCAATGTGGTTGAAGTGTTATGATTTTCTAAATTGTATCAGCGCATTGCAGTATTTTATTAATAGGTTTCTAAAGCTAGAGAATAAAATAATTTTAAAATACTTTTGGCAGTTAATTTAAAGCGAAATATTTATCATGGATTTGGATATGTGTCAAGAGTATTTTTGTAGTAGTTTTATAATTTTTGAGTTAGTATATGATTTTATAAAATTAGGAGATTGAATACTGTTCAATTAGTATCTTGATCCTGTCAGATTAGTAGTTTGGATTCGATGGTGTGTATGAAATGGATTGTGTATGAATTTTGTTATAATATTTATATATAGGAAGGATATATTAGTCAAGAATGATACATTCTTATTTTGGAGTAATTGGACATCATTTGATGTATTAGAAAATTTTTTAAACTGTAAGTGGTCAGAATGACAGGTTTTGAGAAACCAAGTATTTAGACCAATTTGATGTGATAAATGCATTGTGTATAATTTTGTAAGCTATTTAAAGTATTTTGTGTGAATTGTGAAGCTTATGAAAGGATTGATCTCGATTGATAGGTTAAGGAGATTTAAGCCTTGTAGCTATAAGTGCTAAGAGGTAAGTATACTAGACTTTTTACTGAAATTACAATAAACGTAGTAATTGTTTTGTATGATTTTGTAAATGTGGTTAGGAATATGTTTATGTTATGTCAAAGTATATTTTGATATGAAATGTGAATATATGTATTTATGAATGTGAGCATGGACATACATGATATACATGTGTTTTTGAAAGTGAGCTTTTAAAGTGAAATGTGTTTAACAAAGAAAGCTTTTGAAGTGTAATATGTCCATGAGAAATATTTTGTGTTTTGAGGATGCTTGAACTCACTGTTGACTTAATAGGCATCTTATGTAATTTGTGGAGCCTTTATGTGTGGCATTTCCTTCGGGATTGGTATATGTTATGCGTTCCGTATGTAGGGAGGATCCTATTGGTACCTAAAGGAAGATTGAGTCATCACATTCATGTGGATTAGTACATGTGAGAGGACTCACCAATGATCAAGGTGAGGGTTTGACTTTTACCTTCGGGCTTGAGCATTATATATGTGTAATTTAAACCTCACTTGTACTATTCCTCTCATACGGTATGTCACCTACGAATGACATTTGACTCATTATGTGATATGTGATATGTAAGTCCTACTAAGTAGTAGTTGAGTGATGGTAATCCTATTATATGTTTTGAAAGAATGTGTAAGCGCTTACATGACATGTGATTTGATAAGATTATGATTTTAATTTACTACAGCATATCATACATATGTATTGTGTACATATATATATATATTTGTATTTATATTTGATATATGAAAAACTAGTATGCTTACTGAGTTTTATACTCATTATAGTTTATGGTGATTTCAGGTAAATAAGGTTCATGTGTGCTTAGCGGATTTGGCAAGGCTTCTGCTATTTCTTGGGTTCCCTAAGTTGCTAGGTTGCTGAGTGTTTCATTTGGGGACACATGAGATATGATATTTGATTTGTCCCTATTGAATAAATACTTATGTATTATTTTATCGTGTGTGGATTGGATTTGGTTTAAGTTTCATAAAGTGTGGTTATTGGATGATTTTAAGTAAGAATTTGCAATGAATATATTTTAGGCTCCCGGTAATAAAGTTGCTACTGGTGACGTAGTAGAGTGTTAATCTTTGAGAAAACTCTGCGTATCTTTAGTTTAATAATTGTCCTAGTCATAATTCAATTGCTATAATTCTGAAAGAAATTGAAATGAATGTTTAAATATGTTCAATAGAGGATTATATGTATATGTTAGATTATGGGTTGATTTTCTTTAATGTTGAACTTACTAGTAACTTGCTAAGGATTCCTGTATTGAATTAAAGTTTGAATTTTTGTGTAATATTATTTATGGGTACACATTTTTGAATGAATATAAGTGATGTCGTGTGTCGGATCTTTTAGGTCTGGGGCGTGACAAAAGCTATGGTGTTGGGCATACTAGAATTATCGCTACAACGTTGAGTTCCCAACGCTACAACGTTCAAATGTGATCAAGTCCTTTTCGTTCTTCCATATTCCTTATTGTATCCGACTTTCATTTCTAACCTTTACTCGTCCATCCAAAGTGTCTTTGACCTCAACTAAACTCTTTATTGGTTTTCAATTTAAAATCATGCTCAAATACAATTTTGAATCACCAATCCTAATAAGCTCCTATTTGATTCAAAATCTCTCTATAAGAGGCCTTATAGGATCCATTCATACTAACGCCCTATCTCCTAGAACTATCTCCAGTTAAGTCTTTGTCTAGACTTAACTCATCTTGGGTTTGTAACTTTGGTCTCTAAAGGTTCCAATTTTTCTTGCCTAAGGTAGCCTTGTTCTTGTAATCTCCAATGTTCCTTTTGATACCATGACCACAATCCTTCAATGGTTGAAATTTATTCTTGCCAGCACTCTTGCCACACATTCCCTTTCAACCCCTATCACTACAATGAACAAATCTCCTATGTTACCTTGTGGTATGCAATCTCTCAACAACCCATGTTGAGCCACCTACAATTATCCCATTAGGCACATATAACCTTTTGTGTTTCTAAGTTTCATCATCACCATAGATCTTTTCATTACCTTCAATATTCATTTTTCCGCCTTGAACGAACACCCATTTTTATCAAGCTCTCTTAATGATATCAAGTTATTTCTAACTCAAAGAGTATGCCTTACACTAAGTAACTTTCTAATATTTTTCTCATGCATACTCACTTTTATGTCACCAACCCTTGTGACTTCACTAGTCATATTATTATCCGTTAGTACTTCACCCATAATGGATTTGTAATTGGTGAAAAAATATATATCAAGACACATATGAATACTATAACCAGAATCTAGTACTCATTCCCTAGTGTACTTCTTACTATAGGCTATTAATGTTTCTGCAACTTTCAAGTCTTCCTTATAGACTATCTCAATGTTTTTATCCCATATTCTGTCTGGACAATTTCTTATCAAGTGCCATTATTTCTTGTAAAGATAACACTTGTTGGATTAACCCATTGATTATTTCTTTCTTTCTTTTTGCAATCAAACCTTATGCACTACTATATTTTGATCTCTTTAATAATTCTTTTATGTTCAGTGAAGCTTTAACATCAAACATTGTTAAATGTCTCCCTATCATACATGAGCATATCCATAAAATGCTTATAATTTGATGGCAGTGAACACAATAGGATAATGATCTTGTCTTCATCATTGATCTTGATGTCAATCGTCTCAAGATCTATGATTATCTTGTTGAAGGCATTAATATGTTCTCTAATCGAAGTTCCTTCATCCATAGACAACTGATACAACTTTATATTGACATATATACAATTTGCCAAGGATTTTGTCATGTAAAGGGCGTCAAACTTTTTCTATAAGCCAATTATCATATTATCTGTGGCTACATCCCCTAGTATTTCATCATTCAATGATAAAAACTATGGTATTATAGGCTCTCTTTTGAATTATTTCTCTATCTAACTCGCTAGACTTTACATGTTTTTTCTCTTCACTGATAGTTACTTGAGTTTCTTCAATGGCTGAATCTAACCCTTAATTCATTAATATAACCATTGAACTTATCTATTTAATGCTTTGTGATTTGTCATGTTAATACCACTTAGATATATTTCTTAACCTTGGTATGATAGCAATTTGTTATAAAAAATCAGCCTTAATACTAATTTATCTTAAGAATCAGTCTTTGCACTAATACTAATTAGTTGAGATTTCTTTGGCGTGCATTTCAAATAAATCTTAACCAAATCTGAAAGCTTTCAATCACAAGCAAACAAGAATAAGAACAAGATCACCATAAATATTAAATAATCATATAATCAAGTTGCATGGTTTAAGAATAAACATCTACATCTATAGTAGATCACGAGATCCTAACCTCTCTTATTAGTTCAGAAAGAACACAAACCACAAAGATCTCTCTTAAGAGATTATCAAGGAATACAGTGAATAAAGAGCTCTTAAATGATTTATTAATGTTTCTTTCATTCACTCATAATTCAAGCACTACCTATGACACTATCTTACACATTCAGTGCTTAAGGCTTTTTGTTCTTTCTTTGAGTCTCTTTAATGCTTTTCAATGCTTGATCAATTATAAGGAATTATAAGATTTTATAGAGTGTTTACAAAGTCCTTAAAAATCCTATTTCAGTTGGAATAAGAGTTCACATGTTGTTATAATCAAAAACTGACTTTAATACATAATTCTCTATAAAAATGAAGTTTTCTGAATAGGCAACATTGCGGCGTTTAGCATCCATTGCTAAGGCTGTAAAGCGTATTTGGGCCAACACTGCAGCGTTTAATGTCAACGTTGTAGTGTTGAGCATACTAGAATTATCACTATAGCATTGAGTTCCCAACGTTGTAACGTTCAGATGTGACAAGGTCCTTCTCGTTCTTTCGCTTTCCTTCTTGTCTCCGGCTTTCATTTTCAACTCTTACTCGTCCATTCAAAGTGTCTTTAACCTTAACTCAACTCCTATTTAATTTTTTAACTTGAAATCATGCTCAAACACATTTTTGAATCACCAATTCTAACCTATATGAATCTTAACAACCGTAGAATATACAATTTTTTCATCTACCCAAAATCAAACTCTAATCCTAAAAAAGGTTTTTGTCCCTTTAAAGAAATTCAATCCAATCAATAAATTAAATGAGGAATTTATTACTATTAAAATTGTGAAATTAATGGGAATTATAATCCCTTCAAATTCAGGCATGTCCTTAACATCTCATCTTTTATTTTATTTTTACTTTGAAATTTTTTATATTATTGAGTTGATTTAAGTATAAAAATGTTTTTTATCGGCACCTTGTCAATCAAAACATAACTGGTTCTTATTTGCAACATGTATCTTTATAGATTCACATAAAAAATGATAATGACTCATCCTTATGTCAAATGTCATTTAAAAAAAAATACAAATTCAACAATGATAATGACTCATCCTTATGTCAATGTCATTTTTTTAAAAATACAAATTCTGAGTATGTGATCAACACTATCATTAATTTTTTTTACCATGCCAAAATAGCTAGAGAGATTCCAATTTTAAATTTGAATACAAACGCAAATTGAAATTCTTAATAGATAGAAGCGAAAGGAAAAAAAAATACACCTAAAGGGAAATATAATAACAAGAACGAAATATAAACCGAAAATTGAGATAACTGAACCAAAAAGTAAAACCCTAGACTTTTTTAGTCGTTTCAGTCGCGAGGAGCTGGATGAGAAGATAATCAAATACCCAGGTCAAAGGAGAATCGAGAAGGATCCTTAACCTTTATTAATAGAAGTAAACGACGCCCTTTCAATTGGAGGAGTAATCTGATTTCTAGATAAATAGAAGAGTTAACACAAAGAATCGGAATTCTCACAGTGGGTTTTCCAAGTAAGAATTGGCGGCAAAAGCTCGGCGCTCCGTATTTCAGCAGGATTCGAATTTCCGTAGTTGTTTTGAGCACAAGTTCGGGTCTTATTAATTATGGGCCACGGAAGGTTCAAACTTTTAAGTCATCCTAAATACACTCTTCGAATCTCATTCAGAAAAGGGGTGTACTGAAGATATTTATGGGGTTCTATATTAGTTATTGCCCGGTCCAGGAGATCTCCATTCGATTCCGTTGTCTTGACAATTCACGTTCTGCCACGTAGCAAACAACGAGTCAACAACCAATCGTAAGTAGTCTTTCTAATTATTCTATACAAGTGATGCCACATGGAAAGGACACTCTTGCTATTTATGGAGCTCCCAATGTCCAATCTAGTCATTTCGTAGTTCCCGCAAATCTTCTCCCTCTCTACAAAGTCGTCTCGTCTTCTATTTATGCTTCATTCTCGAGACCTACAAACAAAACCCCTTAAGACTCTCTTAATATTTTATCTGTTAACTTCACTAAAACCAGTGGACGTTTTCGCCGTCAATGGCGGAGGCCGGCGAGAAGACCGGCGTAACGACGTTGCGTCATGCGTTTGGAAATGTCCTCTCATTCTTCATCCTACTCTTGATCGGAGTTCTCGCTTTCTCGATCCGTCTTTTCTCTGTAAGATCCCCGATCATCGCATTTTCTAGATCCGATCTGTACAAATATCGTATGATTTCGTTACTGAGACTTTGCTGCTCAGAAGCGAAGAAAATGAGTTGAAGAAATTGACGTGTCATTGGAATTTTAATGTTTGTTATTTAAATTCAATGTTGCTTGCTGCAATTAACGAGATAAAAGGAAAAGAGAAGAAAGGGAAGGAAAAATGGATTTATGGGTTTGGAATTTAAAGTATGAAGGTTATAATTTTCCTTTTGTGTTGTATTGCTTGATAAATTTTCACAGCTACCGATGTAATTCGCGTCTCTGGTCAAATGTTGTTTGAATTCAATTCTTTTCTATTTGGTTAACTGGAGGAAAAGAAAAGAAAAGAAATTTTTTAAAAAGAGTTTTTTTTTTCTGCGTTAGGTGGCATAACTATTCATTGCGGTTCATTATGTAAGTTGCAGTTGTGTTATTACTGTAGTAGCATCTATAGTCTTATACATTTGCCAATTGATTTACAGGTTATAAAGTATGAAAGTGTCATTCACGAGTTTGATCCTTACTTCAATTACAGAGTCACTCAGGTTCATTTTGTTCTCCTATATGAGATTGCTTTTTGGCCTACGTATTTTTGGTTTCGCAATACTGAAAGCTGTATAGAATATGAATGACGGGTATGTTTGTTGGTTTCAGTTTCTAACAAAGAATGGCATATACGATTTTTGGAATTGGTTCGATGATAGAACCTGGTAATTGCAATTATATTATAACAACCATGATAGTCCCTTTTTCTATTTTTAAAATATTTTCACAATTTTGAAGTCATTTGATTGGGTTTGAATAAGGTATCCCCTTGGTCGTGTGATTGGTGGAACTGTTTACCCTGGGTTGACTTTGACAGCAGGCACCATATGGCGGTAGGTATCGTAGAGTTAATAGTATTATGTACTTGCTTAGTTTTATTTGTTTTTACTAACAACATATATGTACTTGCCCTTTTTGTGGTTCTTCCAATTGACAACACTTGAAGAAGTTAGTAACTTTGCTAATTTGTTGAGTCATTGCCCTTTATGTCAGGATATTGAATTCCTTGAATATTCCTTTGTCAGTGGAGACGGTTTGTGTGTTCACTGCACCTATATTTTCGGCTTTTGCTTCATGGGCGACTTACCTTCTAACTAAGGTTTCCATCTACTCTTATGTGTTTCATTGACTGTTATTCTTATTGCCCTCAAAGTTAGTTATGCAATTTAATTGATCTTCAATAGGAAGTTAAGGGTGCTGGTGCAGGACTCACGGCTGCAGTTCTTTTGGCCATGGTAAATCATTTACTGATAGTTTTTCAATTCAAAAATTAAAATTTGAAACATAATTGCCCTTCTATGGTTGTGGTAATCCTTTATGTTCAACTGTATGACTGTGCAAAACTCATGGTTTCTCTTGACTGATATAATGCTTAACAATCAATTCAGTGAGGTGTTAGCTATTACATTTAATATATTGTCAGGTTCCATCTTACATTTCTCGATCTGTGGCTGGAAGCTATGACAATGAAGCGGTAGCCATATTTGCATTGATTTTCACTTTCTATCTCTACATAAAGGTTAGTTTTCATTTGAAGAGGGCAGATTTGTTTCATCACTTTTAAACATATTTTAACTGAGGAATAAACAGACTAAACCCACATGATCACATTTTCTCCATTTTAACCTTGTAGCACACTTACAGCAGTTCTCTACATGATTTAGATTTTTATTTGATTTTTTTTTTTCCTGATTTAACGTATGTTTCATATGCAGACACTGAACACTGGGTCCCTCTTTTATGCCACTTTAAATGCGTTAGCATACTTTTACATGGTAAGATTTGTGTGCTTATTTCCTTTTGTGTTCTCTCTTTCATTAATCCCTCATTATATTTATGTTTACTTGTATTATTTTGCCATCTAGGTTTGCTCTTGGGGGGGCTATACCTTTATTATTAATCTTATACCAATGCATGTGCTTTTGTGCATTGTAACTGGCCGCTACTCTTCTCGATTGTACGTTGCGTATGCTCCTCTTGTAAGTATCCTCAGCACTTGTGAAGTTTTGGTAGTCAAGAAAATTAAGGATCATATGTTTAGCATGATAATTGATGATAGCATATTTAACATTTTTTTTGCCTGTAGGAAAGAAGAATAGGAACTGTCTAAAAAACAGCTTTTTGTTTCTCTTTTGTTCCTTTATGTGTTGAATTAAACTTTGTAGGGTTTGAGTAGAGATAAAGTTATTTTTCAATTTTGAAGAGCATATCAGTTTGTTGTGGCCCTTAATGCATCAATATGACTTATCACCAAATTTGATGTGGGAGTTCTTAGAAGAGGTTGAATGACAATTAGGCTGTTTGGCCCGTTTGCAGTAGGCCTGTAGTTGCGTGGGATTGGGTATATTTTACAATTAAGTTGTTTTATATTCTTTAATTCTTTCTGGTGGAGTTAGGAGTAGTGATGTTCTGTTTTGGGACTACGAACGTGCATGTAACGAGTTTTGAGAACCAAGGTACAGAAGGATTCATATGCAGTATGATGATAGGTTATTATATGCCTAGTAAAAAATTGCTTTTGATGAACTTTTTAAGTCTTTTCTAACTTAAAATGAAAAAATTATTAAGTGCTTCAGACTCAGCGTGTTTCTTGGCCTGTGGACCAAGAAATTCATGTATTTTACTTCACACTTTTTTATTATCATTTACCATGAACACTAGCTGCTTGTTGATTTTCTATTAAAGATTCAGTACAATTTCTATTGGTGAAAATAAAATAAAAATTATCAATTTTGCTGTAAGAATATTGTATTGAAGTTGTGTTCTCTCTCTTTCCTGTGCTAGTTTCATGAAACTTGTTCTGTTTTGTACTAATGCATTTTTGGCATCAACTCAAATACAATGCATTCATTAAGTAGATGGGATATAAGATGGACTTGTACTTTTAATATATCAGCTACCGGCTCTGTTAAATTTCTGAAGGAATAATGATTTTTTTGTGAACTTTATGCTAGCTATATTGGAAATACCGGTGTCAATATAAGATCACAATCTTGTTAATTGAAGCTTTTTGGTTTCTGTTAAAATTATAACTCTATAATTTCAGGTTGTCCTGGGAACATTGCTGGCTGCATTGGTACCTGTTGTTGGATTTAATGCAGTCATGACATCAGAGCATTTTGCATCATTTTTGGTGAGTATAGTTTCTTTCGGCTGGAGTCTGTAATTTATGGTTTTCTTCTTAGTATTTGTTTTCCTAGTAAACTGTTTTATATTTTTGTGGTTGTGATGCCAAAATAATGGCAATCAAGTATGTTTTTATTCCTCTCTCATACAATGTTTTCTTCTTGTTAATTTTCATCTGCAGGTTTTCATTATTATCCATGTGGTGGCTCTTGTGTATTATATCAAAGGCATGCTCTCAGCCAAAATGTTTAAAGTAGCTGTCACACTTGTTGTATCTGTTGGCCTGTAAGCTTCCCCTTTCCTTTGTTTATTTTAATAGTGGATGAAATAAGAAAATTAATATTCTGATTGAAATAAAGGCAGAATACTATAAATTCCTTTGGTATAAATCAATTTTTTTTTCATTATTAATAATGGCATATATACTTGCTCAAACAGTAAACTGTTGTTCTTTGTGATCAAAGCTAATCTGCATAGTTTCATATTATTTCCTCTTCAGGGTAGTCTGTTGTGCTGTGCTAGCGGTTCTCGTAGCATTGGTAGCTTCCAGCCCAACAATGGGTTGGAGTGGAAGAAGTTTGAGTCTGCTTGATCCGTAAGTGTCTAGTCTCATTTTTGTTTCATCTTTTTTTCACTGATTTACTCTAATGCACTCTTGTTCATTATTCAATGGACTGAGGAAGATACATGTAATGAGGGATAATAACATCTTTTGAGGCAACCTGAGGCCTAATTCGCCCAAACTCTTGGGTTGCTATTGTTTTGTTCTTGATTGGGCTCTGTCGAGTTATATAAACTTGGAGGACTTGCACTCACACTCACTCCCTTCTCTTTATTTACATTTTTGAAAATTGTTTGCCCCCTTTATTTTGTTATTGCTTTCCTAGTTCATTTAGAGCAGTAATTATGCCTGCTAAGAGAATGTTTTTTAGTATGATTTCAGACTTCTAAATTAGCTCCGAAAAATCTTTTGTTTTTCTACTACTTATTTTCACTGCTTTCTCACAGAACATATGCGAGCAAGTATATACCAATTATTGCTAGTGTTAGTGAACATCAGCCACCTACTTGGCCATCTTACTTCATGGACATTAATGTTTTGGCATTCTTGGTTCCAGCTGGCATTATTGTAAGTCTCCAATTCTCTACATACTATGGCTTCTCACCTACAAGATGTGTGCATTAATTCCATCATTATGTTCCATTGGCAGGCATGCTTCTTGCCTTTGTCTGATGCAAGCTCATTTGCTGTCCTATATCTTGTGACATCTGTATATTTTTCCGGAGTGATGGTAAGGACCCATTTGGACATCCAATCTCTGTTTATTTTTCTTTATCTTTCTCTTCATATATAACTCTCTGCAATTATTGTTTGAACTGATATTACAGGTACGCCTTATGCTTGTACTTGCTCCCGCAGCGTGCATCACATCTGGTATTGCTCTATCTCAAGCTTTTGATGTATTCACACGATCAATCAAGTTTCAACTACCTGGTGTACTAGGAAATTCTGAAGTTGATGTAAGCATTTCTACACTACAAGTTGGCCATCCCATTATTCAATGAAGTCATTTAGCTTTACGACTAACATTCTGATACCTGGATTATTTTGACCATTAAGGCAGGGGATAATAGCTCTGGTAGCATTGTAATGGGAAATGATGCACCAATGGCTGATAAAAGTGAAGAAACATTAAAGGAACGGCCCTCAAGAAAGAGCAAGAAGAAGGAAAAGGATCAAGTTGAAAAGGCTCGTGTAGAAAAGACTTCCACTAAGTCCAAAAGTGAAAAGAGGCTGCTAGTTTTACCTTTGGAGTCATCTCTAATTGCTCTTCTTTTACTTGTGTTTATGGGTGCATTCTATGTGGTATTTATCATCTTTTTGTTCTTTCTAAACATTATTTTAACATTCTGCCCCTATTCTAGCAGTTATGGTTTATAATACTGTTGCCCGGCCAGTAAGGGGTCTGACTATAAATATGGTTTTTGACCTTTTAGGTTCATTGTGTCTGGGCAGCAGCAGAAGCTTATTCAGCCCCCTCCATTGTTTTAACTTCATATACAAACGACGGTATGCATGTATTTGATGATTTCCGAGAGGCTTATGCTTGGTTGCGGCACAATACTGAGGTGGATGACAAAGTAAGGATTCTACTTCCCTGTTTTACGGAATCTTTCTTAGCTTTTTGTGACTGTTTATGTAGTTTATTAAGAGACCTTATGTCCAAAATCTATAGTTGCTTTTGATTCCTTTTCCTTTTGTTTTTTCCTGGGATCATGGCTTTTAGATGTCGTTTTATGATCTCTTTTAATCTGAGTTTTCAGGTTTACAAGATTACATTTGAATTGTTTTCCCTTCTGCAAACAGTCCTGGAACATTTTCGTCTTTGTTACTTCTATTTTAGTATGCTTGTTTGAAATATCCACATTCTCTCCATATTTTCTATTAGTGTGAAATAGATAGGCACAAAATGATGCATACATTGGCAAGTTGTCTGGAGCAACTAGAATCAGCTGTCTTTACTACTGGGTTCAGTGGCACCCAAGTTAATGACATTCTATTATCTACTAGCTCTATCATGCTACTTTTACCTTGATGGATTTTATGACCTGAATTCTAGGTTGTGAAAAAAATTCAACCTGCTTTGAATCTTTCCATTTTGAATATCCAACATGGCTTCTTTAACCAAATGAAGATTTTATTCTTACTGAAAACTTCTCACAGGTTGCATCGTGGTGGGACTATGGTTACCAAACAACTGCCATGGCTAACCGTACAGTCATTGTGGACAATAATACCTGGAACAACACTCATATTGCAACTGTTGGTACTGCCATGTCTTCTCCTGAAAAGGCAGCTTGGGAAATATTTAACTCCTTGGATGTAAAATATGTACTTGTCGTCTTTGGAGGTTTGCCTCTTTCTCGTTCGTTCAGATTAGCATCCTAAAGATTATCAGTCTCATGGGTTACTTCACTCTTTAGGTCTTGTTGGCTACCCCAGTGATGATATCAATAAGTTCCTGTGGATGGTCCGTATAGGAGGGGGTGTTTTCCCTCACATCAAGGAACCTGATTACCTGGTAAATCCTGTTTGTTGCAATAACTACTAAAAGGAAATGAATTTTTGTATTTTTGGCTTCTTGTTCATGATAGAACATTAGATGCAGTTGGTTAAGTCTCTGCATTGCAGAAGTTGTGTAACTTATATAAACCTCTGTTTTTTGGTTGAGAATCTGTCTTATATTTTGGCTTTGGTATTACTTTTTTTTTGTTTAAAGATATTACTAACTCTTTTATTTGCTTTCTTTCGAAAGAGAGATGGCCAGTACCGGATTGATTCTCAGGCCACTCCGACTATGCTAAATTGTCTCATGTACAAACTTTCATATTACAGGTCTGCTTTTGCTCTAAGCTTGTGAATTTACATGTGTAAAATTTGGCTGTTGGAGTAGTTATTTCATTCCATATATTTCTTTCAGATTTGTTGAGACTGATGGCCAAGGCTTTGATAGAGTGAGGCGGACGGAAATTGGGAAGAAATATTTTAAACTTACACATTTTGAGGAGGTAAGACCATTTAAAATTTTCTTTGAATAAAAAAAGTGCACTAGTGTTAAAACAGCTAGTTGTCAAAAGAAAAAAAATAATAATTCTTTGCAAGTTTTGAGGGTGACTATTAAAAGGGATGCTCAGATGTTTGGCAGAAAGTCTGCATGAATATACATTCACGAAGGACAATTGCATCTCTGGTTGCCTCAATATTAACATAGGATTTTTGGGACCAGATTTAGATTTCATATACATTCACAAAGGACAATTGCATCTCTGGTTGCCTCAATAAAATTAGGAGAAAATTTAAGGGATGTTGGGCCTGCTCTGTGTCCATCTTGTGCATTGTTCATATTGTCTATGCTTCTGATATCTATAGCTTGTCTAAGTATCCATATGTTTTTTTTATCTGTACTCGTGCACATTTAATTTTGAGGAAATACAATTTTGCTCCATATCATTTTGAGGGAATAAACTGATGGATGAATCATTTATCAACTAATGACCTGAGATTTATTTGATTAAATCTGTCCCATATCAATTTAGGTATTCACTACTCACCACTGGATGGTCCGGATATACAAATTGAAACCTCCAAGGAACAGGATTCGTGGAAAGACAAAGAAATCTAAGTCGGTATGTATGATTGTCAGATTTTCTGCTTATTTCTGTAACATAAGTAGAGATTTGTTTAGACATGACCTAATCTTTACTGGTTTATTCCTTTGTGGCAGAAAACTAGCTCAACTATCTCAAAAAGAAGTGGAGCAAGAAAGAAGAATCCTTGGCAGTAGGAAACATCTTTTTGTAGGCAAATGTTTTAGATTACTTGTCTGTAACTCAATTTTAACTGCACTTGAGCCTATTGAGAAGGATCACACAGGCATAGTTGGTCATTTCTTTTACGGAAATTGAAATGGTAAATTAAAGGATTTTGCAATCATTTCATATGTTCATCAATATAATGTCTAAAATTTTAGGGAAGAACACTAACAAGATTAGGTTAGTTCATTCGGCTAAGCATGTCTGGAAGTATTGAAGTCCTTCCACACAGTGACCGTTGTTTAATTAAATGAATTCCTATCTTACGTCAGGTTGAGGGAAAGCCTAGCAAATTGTCAGATACTTGCAACTGATTTGATTGATTCATTAGTGCTCTTTGCCTCGATCCTGTGTCTTTGACTACTTTAGCCGCCCGTGTCTTTTACATTGATTTGATCTAGAGGAGGATGCATACTTGAATTGAAGGCATGTCATGGTTAAAATGTTGCTGCCTTCCTCATTGTACTGTTGCTGACTTCCTCATTGTACTATTCTCTTCTTTTCTTCCCTGCCCGAGCATTCCATGCACGGATTCTCACTCAGTCCTAGTGATGGGGGCGGGGGGGGATAGCATGTATGCTAAAAGAAGAATAATCTAATTTATCATAGATTGCGGAACTGAACTTGAGGATGCAAGGCAATAATGCCCATATTTTGAATTTCGTTACAGCCTTATAGTGTAAGTTATAAAATGATTAGAGCAATTAGGACTGCTATCTACTAAATTTTAAGGGTATTACTTTTGTGACAAGTTATTGTCACGTTTTATATTAAATAAAAATTGGGTGAATCTTGAGTATATAAACGTGGGTATATAATATTATTTAACAGGTTAATTTTTTGAATTAATGACAAGCGCTTGATTTGTAATAAGTGGTATTAGATTGCGTAACCGAACTTGAGGATGCAAGACAATAATGTCCACATTTTGAATTTTGTTACAGCCTTGTAGTGTAAGTTATAAAATGACTAGAGCAATCAGGACTGCAATAACTGTTATCTACTGAACTGTAAGGGTATTACCTCTGTGACAAGCTATTGTCACGTTCTATATTGAATAGAAATTAGGTGAATCTTGGATATATAAAGGTGGGTATGTAATATTATTTAACAGGCTAGTCTTTTGGGTCAATGGCAAGCCCCTGGTCTGTGACAAGTGGTATCAGAGCAAATTTATATTTTCATTCGTATGTGAGCCCTTAAAATTGTTCAAATGGAGATTGTCATGTGAGATGTGGATTTCTTATGCAGTCAAGGGATAGGCAATACGGGTTAAGTAGGCTTTAAAAATTGTGTCTTGAGCCCCAATGGAGATTGTCACGTGAGTAGTGGATTCCTTAGCCCCGAGGGGATGGGCAATATGGGCCAGGTTGATTCTTGAATTTAGGCCACACCGTGACGAAGATGTCACGTAATTGAGTGGAGGAGAATGTCACGTCCTACATCGAATAAAAATTAAGTAGATCTGAAGTATATAAAGGTAGATATGCAACATTATCTAACAGATTAGTCTTTTGAGTTAATGGTAAGCACCCGATCAATGACACTAAGCATGCTCTAGAGGCACACTGTTAAACCTCTATTGTGGTTAAGAACCTGCAAATTGAAACATCCCAATGTAAAACCGGCAACTGAATATATTAATTTCAATTTTCAGGCGTATCTTAATACGGCCCTGATGTATAGTTGCTTCGGTCTCCAATATAGATTAAAATGTGGATTCTATCATCCAAATAGTAGCAACAAACTGATTCCAACAGCAATCGACGCGACCATGTTAACTAGTTATCGAGCCCCTTCATTTTAAAAAAAAGTTTGGTCTAAGCATATGCTAACAAATCATAAATGCTATCCAACACCAATGTATGCTCCAACACTCCAATATCTGCCCCAACAAGCAATACAAAATCATGGCTTTATATTTATGGTAATGATCACTGTACAGAATGTCTTGAGTATTTGACACTAGATATAAATAAAATCTCTACAAAACAAAACAATTTTCTACAAATTACATAGCCTCCTCTCTGTACTCTACAGCTCATCACTTTTCCCTGCTATGAAATATAGCAAAAAAAAAAAAAAATTATGAGTAAGCAGCAGGAAAACCTCACTGTCTCCATTGAATGCCTCTAAATGTGGTAACATTTATAGAAGAGTCATCCCTTGGTATGAAGCAATCATCCAGCCTGAAGATGTCAAACAACCAACGCCAACACCATTCTTCAAGATCTATAAATCCCAAGTCTCATTGGTCCTTTAGACCAAGGCCAGGGTCCATGAACTTATTAACTTAATAGCTGATGAAGACTTCCAACTAAAAAGAACCAACCTATAAAATTACTATGCAAGAGCCTTATTTTGTCTACAATTACAACCGCTGACCAAAGCCTCTGCCAAAAGCATGCTGTAGGGAACATTAAAATATGGTTCACAATTAATAGTCGGCAAAGCTATAAGATGTCAAGAATGAGCACCAAATCAATTGTGACCTAAAGTTGCATGATCTCAACATTATATGCATACCAAAACTATAATTTCTTTGGCAAGTTGTATGTCTTTTTTAGGAATTTCGTAGCTGTCTCATCATTCCGATAACACAAAACCCGTAGGACTGTGTTCGGTTCATTGGGATTCCAATGCCCTGGAGTTGGAGGTAATGGAAGTCTAGATTTAACAGAAGAGCCATAACTCTCCAAAGTCAAATGTTTGAATTGCTCAATTAGGCTCTCAGTATCATTACGGTATAATGGGAGAACACGTTTAACTGAAGTTGAAAACTTATCTATCAAGTCAGCTGGCAATCCATCCCCATTTGACCAGAATAAATCCATGAGAAACTTAAAATCCTCTTCTATCATCTCAGAATCTGGATGAGTGAAAGCTCGGGAAGGGCCTCCAGCAAGCAAAATCAGCAGAAACCCTTCAAAAGAAGCTTTCATAATGTCAGTAATAACGCGGGTTCTGACTCTATCATGCACTGTTGATGATATAACTTCCAAATGTTGCTCAAGCTCCTGAAGAAATGGTTCAATCCTAGAAGATGAAACTTCTCCAACGTACAAGCCATCCCAAAGAACATGACTTAAATCATGGAAGATGATCTTGTATGCTATTGCCTCACTAAGTTGTTGGATCCCTTCCACACAAGCAGCAGCTGAAAGCTCAAACCTTTTCTCCATCCTATTTGAGATACTGTCTACATGAGTGGATTCAGAATTCCTTAATTGGTTAATTGTCCTCCTCTCCAAGATCTCCAGCTCTTTCCGAATGTGCTGGAAAGTATTAATGCGACAGCATATTTGGAGTATTCCAAAGGAGTTATCCCCATTTGTGGTCCCAACCTGGGATTTCCTCTTCTGTGCTGTTTGCAACTTTTCTTTTTTCTTGAACACACCGAATTTTGACCCTTTTGTACACCTTGTCAGAGCAGGCATAGTGGGAATAAAAGTATTGCGACTTCCTGCAGATTAGGAAAGAATATGCAGTCAAACAAAAGATAAACAACCAAAATTTATTTTTACGCTCTATGAAACATACCACACCCAGATTTTGCCTTTAATATGTAATGTTGAAGACACCCATCAAGACCACTAATCAACTCAGGAAGCAAGACAGAATGCATGGGTATTGGTAACATTAAGAAAGCTTCCAAAGTTTCATCCACAGTTCGAAGGACTTCTACGGCAGAAGGAGCAAAACTCTCTTTATTTGCCTGTGGATTCCAAACCTACATAAAAGAGGTTGACAGGTTAGGCTTCGCAATTAGAAGAGAGTTACATCTCAAATAAGTGTTCTGGAATGAGATAATATAACAAAAGAAGGGTAAAGTCACATGATTAAAACTTACTAACACAGAAATGAATGGAAGTGTCATTGCAATATTTAAAAAGCATTCCACCACATAATTTCTCAACATACAAACAAAACTGACAATGGAAAGAACTACCACAGGGATTGAAATCCAATCACCAAACAGTCAGACTACATCTAATCTGCATGATGACGTATCCTAAATAACTCTCAAGCAGATCAGCAGGTTCAGGACAAGACACAGATTGCAATCAAATCAAGTACCTTCCCTTTCCAATAACTTTGAATTAGATACTCAAGGAAAACCTTCATACCTCTTGTTGCAAATTCCTGTAAACCCATTCCTTCAGTCTATCCACTCTAATATTTATCCATGATTTCACAAGATTGGCAATTGCAGATTCAGCCTCATAAGGAGGCATCTCCTGTATTATTGACTTCCCACCATCCTCACTGTCTACTGAATCTTCAACTGCAATTTGCACAAGATTTTTCTCCAACCTGTCAGCAGCTAATAGCACTTGTATAGAATCAGGTGTTAACTCAGTAATGCCTGAAACAAATCGCTTCAGTTCATTCCCATAGCAAGAATGAAGAGTGGATGCAGCTACACCTGCTGCAAGAGGATGCCATCTCTTCAGTATTGGGCTATATATTGTTTTCTCGTCAAAAGCCAGTTCAGTAACATCCTGTGCAAGGAGGGAAAGAAAAGGAAGATGATTTTGCTGGTTTTTGGACAATTGCTTCAACTTCTTCAATTTCTGTCATTATGCATATCGAAAAAAAAATGAGTCATAATTTTACAGCAAAATAAGCAGGCAAATCTTAATGGAAAGTAGAGCAGTTCCGCAACAGCGTTATGCTGAAGCGAAAGGAACTTGCCTGAGTAAAAGCAGTGCACAACGATGATCTTATGTATGTATCAACCCTATCACGAGCCACATAAAGTTCTCTTTTCTTTCGAATATACTCTTGAGAGATATCTTCTACCAATATCTTAGCTGATAAAACCCCAAGCGAAACAACACTTTGCATTGAATCAATATTGTCATTGTGGAAAGTATCATGGTAAGCACGAAGACTTTGTTCAGCCCAATCCAATATTGTACTCAACGTTGAACTCAAAACCTTAGAATACTCAGCATCCTTGACTGCCTTTGCATCTTTTTCAACTTCCATCAACAGATTATTGGCAGCAAATAATAGGTCACTTTCCACCTGGCCAGTTGAAACATAACGGTGAAACAAAATCCAACAGAAAAAAAGATTATGCAGCATTTGATTAATTCCTAGAATCCCCCATGCCTTCTTGGTGAGTTCTAGAACCTCATCAACCTCTTCAATAACAGATGTTTCATCATTAACATCAAAACAAGCTTCTAAAAGAATATGGTAGATTCTGAGATTTAACGGAAATCCATCAGCCCAGTGGCATTTATCAGAAACAGACCCGTCAAAGGATCTACAAGCGAGAGACATAACAACACTCCTCAGAACTTGCATGGATTCATTATTCTTTCCAATTTCCAAGGGTCTTTCTAGAGCCCCACGAATAATTTTCTGAAGTTGCTGTGGAGCAGTATTGGTTGTATCATGTGGCAGGTGAGGATGCAAAAGAAGTCCAGCTTCAAGAAGCTTGAAATTTCTTCTCTTCCAAGCTTCATATTCTTGCTGACTGGGAAAATCCGAAGACTTGACCTGCTGCAACATCTCTAATGGCAGAACCATTGTTTCTATACGCTTTCCAAGCTGAAACAAGCACATAACAATAAAGCTAACAAATTAGCTACAATCAATTAAAGAAAATTTCCATATCCCTTGAAGAAAAGAGAAAAGAAATCTAAATTTCAAAGAAGAAAAATAAAAATCCTGAGTAGAGACAATTTTGATCCCAACAAAAGCTACATTTTCAAAGAGGACAGATGACGCCTTGCCAAATAGTAAGCAGGGAGAAAATAATAGAAAGATTCCATTTAGTTCATGAGAAAATTAACCAAAATTAGTTAACGGCTACTTCAACCAAATCTCATGCTCTTTTTTTATTATCACACAATGAGAAAATTATTGTGTTTTTCAATTCTCAATTAACAGAAGCAGGCGATTCTCTATTTGCTTCGAAACAGAATTCTCTATCCACAGTTTCAACGCACAAAAAATTTAAATTATTTTTTTTCTCAAGAACATTAAAAAAAATTAAGATAACAATAATTTAGAATAATAAGTCTAAAAAAACGAAAATTCTATTTTTCCTGTTCATTTTACTCCTGTTTCCCTCAACTTTTCTCGTCAACCAAACACAACTCTCTATCTCTCACTCGCTCGCTCACTCACCTGACCAGCAGCAATTCTCAGCAATGCTCTCCTGATTCTGGAATCAGTCTGTTCCGAGATTCGCATCTGCACTCTCATCAGTTCCCCCACCGTGGCCGCTCGCTTCGCCTTCCCTTGACTGACCGGCTCACCGCCACCAACACGCTTCTTAACCGATTTCATGCCCAGCGCCTTCTTAACCTTACTCGCCGCGCTCGACGTCAGCGATCGCTGCAGCGACGGCGCCGCCGACAGTGCCGGAGCCCGCTCCGTCCTCTCCGACTGCGGTATGTAAGTCAACGGGCGAGCGCCGGTGCTCCGGCAGGCTCCGACGAGGATCTCGTAGGCGGTTTCCCGGAGCTCCGAGTGGGACAAAGTCGGGGCCGCCTGGTCGAACGGAGAAGCTAGGTCTTGGGTCGGGTAAACGGGCATTATGTGAACGTTATTGTTGTTGTGTGTCTTGGAATCTGCAGGAGCTAAATTTTTGTCCGGAAAGAACTGAGACATATTATGTTTAATTGAATTTTGGCGATGGGAAGGAGGCTTAAAGAGCACGGCGATTCTGGGTCTGGGGAATTGTATGTGTATGTGTATGTGTATGTGTATGTGTATGTAGGAGTTGGATTCTTGCTTGGCTTTTAAGGAAGCGATGATATAAGAATTAGAATGTTAGTAGTAACAAAAACAAAAGGCTTTGAAACGCAGAGCACGTTGGCCGGGTGGATTGGCTTGAGATTGTGACGATACTTCACTTCATACAAATTGAATTGGTTTGGTCATGGCGCGTGTTGAACGGATGAGCTTTTCTAGGAAGTTTCTTTCTTGTTATATTTTATCAAGTTCAAGTAGACAAATTCCCACCTTTTTAAAATATAGACAAAATTATAGTGAAATCCTTTTAATTCAAAGTAAATTATAAAATGGCATTGTTTTGGTTTAATCTAGTAAAAAGATTTCATTTTTGACTCCATTCACGTTTTAAAAAGAGATAATGAGTTTGGTATTCTTATTATTTAATAGCGGCATATCTAAAAACACTTGTTATTTTTTATTAAAGAAAAAGAAAGATGTATTGTGACACCATCATGGCAACTTAATTTCTTGGATATCATCCATGAAATGCATTACCTCATTTGGGTAATCAATCCGTATCATCGTGACAAGAGTTGGGAGGAGTACACATTGATCTTATTCCAGCAATGTTGTTTCTTTTGAATATCTATTTTTACCATTTAATTTCACTTGTTTGAGTGAAATTTAACTGAAAGTGGGCATGGGAAAGAAAGACGATGGATGGGACAAGCTTCCTTCATTAGGTTTAAGTGAAAGTTGAAGGCGTGTAAAGAATGAATACGATATGAGCGTAAAGCCCCAACTAACTGACAAAATGACCGAATTAATTCCCACTTTACTTTATGACAGCAACTTTACACTGTCCTGTCCACCGATACTTCTGCTAATTCTACCACTTGTATAAAGTTTGCCGTCATGCTCTTTCGATTAGCTTTTAATTGCAGCCTTCGGGTCCACCTTGATTTTAATTTATATGTTTATGGTTATGGACTTGAGGTTTATACCACACCCAGAATTAGAACAAGCAAGTCCAGTTTGTGTATTTTTGTATCAAGTATGAGAATATAACGCTTTTCTCTAAAAAAATATAAAAAGAAAACCATTAATTCACTGGGGAAGGGGCTTTTTATTTATTTGCCCCTTCTCCGGTGGATCCACAGCCCATTTATCTTCATTTAGTTTCTTCTTTACAGTTTTTTTTTTGTTTTGTTTTTTCTTTGTTTTTCTGTTTTGTTTATAGGCAACTAGGTTATACCCGACGATTGGGCCTCATAGAGTTGTTTCGGCCACTTAGCCATCGTTGAAGCTGTCCTTCGCATGAGTCGCACCATTTGGGACTACAGTGTACTCTTCAGCCCTCATCAAAATTTCCCAACAAGTTTAGTCATCACTGGAGTCTCATTGCTGACGAGTCGACTCGATTTTGGTCGGACACCTGAGTCCCATTGATTTTATGCCGATTGCAGCATTTTAACGTCAACTTTCACACTCTTCCGTCACCTTTTCTAATCTTTACCACCGAAGCCAACCACCATAAGGAATAACCATAATCAATCGAGCGAACCAAACTCTCCGACAATCGTTCTATACTCAAATTCAATGAAAAGCATCTTTCAATAACTCATGTTCCTTTACAACCACCCAAAAATACTAAGACAATCTGATGATTAATTGTGGTTGTAATTTATGATTAATAGATAGTTTGAAGTATGAAAATTAATTAAGTTATATGTTAGAGTATTATATGTAATTTTTTCTCATGTGAAGAATTTTATTATTTTTTAATGATGTTATTTTTCTCTTGTTTAAGAGTAAATTTTTTCTTACGTAAGGTTAGGTCTCTTTTATTTTATATAAAGATAATGATTCTTTTTAGAATATTCTCTGTTAAAAAAATATTGTATCTTTTTATAAAAAAGTTTTAAATTCAAATCAGTCATTATAAATTTATTTAAATTTTGTGTAATGTCTTAATAATTTTTTAATTTTATATTAAAAATTTAATAATATAATATTATTAATTTTTTTCAATGATATTAGATTAATGATGATTAAAAAGAAAATTAATACCACACCGAATGCTCCATATATTGTTGGAAATTTCAGGCTACCCTCCAAAAAAAAGTGAAGGTTAGTTTTAATTTAATACGATTACAAAAATGAAAAAACCAATTGAATGAAACAATGGCATACAGTCTCGTAAGCACGAGAAGGCCTGAATGCTTGGCTTGGCTTGGCTCGGCTCATAATTGGCGGGTTTCCAGTAGTGCAGTTTTCTAGTTAATTCTTATTAGAGGGTCAAAATAATTATCTATGAGAATAGCAATATGTTGTCAACTTATCATGTGATGTGAGGTTGTTGAGCATAGCGCTGAATGCTGATTAGTGATTACGCGGCCTACAGTCACTTGACACTTGATGGCATTCGGCTCTTGGGGTTCCAAAAATGAGCCCCCACCACCCCAATCAAGACGAAACTGTCATGATAATTTTTATCTCATAACATGTTTCGAACGACTTTATCTCCTAAACGGCTAAACACTCGAGTCCTTTCATGATAATTTAAAACGAAAAAGATACTCACAGTTCTTGAATATAATTAATAACAGCAGTATGATATAAAAGTAAAATATATTTATGCGAATAATGATACAATTTCATAAATTAAAAACATTAAAACGTGGTTATTAGATTACCTTATAGCTTCGTTTGGACAGTAAGTTAAGGTCGAAGATTAGTTGAGGATGGCACAAAGTTGCCGTTTATGCAACGCATCTGGCGAATAAAACCTTATTATAAGGTGATTTGTCTTTAATATTCAACAGATTTCTACCAAATCAATTTCTTTTTTTTTTTTAATGTGGCACACATGCAAAGGTGAGTTGTTAAGGTCAAGCTTAAATGAAAGTTTTTAGTTTTCTTTTGTCGTACTCCATAGTCCATGGATCTGATAATTTTTAGGTGTTGTGTCAATAACATAAAGTTACCTAGCAAGTAAATTGATTAGACAGTCTCACACCTACATTACTTCAATTCACTAAACCTAATTTTGACCCACATTCTCCTTCGAATTCATATTTCACCAAATTATGGAGGTAGTATCGTTCCTACATTTATTTAACATTCTCATGTACTATTTTAGGCGCCATATCAATTGCCCCACATAACGGAAAAACTGTTATTCAAATTTAGAACCCAGAAATGAAAGCCAAGCACAATCTCCGCCAAGCCATTGACTCGCTCTACTCTCGTGGCCAAGCCACCACTGAAGAAGCATACACTCGCCTAGTTCTCGAATGTGCTCGAGCCAAAGATGTTGAACTGGCCAAGAGATTGCAAACCCACATGGATTTTCATTCCTATGAACCGAACAGCACATTCCTTCATAATCGTCTCCTTCATTTGTATGCAAAATCAGGGAAATTATCATACGCACGGGACCTGTTCGATAGAATGCCCCGAAGAGATATTTTTTCATGGAACGCTATGCTTTCCGCTCATGCAAGATCTGGGTCCGCTGAGGATTTGAGGGTAGTGTTTAATAAAATGCCGCTTCGTGATTCTGTTTCATATAATACAGTGATTGCGGGTCTTGCAACTAAAGGTTTTTCATGCGAGGCATTGGAAGTTTTCTCGAGAATGCAGATAGATGGATATGAGCCTACAGATTATACTCACGTGAGCGCATTAAATGCATGTGCACAATTGTTGGATTTGAGGCCCGGAAAACAGATTCATGGAAAGATTGTTGTTGGCAATTTGGGAGGTAATGCTTTTGTTTGGAATGCTTTGGCTGATATGTATGCAAAGGGTGGAGAGATTGATAAGGCAAGATGGTTGTTTGATCGAATGAGTAATAAGAATGTAGTTTCATGGAATTTGATGATTTCAGGATATCTGAAATATGGGCAGCCTGAGAAATGCATTGAGTTGTTCCATGAAATGCAGGTCTTGAGCTTGAAGCCTGATGATGTTACAGTTTCAAATGTTCTTGGTGCTTACTTTCAAAGTGGACATATAGAGGAGGCAGGTGGGTTATTTTATGCGATTAAAGAGAAGGATAAGGTTTGTTGGACTACAATGATTGTTGGTTATGCTCAACATGGGAAGGAAGAGAATGCTCTGATGTTGTTCGGCGAGATGCTATCAGAAGATGTAAGGCCTGACAATTTTACTATCTCAAGTGTGGTTAGTTCCTGTGCCAAACTAGCATCTTTGTATCATGGTCAGGTTGTTCATGGCAAAGCGGTCCTTCTTGGGGTTGATGATGATTTGCTAGTGTCTAGTGCCCTTGTTGATATGTACTGTAAATGTGGAGTTAGTAATGATGCTTGGATGGTATTCGATATGATGCCAACCAGGAATGTAGTTTCTTGGAATTCTATGATCAATGGCTATGCACAAAATGGACGGGATTTAGAGGCCTTAGCACTATACGAAAAAATGTTGCATGAGAATTTAAAACCCGATAGTTTTACCTTTGTGTCTGTTCTGTCTGCTTGCATCCATGCTGGCTTGTTTGACCGGGGGCAAACCTATTTTGATTCAATCAATAAAGTGCACGGATTAACACCATCTCTGGATCATTATGCCTGTATGATTAATCTCCTTGGTCGCTCAGGTTACTTGAACAAAGCAGTAGATCTGATTGAAAGCATGCCCTATGAACCAAATTCTCTAATTTGGTCCACCCTTTTATCTGTTTGTTCAATGAAAGGTGACGTCAAACATGGAGAGAAGGCTGCAAGATGTCTCTTTGAATTAGAACCTCTGAATGCTGGTCCTTACATCATGCTTTCCAACTTGTATGCTGCCTGTGGTAGATGGGAAGATGTTGCATATTTGAGGTCTCTCATGAAATGCAAGAATGTTAAGAAATTTGCTGCTTACAGCTGGATTGAAATAGATAACAAGGTCCACAAGTTTGTATCAGAGGATCGAACTCATCCAGAAACAAAAATTATATATGGAGAACTAAGCAGACTGATTAAGAAGCTACAGGAAGTCGGCTTCACTCCTAACACTACATTGGTTCTACATGATGTGCAGGAGGCAGAAAAATTTGAATCTATTTGTTATCACAGCGAGAAACTTGCTCTTGCATTTGGTTTGATAAAAAAACCTCATGCAGGGACACCCATAAGGATTATGAAGAATATTCGTGTTTGTGGTGACTGCCACGTGTTTATGAAGTTTGTGTCTAAATTTATTGGACGCCCTATTATCTTGAGAGATTCTAATAGATTCCATCATTTTGTTGGAGGGAATTGCTCCTGCAAGGATTACTGGTAGTGAAAAGTCCCGAGGAAGAGTTAAATGCTTAGGTTATAGAGTTTGTAAAGTAAACCTTCTTCAACCAGGACAATAGTTGGAAGTGACAACGTGTTCTTTCTGAAAAATTTTAAAAGACCCATTGAATTCCTCGAAAGACTAAAGAAGAAAATGATTGAAACTGAAAAGTACACCGGTTGCTACAATGAGAGAAATGGCAAAAATAAAATTTCCCAGAATTTGCTGAGAAGGGTTGGAATCCTTTTATGAGTTTGAAAATACACGAAATTAGGAATTTTATATAATGCATACAGTTTTAGAAGAAACTAATTCCAGAACTCCATAAACTTTGTTCCTGACAAGCTAGAAGGAATTGTCAACAACATAAATTTTGCAGAATGCTTCGAGGAAGTCAGGAGTAGGACATAGATATGGTAAAGAAAGTGCAGAATGCTTCAAGGAAGTCAGGAGCAGGACATAGATATGGTAAAGAAAGAAAAACATTTTTGAAGTATTTGTTGATTTTATATTAATTAAGATTCTTAACAGGCAGCCAACTGATTGATTATGATAACCATTGCACTGGCATTCCGGATCTTTTCAAGTATAGCTACCTATTCTCGTCACGCAGACAGAATGTTGGATGGGAAAGAAATAATCAATATGGCATACATACTGTATCAAATATCTGATGTTCCAAAACACAGCATCACAAAAACTTCAGGAAGTTGATCATGAAATCAAGACACGTATCAGTACCATACATCGGATGGTTGTTTTATCCTAGTTACAATTGCAATTGTCCGGACAATTTGTTTAAAGTTTTCGTCCCGATTTTCCTTAACAGCACTTATCAAGATGGCCTCAAAATTTAACCATCTATCTCACTGTCCATTGTCTAGTAGCTTGTAGTCTGTATGGATTACTGCTACAGCTCTCACAATTCTCAATGCCATCTCAAATGAAAACCAATTCCATTTGAAGTAAAAAGTGCTCCATGGTCTGAATGCAGAGAAGAAGTGCTATACATAATTATTCTAGTAATGGCAGACCCATCTTAAAATATCGGTTGCAGGTTTTATGGTTGTGAAATACGTTGGCATATTTTTTTTTCAAAGAAAAACAAATAATGCGGAAGGTAGATGTCTTGTTTATAATTACATGTACATGGTTAAAGAATTATTTTAATTTCTTGCTTGTTAAATTTGAATTGATTGATTGTAATTTTTTTTATTATTTCATGTATAGGATTAGAGAATCACTTCAATTCTTTGCTTGTTAAACTTTAAACTGATTGACCACAATTTTTTTTACAATCCTCAAACTTTAAACTCAGCTTAAAATTTTCTCTATTATACTTAATCTTCAATCTCCCTAAGTAATGAGTAGTCTAATTCTCTTTTGTTAATATAAAATACATAAAAGAATTCTAAGTTTACTATCTCATACCTCTCTTATATATTGCCATTACCTAATAATAATTTAGAGTATGATTAGGATTTGAATTAATAGAACGACTGATAGACTTATGAACTTCTTAGTTTTAACTTAAATGCTCTGCCCAAATTATCTCATGATTGTTAAATCTTTTAATTTAAGCTTGTGTTATTTCACTAAAAGTTAAAAAGTTGTACTCTAGTATCTCATACAAAATAAATAAAAGCTTATTTTAATTAAAATGATGTCCATAACTAAAGTTGGGCTTTAAAAAAAATTGACTTGCCCCTTTCAATGACCTATTTATCCTTGAATTGTTGAATGCTATAATGATAATTTTTTAATATGTTTATATTTATAAATAAATATTATTATTTAATAAATAATATATTAAATAAATTGTAGCTATATATTTAAATGATCAAGCACTTCAAATAGCCTAGGTGAACATCACTAAGTATAAATTCTATCTTACAAGTATATATTTCTACGACCTATAAAATTGCATCTCAAAGCCATTGTTCAACTGTTTATGTAGATCTTATTTTATAATAATTCAAAAGACATAACACATCAATATAAATTCATTACTTATTCAATATTAAGGTAAATTGAGTTTATTAAAGTTTTATGAATAAGATCAATGACATTTAATTAATTAAATTAAAATTCACATTAGTTCAATTCAATGTATCATATACACAAACTTTTTTACTTTAAGTCTATTTTTATGATTAAGATAAATATCCACTATAAAAAGTAGAAAAATTATAGTCTTATATAATGAAATATCATTTTTATTAATAATTATGAATATTATTTAATTTATAAAGAACTTATAATCTATATCTTCTATTAACATTATATAATTAATATATAAATAACATACTTTATAAATATAAATTCATCAATATATGTTCACGTATATATACATATATATATGTATGAATAAATTATATTAATAAATAAAATATTATTACATATATTTTAAGGCACCAATAAAATAAAATGTCTAACAAGCCCCAACTTATTTTAAAGCATGCTAAACATCTGTTGAACTATTATATCATATATATGAGTTTCAAAACTATTTGGTGACAAAAACTAATAAATGGATTTGCTAGATTATTTACTATGCAATTTTGGATATTATAACCTCACATTTTTGCATAAACTCTCACACATGAGTATACATTCACTTAAAACATATTAATATTTTATATAACATAAATGCATGAAATGCATGCATGTAAAACTCTCTAGCTATATTTAATTACGTATCGGTAATTTAATTTTTATTCTAAATATACTTTCGTATGGTGGTCGTATTCATTATGAGTCAGACTAATATCCCATTAATTTTTTATTATTAACTAGATATCTTATATCAAATAATAATAAACTATCAATTCTTTTAACTTTTAGTTTTAATTAACAAGAACTCCGTAAGGAGGATATTAATCAACTTAAATTGAGTGTATAATTATTATTTCAATTATTTATATTTTTTAATTAAAATTACTATCATAAGATAGTTAATTTTGTATAAGTCCTATTTTAGATTTCATCTTTTAAGAAAGTCTATCTTGTAACTAATTCCGAATAATACCCTTTATAGAAAATCTTACAATATTTGAGATGAGACATTAATCTATTTTATTTTAGGACTAATAACGGAGGTTGTGGGTTGTAAGCCTGAACTCTCTCCCACTCAATTTTTTTAAAATATATTAATTAATTAATTTAATTGATATTTTATCTATCAATGATTAATTTTTTCAAAATAAAATAATTAATTAAGTTATGTCAATTTTAAAAAATTAATCTAATATAAACTATGACAATAATATTGTCTTAATCTCATTAGAATATTAGTGTCACACAAAATAATATATTTGTGCATGAACATGTGAATGTGGTACCATTAATTTATATAACATGTTATTCAACTAATCAATTAACTAGATTAAATATAGAATCCATAATTCATAACTTTTCCTTGAAAGAAAATGTTAACATCAAGCCTAAATTCTCTAAAAGACTTTTTAAAGTCAACTTGAGTTCATCTATAATATCTATCTCTAATTATTTACTTCTTTTTTATGGATTAGGCATATTGAGCTTTTAATTTTCTTTAATTTATTTATTTTTTAAAATAAAATTTGAGCACATTTAGAGTTAAATTTCTTAATGAGCTTACTTAGAAAAAATATTTTATTAAAATACTTTTACGACCTAATATTTTATTTATAATAGCCTATATCGAGATTTTATAAAGTTTAAATCAAAAGTAAAATAAGTTTGGGCCTACTTTTCATTTACAAAAGCCAAAAATGTGCACAAACCAATTTAAGTCGGATTCGGAGTCTATCTGCGAGTACTTCAAAAATTTACTAACCAAAATAATATTATCCAAAATTAAAGGGGCTTAGTTGATAAAAACTAAAATAAAAATTTTGTTTAGGTCTTATTCGATAATTATTGAAAACCGTCTATCCAAAATAGAATTATAAAATTTAGAGGGGACTCAGTGAAAAAAGTCAAAACAAAACCCTAATATCATCTTTTATTGCCTCGTGTTGCGCCTCTCTCAACATATCCACTACCCAACACCAATTGTCAGCCGCCGTGGTGAGATTGTTGTTGGCCTTAGAAGAAGCTGACCACCTCACCAGCAAGCAATCTATGAGTAAAACGCATTTGCCAACTGTTACAATACCTCTGCTTGCCATCGAAAAGCGAGGATCTTATGTGCCGTAAGTGACCGATGGCGCCACTATCATACACGTCTCACCACGTGTCGCCACGAACTCGTCAAAAATCGATCACGTCAGCAAAGAATCAATTTTCTCATAAAAAAATTGCGGTTCACCACTTTTTTTTTTCAATCATCTTTATTACATTTCATTGACAACAATTGTTTTTACATAAAATTCTATTCCATAAAATGCTTACAGTAAACTTAAGATAAAAAATTTAAAATTTATGAAATTATTTCATTATCCTCCTCTTGTTATATTTAAAAAATAATAATAAATAAATTTCTAATAAAAAATTAAGGCAAAATTATTTATTATATGATTAATAATAATAATAATTATAAATTAATTATACAATTAGTATCACAATAAATAATCACTGTCATTATTAAAAATAAATTAAATGTGTAATACAAAATAAGACAGCTTTCATATTAAATGTTGGGATTTTTTTATGTAAAAATTAATGTAAAAGTTATATCATCTTATTCATAGTTATAAATTTAGAGTTAAAAGGTTATCTTAATTTTTTATTTGTTAAAATTTTAATTGATTGGTTGTAATCTTCTCAACTATTTATAATCTTCATACACGTGCATTTGGACACGTGTATATTTTTAAGTAATACTCTAGACTAAGAGAAAAAAAATATCTTAATTATCTTTTCTTAACATAAAATACGTAAAAGATTTCATAAGTTTACAACTCCTTACTTTCTCTATATATATGCACCACCTCATAAGAAGTTAGAGTTTAATTAGAATTTTAATTAATAGAGAGATTGACAAATTTATGGGTTTCTTGATTTTAACTTAAAAGGTCCAATTCAAGTCGTTTCATGATTCATTAAATCTTTTAAGTTAATATCATATTATCATACTAAAAGCCAAAAATTATAGTTTAGTATCTCATGTAAAATAAATAAAATCTCATTTTAATTAAAAGTCTTTTAATTAAATTAGACTTAGTCTTATATTAATAATAATCACTTAATTGACTCTTTATCTGATATGTATAATCAAAGTTAGGTCTCCAAAAAAATATTTTGTCTCTTTAATAAGCTATTATCCTTGGGTCACTTATACTTTAATGATCATTTTTTAATATTTATATTCGTAGATACATTTATAAATAAATATTATTATTTAATAAATAATTTATTAAATAACTTGGGTGCACATAATTAAATGATCAAACATTTCAAATAGTC
Source organism: Ailanthus altissimus (assembly GCA_946807835.1). Classification (NCBI taxonomy): domain Eukaryota; kingdom Viridiplantae; phylum Streptophyta; class Magnoliopsida; order Sapindales; family Simaroubaceae; genus Ailanthus; species Ailanthus altissimus. The sequence goes on from OX327689.1 coordinate 26,489,618, forward strand.
TAGGTGAATATCGGTAAATATAAATTTTATTTTACAAGTATATATTCTTACGGTCCGTGAAATTACATCTCTAAGCCATCAAAGTTTTGACCATTATATATAATATCACTCTGTATAAGTCAAAAAATACAACAAATGAATGCAAGTTCATAACTTGCTTAAGATGTAAGTCAATCAAGTTTATGTACTAGATCAAAAATCACATTATTTCAGTTTAATGTATCATATATACTAGTTTTTTTATTCGAAATTTTTGTTTCTATGATCAAGATAAATCACATTATAAAAATTAAAAAAAGCTAAAATCTTACATAATGAAATACTATTTTCATTAATGATTGTAAACATTATTTAATTTATAAAAGAATTTACAATTTATATCTTTTGTATTAATATCACATGTCTAATATATAAATTATATATTTTATAAATACGGGCTTTAGTATATATTTCTGAATATATATATGAATAAATTACAATAATTTAGATAATATTATTACATAATATACTTTATTGGCACCAAAAACATAAAATATCTAATAATATTTGATGCAAGTAACCAATCAATGTACTGGGCTTTAGTCCAGTTTGGGCATTGTATAGAAGCCTAACCCAAGTCATTTGAAGTACAATAATATAGGCTGTTTTCTTAAGCCCCCAGCTGTATCAATTCAGACTCGCAGGGGACAGTGAGGTCGTTACATTTGGGTCCAAAGCCCATAGCATCCTTTACCAAACGTGAACAGAGCTAAGAGGGTTCCATTACAAACACGAAAACGAAATGTATAATAAAATAGCACATGCGCCGCCCATGATGTTGATTTGTTTGAAGCTTGAACAGTCAATCTTTGTCAGCTATGGAACAATTATTCATAGGTTACTACAGTTCAAGGATTGCGATGGAATGGAATTGCCAATTCAATCTTCGTTTCGGTGCTTGGCCTTTTTTTACATTTGCTGCTTAATTTAATTATGCAACCTAGGCCCTAGCTTCGTTGCTATCCACTCCTTGTTCCTCATCCGACGTCACTGTAGACTGCCGTTAAGGGAACTACCGCATTGGACTATAAATCCACCAACAGAAGGCTGGGCCCAAAACACAATCATAAAGAATTTCTTACCTTATTACTTGGTGACATAAACGTAAAAACCACAAAACAAATGAATCTTTATTCTCTGTATCTAAAATTAAAATTGTATGCCATCGTTGTATTTGTATCGACCAAGCCAACCCAAGCCAAGCCACCCCACTCTGAAAATAAATTTGTAGGCAAAGTTCTTCGTCAGAAGCCAAGAAAAAAAAAACACAAAATCACTTTCTAATATTCTCAAGTGCCCAATTGGACTTTAAAAATAAGGACGTTTTTTCTTCATACCATTCCATTTCCACCGAGAAAAAGCTGCACCACACATGTGCGTTCACCAGATCCTGTCTATCTGAGACTCTGTTTGCGCCGCAAATCCAGCGGCCCCTACACTGTTCCTCACCGTAACTACAAAACACCGTCCAACTTTTTACTGCCACCACCATCAACAGCTGTCTCCTGTCGGTCAACCCTTTTGACCATGATCATTTGGACGTGACAAACTTGATCCGACGGTCTTAAAACCACGTTTTGCTTGCATGATCTTTGACGCTATCATCAATATTGTTAGCTTAGCGCAGGTCGGCAAAATCATATGGGTTCGACCAATGGGGGGGACTCACGCGATGGTGGGACCCACACGTTACAAGGTGACTCGTGGCAGCATATTTATTTATTTTCAATATCTTTGTGTGATTTGTTTTGTCAAATCTCTTTTAGAAATAATTTGATGGGCCCCTGGACCTCAATGGTAGGTGACATAACCCATCGACTTTGAATTGGAAAGGACATTTTATGGGCCTCGCACTTAATATATTTCTAATTTTAGAACATCATAATATCTTTCTAATTTGATCAAATAAAAATAAATCATTTTTTTATTTATTAAAGGACATACCAATTTGAGATTGTTGTAACTTTTTAAGCACAGCTTTGTGTGTTACTACTTGTGCCGGAGAAAAAATCACTTTTAAAGAGAAACAGTTAGATGTTCGGTAAACTATATTCTTAGAAGTGTTGTGATATTCAAAAGCAATTTATATGCATTTACTAAATTTTGTTATATAAATTAATATAATTGAAATGGTCATTAAATATATGAATATATACAATCATGATGAGACTAGTAATAATAATGATAATAAATATAATAATAATTTAGGTTATATTATTATTGTTATTATTAAAAAAATGAGATGAGACGTAAAATAAAGTTTAAATAAATTAAATTTTAATAGTTTTAATTTTTAATTAAACAAACTTTTTTATTTTATTTATTTAATACATTTTGTCATTTATATGAAACAAAAATTATATTCATTGGAAATTTGACAAATTTGATTAAATCCATCTACTGGATTGTTTTCTTTATATTTTATTTCGTAATGAAAACCATAATCAAATCTCATCCACTCTTATTAAAATTATATTAGATCTCAGAATTGTAATTAGTAGATTGTAATCAAAAGGCCCAATTACATGATTTTGAAAATTTGATAAATTGATCAAGATCGATTTTTTTTTTTAATCGAGAGTTGAATCAAATATGAGAAAGGATTCTTGAATTTCGAATAATAGACATATCACACGCCACTCGTTTATTTTTCAAGCTCAATTATTGACATTTTTTTTCTTGCACTGACTAACAAATATTTTCCTTTAAATGTGCTAAGCAAACCTTTGAACCACTTCTTTTAAGTCAATCAATCAAGCCTGGTTACATCATTATATATAAGGCCAGAATACAAATCGACTTGTCTTGTCTTTTTAAACGGATTATATATATATATATATATATAAATTAGTAGGTTATATAAGTTATTATATAATAAATTTTTAGATATGTAATAAAATTTTATAATATATTATAAATTTATTAAATAGTGACAAATGACAATGTTATTTATTAAAAGATGAGTTACGTAATTTATTAAATTATTTATATATATATAATTTAATAAATTACGTAATTTTTAATATAAAAAATATTTAAATACATATTAAAATTTTGTAACATATCGTAAATTATATAAAATTTTAAATTAATTAAATAATAATACGTGATAATATTATCATATATAATGAATTATATAATTTATTAAATTATATATATATTCCCATCAAAGTCGTATTTAAGGAACAATATCTAACAAAATTGATCATATGCATATTTCGAATAAACACTGAAAACGATACAAATGAATTTTGCTGACCAAACAAATGCTATAAAAACTTTCATTCCACAAACACAAAACACGTAGCAGAGAAATTTTTGTCTGCCACACAATGGTTTATTCCGCGTAGGACCAATTGATGCATGTTTGATCCAAATTATTCTTTTGATCATCAGAAAATGTATCTTATCATTACTCAATTTAAGCAAACAGTAAGTATTCATTACCTGGTTGACGCTTTTGTTTATACGTTATTGTTAAACGTCTAGATGCGAAGTAGCAAAATAAAAAATATCGAAAGCGAGAAAAATGTGTAAAATATTGACCCCGACAAAGACAAATGCTAATAATTATAAAATTTTGGAAAATTAATTATTTCTCTGATGGCCACCACTTTATTCGCCTAAAAATTTGATGTCAGCATTTTTAATATTAAATAAAGTGTTGAATTTAAATCAAGCCACAATCTCTTCATAAAATATTAAGTTATAAAGAGTAAAATTATTATAAATATCAGTATTGCAAATGATCAGAATCACTTTATAATGAATTAAGTTATAAAAAATACGAGTGTCATATTGTAATGAGCATCAATTTTGTAAATTTGAATATTGAGACTACAAACGCGATCAGTTACTAACCGTCTCCAATTGATATTTCAATAGGAACATGTTACAATTCTAACCAATATTTCAAGAATCAAATTTAATACGTAAAGAATCAACTAAAGATAATCAAACATACAAGAACACCGAGATTATAGTGGTTTAGCCATTTAACCATGACTTACATTCACTTTGAGTTTAACAATAAGTTCGATCTGCACTAAAAATGGTGAACAAAATATAGCCCTAGGTAACTCCGGCTAACTATGGACGATCTTACAATTAAACCGTTTACAGCAAGAATCTGTAAATCCCTAACCCTAGCCTACGAGAGAGAAGCACAATGAAAAACAGAGAACACCCTAAAAGACTCGAGAAGACGGCAAGAAACAATACGTTCATCTCTCAAATCGACCAAAATGAAACATATATATAGCAACCTAAAACGACACCGTATGATCTAGGGTTATTACCTTTACATTTGCAAAGATAGAAATATCCTTGCTGGACAAAATACTTTTTATACCCTCAGGACATAATATAAAATTGCTTTGGGAACCATCTTTCTACACATTCCACCTTGGTTTCCAAAGTGAATGCTTATACCACCGTGCATACCTTCACTTTATGCATCATAGCTTCATTGTTGTGCCCTATTCAACCCCTGTCAATATTTAGCAAGCTCAAGCACAGATCAAACTTGCTTCTTGGTAATACCTTTGTATCCATATCTGCAGGATTATCCTCTGTAGATATTTTTTTAACAACCACCTGCCCTTTTGCAATGATGTCCCTAATAAAATGAAACTTCACATCAACATACTTAGTTCTCTCATGATGATCAGGATTCCTGCATAACTATAAAGCACTTTGACTGTCAGTATATATAGTTACAATTTTATTTAATACATTTAATTTATGTAATAGACCCTGTAATCATATTCCCTCTTTCACAGCTTCTGTTAAGGCAATGTACTTTGCCTCGGTGCTGAAAAGTGCCACAACCTTCTAAAGTTGTGACTTCCAGCTTATACAGTTTTCACACAGAGTGAAATAATATGATGTTGTTGACTTTCTTCTATCTCTATCCCCTGCAAAATCAGAATCTACATACCCAACCAATTCAACATCATAGTTAGTATTTTTATATGAGAGTTCAATGTCAGTTGACCCTTTAATGTACCTTAATAACCATTTTATACCTGTCCAGTGTTCTTTCCTAGGGTTTGACATAAATCTACTTAGAACACTAATAGAATGGGCCAGATCTGGCCTTATACAAATAATTCAATACATGATGGATCCAACTGCATTTGAATAAGGTACACTACTCATTTCTTTCCTTTCGTTATCTATGAAAGGGCACTGACCTGTAGAAAACTAAAAATGTGTAGCCTGAGGTAAATTTACAGGTTTAGAATCAAACATTTTAAACCTCTTCAGGATCTTTTTTTAGATAGGTTCTTTGAGATAAAAATAGTTTATTATTCTTCCTATCTCTTATGATATCAATACCCAAAATGTTCTTAACCTGCCCGAGATCTTTCATGTCAAATTAAGATGCCTTTTAATTCAATTATCTCTTGTTTATTACTGCTGGTTAATAATATATCATCAACATATAGCAACAAATAGGTTTCATCTGAATTATCAGATCTTTTAAAATAGAAAAAGCTATCAAAACTATTTCTTTTAAACCCAATGTTAATTATAAAAGAATCAAACCTTTTATACCATTATCTTGGGGATTGTTTTAGTCCATAAAGAGATTTTTTAAGCAAACATACAGAATCAGGTTTGTTTTTATCTTCAAAACCGGGAGGTTCATGTAAATAGTTTCATCTAATTCACCATGTAAGAAAGCAGTCTTAACATCCAATTGTTCCAATTTCCAACTAGAATTAGACACTAAAGATAGAATTAATCTTATAGTTGTGTACTTTACCACTGGTGAAAAAATTTCATTATAATCTATCCCCTCATTTTGTGAAAAATCCTTTGCTATCAACCTAGCCTTAAATCTAACAAGTGCAGATGGAGTGTTACCTTCTTTTATTTTATTAATCCATTTACAGCCCACTGGTTTTTGTTTTAGAGGTCTAGGTACTAAAGTTCAAGTTTTATTAAGTATCAAGGATTTCATTTCATCACACATAGCAGCATACTAAAATGTTGAATACTTACTACTCATTGCTTCATTATAGGAATTAGGGTCCTGTTCATACATATTTTGAGCAGAAATTAAAGCATAAGCAATCAAATCATATGAATCAAATTTAGAGGGAAACCTAGCTTGTCTTCTTGCCCTATCTCTAGCTAACTGATAGGTATCTAAAGTTGGACCCTCTATTCTAGACACATGACTCTGTTGACTTTTATTGAGTGGATGATTTAGATCACCACCAATTGATTTTTCTGTGTCAGCGGACTGAGATGGTGGTAGTTCCACCTCAAGATGAACCATCTCTTCTTCAAGGGGTGAAACAGTATGCTGACTAGTACTGTTTTTCTCTGTATTCTCATTAATGGATTTTTGACATGGCATTTCAGCTTCATTAAAGACAACATCTCTACTAGTTATTATCTTGACACCTGGGTTATCTCTGGGTTATCTCTTAACCAAAGTCTATAGCCCTTAATTCCTTCAGGATATCCTAGGAACACACATTTATTAGATCTTAGTTCAAGTTTATCCTCAATTTTATGTGCATATGCTGCACAGCCAAAAATTCTTAAATGAAAATAACTAGGTGGTTTACCTAGCCATAACTCTTCTGGGGTCTTAAAATCTATAGCACTAGAGCGTGATCTGTTTACAAGATAACAAGCTATATTAAGAGCTTTTCCCCAGAAGTTTTTATTGAGACCAGAACTGATCAACATGCATCTTATTTTATTTAATAAGGTTCTGTTCATTCTTTTGGCAATACCATTTTGTTGGGGTGTGTACTTAACAGTTCTATGCCTTAGGATACCATTTTCTTTACAGAAGTTATTAAATTCTTCATTGCAGAATTCTAGACTATTATCAGTTCTGAGAGCCTTCAAACCTTTACCAGTTTGTTTTTCAACTAACTGTTTCCATTGCTTAAATCTTATGAAGGTATCACTTTTATGCTTAAGCAAATAGACCCATAATTTCCTAGAATAATCATCTATTATGGACAGGAAATATTTATTACCCCCATGTGTGGCAGTGTTTATGGGTCCCCAAAGGTCAGCATGAGCATATTCTAAGATGTCTTTAGATCTATAAGAACTAGTTTTAAAACTTAGTCTCTATTGCTTATCCAACACACATTGTTCACAGAACTGAATTTTGGTAATCCTATCATTACCAAGTAAACCCTGTTTACTAAGTTCATATAGGCCTAGGTTGCTTATATGACCTAGTCTTTTATGCCACATGTCTGTTCTATCAATATCCTGGGATATTGCAGCAATATTAGGCTTGATTAATGTTTTACCCTGTAATATGTATAAGCCATTCTGTTTTTTACCCTTTATCACAACTAAAGATCCATGTGTGATTCTTAATAATCCATTCTCTAGTTTACATGTGTATCCACCTTCATTCAAGACCCCTAGAGAGATTAAATTCCTTTTTAGATTAGGAATGTACCTGACATTCTTTAAAGCAAAATTATTCCCATAAAACATTTTAATGATTATGGTTTCTATGCCTTCAACTTTACAAGGTTGATTTTTGCCCATTAGAACACTTCCTCCATCATAGCTCTTGAAGCTTTCAAACTAGTGTTTCTTAGGACACATGTGATATGAGCAACTTGAATCTAAGACCCATTCATCTAAATTTTCTTGTTCAGAAATTGTAAGTGCATCAGCACTTTCATATCCATCAGTGATAACAGATGCTTCAGCCTTATCACTCGTTTTCTCTTCTTTTTGTTTTTTAAACCATTTATAACAGTACTTCTTAATGTGTCCTTCTTTATTACAGAAAAAACATGTTTTAGATCCTGACCTAGACTTTGACCTAGATTTACCCTTAGATGTATTCTTGACATCCTTTTTATCACTTCTGCCTCTTACAAATAGGTTATCACCATTACTATTATTCCTTTTTTCTAGTTTGAGTTCTTGTTCTTTAGACCTTAAGGCAGTAAGACAGTTATTCAGGGTTAGTGACTCACGACCATATTTAATGGCCGATTTAACATCTTTAAAGGTTGATGGCAAAGAATTCAGTAAGATTATGGCCTGGTTTTCATCACTGATTGTTTCTCCAGTATTGGCTAGATCCATACAAATTTTCTTAAAGTCATCTAGGTCTTCAAGTGCTTTATTGTAGTCCATTTTAAAATCGAATAATCTTTCTTTAATTAAAATCTTACTAGATAAAGATTTTAAAATGTAAAGAGATTCGAGTTTACCCTAGAGACCAGCCGCTGTGGTCTCTTCATTCACCTGCCGAAGAACGTTGTCCGCAAGTTGAAGAACTATAGTGCTGTAGGCAGTCTTATCTATCTCGACTATCTGTTCTGGTTTCATGGTTTCCAATAAGGTGTTAGAGTCTGTAAGAGCCTTCGACACCTTTTGTTGAACCAGAAGAGCTTTCATCTTCTTCTGCCATAGGGCAAAATCACCATGCCCATCGAATCGCTCAACCTCAAACCTTGTCGAAGTTATGATTCTTGAAATTCTTGAATCGATTCCTTAATACACACTCAAAAAAAATGGTAAGTGTTAAAAAGGAAATGAAAATTCAGAAACCCTAAAAAAAAAAAACAATTCAACCTAGCTCTGATACCACTGTTACAATTCTAGTCAATATTTCAAGAATCAAATTTAATATGTAAAGAATCAACCAAAGATAATCAAATACACAAGAACACCGAGATTATAGTGGTTCAGCCACTTAATCGTGACCTACATCTACTTTGAGCTCAACAATAAGCCTGATCTGCAATAAAAAAAGGTGAACAAAATACAGCCCTAGGTAACTCCGGCTAACTATGTACGATCTTACAATCAAACCGTTTACAGTAAGAATCTGTAAATCCCTAACCCTAGCCTGCGAGAGAGAAGCATAGTGACAAATAGAGAACACCCTAGAAGACTCGAGAAGACGGCAAGAAAAAATACATTCATCTCTCAAATCAACCAAAATGAAACATATATATAGCAATCTAAAATGGCACCGTATGATCTAGGGTTATTACCCTTACATTTGCAAAGATAGAAATACCCATGCTGGACAGAATACCTTTTATACCCTCAAGACATAATATAAAATTACTTTGGGAACCATCTTTCTACAGAACAAGTTTCAATTTTTTTTACTTTAATTACTCATTATTATAGATACAAATTCGTAGGCTTCTGAACTCAGGATGTTTAAGATAATTTGAGCCATATATTAAAATAGGTTACCATGCTCAATTTGTTTTTTTTGGTTCTTTCTCTTTTACAAGAAAGCATTGAGGATATTAATTGGTACTCAATTAATACTACGTACATCTTTCTTCTTTAAGCTCTCTCGAAGAGAAATACAACATAACTATACTAATTCCCAGAGAAAATAATAAACCATTTCGCACTCACCGTAATCGCACTCCCATTCGATTTGGTTCGAAGTAAATGCCGATAGTTTTCAAACTCTCTGTCACCACCGTAAAAAATAATCTTGTTATTATAAGTTTATTATTTTGTTGTTATTTTGTGGTTGTATTATTGGTGAATTTTGAATGTTTGAAATGGTTTTTAGATTTATAATTATGCATGTTGTATATATAAATGGTGGGTTGTGTGTACCCTTCCTGCTTAAAGGTTGTTTTTGTTGTGTGATATGGTGTGTGATGTGTATAGATGTATATAATTTCAAAAATTAAATACGCAACGGAAGTATTCATACATATTAAACAATATGTAACATATTCAAGCATGTATGATCATTCAAGTACATATATATCTCATATATATATATATTTCATGCATGATATAAAATGAATAACAAATAAATAACCTACCTGGATATGAAGGTAGCTTTACAATTCTTCAAGAACTCCAAGCTTCAATTTGTTGAGCTCACCTTGAAGTGTTCCCTTGCACAATTCTAGTTCACAACTAAATCCGGTGGGATTGTGAAGCTAGAATGGCAGCCTTGAATTTCCAGCAAATGATTGTTTTAACACTTAAAACAATTTGTCCTTATGATTACTACCAAGAGATGAGAAGAATTGGGTGTTTTTTACAGTTCTTTACAACTTTATATGTTGTAGCTTGGTAAGCCTTTGCATTTTCTCTCAACACTTTGAGAAAAACACTTAGGAAAAGCTCTCAATTCTCTCTCTTTTCTCCTAGAACGAATTTCACTCTATCTTGCACACATTGAACTCTTTCAATTCTTTCTTAAGTGCAAAGAATGATTTCTCTTAGTGCCCCACCACCACTTAACCATGTTTGCCATTACAAACATTAATCTATCATATTTTTCACTCACCAATTTGATTCAACCAATTGAATCAATTTCTAGAGAGTAAATGGCATTTAATCAATGTTAAGTGGTTTTACCACTTCCTTAGTGCATCATTTAAGAATTACAAAGTGGTAAACTTTCCTTATTATTAATAACAAGTGCATTCTCCATTAGTAAATGGTGTTTGCCACTTATTCCAATTAATAATAATAATTTGATTAATATATAAAATATTAATAATTCAAAACTATTTTGAATATTTACATTTACCATATATGTATTTACTAAGCAAGGTAAATAGGTAAATACATGGTAAATAATTTATGGAGTAAGATTATGTCACTTGTCAAATTTCTTATTGGTTAACAACTCTTGTAAACCAATAATGTGTTTTACCTTCAATTATTGACAAGTGAATAATAAAAGGAACCTAGAAACATTTTTCATTTTGCTGGAAATTGTTGGATTAATTATTCAATCCAATTCGCCGCCCCAGTGCACAACGAGTACACTTCATATTGTGAGACTCTCTAGGTCCATGCCCGATTTGTCATATGAAACTATTTCATACGTCCGTGAACAATGTCCCACACATGTTACAGATATTACAAAACGGCGCATTAGACCATACAAGTTGAGGTTATAACATATTCGTATAATCCTTCCATCATAAATATCCTAGAAGAGCGGAGATATAGATCAACACCGTCAAGTCTCCATGTGCTCAACTATAAACTTATCTCTAGATTTGTATTTCAATAAATAATATCCGTAAACACTTTCATGATATTATTTTCCCAAGAAATTCTTGGATGTCTGCTTATAGCCATAAGACTTTCTGAAATACAATCTTGGAGTTGCAGGATATTTTACTCACCCAATTGAGTTGATGGATCCCATATCTGTACACACCGGACTCTATTAGCATCGGACCATACCCAGCGACACCCAGCGGTCAGACCTGTTGGGAGTTGTTCATTCATGGGTGTTTGCATGTGGGTTTTGTGTTTAATCACAATTTATACATATCTCATATATATAATGAAGCAGCGGAAGCTTAAAGTATTGCAGTAAACACAATCACAATTTATTAATCAGAAACGAGATTGAGAAATAACCCTTGAAGCCTTTGGTTGGAGATTGTTGAAGTCCACCAAAATGTTGTCTTTGATCAATTCTAGTAATCAACAATGGTGGGTTTGATTATCTAGAATGACAGCTTTTGATCCAGCACTTATTTAACTACTTAAACTTGTGTTCTTGATTTTTTCTTTTGATTAACACTTAATCAATTAATCAAAAACCTATTTTGCTAAATTAGTTTTAAGCCTTAAAAGAAAATAATGAATTCAACTCTTGAATCCATTAATTAGAAGACAATTTCTCTTTTCTCTCTTTGTTAAATGGCTGAGCTAATTTTGCAAAATCAATTTTTCAAAAACCTTATCAATTTAATTTACATTTGTTTTATTTATACAAATGAATTTAATTTCATTTCATAACACTTAATTTCACTTAATTTCAATTTGAATTTAATCTAACCTAATCATAGTTAACTCTTAACTTTAGTTAGGTTAAACTAACATTAAAATATTCTAACTATAGTTAACTCTTAACTCTAGTTAATTAAAAGAATATTTAATTATTTTAACCATGGTTAACTAACTTAACCATGGTTAGGTTAACTTTTACTTAACCATTAAGTATAGTTAATCTAACTTAACTAAATGGTTAACTCTTAACCTTAGTTAAACTTAAATTATTTATTCAACAATTAAATAAATAATTATTTATTTGATTTATTTAACGATTAAATAATTATCAAGTGAAATTACAATTATGTCCTTACTCGGTTACCATGTTAACCTAAAGTGGGTCCCACCATCTGACCATATACTTTAGTTAACGTAACCTTAGTAAATTGCTGGATTTTACTGTATTAAACTATTTAATACGGTACGCTGCCCAAGTGCTCAAAGAGTACATTTCATATTGGGACTCCCTAGGTCCACGCCCGATTCGTCAAATGAAACTATTTCACAAGTCCGTTAACGATGCCCCACGCACACGTTACGGATATTACAAATCAGCGCGTCAGACCATACATGTTGAGGTTACTCCATATTCGTATAATCCTTCCGTCATTATATCCAGGATGAACGGGATATAGATCATTACCGTCAAATCCCGATAATTTCATCCATCACTTTATTATCTTCAGATTCGTATCTTTATGAACAATTTACGCAAACACTTTTGCTATAATGTTCGAACCTGGAGGAAACTCCTTTCCCAGGTTAATTGCTTACGGCCATAAGACTTTACAAGATACAATCTCGAAGTTCGGATATACTACCCATCTATGTGAGCTGGCGGATCCCATATCTACGCTCACCGAACTCCATGAGCATCGGACCATACCCAGCGACACGTAGCGGTCAGACCATGAAAGGTCTCTGACATACGTGGAACCAAAGTATGATGGATCTCCCACAAGTTGACCGTGGCGCTCAGGTCAAAGGACCACAAATACTACTCAACTCGAGAGGACCTTCCTTTGACGGTTTCATAGGATATCTATTGGGGTCCTCATGAGTCTGTTCAGTATCCAGTCCTAACTGAATACCTGTATGTCTATATGAACTTCAACCAAGCTCATGGTTAACTAAGAATAACCATTTGTACAATACAGCTATAGACATACACTAATCTATGTGTTTCACCGATAGACCCTCATTGGTAAACGTAGATCAGGAACTCTTTATTTGAGAAGATACTTCCATAACGACATTTCTTAGTCTCTATTGCAACTCTTTGCAATTTTGTCATTACTAGTAGATTCTCAGGTCTTTGTTACATTATAGATTAGGTTCTAACTTTTTAGATCCCGCTGGGTATTATAACCTGCTAACACTTAGCATTTATAACTATCAGCTTTACTAACTCTTAGCCATGGTTTAAACTTCTTTAAACCAGATATGAACTCATTCAGATCATATCATTTTTATAATGTTACAATCTTAATTACCATTTAATAAAAGTTATCAGCGATTTAATAAAATATGCATTGTATAAATATTACAAACTTAATACTCATACAAACTGGGATGGCGCGTAAGCACATACCCTAACAAGACCATGAAAGGTATCTAACATGTGTGAAACCAAAGTATGATGGATCACTAACAAGTCCACCGTGGCACTCAGGTCTAAGGACCACGAATACTACTCAACTCGAAAGATCCTCCATTGACGGCTTTATGGGATGTCTATTGGAGATCTTTGTGAGTCTGTTCAATATTCAGTCCTTACTGAATACTTGTATCTCTATACGAGTTTCCACTAAACTCATGGTCTGCTAAGACTAACCATCTGGACTATCTAGATATAGACATACACTGATCTATATATATATTAAGATCTTCACTAGCAGACCCGCATTAGTGAAGGTAGATCAGGAACATTAAATTTAAGAACATATTTGCATAACAACATTTCTTAGCACCATTTGTAACCCATTGCAACTATGTCATTATTAATATATTCTTAGGTCTTTGTCCCATTTCAGACAAGGGTCTAACTCTTTAGATTTTACTAACTCTTAGTTCTGATCTAAACTCCTTTAGATCAGATCTGAACTCGTTCAGATCATACAATGTCTAAAACGTTACAAGCATCTTACCATATTTATAAATAAAATAATTAGTGATATATTGAAATCATAAATGTATAAACATAAAGCAAATATTTATACATAAAAGGGATGGCATGTAAGCACAAATCCCAACAGTTTTATATTTTTATCCTCTTTGAGTGAGGTAGTTACCATCTTTGGTGAAGTAAAATCCTTTATGTGTGAGGATAGGATGTCTATGTCCTCAACAGGGGTAAAAATTTTATCTGTGGATGGTCCTTAGTAATGGGATTTATTTTTTCCCTCTATAAGAAAAGTGTTAGATAATGGCGGTCGTCAATAAATCTATATTTATGTTGTTCCGATAATTTTCTATTTCATTTCAATAAACCTCGTAATATCTTGATTTCTATCAATAATATTAAAATTGCTTAAAAAGAAAATCTTAGAAAAAATGTTCACTATTGGAATCAAGAGTTTGGTATTGATTATCGATAAAGTGATGTTAGTATGAACACGTTGTTAGGTTTGTACTTACGTATCATCCTAATTTTGTATGAATATTTATTTTATAATATTTATACAATGTATATTTTATTCAATCATTAATAACCTTTATTAAATGGTATTAATTCTTGTAACACTATAGATATTGTATGGTCTAAAAGAGTTTAGATTAGGACTAAGAGTTAGCAACGCTGAGAGTTGTAAGTGCTAAGAGTTAGCAGGTTATAATAATCAACAGAATCTAAAGAGTTAGAACCTTGTCTATAATGGGATAAAAACCTGAGAGTATACTAGTAATGACTTAGGTACAAAGAGTTGCAATAGGTGTTAGGAAATGTCATTATGCAAGTATGTTATCAAATATTATGTTCATGATCTATTTTCACTAATGCAAGTCTATCAGTGAATTTATTTTATATAGATCAATATATATCTATATTTGTATGGTACAGATGATTATTCTTAGCTAACTATGAGTTTAATGGAAGCTCATATAGACATTCATGTAGTAACCAGTATCCACGACTGGTAAGAATAAGTATTTATATATTGTTATTAGTAGTGTTTGTATAGGTTAAGGTGATACTATTAGCATTGGGTTTAATTGCAAGACTTTAGATTTATTTTAGGGACCAAATTGTAATACTTTGAAAGTTTTTGGGGTAAATTCATAAATACTAAAAATTAGCCACTTAGTATAAAAATACACTTTTAAAACCCTAATTCTTTCATTTTGGTCGAGCTACCTCTTTTAGAGAGAGAGAAGAGAGAAAAGAGGGAAGAGAAAGAGAAGAAGGAGAAGAAAAAGAAGAAGAAATTGGAATTTTGGATTTTAAGAGGTATATCACAACTATTTCTCAATTTATTGGTATTAATTATGTTAATTTCTTTAAGTTTTGATTTCTGGAAATATGTATAATTGAGGATTTGATGTGTATTTCGTATGATATTTTGAGAATTGATGATGATCTATAAGATAGTTTGATAAATCATGATGGATTGTAGAATTTCTGCTTGATAGTCTCTTGATCCAAGAATTTTATAAATTGTTGTGATTCGATTCTGGTTTTGAATTTTGAGTATATGAAATTAGACATGTTTAGTATCATCTGAGACTTTGAATCGATTCAAAATTCCAGAAATTGAATTTGTTGTGAATTTACCAAAATGACCCTGAAATTCTGGAAATTTCCTATGTGAACAGTATAATACAGTGACGAACAATGTTTGTCCTACTGAATGATCTTCAAAAATTACGAATTTGTGGAATATGATAATTTTATATGTCTAATATGATATACTCAGAATTGAGACTTTAGATCAATGTGGTTGAAATGTTATGATTTTCTAAAGTATATCCGCTCATTACAGTATTTGATTAACAGATTTTTAAAGCTATGGAATAAAATAGTTTAAAAATATTTTTGGCAGTGATTTAGAAGTGAAATATTTATCATGGACTGAGATATGTGTTAAGAGTAATGATGTGATAGTTTTATAATTTTTGAGTTAGTATATGATTTTATAAAATTGGGAGATTGAATACTGTTCAGTAAGTATCTTGATCTTGTCAGGTTAATAGTTTGGATTCGATGGTATTTATTGTAATAATAAATTAATTTATTTTAATTGTTCAAGTGTTAATGAAGATTAAAATAAATAATATTTATGAAATTAAAAATTAATCTAAAAAATTTCATTGTTAAATTATAAACTGTTATTTTAAATAATTAATCTCACTCTTATTGATTATTAAAATTAGTAACAATTTTATTTTAAATAAACTTTAAATAAATTTAATCTAAAAACTTTAAAAATTATATTCTCAATTTATAATTAAATTATTTAATATATATAATTTATGTTCATTATTAATTTTTAATCTTCCGCTAAATATATATAAATATTTACACGATGTACGACATCTAT
Organism: Ailanthus altissimus; assembly: GCA_946807835.1. NCBI lineage: Eukaryota > Viridiplantae > Streptophyta > Magnoliopsida > Sapindales > Simaroubaceae > Ailanthus > Ailanthus altissimus. The sequence continues at coordinate 26,505,991 of OX327689.1, forward strand.
GCTCACAATATTAATCAAACATTTTTTTTCGCATGTCGCGATCATCGTTGTCTCATCTCTTTGTTTTGGAGCCACAAATGGCTGCTTTTTGAATCGTACGTCGGTACTATTTGCTCTCTATTATTTACGTGCACAGTAGAATTGTAGCCGGTTCTTTTACTTTACCTACGTAGAATAATAGATCCCAGAAAACTACTGAACTCACCTGTTCAGCTATTCAAGGCAATAATATCGCGGACAACCAAAATAATAATAATAATAAAAATGTCAAAGAAAGTCAAAAGCATTGCTCTCATAGAAGATGACAGCCGCAAATCTTGAAAGTTAAAAAAGAGAGAATAGAATAGCAAAAAGCCAGGTGACCATTTTTTGATCTCACAGCCTAGTCCCCAGCACAATTGATGCCTTCAATGGAATTAGCACGTGGGAGTGACCAAAGCAGCATGCCGACAGTGGCGGTTCATTGGTCAGTCTCAAACTCTCAACCACCCTCGTTTGCTTTGCTGGACTTTGGACAGAATCACAGTCACAGTCAGCCATACCCACACTGACACACACACTCCCCCAACACGGTTCCCTCGCCGGTGCCGTGGCCACCCCATTGCTGCTTCGGCAATGGAGTTCACGTGCATCTCCACGTGACCCAAAATTTAATAATTAGGGTTCAACTGTCAAATTCGTTTTTTTTTAATATATAATATAAAATATATGTGTTTTTATGGGCATTATTAATGAGGTTTTGAATTTTGTTCCCTGCGTGCATGCGTAAATGTTTTACTTAACAACGTCATGTCTGATATTTGCTTAATTGATTTGGTTGAAGAGAGACTTCTTCGTTCTTTCTACTTTAGTAAATAAGATAATAATTTATTGAGAAGCTGACTGACCACGGTCGATTACTCATTTCATATATTTCAAGTATAAACGAAATGAAATATATTCAATTTGGTAATTAATTAATGTGCCTAAGGTAAAAGTTTCTTTCAACTATCTCTTGATTTGTGATTATTCTTTGGCAAGAATCGTTATATGTTGACAAAAAAAATTTTGTTGTCCAATAACCCATATTAAAATGAACGAAGTTGACGTGGTGTCCTAGGTTTATTCTCTTGATGCAAAATGAACGAAGTTGACGTGGCATCCTAGGTTTATTCTCTCGGTGCATGGTAACTAATTTACACCGTTTCTCATAAGGAGAAAAAAACCAAGCAAAACGTCGTCGCATTCTACTTCTCGCCATCGCTTGGTGCGCTCTTTTTTTTATGTTTCTCAATTTGGCGTGATGGAGGTTGTTAGCTGCAACCAATCTGCTGCCGATCCATCCTTGTCGGGGCAGTCTCCGATGAACGTTGCGGTTGATCCTCCGATTGCTACAAATGCTTCTTCCTAGTCTGGACAAGCTTATGCAGATTTGGCCGTGATGCTGCCGACTGTGCTACCTGCTGTCTCTCCGGGAGCTGGAATGGATGCTGCTGGCTCCCCTGCGTGTGTAGCTCTCACAAGCTCCTCCCCGACGCCCGTGAATGGCAATGGTGCTGCGACGAACTTGGTCACCTTGGCTCCGGCATCTGCAGGATCCGGGCAGGCCGATTGTGCTCCTCCAATGGCTACGGATGATACAGTGCCCGACCTTTTTGGCAGCAGGCCTCCCGTTGCGATGGCCAAAGGTTACAAGATCTTGGCTCCGGCTTCTGCTGGTTCGGGCCGGGCAACAGCGCGTCACCATTGGTTGCGGGTGCTACAGTGGCGGTTCGGTTTGGTAGCAAGCCTACTGTCGTGCATACCAACTGGCTGTGGGTGTCCTTATTTGCTGACAACCGAATTCGAAGCAATGGAAGTGAACTATAATTTGTCCCCCCTACCATTTCGAATGGTAAGAAAATTGTTAAATTCAATTGTAATGAACTTAAAGAAGAGGAGAAAAGATGGCAGCATGCGTTAATTAGTTGTGTGTATGGATTATTTCCTAAATTTCAACAAGTCCAAGCCTTTGTAATAAATCATTGGAAGCAATTTGGCTTAGTTTCGGTTCACTCTATTAAAGATGGGTTGTTTCAGTTTAACTTTGAGAATGAATTTGGGCAACAGAAAGCACTTGAGGATGAACCACTGACTTTTGATAAATACCCTTTGATTCTCAAAGCTTGGAAAACCAAAATGGTTATGGATGTAGCCAGTATTATAACTATGCCTATTTGGTTGCAATTTCCAAGACTATCGTGGGAATTCTGAAGTCCCCAACTTTTGAGTCGTATTGCTAGCTCGTCGGGATCCCCTAAATTCTGTAATTAATGTACTTTGAATAGAACAAGGCAGATATTTGTGAGAGTCTTGGTGGAAATAGACGTGGAGGGTGATTTTTCTTCCATGATTACCTTATAAGATGGAGAGGGTAATATGGTTATGTAGGAAGTGACTTATGAGTAGAAGCTTACAGTCTGCCCTAAATATAAATGGGTTGGTCATGATGGAAAAGATTGCAAGACAGGGATAAAACAAGTTTGGAAAGCAAAAGAGATGGATAAAGATAATCAAGGCGAAAATGAAGCACCTATTATCCACTATGAAAATCAAAAACAAAAGAATCTAAATAAAGGCAAAGCAGAGATGGATATACAGACTCCAGAGGGCAATAAGGAGAATGTCCCTACAGATAAGGCAATGAAACAAGCGTCAGGTAACGGTGGATCAGAAGTAATTCAGGCAGTGGACAGATTCAACTTAAGAAAGACTATTGATCTTAAGCATTATGTGAAAATTATAGGGAAGGGTCGACGTGCCACAATGAGCTCTAAATCCCCTAATAGGGGACAATGATCACAAGCTGAAATATTCGAGGTCTCTATGACCCTTGTAAACAATCAGAAGTAAGATTTCTGACTAAATCTTGTTGATTATGTATTTTGGGGTTGTTAGAAACAAAAGTTAAACTAACTAATCTAGATACCATTTGGAAGAAATTATCATTACGGGATTAGAAGCTAGAAAATAATTCAGAGTGTCTAGATATGAGAAGAATTTAGATTGTCATTACTTCTGCTAGATGCAATGTTACTGTTAGGGTCGGTGCTTACGTGTCATCCCTGAATGTACATATACTTATATATTTATACAAGTGTACATTCTCATTAAATCACTAATACCTATTTAAATGGTATTATGTATGTAACGTTATAGACATTGTAGATCTGAAGAAGTTCGAATCAGATCTAAAGGGTTTAGATAAGGGCTCATAGTCAGCCAACCTGAGACATATAATTGCTAAATGTTAGCACAACTAAGTGTTAGCTGGTTATAATACTCAGCAGATCTAACAGTTAGAGCCTTGTCTGTAATGAGATATAGACTTGGGAATATACTAGTAATTGCATAGTTACAATTGACTGCCAGAAAATGCAAATTACGTAAGTATATTCTCGAATAATTATTTCTGATTTATTTTTGTCGATGCAGGTCTATCGGTAGATACTTTTATATATAGATCAGCATATATTGTACCTATCTGGTATAGATGGTCGTTCCCAGCAGACCGTGAGCTTGGAGCTCGTATTGACATATGGGTATCCAGTTAGGACTAGATATGGGATAGACTCACGAGGGCCTTCGATAGACATCCTATATAAATCGTCAATAGAAAGTCCTCTCGAGTTGAGTAGTATACGTGGTTCTTTGACCTGAGTGCCATGGTGGGCTTGTAAGTGATCCACCATACTTTGGTTCCACGCATATCACAAACCTTTTATGGTGTGACCGCTAGGTGTCACCGGGTATAATCTGTTGCTTATGGAGTCCGATGCGTACAGATACGAGATCTGTTAGCTCTTATGTGAAGTTTGATATCCAGATGCTTGGAGACTGTATCTCAAAAAATCTTGTGACCACAAGTATCAATCCCGGAAAAGAGTTTCGTCAAGGCAGAACAATATGGCAAAAGAGTTTGCTCATATTGTTCAGTGAGATATAGGTCTGGAGATAAGATATGGATGAGCACTAGAGGATTTGATGGTAATAATCTATATCCCCACACATCCAGGATATCATGACGGAAGGACTATACGTATACGTTGTAACCTCAGCTTTTATAGTTCAACGCGCTGATTTGTATATCCGTGACGTGTGCGTGGAGCATTGCTCACGGACTCATAAAATAGTTTTATTTGACGAATCGAGCATAGAACCCAGAGAGTCTTGCGATATGGAGTGTACTCATTGCGCACTGGGGCAGCGTGCCGGATAAAATTGTTTAATCACATAATATTCAGAATTATCACGGGTATGTGTACGTGCTTGTATTTAAGTGTTAAATATAATAATTAGTCAATAATTGTTATTTACTAATTACATAATGATATGTAGCGTATTGTGGACCCGCAGTTGAGTTTATCAAAGTGTGGAATTTGGTGGGACCTACTAAGGGGTGAACTTGGTAATTATTCATGAGGGGCAAAATGATCATTTCTCAGTTTGATTATTTAATAGTTAAATAATCAAATATCTTTCTTTATATATATTATATAATAATAATAATTATTTATATTATATAATATATTATTATATTACATTATTATATTATATATTATATATATATAAAGAAAGAAAAGAAATAGAGAGAAAAAAAGGGAAGAATTTGGCCAAACGGTTGAGGGAGAGAAAGGAAAGGAAGAAGAAGGAAAAAAAAGAGGAAGGTGGAGGGGAAAATTGAAATTGTTTCATTTTTCTATATCCTTCCAATTGGAGCACTTATGAAATGCTACAAATCATCATTTCTTATCCTTTTGGAGAAAAGAATGTAAATTCACTCCCAACTATTTTGGGGATTAATAGTTAATTCCAAGCTAAATATGGAGCTGTTATTCTAGCTCACTAAGCCCAACGAGTTGGTGACTAGAACTACACGCGAGTTGGTCTCCATACGGACTCTAGAAAAAATACATGTATAACGTTATGCGTTTGGTGAGTTCTCTAACCTTATTAATATGTTAATGTGATTAATATATTGAATTTATTGTATTTATTACAAAATTTATACATTTTCGCTGCGTTAGGCAATAGACACAATTGCACATATATACACCCACATGCCTAAGATCCTCCGCCAACAAGTGATATTATAGCCATTTTGGTCTTATTTGGGTGTAGTTTGAGTGAATGGTTGCAAAAGATCCGGTGAAAATGATGAGTTTCAAGTGTTGAAACGGGTATGCCAAATGAGAATTCACCAGGCGCTGTCGCGCTAAGAGGCTATCGCTATAGTGCTGATATTTGTCGGCCCAGCACTGCAGCGCTGAAGGCCTGGTGCCTTGGCACTGGGAGTTTTTTTTCCCAGCGCTGGGGCGATGGCGAGCTAGCCCTGAGGCGCTGGGACCAGGGCGTGAGTTTATGAAATTTACGCCTCAGCGATAAAGCGTCACTGCCCTAGCGCTGGAGGTTTGACCTTGCAACGCTGACGCTGTGAGACACGAGCGCTGGAGGTACGACCTCCCAACGCTGCAGTGCTGAGACGTGAACGCCGCAGCGATACATGATGGCGCTGAGGCGCTGGGGTTTGTCGGCCCATCGCTCTAATGATGATAGCTGGGCGCGGCAATAGTGACCTGTTCACTTAAAAAGTAGCACATGAACAGTAAAAAATAGTTACTGTGCGTTGCTACAGTGAAAAGTCACTGTTCATTGCTACAGTTTTTGGAACAGTGTTTTAAGTTTCAAGAATAATTTTGCATGTGTGAATTTATGAGATGTAGTGATAAAAGTGATCAGTCTATATTATAAATCAGGGTTTATGAGATGCAGTGATAAAATGTTATTAGTTTGCATTATAAGTCAGAATTAATTTTTTTGTGCTAGTAATCACAATAGGAGTCATACTGGTGAGAGTTAGTTGTGCTTGCATAGAAAAATTAATTAAATTGAGAATCACATTTCCTAGGTATATGGAATGAGGTGTGCAAAGGTAAAAAAGAAGTAAGGCTTGGTATTAAATTTATAAGGTTGTGAAATTTATCGGCAGTTACTAAGCATATCTGGGAGCTGGTTGCTGTGAAATCCTCTTTATGGACAAAATGGATAACTGATAACAAACTTCGAAGGCTAAGTTTTTTGGGGATCACAAAGCCAATGAATTGTAACTAGACATGGAGGAAAATTCTTGGATTGAGAAGTCAGATAAAACAATTGTTCTTATATGATTTGGTAACGACAAGTCTTTCTATTTGTGGTGAGATCCGTGGCTGGGTGGGGAATCAATAGTTAATAAATTTTCCCACATTGACATTTTTGATGCAGATATTCCACAGGATGCTAAGGTTAATGATCTATGGCAGTATGGTCATTGGAATCTCCCTGACCCTTTGAACGAGTACATTGCTCAGGTATGGGATTATATTCGCAAAAAAATTTCAATTACTGAAAGAGAGGATAGAATTTCATGGACAGCAAGCTCCAATGCAAAGTTTTCTATTGTCAGTACTTGAAGGTGTCTCAAGAATAATGATGCTAAGGTGGGATGGTATAAACTGATATGAGGATTGCAACATATTCCTAAACACAACTTCATTACTTGGTTGACTTTGAAGAACAGATTATCTACCAAGGAGAGACTTAAAAAATAGGGGCTTATTCCATCTGATGATTGCCCTTTTGTGGTAGTGACAGGAAGACAATTCAACACTTATTTTTTCAATACAACTTTTGTAGTGAAATATGACATAAGGTACTTATGGCGTGTCAATTAAATCAATGCTTGGACAGATGGCAACGGGTGGTCTCTTTTCTTTATAGAAAATCTAAAGGCAAATTTATTCTCAACAAGATCAGAAGAGTCTCGTTCTGTGCTACAATATATTTTATTTGAGAGAGCGAAATCTGGTTATCTTCTAATAAAAAAACTCCTTTTACTAGCGATGTCTATCAAAATATTAAGGATATTGTCTAAATTAGATGTATAAGTACTATTAATGGTCAAGGGATAGATCACATTACAACTGGGTGGTAAATGTCTCTAGACTTTTAAGAGTTGTAATGTCTTAATTTTTGTCATTTGATTATTCTCTTTATAATACATACTAGATTTAGCATTAATACCAATTTCCTTTACTTACCAAAAAAAAATATTCATTCAACTTGTTGCACAAAGGGTTCATTATGTTCCTTTATTATGTTTTAAAACCCTTTCGCTCCCAAGTTTTGGGCAAAAACAACAATAGCTTCTTTGAACCACTCTTGCGTTAGGCCAGCTAACCTGAAAATATTAAATAGAGATATTATCAAAAATATTTTTAACATATTATTTAATATTAGTAATATTTAATAATTTAAAATATATATAATAATACTAAACCGTTAAAAAATATTATGTTAGAATTAATAGAATTACATAAAATGACTAAATTATCTTTTAAAATATATTATGCCACCTACAAGGCATCATTTTTTTTAAAAAATTATTTTTTATTAATAAATTAATAAAATTTGTTTATTTTTAATTTTTTAAATTAGTAAAATATTTAATTTTTTTTAAAAAAGGGATGTCGGTAACAGCGGCCAAAAGAGCCGTTGTTACAATAACCACTTTGATTGTTGGTAACAACGATAACGACTAAAGTGGACTCTAAATCCTAAATCATGCTGCCAAAGTAGCCGTTGTTTGCTGTAAAGCGGTCAGAAAGGCCGTTTTAACTTTTTTTTTAAATTTTTTTTATTATTATTTTTTAAAATGAGTGTTTGGATCTAAGAATAATATTGTTTGGATAAAAGGATAAATATTTTGGTTAGAAAAATAAAGGCGTTTGTATATCAAATAACGACTATTTAGATAAAATAACATTGAAATGACGATATTATTCTTTTATCAGTTAATTTTAATAGAAAATTCTCTAACGGTTAAGTATTACTGCTTATTTTTTAAATTAGTGAATATGACTATAATTAGGCTATACTTCAGGAGTAGTCTTGATAATATCCCTATTGAATATAATTGCCTTAAATTCTTTTCAGTAAATTATATAACATTAATATCAATGTGATAGCTTTGTACATCCGAGTTATGTTTGTAGATTGTTCTAGTTAAAGAACCAATGTTACAGTTGATGATGTGGAATTTGTGATCCAAAATCATGTTTATGATGTTGGTAATGTTTGGAACAAATTCGGGAACATGTCAGAATTATTTTGGAGTCGGAAGCATGTGTGGAAGAGGTGGAATTCTAATGGAACAGTTGAAAAAAATTGCAGAAGAAAACAGGAAAAAATTCCCAGGTGTGAGCGCCGCGGCATTGAAAGCGCTGGCGGAAGCATTGGTTCCAGTATATCAATGCCGCGGCGCTGCACTGTTCACTGTTCACTGTTCACAATCTGAAAATTCCGAATTTAGGCTTTTCCTTTTCGTTTTTTTTGGGTATTTTAGACTTCATATAAATACCACATTATGCCTAGGGTTATGTGGATGAGAAACACTTTCAAAACTCTTTACAAAAAACCCTAGAGCTCCAAAATTCAATTTGTATCATTCCTTGATCTTGTAAGATCAATTCTCTTGTAATCAAACAAAGAATAAGAGAGACTTGGATCCTTGATCCACCGTGGACGTAAGCAATTTGCTGAACCACGTATTTTGTGTCTTGGTATGGTATATTTTTACTTTTCTCTATTGTCAATACTTAGCTCTACAATTTAGCTTGTTGTTCTTGCTTGGATTGTTTTAAACTACTTCATTGCTTGTATTCTTTACGTATTCCGCTGCGTGTTAATCTCTACAAATTGGTATCAGAGCTATTATTGGCTGTCTAAGTTTGTTTTTGGTTGAACATGGCACCACATAAGCATGAAGTAGAGAAATTTACAGGGCATAATGATTTCAATTTATGGAAACTTAAGATGATGGCTTTGTTAGAGAGTCAAGGACTAGAATCAGCCCTTGAGGAACCCTCTAGTACTAGTGATAAGTCTTCAACATCTAAGTTAGACATGGATCTTGAAACCATTAATAGAAAAGCCCGGAGTGAAATTATCTTGAGTTTGGGTGATGAAGTTTTGAGGGAAGTGGGTGCAGAAAAATCAGCACTTGGTTTGTGGAAAAGACTTGATGAGTTATATATGACTAAGTCTCTTGCAAACCGGTTGTATCTCAAGAAGAATTTGTTTGGGTTGTCTTTGGTTGAGGGTGGTTCACTAAATGAACACATTGATTCCTTCAACAAGGCTGTCATTGATTTGGAGACGGTTGATGTCAAAATCAGTGACGAAGACAAAGCAATTCTGTTATTGAGTTCACTTCCTAAAAGCTATGAACAATTTGTTGATACTCTTATATATGGAAGGGAGTCATTGACAATGAAGGATGTTAGAGCAGCCTTAAACTCAAAGGTGTTAGTTAAGAAGTCAGAACAACAACAACAAAATTCTGCAGCTGTACTTGTTGCGAGGGGGAGAGCTGAGAGTAGAGAATCTAAAGTGAGAAATTCTTCAATATCAAAATCGAGGGGCAAATCCAAGAAGTGTTACTTCTGTAAGAAAGAAGGCCATTTCAGAAGGGATTGTCCGGAAAAGAAAGCTAAGTATCAATGGAAGAGACCTGAAGCAGATGCAGCTATAGTCTATAAAGAAGATTATGAAGTTGCAGAAACATTGGTTGCCTCGAATGGGCAGAACACCGGTGAGTGGATTCTTGACTCCAGATGTACTTTCCATATGTGTCCTAATAAAGCTTTGTTCACTAGCTATCAGTCCATTAATGGTTGTAAGGTATTAATGGGCAACAATATGGCTTGTCAAGTCATTGGGATGGGTAATATTAGGCTGAAACTACATGATGGGAGTGTGAGGGAGTTGTTAGATGTGAGGCATGTACCTGATCTTAAAAGAAATTTAATTTCTTTAGGCATGCTTGATCAATCCGGTTGCACATTCAAGGGTGAGAGTGGTACATTGAAAATGATTAAGGGTTCAATGGTTGTAATGAGAGGTGAGCGTAAACACGGGTTGCATGTGTTGAGTGGAGAGGCTGTTATTAGTTCTGCATCTTTCTCTGTTGATAATGAGAATATGCAAACCAAGTTATGGCATTTGAAGTTAGGGCACTTGGGTGAGAGTGGCCTTAAGGAGTTGTATGATCAAGGTGTATTTGGCAAAGGAAAGATTCAGCCAATGGGGTTTTGTGAACATTGTGTACTTGGGAAAGCTCATAGAGTTAAGTTTAACACTGGTGAACACAACACCAAGGGCACTTTGGATTACATACATTCTGACCTTTGGGGACCTGCTCAAGCTGTCACTCATGGTGGTGCACGGTATTTTCTGTCATTCATTGATGATTATTCAAGGAAGTTGTGGGTTTATGTGTTGAAGAGCAAAGAGCAGGTGTTTGAAATATTTCAGAAATGGAAAGCACTTGTAGAAAATCAAACGGGTAAGAAAATCAAAAGACTTAGAATGGATAATGGTCTTGAGTTTTGTAATACTGAGCTTGATAAGTTTTGTGCTAAGTATGGTATTGCAAGGCATAAAACGGTGCGGTACACACCACAACAGAATGGACTTCCAGAAAGGATGAACCGAACCTTACTTGAAAGGGTAAGGTGCATGCTAACCAATGCCGGATTGTCTAAGGCATTTTGGGGGGAGGCGGTAGTAACTGCAGCTTACTTGATAAACCGAAGTCCTTCTTCAGCTATTGGCTTTATGACACCAGAACAGAAATGGTCTTGAGGCACTCCAAAATATGATCACCTGAGGGTATTTGGATGCCCTGCATTTGTACACATCAAGCAAGGCAAACTAGAACCAAGAGCCTTGAAGGGGATATTCATTGGATATCCAGAAGGTGTTAAGGGATACAAGGTGTGGTGTACTGATCTTAATCCGCACAAGAGTATCATTAGTAGGGATGTGACGTTCAATGAATCTACATTGTTGGAAACCAATTCGGATTCAGTTTTGAAGAAGCCTGAAGATGTGCCAAGTTCAGTTTCTAAATCTGAAACTGAACATCATGAGGTGGAACATGATTTGAGACATGACATTCCTATAGGTCAGCACTTCAATGATGATGCACATGAAGAACAAGAACCTGAAAATTTCTCTGAAACAGCACCATTGCAGTCTAGCACTCCTGAAGCTGAACTTGAAGAGTATCAGTTGGCTAGAGATAGACAAAGGAGAGTTGTTCGACCACCGAGCAGGTATGCACATGCTGATTTGATAGCTTATGCGTTTAACACTGCTTACACTATAGAATATGATGAACCAAAATCATATGCTGAAGCTATTGAGAGTATAAATTGTGTTAAATGGCAACAAGCTATGGAAGAAGAGATCACTTCTCTTAATAAGAATCATACCTGGAAATTGGTGGTGAAACCAAAGAACAAGAGGTTAGTTGGCTGTAAATGGGTTTACAAGGTTAAGGAGGGGGTTCCGGGTGTTGAGCCTACAAAGTTCAAGGCTAGGCTTGTTGCACAGGGCTTCACACAAAAAGAAGGGGTTGATTTCCATGAAATCTTTTTTCCTGTTGTAAAACACTCATCAATTCGCATTTTATTATCCATGTGTGTAAATCTGAATTTACATCTTAAACAAATGGATGTAAAGACAGTTTTTCTTCATGGTGAACTTGAAGAAGAGCTATACATGGCACAACTGAAAGGTTTTGAAGAACCGGGCAAAGAAGATTATGCTTGTTTGCTAAAGAAGTCTTTATATGGGCTGAAGCAATCTCCAAGACAATGGTATAGGAGATTCGATGATTTTATGCTGCATTGTGGCTTCACAAGGAGCAAGTATGATGGATGTGTGTACTTCAAAGCATTGAATAACAGTAAGCGTATGTATCTCCTTCTATATGTTGATGATATGTTAATTGCATGTGAGGATATGGAAGAGATACATAAGCTGAAAAATCAGTTGGGTGGTGAGTTTGAAATGAAAGATTGGGGTCAGCCAAAAGAATTTTGGGTATGGATATAGTGAGAGGCAGTGATGTTATTTTCTTGTCTCAACAACGGTATATACTCAAGGTTCTTGACAGGTTTAGAATGAGGGATGCCAAAGCTGTGATGACTCCATTGGCAATGTATTTCAAACTGTCGGCATCTCAATCACCACAAATTGAAGAAGAAGAATTGCATATGCTTAAGGTACCATATGCTAGTGCTGTTGGTTCTATAATGTATGCTATGGTTTGCACAAGGCCGGATATAGCACAAGCGGTGAGTGTTGTAAGTAGATACATGGCTAATCCTGGAAAGGAGCATTGGATGGCCGTGAAATGGATACTTAGGTATCTAAAGGGGACGTCACATTATGGTTTGCTATTCAGAAGGGTTGGCACAGGTGATGAAATGGTGAAGGGTTACGTGGACTCAGATTACGCAGGTGACTTGGACAATAGAAGGTCTTTATCTGGGTATATCTTTACGGTGTTTGGATGTAGCGTATGCTGGAAATCAGTATTGCAGCATGTTGTAGCACTATCAACTACCGAAGCCGAGTATATAGCCTTAGGAGAAGCAATTAAGGAGGCTATATGGTTGAAAGGTATATGTGCTGAACTTTTGGCTATGGATGAAGTTAATACTTCAGTACATTATGATAGCCAAAGTGCCATACATCTAAGCAAACATCAGGTGTTTTATGAAAGATCGAAACACATTGATGTTAGGATGCATTTCATTCGGGATACTGTGCAGAGTGGCATTATTAGTCTGTGTAAAATTCCAACGTCGGAGAATCCTGCTGATATGTTGACTAAGCCGCTGCCCTCAGTTAAGTGTAAGTTGTGTATGGACTTAACTGGAATCACAACTTACAATTAAGGTTGTGATGTGGAGGATGGATCCTTGTTTGCTCTCTTGGTGTTGTTGGAGTGATTTTGTATCAAGGAGGGGATTTGTGGAATTTGTGATCCAAAATCATGTTTATGATGTTGGTAATGTTTGGAACAAATTCGGGAACATGTCAGAATTATTTTGGAGCTGGAAGTATGTGTGGAAGAGGTGGAATTCTAATGGAACAGTTGAAAAAAATTGCAGAAGAAAACAGGAAAAAATTCCCAGGTGTGAGCGCCGCGGCATTGAAAGCGCTGGCGGAAGCATTGGTTCCAGTATATCAATGCCGCGACGCTGCACTGTTCACTAGCCACTGTTCACTGTTCACAATCTGAAAATTCCGAATTTAGGCTTTTTCTTTTCATTTTTTTTGGGTATTTTAGACTTCATATAAATACCCCATTATGCCTAGGGTTATGTGGATGAGAAACACTTTCAAAACTCTTTACAAAAAACCCTAGAGCTCCAAAATTCAATTTGTATCATTCCTTGATCTTGTAAGATCAATTCTCTTGTAATCAAACAAAGAATAAGAGAGACTTGGATCCTTGATCCACCGTGGACGTAAGCAATTTGCTGAACCACGTATTTTGTGTCTTGGTATAGTATATTTCTACTTTTCTCTATTATCAATACTTAGCTCTACAATTTAGCTTGTTGTTCTTGCTTGGATTGTTTTAAACTACTTCATTGCTTGTATTCTCTACGTATTCCGCTGCGTGTTAATCTCTACAGATGAGTTAGGAACATTCTTTTTAACTCATTAGCGTAAATGGCATTCTTGATATTGATAGAACTAACTGGACAACCATACATAACAATGAATATGTACAATTTTTAAGACTTGCAAATCTAATATCATTACTATCATTATTATTACTTTTATTTAGTGAGGGGAACAAGATACCTTTATTGTTGAAAGATAATCCTAATTAAATTAGACTGTTTAAATATTTGTCATACTGAAAAATCAAGTAAAGCTAGCTTATGGAACTAAAAAACGCTCTAAAAGCTTTCTCTCTCGTAAAAAATGCTCTTAACTCTATCTTTAGAAACTTTAGCTGCCGTCAATCAAATCTCATTTGGCCTCCTCTATGGTGGACACACTTTCTTTTTTTTGTTTTGTCATTATTTTATTTATTTATTTATATTTCTTTTTGTTCTTCGCTTTAGCATCCCAGCCAAGTAAGACTTTGAGCTTCTTGCCGGCCTCCATTAGCCTCTGCTATGGCTCTGTTGAGCCTCCATCGGACTCTACCGCCCAAATCACAGAATTTGCTACTGTCTCTCGAGCAAACACAACTCATCAGTAATCGATGCTCAGCCTTTGATTTGGTGGAAAGCAAATCTCGATGGCTCTTAAGCTTCTCCATCGCCATATGTGTAGAACAACTTTGTCACCACCCAATGCAAGTTAGATCCAGTGGTCTATTAATGTTTTGACAACCCCAATTTTGTTGTAAGCATAAATTGTTACTTATTTTGTTTGTTATTCTGTGCTATTTGTGTTGTTGTGAATAGACTCGGATTGAAAGGGTTAATCGTTAAAAATGATGGAGGAAGTTAAAAGTCATATGATAGTATATTTTGAGTCGCCTCTCTTATATGAGAGTAGTTTTGTCCCTCTTGTGAAGATAATTTTTTTTCCTCATGTGTGAGGATATGATTCTCCGTTGTTAATAGGAGCAGTGATCCCTAGTTATAGGGATAATCTTCTAATATGAGGTTCAGTGTGTATCTCTTCACTATAAGAGAATAGATTCGAGCGTAAATCCATGAATTAATGTAATATAGCATCTCAATAATTTTTTAATTATTATATCAATGATTCTTTGGTGTAATATTAATAATTTTATCAATACTATTATATTTATTGATTAAAAAAAAGTAATGCTAGCTTATGAGCAAGCATAAACACAATTAAGTTTTCAATAATATTCAAACCGTGCCCGCGAAAAGCTACAAAGGAGAGATCTTACAATTAATCCTCAAGACGTCAAGACATACATCATTACAGCATTTTGTAGATGAAATGCCTTTGTCAGTTTGTCTCCTATATGTTTTAAATGCAATATCATTTTCGCAAATATCATCTCGTGCCATCATCAAACAAGTTTTCTGCATGTGAATAAAAAATATCCTAAACAGAAAAAAGGTTGTATTCATACCTGCATGCACTATCGTAAAAGTAAATTATATTCGACATCATGAGCATATATATTTTTCTTTCTAGCTTAGCTAACGTGTCAAAAAGAAGAGCACCCTTTTTTTGGGGACAATTTCAAGTTACCAATCATTGATGAAAACACACAAGTAAACAAAAGGTTTTTGCTTCCGAACTTCAATCATTTAGGGAAATTTTACGAGATCATTCAGATACTTTTTAGATTATCTCTGTCGGGTTCTATTAAAGTTGACCCTGTATACATTGTGGAAGCTACAAACCTTTTACACTCCCACGCTAATAATTACGTGTAGATTTTACTTTGTTCGTTGCCTCTATAGTCTTATGTTGTTATTTTGTTAGTGCACATCATCGCTGTCAATTGCCGACGACAATTGGGTAAGCATGCATATACAGCTGTAATGCTTCATACAAAAAGGAGATAGCTATGGCTGAATTGTAAAGTTGATGCTGATCACTTCTGAAAAATGACATAACTTGGGAGCCGAGTGATCAGCATTAAACGAAGGGATATATCCAAACAAGGATTAAAAGAGGCTTAGACAAGGATTAAACAATCCACTAATTAAAAGACATAATTTTAACGTGTAGTGCATGTACAGAAAAATAATAATATGATTAATGTATTAATGGGGCAGAAGTAATGATGAATGAATAGTTCCGATATAAAAGGCGGATATGTGATTTGTTGATGTGTTTAAAAGAAAGTATAATGATTAGGTGCTAATAATTCTATATCAGCTGGCAAACGTGAATAGTTAATTGTTTTTTTTTCTTTGTCATTTTTAGATTGGTCAAAGTTCAAATCGTTTTCGTTTTTCCTTTAATGGAAACCAGAGCTAACACGCAAGTCCAAACGTACGCTGGTTATCTTATTTGGTTTCAATCATTTAGGGTATATGTATATATATATGAAAGAAATTTAGAAGTTAATTATCCTTTCGCATGATCATTTTTAAAAGATTATTTTATGGATAAAAGTAAGAAACCGAATTTTACATTTTTAAAGGGGGAAAAAAAATTATAAGTGTGAAAAAACATAATGGAAAACCATTTGATACTGATATTTTGGAAAAGTACTATAGATTAAAAATGTTTTTTTTTAAGAATATAAATTTTATTAATAAAATTTAAAAGAGAGAAAATGATTCCTTTGATACAATTGGTAAAGTATAAGTTGGAACTGTCTTAAACCAAACAAGCTCATGCTCTAAATGAAGAGCAACCTGGGCAAATTCATGTGTAATTTGGTTTGTCGAACGGGGGAAAACAGAAAAACACATGAAGAGAAAGGCTGAGCAGCACCAGAATTTCATTCAACATAAAACCGAGCTCCGAAGCTGAGGACTTTGCTTCCTTGATGAGTCCTAAAGTATCTGAAGCGAGCTCCATGTCAGTAATACCAAGTGATCTTGCCAGCTGAAGTCCACAAAAGATCGCCATGTGATCTTGCTAGTTGAAGTCCACCGCAAAACACAAATGTCTATAAATTACATTTTTCAAATTACAAGTGTTTTCTCAATTACATTTTCCAAAAAAAAAAAAACATAACTATGTCTATAAATTACTTATGATTTTAGCATTAATTAGTTCTTAAGAGCAAATTCTGTGATTTTCTTAAAAAAAAAATCTTATTTTTCAAATGCAATAATAGACAAGTTATTTTGTCTGGTTTAAATAGAAAGGACATCTTGGTATCTACCTAAGTCTGATGATACCATTCCATTTATTGGTATGCATATAAACATGCCACTTGTTGGAAAAAGTACACAAGAATTTCACAATCAATTAATTAAATCGAGATTTTCTTATTTTTATCCAAATTTATTTTTATAAAAAAAAATTAAATAGTATAAAAAAAAAAGAAGAATAACAACATAAGAAATTACGTAATTTGGCTTAAATTAAGCTTACATTTACGGACTATCAAAAATAAAATACATTATGTAAAAATAGTTATAATTACATAAACTTTTACTCATTATTCACAAAACCGAACCTACTACAAAAAAATATTAACTCAAAATTACAAGTATTTCCTATTATCCTAATGATAGTTACACTATAAACCCTTAATTAAACTCAAAGGATTACAAAATGAGAAAAATAAAAAAATAAACCTTTTTATTTTTCTTTCTTTGTTTTTTTTTTAATTTTTGGTGTCACTATAGTGTATTTCTTATCTCTAAAAAGAGTTTATTTATAAGTTTTTACTATATAAAATAATCTTTGTCATTTTAATGTCATATGCACTAATTTTTTTTTCTATGTATAAGTAAAAAAAATTGGCTCAACAAACTCTGCATAAGTCAAATAAATTGGTTCAACCACCACTTATATATAAATTAAATAAATTGACTCAATAACCTCTGAATAAGTTAAATAAGTTGACTCAATCACTACCACTTATGCACAAGTCATATAAATTGACTCAACTACCATCACTTGTGTACAAAATTAAATAAATTAACTCAACCACTCTTATATATAAATTAAATAAATTAACTGCACTTAAATACATATTTATTTCCAATATCAACGGAACAAAAAAAATATTCAAAGATAAAGATGATACCAAACTGACCCTTATTCTGAGCCTTGCTATTTCGGTTTTTTTTTTTTTTTTTGAAGTAATTAGAGAACTCCCACATCAATAGGTGGTTGATTAAAATAATTCATGGATGCGTTTAATATTTAAGTGGTCGAAAAATAACCTTAGGAAAATTTTGCCTCCTAGCTCGAATCCACTTTATCGTATGTACGATGAATTATCATTAACCCTAGCTTTTGCATCACGTATGATCCAAACTAAATTGTGTGAGGGTCTTGCATGTTACTTTAATGATGAATTAATTAGATAACTGAACCAAATAATTCCATGGCCGTTTCGAGGAAACAAAGAAAGAAAGAAAGAAAAAAGGCATTCATTTATAAACCTATTCGATAACTTTCGGATGTGCCCCCAACCTAATTATTAATTAAACAGCATGCATTATGCTTGCTACCACCGCACTGATCCGGCCGCCAACAAGCAATGCTCGAAATCCTTTTATTGATTACAAGAAAAAATTATTCAAGATATTAGTATAGCTCTTTCTATCTTTTAGCCTCTATTTAGTGTTATTAAAAATGAACTGTTGATTAAACCTCATTTTATCGGATGTCAAATTTACTATTTCTTTTTTTTTTTAATTACATCAATTATATTCAATACTGATATTATATTAAACTACACTATTAATATTATAATCAAACTATATAATTGAGATTTTTTTCTAGATCAATACATACATATTGAGGTACACTTCACCCGAATTATATTATCAAGATCATCGAAAATAATACGTACAACTTTAAGTACATTCTAACTGAATTAAACTACTGATAATATAATCAAATTATAAAATTAATTTTTTTTAAATAACACGTACAATTTTAAGAATATCTCACCTAACTTAAAATTTTTTATAAGATGAAAAAAATAAATCAATTATCTCTAAACTTTAAATTTTAAACCTCAAATAAAAAAGTGAACAAAATTTATCCAAACTTTTGATCTCAATAAAAAAAAAGTGCTTAAAACTTACAGTTAATACATGCACTCAAGTGCCACTATTTTCATGTTATTAGATACATATGATCTTGAATTTTGTCAAATTTCGATTACGTGGATGCAATACCGCAATTAGGACACGTGATTGTATTGTTAAAGAAGTGACGAGAACTAAGCAATTTAATGTCGTTTTGGACCACGTTGCCGTTGAGATCCCGTAGTACGACAAAGCTTCTTTAAGAAGTGATAAATGATATAGAACCGCGCATTCACAAATAAGCCCTTCATGTCCTAACAATACATTACTAATCTTAATGGCTTCGAACTACACATTCTTGATGTGTCAAAATCCCCAACACCTAACTTGATCAGGACAACAACCCCATCAAACTTCATTTATTTACACACAAATTTTGTTGCCTGCATTACATTCCATCAGTAAAAATAAAAATACATATATAAATGCAACAGTTTATATTTTTACCATCTTGCGAGAGTTTATGTGACGTGAAAATGTGATCGTGATGGTGACAAAAAAGAAGTGAATTTGACCTCAATTATATGCTTCACATTTATATATTACTTACATCAACATTCAAAAATTTGCAACTAATTAGAGATGAAATCAAAATTTTAGTTTTGATTAAGCTATTTTTTTATTATATTTTTATATGGCATAAGTCTTGATGGTACTAATAAAAAATTATAAGAATTAAGAATCTGAAAAAAAATAATCAACCTCACCTATACAAAACAAAAATTTAGTTTTAAATATATATATATATATATAATAAAAATGAGAATAATAATAATAAATAAGTAAATATACAATAAAGTGATATATTATTTAAATTGTGCTCGGTGATATCTTAAACTGTAGAATGTATCTAATATTGATTTTGAATTAATACCATTGATAATTTTTTTTTTAATGTAAACAAATATGAAGTTTTTAAGAAACTCATCCCTTTGTTGTCATGAAAATTTTATTTTAATAAGTTTTAATTGTTGAATATGCATGTTACATCCTTGGTGTGAAAACATGAAAAGTTAGCAAGAGTCGAATTTATCAATCAATAAAAAAATAGTTCTCTAACATTTTTGTTTCAAATAAACCCTAATATAATAATTGGAATAAGTTGAATTAACTACAAAATTAAATTAGCTTTAAAATATATATAAATCCAAAATAAAGGAAAAGTACCTTTATACTTGAGATAAGTAAAAATTTGAGAGCTCGACAAAACTCGCACAATAAATAATATCAAAAGAGCAAATTAAAATTGTTATTAAGAACTTGTTGAGTAATTATGACTAATACATATATTTATAGTACTTGAGTCTTAAAAGTAGAAAATAAATTATAAGTCAATTCCTAAATACAAATAAAATTATAAAAGAGATGGATTTCTTAAGATATACTAATTTAATGAACCAAAAACAAAAAAAAAAAGATAGAGCAAGGATACAAGTTTGAGATAGCAAAATTATTAAGCAAATAATTAACAATTTTTTATTTTATAGATTTTTTTTTTCAAGAGCTCCCTTTGTCCCTACAACCTTGGGGAAGTTTGCGTTCTCTAGAAAAAAAAAATTAACTCAATAATTAATTTTTTTATAACAATTTTACCTATCAAAAGTAGCTATTTTTATAAATTGGCCTACTAAAAAATTCGAATTTGTTGTTAAAATTCTTGTATACTTAAACTCTAACTTCATATTATTTTTTACTTCAATTAAATCATTCTTTAAATTCTGGTTCCATCTTTATATGCAACTAGTTACGTGTTCTTTTTTTTATTAATAAATATTTGGGTTAGAAGGAGAATCTTTTTCCATACACTTGGAAGAAAAAAAAACATAGAACAATCAAGTAAAAATGGTTCTTGAATGGTGTTTGATTTGATTTAAAGAATATAAAGGAAAATTTAAAAGAAAGAGGAAATTAATAGGATATACAAAAAAAAAAGAGAGAGATGAAAATGATTTCGTTATTTAATTGGAATATCCAATCAACTTAGAAATGAATGAATCATATTTTACGTGGACAAAGGTATCGTTGGATTTTAAAATTTTGATATTTGAACAATATTTTTTAAATTAAAATCAAATTTATTTTGAAATATAAGTTAACTTAATTATGAAAATCTAAGTATTTTAATTACAAGTATAGATTATTATTTAAAAAAAAAATAATAGTATTATGTTTATAAAGTTGAGTTACAAATTTTATATCACAACTAATATATTACTAATTGATGACATATATTTGTTAGGTAATTATTATTTTTAATATTTGTTAATATAATAATTATACAACGTTAATTAATAATTAGCACAATAAATATCACATTAATTATAATATAAACTTTATATCCATGTTACGTAAATATAACATTATTAAAAAAATAATATACGTTATCTAAAACATTGTGACATTATTGTTACGTGATGAATATGTCACTGGCTTTTATGTGACTAAATTTGCAAAAATATCAATGCAAAGAAAATATTTTAGATAATAAAAAGATTTTGTTTTTTTATTTTTAAATGTAATTATCATGTTTGGCATTGTTAGATTTTAAATCCTCCGCTTTAGAATGAAAAAGTGAAATAAGAAGATAATATGCAATAATAAAAGAAATTTAGTAATCAAAATGTAGATAGTGACAACACCTGAGGCAAGGGAGCTGTTCATTTTTACTAGACATTTCTTATATAATATTTTAATCTTGTTGTCAGCTAAAAAACAATGACCTATCATTGTTAATTCGTTGTAAGATGGCCCAGAATTTTTAAGTAATTGTGCGGAAAAGACAAGCCCTGAAGAGACCTCATCAAAGTCAAAAGGAAAGGCCATCTTTTTGCAATATAATTAGTAATGAAGGAACGAACCGGCTTGATGAGATTGTATATATTTGTGAGCTTGCTTTTTTTTTTTTTTTTGGTGTTCAGAAGAACACAACACTTTTCAATTATTATTTTAATATTATTTTTTATTTTAAAATTCACTCAATTTTTTATTTTATATATTTTTTTATCTAATATAAAATGTGCTACTGATTTATGTTGGAGAGATCGGGTCTTAAAATTAAATACCAAATTTAAAAGATTGGGTTTTAAGTTCTTAAGATCAAGTTAAAAATTTAAAAATAAATAAATTTTTAGTGTTATATGTTAGGTCTAAAAGAATAAATTTTAAATTATCTAAATATAATTAAGTTTTGAGAAAGCTCGAGTTTTAAAGATCAATCTTTTCTTATAAAACTTATATTCGAGTTGTAATAAGGGGTTTTTTTTAATAAAAGAATAATTTTTATAAATAAAATAAATATTATTTTTTAAAAATTAAAAAATTGAAGAATTTTTAGAATTAAAAAAAATATATTTAATTATCATGTGTAATTGAGAAAACATTATATGCATTTTATGAGAAAAACATCTTATTATGTGATTTTTCTTTAAAGAGTACCTATAAGTGCTTTTAAATTACAAAAGTTTTTTTTTTTCCAAACATTTTCAAAAGTGTTTTATTATTTATTATTACTAATGCCACTCAAAAAGCACTCCCAACCAAACTTTAAATTTAAATATTTGTTCTCTTAGAGTAAATTAAACCAAGCATATTTGTTTTTATATGTCATCCTGTGATCTAGCTATATATATATATATATATGTTTTGATTTGTGTAAATATTATTAAATTCCCGACGGTCAAATGTAACGTATCTGATTTTACAGATTAATAAATCATTCATTTAAATAATGAATTTAGTGTATATGAAAAATCGTGATCTTTACAGTCAATTTGAGCAGCGAGCACTGTGGAAGGATCCCCGTCCCATTTACTGATTGGCTGGCAAAAGTCACTCTTGTCAAAGTAAACAAATGAAAGTTTCCAAAAACATTAAAAAATAATAATAATAATAAAGCAATAAAAAAGGGCAGTGTCTAATCAGATCAAGTAATATATAATTTAGAAAGAATGATACCTCAAATGATGTTGACTCTGTATGACTTAATTAATCAATTCAATATTCTATTTGTTTTGCATCTTAGTTAGTGACACGATTGTTTCAGCTAGCTATGATTTTTTTTTTTTTAATAGAGGGATTACAATAATTTTTAATATTTTCGCACCATCTTGGGGAAGGGGGTCGAACCCAGGTGGAGATATGAGACTTCAACTAGCTATGATTGATTGGGCTTTTCTATTCGATTTTTTTAACTATCAAAGGTTTTTTTTTTATAAATTTTTTTAATAATATTTGACTGTAATTAAAATAAATTAAAAAATTATTTAATTTTTATGAGTAAAAACTCAAATTTTATGTTTTTGATATTAGATTTTTTTGTTTATATTTATGTAATATTACATATATTATAATAATATTTTTTAAAAATTCTACGGTGGACTCTTAGTAAAAATAAATATAGTTTAACTAATATATTTGTATTTGTAATATTTTTTTAAAAATAATTATATCTTTATATCTCTACAATAATCATATATTTTTATAAGAATATTTATTGAAAATATTTTATTATCGGTAAGTATTATTTTATTTTTAATTTTTGTACGAAATATAATAATTTATTTAATTTGTTAATTACTATATATTAATTTTACTTGAAATATTATATTTTAAGAGATTTATTTTGAAGAAAATGCAAGATAACTTTAAATCTATGTATAAAAAGAAAAATTCAATTGTTTAAAATTTTGATATAAAATTTATGAAGTATCTGTTTTATTAATTTAATAATAAATAAATATTTTTAATAATGTGTAATAATAGATAAACATTTAATATGTGAAAAGATTTTATTTGACAATTAAATAACCAATAATTTTTTTAAAAATCTATACTTTTAAACGTTTTATATAAAAAGTCCAATCAAACGACCTTTTAAACTATTTACATCTATGAGAATATTACAGTTATTTAAAGGTCAATTACATGATTTGATTACGCTAAATTAAGTATTTTCCATATTATAAACGACCAAGATTTGAATTTAATGTAGCTTTAATTACATTGAGACAGAAATATGAAAGATTCGGCTTAATGATACTGAGTTGACTACTATAAACTGCAATTTACAGGTTCATGTTCTTCTTCTAACCGATCTTGTTCCATTCATTTATAAATACCACAATTATGAAAACCATCTTTTTATTTGATTAATGATTCCCCCAGGCTCCAACTAATGTTTTGTGCATCCCTTTATAATATGCACTATAATATGAACAACATAATTTTTTTTTTTATGTGCTGATGTTTCCATTAATTAATCATTATATAAATTTTAGACATAAAAAATATATTAACTTAAGTTTTTGGATTGAAGTGATAATATAAATTTTATTCATTCAATCAATGAATGAATCAAATGTTGAAGACTTAACAATATTAAATGCTGATTTTTGGCTTTTGAGTAATACAATACTTCTTAAATAAATTTTATTTTAAATTAATATATCAAATAATAAAATAATATAATTTTTAAGATTACAATTTATACTATTTTACTATTTAATGATTATTTAATACATAATTTAAGATGAAATAAAATATTTTTTAAAAAATGTAGTATTATTCTTAAATTAAATACCCGGTTGTGAAGAATAGATTGAGAATTTGTATTCTGAACTAAGTCAAATAATATAGTTGATAATATAAAAAAAATTATGAACACGAGAGCAAAATGACAAGGTAAAAACAAAGGATATCTAATATCTTTTTTTTTTTTTAAGAATCAAATATATCACAAAAACAGGGGCACACAAACTTCGGTATATATAATATAATAGTACGAGGCTACAGCTGGATAAATTGAACTCACCTGGAAGCTTTATGCAAGAATTGAACCATCTGCTTCTGTTTCCTCTCGAATTAAATTTTAACAAAATAACCCAAAAAAAAAAAAAAAGGACAGAGACGTTCGGGATAATCTATCATTCGAAAGATCAGCAATCCAATCAATATGATAACAAGGTTTGGAGTTCTTGATTCCCGAAAAACTTGAATTGAATACAGTGTTTCCACACTATAAACACTTCTTCCAAAGTTGCTTTGAAGAACTACAAACTCCTAAGATTCATTGTTACTATTTTAACGTTGACAATATATTAGTTTATTGACATCATCAATAATAATAATAATAATAATAATAATAATAATAATAATAATACGGAAAGATTTATAACATTATATTTTTATATAATTTTTAAATTATTAGATCAATATATATTTAATAGTTTAGATGGAATTACATGTGTAATTAATATACTGTATTTAATATATATTTAAAATTTAATTTAAATTATTAAATATACATTAATTTAACGATTGTGTTAAATATTATATAAAAAAATATAGTACCATAAATTCCATCATATAATAATAACAACCACAACAACAAGAAGAAGATAATAATATAATTTTAAGTAATCATATCAAATTTTTCAATGCAAATGATGCTATATTCATCAATTTGATAATGTAGTTTTTTTAATCTTTAATATAATTTACTGTATATGACTAGTTAATATATATAGTACCTTATTTAAAATATTGTAGTATTATTGACAATAATAAGATGCATAAATTTAGCATTTCATAACAAAATAAGATGCATGCATAGGTTATAGTTTAGAGTAGAGTAATATACACAGAAGGCATTCTTTTAAGGAAGGAAAAAAAAAAAGATTAGCATGCCCTAAACATGTAGAGATACTAATAACAAAAACATTGATTATTTGTTAATATTAATTAATTAATTAATTAATATATTGGAAAGCCACGAAAGATGTTTAAGTTGTGATTCCCAAATAATTCCCATTCACAACAGAAGGGTCAACTATCGAATTAAAAGTGCACGTGAGACTGATAAACGAGAAAAATTATAATAACTCCATGCAACAGACGGAGATTATTAATTATTTAATTTAATTAAATGCTTGATCAATATAATTATTATTCTTCCAGTACTCCTCACTTCATCTTTATTCTAATGGCTTGTCGATAATAGTTCCAATATGTACAGTTAATATTATTTTGGACTAACATTAGAGTTCAAGTTACCCTTAAAAGTAAATCTTAAATTTGCTAGATCTAAGGTATCTCTCCCTGTTTCCAAAAACCACATAAAATAATAATAACAATAATAATTTTAAATAAATGAGAAAGAATGACAAATAAAAAATAAATAAATAAATATATATATATATATATATAATCTTAATAAAGACAAGCTTGGTAAGGCAATAGGTGAACTGGGTCTTTCAATATTTATTTCCTATGTTCCCACATCGATCTTACAGCTATGTTGACGTGGGAAGAAGCTCTGGCTTTGCATAAATTATAATATTAAACAATTTTATTCTAAAAATTAAAGGTCGTGAAAGGAAGGCACAATGTGAAGTAGGTTTATGTTTTTGTGAAAAGTTAATCTTTGTAATGGAGTTGAAAAAAACCTAGTAATTTTGGAAAGAGGATCAGGAAACAAACAAAAAGAAAAGATACATGTATATATAAAGCACAAAATCCTAAATTTTGTTGGCAAGGTATATTATATATATGGGTTACCATTAGATTAATCAAAGGTCTTGCATAACATGTACATCATTTAATAATAAGTAAAAATGTCAATTGTCTTTTTTTTTAATAAATACTAAGTTAATCATTTTAGGGATATTTTGGCTCTTTTTTACTATTATTTTTATCCCTGAATCATGATCATTTTCGTTTGTATAAGAACTAATTGAATATTTATATAAAAAAGAAATTAAATTTATATATATCAATTAAATCACGAACATCAAATGATAAATATTACTAATTAACATAACTTGTACGGTGCAAATACAAAATCTTCACAATAACAAGAGGAAAAGCCAAATAACGACCCTTTGATTGAACCCCTAACAACCCATACGCCACATAAATGAATGAATATAATAATTAAAAACGAAGGAAGAAAGAGAATAAATGAGAAAATACAATACAAACTGATTATATATTCTATAATCAGATGTATGGTAAGAGGGAGCTGGACCGTTGTGTAATTTTGTGGTAGTTGAAAAGCAACCTTCACTCGAACAATCCTACCTATTAAGGTCTAACAAGCAACGGGATACTCGTACCTTAATTAAGATCTGCACCTATTTTCTTTTCTGTATCATGTTCATGTGGATCATGTTCATCTCCATCTTCATATCATGGGTATCATTCGCTCTTAATTATTTGTTCTTCTTTGCCTGCATATTTAATCTATGCCTGTGGTTTTAATAACGGAGAGATAAACAAGTAATAAACACAAAACTAGCATCCTTTGGAAGACACAGAAATAAATAGACAAGTACCCGAGCTCAGATGTAGACATTTGAAAAGAACTAACTCTCACCTAAAACCCAACCTCACTTAATTTGTAATGTGAGCAGAGCCAGGGAATGGCAATAATATTGCCTCACTGTCTTGATGGCTTATTCAACTCCGTTTCACTGAGTTGAAAGTGTTAAAAATTGTCAAATTAAGCTCAGCCTCGTGTAGTCATTAAAGTGTTAAAATGACAATTTGTTTGGTACTTGTAAAAATGTTTCCAAGAATATATATCCTAACACTAGCTTCTTGTCTAATGTCTATTTTAAGTGCGTTTTAAAAGCACTCAAAATGCCGCTTTAAGCTTTTAACTAATGCTTCTCAGTTCTCTCCCAGTAGCCAGAAGGCAAATACTTTCTAAGAAACACACTTAAAACATGAGAGTCCTGTACACAACCCCTTTTTTTATTTCTACTTGTATGATCAAACTCCCCATTGTCTACCAAAAAAGATTAATTTTATAGAAGCTTTGACATACTTTAACGCATTCATCTTCAAAAATAGCAGAATTTGACTGTTCAAGCAAAGCAAGTAACCGCAGAGTTGAAGCTCTTACTGTAGATATTATATATTAGGATCATGTGTAACTGCAGAGACCAAAAAGATTGTAACTTAAGAACATCTACAGACGCAAGAAAGCTCTTTTGCCCTTAAAATAATAATTAAAAAAAAAAACCGTAAAAGGGCATACAACAAAATCAAACAAAAAAGAAAAGGTAAAAATAACATGATAATTTTTTTTGCACATTAATGATCCCACAACAAAGAGTCAAACCCAGTTGTAATGACACTATCTTGCGTTGAAATCATCTGCTCACTAAAATACTCTCCTTCGTAGTAATTATAATTATAATAATAATGGTAATCATACCACGGGTCAATAAACACGAAATCATCTCTAGACTCGCTCGACTCGTAACTCGTTCCTAGACTCGGTAACTCCACTATCTCACTTAGCTCTTCTGGCGTTGACACGTCACTCGCAACCAACGGTGATGATGATGACGACGACGACAACGACAACGACAACGATGACGAAGATGATGATGATGAGTGGGAGATTGACGGTGATGGCTGCTGCTGTGGGTGGTCAAAGATTTCCATGGAAGCGGCCTTGGCGGCTGCGGCTTGCACGTCGCGGGGAGAGTTGGAGGTGGGTCGGGGCAGGGACCCGGCGAGTTTTGGGAAGTTGAGAATGGCGGAGGAGCCCTTGATGCTCAATGCTGCCACGTCATGCGCACGTGCCGCCATTTGGGGGGTTGAGAAGGTGCCCAGCCAGATCCGACTCTTCTTTCTGGGCTCTCGGATCTCGGATACCCACTTGCCCCACGTCCGCATTCGAACCCCTCTGTACACCGGATGCTTGCTGCTGTCTCTCGGCCTCTTGTTCTGTTTTTTAGCATTCGGGTCAGTATCAAGCGGGTCGGATTGTTTGGTGGGCGGGTTCGGCTGGGATGATCCGGAAGAGGACGGTGAAGAGGGCGATGGTGAGTTGGTGATGGTGGTGGTGCTTGAGTCGGTCTCCGAGTTTGTCCAGTCAAACATTTTGTAAGTGGACTCTGGACTGGGGTGATGACGATGTTCTTTTAAATTGTAGAGTGAAGAGTGAAGAGTGAAGAGTGAAGTGAGTAAAGAGTAATGCTATGGCTTCTATGAGTTTATGCTTGAGAGTCGACTCGAGCATGCAGGTGCAGCCAGCGACAAAACGCAGCGGCGTTTTTGAGTTTATGAGTGAAAGAGAATTTATTTAGAGACTCTAGAGAAATGAGTGCCAGTGCCAGAGGAAGTGAGAAGTGGGGGTGGGTTTATATGGAGGGTTAAACAAAAAGTGAAAGGAAGAAACGTGGTGTTTACGAGTGAGTGAGAAGCGAGCTTTGCATTGCAACACGGCCGACCTGTCGTTTTTAACTCCTTTGACCCACCCATTGAGATCATAACACCAGCATCATCATTGCTTAATGACGCGTTTAAACATATGTTGATAATTAAATAGTAGAGAGAGGGAAAAGGGCGGCCCTAAAATTATAAGGGTGTCTTAGGTGTGAAGTGCTAAGAAGAATGGAGTGAGTGGCCCTAGGATTGAGGGGTGACTGGTGAGGCGTCCAAATTAGTATTTTAGACGTAGAAGAGATGAGAATTGAGAAGGGAGAGAGGGGCCTAGGCTCTAGCTCTAGCTCTAGCCCTAGTCCTGGCCCTTCTGCTTTGTTTTGTTTTTTGGGGGAGGATTGAGGGTATCTGCTGATTCGTAATAAATTTTCACTGTAGAGTTATTGTTACTGGTGCTTTCCTTTTTTATATTTCAACCAAATCCCATTCCCCTGTGACTCTCCACAGTTTTACGTGAGAATATTAAAATCACTTCTCTTCATTCCCCTACCAACCCTAACAGATTCTACTTATTTATATTAACCCGCTTTTCTATTTCAACAATTTTTTTTTCTCTTTTTTATATTTATATATATACACACCAGAAACGGTTCATTATGTAATTTATCATATAATAAATAATGTTATCATATATTATTATTTAATAAATTTATAATTTTTTATAATTTTTATACAATTTATAATATACTACAAAATTTTACTACATATATAATAATTTATCATATAATAAATTATATAACCGATTAGATCATTTATATAAATCTATATAAAATGTTAATATTTTATGTAATTGTCACAATTTCAAACCTAAACACATAACTTACAATAGTCAAAATTAATATGTTTAATTTTATTTTTATAAGTTTTTAGATGTAAAGTTATCTCATCTATTGGTGTTTATATGGCAGCTACTCTGTGCTTTAATGGAATCCAAATATTGCCAGATAAAAGTTTTCACAATCTTGCCTTAAATTGAGTTATTATTTGTTAGGTTACCAATTAACCTTTGTGGTTATTTTTCT
This sequence comes from Ailanthus altissimus, assembly GCA_946807835.1. NCBI lineage: Eukaryota > Viridiplantae > Streptophyta > Magnoliopsida > Sapindales > Simaroubaceae > Ailanthus > Ailanthus altissimus. Next base: position 26,535,839 of record OX327689.1, read on the forward strand.
TTCATTTTTCATTTATTATTATTATTATTTTGAAAGAGAGATGTTAATTTGATATCATAAGATTAAGATGGGAAGATGTTTTTTGTTAAATTCAATTGTCCCAGCAGAAGCAAGGAAACAACTAAAAATTGGATTTTCCAATCAAATGTTCAATCAATGGATAACATAATTTTACTTTACAGCCAAGGACTTGACGATGTTCAATTGTTTTGTACATGCTTAGCTTAGAAATATTGAATGCCTGGCAATTTGTTCAATGATGAAAAGAATTAAAAAAAATCAGAAAAAAAGAAAAACAATAATTATTCATGCCAAGGGTATTTTGTACTACATCTTTTTTTCTTTTCTTTTCTTTTTTATCCGAATAACACTTGCATCCTCAGTACTATTGCGGTTGTTAGCACAGAGTCTCCGAGAAAAAAAGTTCACCTCACACACGTTCACGTTAAAAATAACGAAAAGAAGAAGTCATTCTTACTCATGTATATATTTCTTAATCAAAAGGGTCCCCAGCCCTAAAACCAAAAGAATATGCTTAAAACGACTTTGCCGATAAATGTCAAAACCCTAAAAGCTTTTTCGTGTAATGTGTTTGTTGTTTGCGCATACAACAAAGAGCATTGAGAATTATAAGTTGAATTGTGTTTGTTCGGAAATACTCTGAGCTGTCGTAGGACAATTATTAATTGGAATTATATGCATTTTGGTTTAATTCTTATTGCGTGGCATATGGTTTAATTTTGTTTTAAAAAAAAAAAACATGGCCTAAAGCATGCAAAACTCTGGTCCAATGAAGCTGATTAAATGTACTATTTTTTCTTTTTTCTTTATGTGAATGTGAAACATGGGCATGAACTGGGGCAAGTTACTGTGAGTTGTGGGAAATCATGGATCTCAATGTTATTTCATGATTGTATTTCTATCGCCATTGCATTTATTAGATGCCATTACTAAATTTCATAGGTTTTAGATACTTGCAATAGAGTCGATATTACTATTTAGTAATATATAAATAATATTATTATTTAATTACGAAAGAAGGTTTTTATCAGCAGAGAGTGGGCTCCCAATTCCAGATGTGTAAGTCGTTGGGATATATCAAATTTGTTTTGTTTAAAAGCATAATGCAGTAGAAAAGCAGTTAATGCTACTACTCGAAAATAAATAAGAAATTGCAGCCTTTTGCAATATTTCCTGGCACACCAGATACAGCAAAATCGTTCAAAATCAACATTTACTGCTCATCCTCTGAATACTTTCAAACTTACAGAATTGCTTTACCTGGAAATGGCCTAAACCAAAGTTCTTAACGTACTTGAGGAGGGACATTCTTATTTGGCAAGAAACAGCATGAGCATAGTAATTGCCTATAATTGAATGTCTTTACGAGCTTTCAAGTAATTTTAATTGGTCATTTTGGGATTGATGATATGTGGGTAGTTGGCTGCTTTCATGAATTACAATGAAACTTAAGGGCAACAATTAATCGGCTGAGTATACAATTGGGTCGATCAAAATTTAATATAATGGACTGGAAAAGGAGGATTTAAATTGGGCCTTAGAAAGTAAATATGAGCACATCACTAAATGTGTCTCTTCAATGTACAGAATTAGGCCACTGAAATGAATACATTTATCACACAGCTCATTTTGAGGGGCCCTCGTTATGGGCCTTATGGCGATTTCATCATCCTCCATAAATATTTCCCAGTACTCTTATTTATGAGCTGGAAAATGCACCACCTTTAAGAAATGTTCTTTTGTGCAATAAAATGTAAAGTTTTACTACACGACAAGTGAATCATGAAACATGAAGAGTCGCAAATCTGAAATCTAAGGTTACAGATTTTATGTTTCAGGTAATAGGTAAAGCTTGTGAATAACATGGGTCATGTAGACTCTGCAGAGAAAATGATTGTAATGGCAGTGAACAGATGAGATACGAATAGCACATTGCTGAACTTCAGTTTCTTTATAGGTTCCCAAGATAGAAAATCAGAGAAGCAATTCGTATAAGCTTCATTCCGAAAAGAGAACAAAGAAAATCTATGTTGCAGACTTTGAACTACTACCCAATTCCATTTTTTCTTGTTTAAGATTTCCCAGCTCCACCAGCAGAGTCAAAAGCGCCTCACACATTTCACAAGCATCGGGTTCATTGGGATTCTTCTTCTGTGAAGTGTAAACCATCCACGCATGGTCAAGCTTCTGGTTCGGTCTGACTACCACAGAGCCCGGAACTTCAGCATCACGGCATGTCACTAAGCCATCACTCTTCTCCCCATATCTCAGCCGAAGATGAAGTGCACACGCAGCCATGGCTGCAGAAACTGGAATTACTACAGGAACCTGCCGACTTGCTTGAGATAAATTATTGGACTCTTCACTACCAAATCTTGGAAAGGGAAGCCAGGGAAGTTCTGCATGAGCTATGTGAGTCATGGTGGAAAGAACACCTGGAGCCACGCTTGCTTCTGAGAGGAAGGAGATAATAGGGATTTCGTCTGGTAGCTTGTGATTCATGATGAACTCCTTTCGTTTTTCATAAGTGAGATCCTCCAACGCCCGTATATCTCCCTACAACGTATGTTTGTACATTCATGATCACACTCCAAAAAGATTCGCTTTGCAACGCTATGCGACTTGAGACCAAAAAAAGTTTCTTAAACATTTACAACTAAACTATAACAAGTTGAAATAAAATAACAAACTGTGAGAAACTCCAACAGAGATAACATGAAGCATGACAGAAATAATGGAATCTGAAAGGAAAGCCTCAAATAAAGATTTGAACACCATTTCAAGTGACTTGTCAGAGTAAAATCTTTCTAATCATAAATAAAAATAAGAAACAGAAAAATGAGAAAAGAACATTTCCTTTTCTGTTGTTAGTAGTGCCACTTATATTAATAGCAGAATTTCCCCAAGTATCTTGCATGCTTTTCTAAAAAAATGAGCAATTCTTCATAGGACTCTTCCAAGCATTCACAAGCATTTCAAAGATGTACTGCATATAATTGACAAATATTGTTTCTTTGCTTGAAAATCTGTTTCTAGGTTTCTTAGCCACTGGGAAAGTCAAGATTTCAGGTTCTATTTGGCCAAAAACTAGCTTGGGGAAAATACAACTTTATTGGTGTAAATCCCCAACAAAAATCATGTTTTGATTCATTTTCTACCACTGACCACCCTGTCCAACATGAAAACGTCCACCCACTTGTGTTTGAATGGACGGGAGAAACTTCTAAGAGCTAGAGCCATGTGCCACCATGCTGCAAGAGCCTTGACTTCTATAGTAGACATAAGGAGTTGAGACACCACAACATCAGGCAAGCACTAGTGAGCTATGAAAATGCTATGACCATGAGCTCGTTAAAAAAAAGAAGAGTTGAATTCTTTATAAAATAACATCCTACTAATCTTTCAAAATCAGGATAGAAAATAAATTTTTCGTGTTTTAAATATTTCATGTATATATTATGCATCAAGTTTTAGGTGGAGAGGAGTACCTTAATTAACTTGCATATCAAAAGCTCCATGATCCTCCTGGTTTCCTTGTCAGCAATTTGACCTTCACGCAGAATATCAGAAGCTACAGGAGTGCCACCATATGGGCTCTGCACCAGTGCAACTCCTGCAACTTTGTCTTTCAAGTCAGGCCAGAACATTGACAATGCAGCAGCAGCATCAACCCCACCCTTGCTGTGCCCAAGCAGCATCACACACTTGCCAGATCCCCAGTAAAGCTCCTCAATGTATTGTTTCAGTTCCCATGCATTGTGCTCAACTGATGCCTTCATACAAGAAAAAGAAAAGCTAGAAAGAACATCATGATATTTAAATGCGATGATAAGCAAAACAAAATTGATTATGAAGAAAATAAAATAATCATATGAAAATGGACAAACTGCTAATTGCAATTGTCAGGCAAACAACATTTCACTTTGGTCTCATCAATCTATTCTAAATAATTACCAAAGTAACCATAAGTTACCTCACTGTGGATTTTTGCAATATGGCAAGTCAGACCCTTCCTTGAAAAAAATTTCTTAGTGTCCACAAAATATAATGGACCATGATTGCTGAAGAGGCCTGATGAAGATTGATATTTCACATTACAAGAGAAGTAGGCCAACTTGTCAAATGAACAAATCAAAGCACCTTGAAAGTCTAGTTAAAAGATATTGTCCTACCTGGAATAAGTAGATACACAAATGAGTCAGGCAGCGTGTGCTCCCCATTCCTGAAAGGAAAACAGACAGGTGATCAGAACAATAAAAAATATGAACCAAGAGTAAAGGATCCACAATTCTGCAGAGCAAAAAACATTAAAATCTCACCCATCACATTAACTCAATACCTTACAGATTCAAGGATCTCAAAAAATCGTGATGTACCATCTTCTACAGGAGCCATGCCAGGAGTACGTTGCAACCATCCAATATCATCAGAAGAACCACGCAAGGTTTTCCTCACACGAGATGTAATGCTGAAGATGCCAAAAAGATGTACAACGTTATTTGAGAATGAAATTAGCAAATAGAGTAGTATAAAACCACAAAAATTAGAATTCAATGTAGTAAAAGAAAGGTTCAACTTCTCAAATGGAGTAAGGTTTCATTCTTCAAATTGGAAGGGAATGACACCATTGGAAGAATCTTCTATGGCTGTTCTCAATAGTTTGCAAAAGTTAAAATTAACTTACCTACGAACCTGAACTTGAGCACATCTGATGTAATAGAAAGGACATCTCCAGGAGGCCAGTGCCAACCTCCACGCAAGTTGTAATCCAAAAAATGGGAGCATCAACCTACCACAAAGGGAATCAATTGGATGAGCTGCAAGAGAGAAATGAAAATATTTCTCAAGATAGATTCATGCCTGGAAATGTAATATTGGTGTATCTATACTAGCAAGTCGCATATAACACATTATATTGAAAAAACATATGAAGTATATCTGCAGGAAGGAATATGACAATAATTCATGCTAAGGAACTTTTGGTGATTTTAACAAAAAAGAAAAGCAAAAAGTGAAAGAGATTTCATTATTGATCACTAACTAAATTCATTTAAGAATGAATGCAGGCTTATACAGAAACTCTAGTGGAACAAAAATAATACCAGCTAAAAATCAAAGGGATGCCCACATATCTGTAACAGGTTTCTAAAACTTCAAATCTTGTATTTACAAACAATCCATTCCTGAGGTCCAAGGCTCTTCTTCCACGGACTCTATCAGCAATGTAAGAATTAGAAGATGAATATTCTTCCAAAATGGATTTACATATGCTTTGACTTGATGATTTCGAATGTTCTCTAGATGAAATGATAAACAACTCTCCTGTGCATCTGTTAATATCTTGGAGTATAAGATTCTCTGCAGTAAAAATATATCACACTGCCATCATAATTCAAAATGCGGGTAATAACAGAACTTTAAGAAATCAAAGAAGGTACTAGGAAATATGTAACATCCTACAATCTTGAAGGCATTGATGCAACAAGAGAAAGGCAAATAATTGCAACAGCATGCATACATGAACCCCAAATGAAAAACTCACCTATAAAATGAACGAATTGGTGACTTATATAACTAGTCAATGCCAACAGATGTGTGAAGATGTCATTGTTTGATGAGCAGAATCCAAGATAATCAAAAAGACCTGTGTACTCCACAACATCATAATGGACCTGATAAGAAGACCTTTCTTAGACTAGCAAACCTAAAGTTTCAAATAATATGAAAGTAACAATTACTTATCAACAAGCTAGGGAGCCAAGTTAAATTCATCACAATCCTCTAATGAGTTATTCTACATGATAAGCCCTTACAAAATGATTCAATTCATATCCCTTTTCTTGAACCACATAAAGGAAATTACAACATAATCCCTCTAGGTGGCCCTTTTCGAAACCAACACAATAAGACTACCATATATGCCTTTTCTTGCAGATGCCATGACATTAAACACAGAGATATAACTGCAAGGCATATGCCAAACCAAGCACAATCAAATTAGTCATAGGATATATCAATCATATTGAAATAAGTACTTACAGTTGAAGGATTTAAAAAAAATCCTCCATTGATATGTAAAGTCTCCCATTAATTGTTCCAATCATGAAATTATTCCAAAATATTATCAGCTTCATTTAGGACAGTGTTGCAAATTTAATCCACAACAAAATCAGATAACAGGAAATAGAAGTGATGAACTTCCACAGAGGCTGAAATTCAAACATATTTACACAAGCAATTGGAGTTTCTGTTTATATATTTGAAGGAACAGATGAAAAGAAAATGTGGCCAAGGTGAGCATAATTGTAGTTCAATGCTTCCATATCTCATCAAACATTTAGCTAAAGACAATGTTGCCTCAAGCAGAACATATAACAAGAAACCAAACGCCAGTAGTTCAAAACACCACTTCCATTTTCACATACACTCAAAAGGAAACACTTTCGGCATGGAAGAGAGTTGCGTCATCTAAATCAGACCAAATCAACCCAGATGTAAAAAGCAAGAAATGTATCGAATAAAAGCAGAGCAGATTAACCATTCCGAAAGAAGATGAAACCCAAATGACACGAGAGTGACTTGCACCAATGACATAAATGGCCCCAGATACAAAGAGAGACTCAAATCTGCAAAACCCAGAAACAGATCAGTCGTATTCGCCGTTATAACTTACAATTATTCAAAATGAGCAACCAAGTACAAATTTATAGAGGGAAAACTTGAATGGGAAACAAAAATCCACGCAACCCAATTCCCGAAGAAGCCAAAATATTTCAAATGGAATGGAAGAATAAGTAAAGTGCAAACGAAGAATTTTTTTTTGTTTCTTTTTTTATTCTTTTTGGGGAATAGTGACTACCGAATGAGGCGAGAGTCATGGAATGAAAATGGAGCAATACGCGATCTTTATCCAGTTGCTTTTATGAACATCATGCTAAGTCTTGTCTGGCCCACTTTGGATCGTTTTGCCATCAGTGCGTCGACAACGATGCGTTTTTCGACTTGTTCTTGTATGAAATTCAATATTTTTGAAAAGGGCCGTCCATTAATTTGATTTGATTTCGAAAGCTTATTATTATTCATTTTAAAAAAAAAAAAAACTTCTATCATAGTTAGAGGAGGTTAGTGTAATCTACGGGTAAGGCGGGATTTTTTTTTTCAATTAAATAAATTGGTGAAATATGTAAGATGTTTTTATTTATTTATATTTATTTGGTAATTTTTTATTTTTTTATATTAATTTTTTTCTTTTACAACTTTTTCCAAACCTTTAAACTAAACTTTAAATTAGCGCGGTATTAGTATTGTTAATGTGTGTGTTCGTGGGCCATGTTTAATGTTTATTTATTATAATTGTGAAATTTAAAATGATTTTTGTTCTGAGCCCCAAAAGCAGTTATTGTGTCTGATTGACTGATTCTTCGGTGACAAAGGGGAGATTCAGTACGTGAGAACCCGTAAGGACAAAGCAAAGAATAGAGATAGGGAGTAGGGACCCATCAAGATCAATGTGTTAAGATGGATACGTTTGTGCGACGCGTGTTGCGTTGGGATCTATTTGGCATTTGCATTGGCTTCAGAATGGACACATGTCCTTTTAGAGTTTCCATGAAAATAAGAAAACACCACACAAGTGCTACCAGTTTTTCAAACTGATGGTTCCGTGTCAGAACACTTGAATCACAGCGTGTGGTAATAATGGCAACCGAGATACGATGTTGTTTTACTAAATAAAAGAATAAAGCTGTTTGCTTTTGGGTTACAGCTGTTTGTATTTGGAGTATGTTTTTTTCATGGACAATCCGATGGGTTGCTGCATGCACTCTGCAGTACAATACACAGAAAAAGCTGTTGTTAAAGGAAACTTACCTTCTCAGTCACTTAAACATGATTCCTGATCTTGCTAAGAACTACATATAATAATAAGTGAAACAGGACTGCTAAGAGATCAATGATGATGATGATAATGACTACGACGATGATGATAAAAAGAAAAATAATTTACAAACAAAGACGGAACGAGCATCTACTTCTTCCTTGAACAAAACTTGTTACAGAAAAATATATACAAAAGAAATGTTAAATAAGGTAATTCAATTACAAAGGCCTAAGTGCATTTTCATTCTCAAATTCAACCAATTGGCTTCCCATAGCCTGCAGGGAGAATAAGAAGGCAGATGGTTCTGCAGTTTTTTTTTTTTTAGATTTCAAAGGTTGAATCAACATTCTTATCTGGGTTTTATCTGATAAACTCGATTATACCAAATTGAATGAAGAGTCATGTGGAAGAGATCATACTTCTCAGGCTTGGCATGACAGAGGAAATGTCGCTGTACCTTCCACACTGCAAGTTGCATCTGGAGATACTTCTTTTCTGGTATCGAAAGCAGTTTGTCTTTCAAGTTTGGAATGTCTTTCTCTGCAAGTATTATTGAAAATGCTCCCCAATCTAAGACCTCAAAAAATGGTGGCACAAAATTATCGGATACAATTACAGGTATACACTCATAAAAGATGGCCTCAAGCCACCCGTGGGCTGTTGACCTCACAACCCTTAGGGTAGATACAGTACTTGCTGCTCTTCATGTGTTGGATGTAATTCATTTTGCTTGCAACTCCAGGAGTCATTGGACCAAAGATCTTCATATCAGGGTCTTTGTCTTTCCAGTATTTCAACAAGATCAGACGTAAATAGCCATGCATATTACCGGCATAGAATGCGAGAGTGTGCCTCTGAGAAGGTGGTTTACCCCCAAGATCTCTGAGAGGATTTCTTGCAGACCGGACATATGTTTCTGGGAGAGACACATCCCTCCCTATTTTGAAGCCTGCACTGACATCTGCATTGCAGAGGGCTTTGATGCAATGTTCCATGTGGTGCCTTGTCTCATATGGTGCCTGTATAAACCAATGCATTATAACATACACAAGTATTACACATAAATTTCTGATTTCACAATTATCCAGCAAACTTTAGTAGGTATAATGGTGCTGAGATATGCAACATACAAAGTGGTGCTTGATTCATTTGAAAGAGGGATTGTATTACAATTCTCCCCCCTAAATTTTCACTGGAATGGCCAGAGAAACCTCAAAACATTGTTGTGGGATTTTCATAGCCAATGAGTTGAGGAATCAGATTAAGCAATTTTGTCAGTGTAGGTCATCAAACTTACAGTAACTTCTAGAATCACATTAAATTTTTACAGCATAATGTACAAGTCTGGTAACATTTTAAACATGGAAACAGAAGTGATGATGCAACAAAAGCATACCCAATCATGGCAGGCAACAAGAAAATGATCTGCTCCACCAGTTCTATTCTAGTAACGATATTTTGCTGCAATATTTTCAGTATATTCCTTCAAGTATTGGCGCAAGTTTGTCCGGTTGTGAGAGTTGCGTACATAAAGTGTGTACTCTATCATCCGTGAACTAAATGGCTCCACCAGTGTCCTTCACCACAAAATGTTTATTTCCCTCCATCAGTTTCATAAACCATCCCTCTGAGGCATATAAACCTTTGAGTATTGGTTAATGAAAGATGGGTTTCTTGCCATCCCTATAGACATAGACTTTCAGTGTGCGATCCATCAGTTCATAGCTCCTGAAAATTCAACTAAGTGGAAGTTTGACATTGAAATACTTTCTGTAAAGGGCATCACCCACAGTATGTAACCCACATTCATTTGTTTATTTTTCTGGTGAGCAGAATTCATTTATGAAAATGGCAAAGGAATTTCAATTTTTTTTTTTGAAGTATGGAAAATGAAAATTTGATATTAAGAGAAAAGCATAATTCTATTATCTTACCTTTTAAACATGGAAACATTTCGAAAGGGGGGGTGGGGTGGGTTGGGTGGGGAGGAAGGGATAAAGTTCTTGATCATTCACTGCAATAGGAGCCTTCTCAATCTCTGCCATTGCTGCCAAAATTTCCTGGTCACGAAAGGAAGACCATCCTGGCCTCTGCAAAAAATATAAGAAATGTTGAATTCCCTGTATTAACAAAGCATTAAGTGAAAGACTTAATGTATTAATAGAAAAACCATACCATAGCACGAGAAGACTGATGGTGCTGCATTAGAATACTGTTATGTTGAAGCGAAAGCACACAAACAAGTAGAATAATTCGCCTAAATAATATAATAATGCAAAACAAGTTATTAAGAAAAAAATAGAAAAAGGGGTAGAAGAAGAACACACAAAGAATTACGTGATTTGACAACTTACTTACGTTCACGGCGGATCAAGATCACACTTTTATCTTATTATGAATCTCAAGGCACTCATAAAATATGCATTTTATAAAAAAGATCACAAAAAAAACTCTCTCTTTCACTTTAGGGATTTTCTCTCACAAAGAACTACTAACATCTCTTGTTTATCACAAAGATTGTCAAGATTTTGTTTACAAGCCAATTGATAGCCTTTATATAGGCTGTAGGACGTCCTAGGTTTACCCTCTACGTGTGGGAATCGTATTAGGGAGTCCTGGAGCAAGTGAGGGATGAAATTAGGAAGTTTCCTAATTTCGGGACACTGTTCCCGTCTCCAGCACCGCAGCGCTGGCGCGCTTTCTGCTCAGCGCTGCGACGCTCAGGTTCTGTTCTGGTCACCTCCTTTCGCGTCCGTCTTTGATCCGTGCGCACCCTACGCACTTGGCTTGAACCCCAAATCATATTCTGATGATTTTTAATCAATATTCTTACAAATCCCCTCCTTGATTCAAAATCATCCATAAAGTAACTCGATCTCTCATTTTCGCATCTTCAGTCACCTTTACAAAGTAGTGACTCCGGTTAAGTCCTTGCATAGGACGAACTTAACCGAGTGACAGGACCCGACCCGAGCCCTCCTCGAGAATCGAGGCAGATCCTGCGATGACATGTGACTAACATACTCTTTACTCATACATATGATACAATGAGGCTACCTGCCTCAACAAAAAGTGTACACATGTACTCTAATATACAAAAACATATACAAATACACAGACTGAGACACTTATGCAGCTATGCACGTTGGCCAACCTCAAAATGTGATGATTGTATCACACTGCACAAATACCTGTGACAACCTAGAAAAAAATAGGGAAAATAGGAAAAAGGGTGAGCTTGTAGCTCAGTGAGTGGACATAATCTGAAAATATCATATACTTTATATGTATTGTACATGTATAAATCTGTATGATAAAATAATCAAGAAATTATATACTGAGTAGTCAATAAATTTGTACTGAAAGTATGAGCTGTCATAAAATCTGTGCTAAAATTAAAATCATGACATAATACTGGGATCTGAAAATCTGAAAGCGCAAACTATCATAAAATCTATTATCAATCTGAATATATATAATATAGCTCTGGAAACATGTACTACATATATATACTGAAAACCACACCAAACTTGTACCCGAAGAAAATCTAGTCTAACCTGGCGGAGTAACTCACGCACAGGCAGAGCGGGAGATCTAAGCTGGTCTAATCCGGCGGAATGTTGCATCGCTCGGGCAGAGCAAACTAAACTGGTCTAACGCATGCGCTGAGCAACTATACTAAAGGGGAGGGTACGCATATGGTGGTTCAAAAACTATTACAATATAATATCATGACCATAATTATTCTGAAATAATTATTTCTGTACTGAACATAATTATAAACCGTACTATAATAAATTCTAAAACATTTCTGAATATACTAAATAGTATAAATATTTTTCTGTCTAAAATAAATCATAACTAAATCTGATAACGCATAATTAAATCATAATTGGCTGTATTAAAAATATATATAGTTATCCACTCACACAAGCGTGCTAATCCTGAGCTGGGTCTGGATTCTGAGATCTACCCGCTATCCGCACACCTCCTATATCATAGGGTGTAAAATACATCATTAGTACCGATATGTATTATAAATATTAAAATATAAATATTCTAATATCGTAAAACTATTACCCGCTAAATCACTGGGTATAAATCTGACTACCCAAACTAATTTCCTAAAATTTTCTATTTCTTTTTTTTTCTTCTTTTTCTTTTTCTTTTTCTTTCTCCTTCCCTTTCTTCTCGGTTTCTTCCTTTCCCTTTCTTTTTCTTTTTCCTTTCCTTTCTTCTTTTCTTTTCTTCTTTCTTTTCTCTCTTTTCCCTTCCGATTTTTGCTTCTTCTTCTCTTGTTTCTATTTGCTTCTCTTTCAAATGAAGTAAACAAAACAATATATATATATATACCTATGACGGCACCGCTTCATTCATTCTTTCTTATTTTTCTCTTTTTTTTTTCTTTTTTCCACCAAGCTTAATATATATATTACACGTGTATTACACCGAGGGTAGTGGCTTAGTCAACATATCAGTAGAATTTTTAGATGACGCTATCTTTGTTAGACTAATTTCACCACTTTGGACAATCTCACGAATGTAATAGAGCCTCATATCAATGTGTTTCGACCTCTCGTAGAACACTTGATGCTTACTTAGTTGTATGGCACTTTGGCTATCACAATACACACGGGTGTTCACATCTTCACTAGCCAATACCTCCACACATATACCTTTTAACCACACGGCTTCTTTGATAGCTTCTCCAACAGCTATGTACTCTGTCTCTGTGGTAGATAGTGCAACCACATGTTGTAGGACTGATCTCCAACACACACTACACCCAAACACTGTGAATACGTAGCCCGTTAAAGATATTCTCTTGTCAAGATCACCTGCATAATCTGAGTCTACGTACCTTCTTACCATTTCATTGCTGTCCTTATTCCTCTTATACACTAATCCGTGATTCGACGTTCCCTTGAGATATCTCAGAATCCACTTTACTGCAAGCCAGTGATCTTTTCCCGGATTCGCCATGTATTTACTCACCACACTTACAGCCTGTGCTATGTCTGGTCTTGTGCAAACCGTTGCATACATGATGCTCCCCACAGCGCTTGCATACGGTACTTTGATCATCTGCAGTTTCTCCTCATCGGATGTCAGTGACTGTGCTGCTGAAAGTCTGAAATGCATGGCCAAAGGAGTAGAGACAGCCTTCGCGTTTGACATATCAAATTTCTCCAAAATTTTGACTATATATCGCTGTTGGGACAAGAAGATAACATCTCTTCTTTCCCTCACAATATCCATACCCAAAATTCTCTTCGCTGCTCCCAAATCCTTCATTTTAAACTCGCCACTCAATTGCTTCTTGAGCTTCTGTATTTCTTCCATGTTCTTGCATGCGATCAACATATCATCGACGTATAGAAGCAAATACATCATCCCACAACTCATATTCTTGAAGTACACGCATCCGTTATACTTGCTCCTACTAAAACCACAAGCCATCATAAATTTATCAAATCTCCTATACCACTGTCTAGTTGATTGCTTTAACCCGTACAATGACTTCTTTAGCAAACAAGTATGATCTTCTTTTTCGGGCTCCTTAAACCCTTGCGGCTATGCCATGTATATCGTTTCTTCAAGCTCTCCATGTAAAAAAGCTGTCTTTACATCCATCTGCTCTAGATGTAAATCAAGGTTTGCACACATGGCTAACAAAATCCTAATAGATGTGTGCTTGACAACTAGAGAGAATATCTCATAAAAATCGACTCCCTCTCTCTGAGTAAAACCTTGTGCTACTAACCTAGCCTTGAATCTCGTAGACTCAATCTCCGGTATCCCCTCCTTCACCTTATACACCTACTTGTACCCAACTAGCTTCTTTTGAGGTCTCTCCACCAACTTCCAGGTATTGTTCTTCTTAAGAGAACAAATTTCTTCTTCCATGGCCCGCTGCCATTCTTTCTTGTTTTCACTCTTAATAGCCTCACCATATGTCTTAGGCTCATCATACTCAAGAATGTAAGTAGAATTAAAAGCATGAGCAACTAAGTCTGCTTGTGCATACCTGACTGGTGGGTTAATCGTTCTCCTTAGCCTGTCTCTAGCAAGCTGGTACTCTTCAAGTTTCAACTTAGGAGTTCTAGTCTTCTTTTGGGTGGACTTAGAGGAACTCGCCAGTGTTTTTGGTTCATCTTCAAGGATCTCCTTGTTGAAGTGTTGCTCTGGGGGCATACCAGATCCATGTTCAGGCTCTACTTCAACTTCTATTGACTTGGATGTTGAGTCTTCCTTGGACACAGGTTCTTCTTTCTCATCTTCTTGGAAGGTTTTCAGCATCGTCATCTCATCGAACGTCACATTACGGCTTATGATTCTACTTGGTGGTGTTAAGTCTTTTCACCACACCTTGTATCCTTTCACTCCTTCGTGATATCTTATGAATACCCATTTGATAGCTCTAGGTTCCAACTTCCCCTCCTTAACATGTACAAAGGCAGGGCAACCAAATATTCTGAGGTGGTCATACTTCGGAGGATTGCCAGACCATTTCTTTTTTGGCGTTTTGAAGTCAATTGCTGAGGAGGGACTTCTATTAATCAAGTAAGCTGCAGTCACTACAGCTTCTCCCCAGAATGTCTTGGACATCTTTACATTGGTAAGCATGCATCTAACCCTTTCAAGTAGGATTCTGTTCATCCTCTCAGCTACCCCATTCTGTTGCGGTGTTGATCTTACCGTTCTATGCCTTGCAATCTCATGCTTGGCACAAAACCCATCAAACTCTCTGTTGCAAAATTCGAGGCCGTTGTCAGTTCTCAACCTCTTCATTCTTTTGCCAGTCTAATTCATAACAAGAATTTTTCAAGTCTTGAATACTTCAAAGGCTTGATCCTTGCTCTTCAACACATAGACCCACAGCTTCCTCGAATAGTCATCAATCAAGCTGAGAAAATATCTGGCACCACTACGAGTAGCTGTCTGAGCCGGTCCCCAAAGATCCGAGTGTATGTAGTTAAGAGTCCCCTTAGTCTTGTGCTCGCCGGTACTGAACCTCACTCTATGTGCTTTCCCTAACACACAATGCTCACAAAATTCTAAGGGCTGGAACTTATCATCTCCAAACGCCTTTTGACTATATAACTCCTTTAGGCTTCTCTCGCCTAGGTGTGTCAATCTAAGATGCCACAACTTAGTTTGTATACTTTCATCATCTACAAAGAATAGTGCAAAACCGCTCATGACTTCACCCTTAAGCACATAAACACCTTTGCGCTTCTCTCCTCTTATCACCACCATATAACCTTTCAAAACTCTTAAAATCCCTCCGTCGATCCTGATGGAACACCCATTCTAGTCTAAAGTCCCTAGTGAGATCAAATTTCTCTTCAAGTCAGGAACATACCTAACATCTGTCAACTCTCTCACTCGCCCATCATGCAGCCTAAGCTTAACACTACCAATTCCCATCATCTGACATGCAATGTCATTACCCATTAACACCTTACCACTACTAATGGGCTGGAAATTTGTAAACCAGGACTTGTGCGGGCACATGTGAAAAGTACAACCAGAATCAAGAACCCATTGTTCAGAGTTCATACCATCAGTAGCGACGAGTGTCTCTGCGCTGTCATAGCTATCATCATAGGCAGGCGCAACATCCATTTTCTTCTTATCCTGTGCTTTCTTCTTAGGACAGTCCTTTATGAAGTGCCCCTCTTTCTTGTAGCAATAGCACTTCTTAGGAGTCCTAGACTTCGACCTTGAGCCTTTTTTCTTCCCATCTCTATATGAGGGCCTTCCTCTTACAGATAGACTTTCTACATTGCCCTTGGTCTGTTTTCCTAATAACTTTGAGTTTAATGATGATTTCACATCACTCATCGTTAAACTCTCTCTGCCGTAGAGTAGCGTATCAATAAAACTCTCATAGCTCTTGGGGCGTGAACTCAACAGGATAATTGCTCTATCTTCATCTTCTATCTTGATGTTGATAGACTCAAGATCAAGGATGATCTTATTGAAGGCGTCTATATGATCTTTCATCGGCGTCCCCTCTAACATGGACAGCTGATATAGCTTCTTCTTTATATGTAATCTGTTGGCTAGTGATTTTCTCATATAAAGAGAGTCAAGCTTCCTCCAAATACCTATTGTTGTTATCTCACCTGCTATTTCCCTTAATACTTCATCGCTCAATAATAAAACGATTGTGCTATGAGCTCTTTCTTGAATGTCTATTCTTTCTGCTTTTACTCTAGATGACTCTGGTGTCTTTCTTCATCACTAGATGGAGCTGCAGTCTCCTCTAATGCCGAACCAAGCCTTTGGCTCACCAATAACGCCCTAACCTTCATCTTTCACAGATTGAAGTCATTCGTACCGTTGAATTTCTCTACCTCATACTTGGGTGTGGCCATGTCTGCTTAAAACCAAAGCTCTGATACCATTTTGTTAAAGCGGAAGCACACAAACAAGCAGAACAATTCACCCAAGCAATATAATAATGCAGAACAAGTTACTAAGAAAAAAATAGAGAAATGAGTAGAAGAAGAACACACAAAGAATTACGTGGTTCGGCAACTTACCTACGTCCACGGTGGATCAAGATCACACTCTTCTCTTATTATGAATCTCAAGGCACTCACAAAGTATGCCTTTTATAAGAAAGATCACAAAGAAAACTCTCTTTTTCACTCTAGGGATTTGCTCTTACAAAGAACCACTAACATCTCTTGTTTATCACAAAGATTGTCAAGATTCTGTTTACAAGCCAATTGATAGCCTTTATATAGGCTGTAGGACGTCCTAGGTTCACCCTATACGTGTGAGAGTCGTATTAGGGAGTCCTGGAGCAAGTGGGAGACGAAATTAGGAAGTTTCCTAATTTTGGGACACTGTTCCTGTCTCCAGTGCCGCGACGCTGGGCTCTCGTCGCCGCAGCGCTGGCGCGTTTTCTGCTCAGCGTTGTAGCGCTCAGGTTCTGTTCTGGGCACCGCGGTGCCCACGCCTGGTCGCCGCAACGCCCACGCCTGGTGCGCTCTTCTTCATTTTTTGTCTCTTTTCACGTCTGTCTTCGATCCGTGCGTACCCTACGCACTTAACTTGAACCCCAAATTATATTCTAATAATTTTTAATTAATATTCTCACATGTTCATTTCAGTTACTAATGTTATTGATTTTGGTGGCATTTTACACTTCATGTTTTTCTTCAAAGGAGTAGCTATCACTACAGAAACAGTTTCTAAAGTTGCAAGATCACTTTCCATGACAATAGAACCAATGCCAACCAATGCCGAAGCTTGCATTTGACAGCCCAGTTTTCAAATAGGTTATATTTGTCAATGGAGCTGATATAGATGAAGTATTTTTTCTACTTCAAATTTTTTCGCTGATTGAATTGTTTGTTGCTCGGGCAAACTGTCTATTTAAGCTTCCTAGTTTGGCTTCACAATCTGCTCTAATGGGAAGCCATGTCTAGCTTCACTGGCTGATTCCACAATTAAGCTATTTTCTGTATTTTTGTCACTTTCCAATTCAAAATTATCTTTATCATAAGTTAAAAATTAACTTATATGTCAATTGAGCTAATTTTACATTGGTGAGAGATAGTATAAAAATAGTTTAGTTAAGCCTATATAAAATAAGATATTTTTTTATATTAAGTGTATTTTTAGAATAATTATCTTCTTCTCTTTTATTTGTAAGATTTCTTTATAAAAATTTTATAATTTAAAAATTTTATATTTAAGTTCTTAAAAGTTGTAAGAATTCAATTTTTCTTTTTATTTTTAGGCATTTATAGTAATATTTTATTGTTTAGATAATTATAATATTGACTATATTATTTGAGTATTTACAGTTTGATCCAATAGTTTAAAATTTTATATTGTAACCCAAAAACTTTATAACTTCTCTTGAAAATAGTAAATTTGTTCTAGCGGCGACGTAAATAACATTACCGAACTTTATTAAACTTGATATTTTTTTTTTTTTACATATTGTGTTAAATAATTGGTTGCTTTATTGTAATATTGCTAATATTATTGATTGTTCACATAACAATTAATAATAGTACTAATTATTGTTTAAATATTTCTTAGTGCAACATCATCTACTTGTTTGTCAGTGACGAGTTCAATAGGATCATCCTCATCTTTCCCCTTAGATTCAAAACCATTCTTTGTGTCCTATCTATTTCCCCTTGTCCACTATCCTTCCCAGAGTCACTGCCAAATTTAGAATTGTCACCAAGTTTCACAGACACTTTAAACAGAGAATCAGTAGTCAAGCCTGAAGCATTAACTGTAATAGGGTTGCGAACCATCATGGATGTTGTCAAAGAATCCAAAGTTGGCAGGCTACTTTCCTCACGTATTGGGACCTCATCCTCAGGCAACAAAGATCGCAGAGCTTTCCCATATGGAAGCAATAGAGATTGGAATAGTAAATAAGTAACAGCCACCGCCGCCACCACAAAAGTCCATCTTCGAGTTTGAACATGAAATGGTTTCAGAAATTGAAAAAGTGACTCCATATCAACAAATGCACTTACTACTTGTGAAACTTCAAAACAACAGTACACCAAGTCAAGAATAGACATATTTAAAATCACATCTATCAATTTAATTTTACCAATAAATCTAAATTTATTCTACTTTATCATAAAATAGACATATTTAAAATAAAGTCAAGAACTCTAAGAAGAACTAAACTAACAAAGCATTAACTTAAAATCTAGATTTGAGTGACACAATATATAAAAATTTAAAATTTAAAATAAGCGTTAAATTAAACCCAACTATTATACCACCACAAAAAGTCAAGTGTGTAGTGTCACGTTCTACATCAGAAAAAAAAGGGTGGGTTTTGAGTGTATATGAACAAATAAATACTATTATTTAATAAATTAGTCTTTTAAATTATTAACAAGTACTCGCCTCATGACAAGTACTATCAGAGCCGACTCAAATTTTCGCTTTGCATGTAGATATTTAAAATTTTGTATCTTAAATTTCAATAGAGATTTTCACGTGAATAATGAGTAATTTTTAAGTAATGTGAGAATACGGGTCAAGTTGACCACTAAGTTTCATGGTCAGGTTGACCATTGAATTTGATATTGGGAATATAAGGGTTAGTTAGCAACATTACTTAACAAGTTAAACTTTTGGGCCAATAGTAAGTGTCTAGCCCGTGATAAGTATCGGAGTAAGCCTAAATTCTCATCTACATATAGGCCCCTCAAATCTTATGTCTTAAGTCTAAATAGCGATTGCTACGTTGGTAATAAGTTTATCATGAGTGGTAAAGATGGACAATACAAGAACCCTAATAGAAATTACCACGTAGGTAATGTGAGAATATAGGTTAAGTTGACCCCTAAGTTTGATCTTGGGAATATAAGGGCTAGTAGACAACATTACCTATAAGCTAGTTTTTTGGGGGTCAATAGCAAGCATCCAATCCATGACAAGTGGTATTAGAGTAGACTTAAATTTTCATTTGCATATGAACCCCCCTAAAATCTTATGTCTTAAGCTCCAATAGAGATTGCCATATTGATAATAGGTCCTTTATAAGTAGTAGAGATGAATAATATAAAAATCTTAATATAAATTGTCATATAGGTATTAGGTCCCAACAAATACTAAAATATATAGGGTTAGGACAATTAGCCCCTGAGTTTGATCTTAGGAATATATAAGTTAGGTAACATTATCTAACATGCTATTTTTTGGGACAATTACAAACATTTAACTAGTGACAAATGATATCAAAGTAGACATTCCAAAATCTTGTGTCTTGAGCCTTAATAGGGATTGTCACATAGGTAATAGGTCTTCCATGAGTGGTAAGGATGAACAATACGAGAATTCTTATTCACACGTGGATCTCTAAAAATATGTTTTTTTAAGCCCAATAGGAATTACTACGTGGGTAGTAGGCACTCTATAAATAATGGCGATAAGTAATAGAAGGAACGAGGTAAGCAACACTTTTTAATAGACTAGTATTTTAAATTATTAGCAAGCACCAAACCCGTGAAAAGTTGTATGAAACTTGAATTCTCATTAGCATATGAGTCTTAGAATATTGTGTCATGAAGCTTAATAGAGAATGTTATGTGGGTATTGGGTCATTCGTGAGTAGCAAGAATGAACAATATGTGCCATGTTAACTCTTGATTTAAGTTAGACCATGATGAGTACATCACGTGATTGGGTGAAAGAGAATGTTATGTCCTACATTAGATAAAAATTAAGTGAGTCTTGTGTATATATAAGTAGTATTTTAAATTATTAGACTAGTATTTTAAATTATTAGCAAGCACCAAACCCGTGAAAAGTTGTATGAAACTTGAATTCTCATTAGCATATAAGTCTTAGAATATTGTGTCATGAAGCTTAATAGAGAATGTTATGTGGGTATTGGGTCATTTGTGAGTAGCAAGAATGAACAATATGTGCCATGTTAACTCTTGATTTAAGTTAACATGGCACATATTGGTTCAAGCTCTACTTCAACTTCTATTGACTTGGGTGCTGAGTCTTCCTTGGACACAGGTTCTTCTTTCTTATCTTCTTGGAAGGTTTTCAGCATCGTCATCTCATCGAACGTCACATCATGGCTTATGATCCTCCTTGGTGGTGTTAAGTCTTTACACCACACCTTGTATCCTTTCATTTCTTCGTGATATCCTATGAATACCCCTTTGATAGCTCTAGGTTCCAACTTCCCCTCCTTAACATGTACAAAGGCAGGGCAACCAAATATTCTGAGGTGGTCATACTTCGGAGGATTGCCAGACCATTTCTTTTCTGGCGTTTTGAAGTCAATTGCTGAGGAGGGACTTCTATTAATCAAGTAAGCTGCAGTCACTACAGCTTCTCCCCAGAATGTCTTAGACATCTTTACATTGGTAAGCATGCATCTAACCCTTTCAAGTAGGGTTCTGTTCATCCTCTCAGCTACCCCATTCTGCTGCGGTGTTGATCTCTACCGTTCTATGCCTTGCAATCTCATGCTTGGCACAAAACCCATCAAACTCTCTGTTGCAAAATTCGAGGCCGTTGTCAGTTCTTAACCTCTTCACTCTTTTACCAGTCTGATTCACAACAAGAATCTTTCAAGTCTTGAATACTTCAAAGGCTTGATCCTTACTCTTCAACACATAGACCCACAGCTTCCTCGAATAGTCATCAATCAAGCTGAGAAAATATCTGGCACCACCACGAGTAGCTGTCTGAGCTGGTCCCCAAAGATTCGAGTGTATGTAGTCAAGAGTCCCCTTAGTCTTGTGCTCGCCGGTACTGAACCTCACTCTATGTGCTTTCCCTAGCACACAATGCTTACAAAATTCTAAGGGCTGGAACTTATCCTCTCCAAACGCCTTTTGATTATATAACTCCTTTAGGCTTCTCTCGCCTAGGTGTGCCAATCTAAAATGCCACAACTTAGTTTGTATACTCTCATCATCTACAGAGAATAGTGCAGAACCGCTCACGACTTCACCCTTAAGCACATAAACACCTTTACACTTCTCTCCTCTTATCACCACCATAGAACCTTTCAAAACTCTTAAAATCCCTCCGTCGATCCTGATGGAACACCCATTCTAGTCTAAAGTCCACAGTGAGATCAAATTTCTCTTCAAGTCAGGAACATACCTAACATCTGTCAACTCTCTCACTCGCCCATCATGCAGCCTAAGCTTAACACTACCAATTCCCATCATCTGACATGCAATGTCATTACCCATTAACACCTTACCACCACTAATGGGCTGGAAATTTGTAAACCAGGACTTGTGTGGGCACATGTGAAAAGTACAACTAGAATCAAGAATCCATTGTTCAGAGTTCATACCATCAGTAGCAACGAGTGTCTCTGCGCTGTCATAGCTATCATCATAGGCAAGCGCAGCATTCGCTTTCTTCTTATCCTGTGCTTTCTTCTCAAGACAGTCCTTTATGAAGTGCCCCTCTTTCTTGCAGCAATAGCACTTCCTAGGAGTCCTAGACTTCGACCTTGAGCCTTTTTTCTTCCCATCTCTATATGAGGGCCTTTCTCTTACAGATAAACTTTCTACATTGCCCTCAGCCTGCTTTCCTAATAACTTTGAGTTTAATGATGATTTCACATCACTCATCGTTAAACTCTCTCTGCCGTAGAGTAGCGTATCAACAAAACTCTCATAACTCTTGGGGTGTGAACTCAGCATGATAATTGCTCTATCTTCATCTTCTATTTTGATGTTGATAGACTCAAGATCAAGGATAATCTTATTGAATGCGTCTATATGATCTTTCATCGGCGTCCCCTCTAACATGGACAGCTGATATAGCTTCTTCTTTATATGTAATCTGTTGGCCAACGATTTCCTCATATAAAGAGAGTCAAGCTTCCTCCAAAGACCTATTGTTGTTATCTCACCTGCTACTTCCCTTAATACTTCATCGCTCAATAACAAAACGATTGTGCTATGAGCTCTTTCTTGAATGTCCATTCTTTCTGCTTCTACTCTAAATGACTCTAGCGTCTTCTCTTCATCACTAGATGGAGCTGCAGTCTCCTCTAATGCCGAACCAAGCCTTTGGCTCACCAATAACGCCATAACCTTCATCTTTCACAAATTGAAGTCATTCGTACCATTGAATTTCTCTACCTCATACTTGGGTGTGGCCATGTCTGCTTAAAACCAAAGCTCTGATACCATTTTGTTAAAGCGGAAGCACACAAACAAGTAGAACAATTCACCCAAGCAATATAATAATACAGAACAAGTTACTAAGAAAAAAATAGAGAAATGAGTAGAAGAAGAACACACAAAGAATTACGTGGTTCGACAACTTGCCTACGTCCACGGCGGATCAAGATCACACTCTTCTCTTATTATGAATCTCAAGGCACTCACAAAGTATGCCTTTTATAAGAAAGATCACAAAGAAAACTCTCTCTTTCACTCTAGGGATTTGCTCTTACAAAGAACCACTAACATCTCTTGTTTATCACAAAGATTGTCAAGATTCTATTTACAAGCCAATTGATAGCCTTTATATAGGCTGTAGGACGTCCTAGGTTTACCCTATACGTGTGAGAGTCGTATTAGGGAGTCCTAGAGCAAGTGGGAGACGAAATTAGGAAGTTTCCTAATTTCGAAACACTGTTTCCGTCTCCAACGCCGCGACGCTGGGCTCTCGTCGCCGCGGCGCTGGCGCGCTTTCTGCTCAGCGCTGCAGCGCTCAGGTTCTGTTCTGGGCACCGCAATGCCCACGCCTGGTCGCCGCAGCGTCCGCGCCTGATGCGCCATTTTTCAATTTTTACCTCTTTTCGCGTCTGTATTCGATCCGTGCACACCTTACACATTTGACTTGAACCTCAAATTATATTCTAATAATTTTTAATCAATATTCACATGTTCATTTCAGATACTCATGTTATTGATTTTGGTGGCATTTTACACTTCACGTTTTTCTTCACAGGAGTAGCAATCATTACAGAAACAGTTTCTGAAGTTGGAAGATCACTTTCCATGATAATAGAACCAATGCCGGAGCTTGCATTTGACATCCCAGTTTTCAAATAGGTTATATTTGTCAATGAAGCTGATATAGATGAAGTATTTTTTCTGCTTCAAATTTTTTCGCTGATTGAATTGTTTGTTGGTCGGGCAAACTGTCTATTTAAGCTTCCTAGTTTGGCTTCACAATCTGCTCTAGTGGGAAGCCATGTCTAGCTTCACTGGCTGATTCCACAATTGAGCTATTTTCTGTATTTTTGTCACTTTTCAGTTCAAAATTATCTTTATCATAAGTTGAAAATTAATTTATATGTCAATTCTACGTTAGTGAGAGATAGTATAAGAATAGTTTTGTTAGGCCTATATAAAATAAGATATTTTTTTTATATTAAGTGTATTTTTAGAATAATTATTTTCTTTTCCTTTATTTATAGAATTTCTTTATAAAAATCTTATAATTTAAAAATTTTATATTTAAGTTCTTAAAAGTTGTAAGAATTCAATTTTTATTTTTATTTTTAGATATTTATAGTAATATCTTATTGTTTAAATAATTATAATATTGACTATATTATTTGAGTATTTACAATTTGACCTAATAGTTTAAAATTTTATATTGTAACTCAAAAACTTTATAACTTCTCTTGAAAATAGTGAATTTGTTCTAGCGGCGACGTAAATAACATTACCGAACTTTGTTAAATTTGATATATTTTTTTTTTTTACATATTATGTTAAATAATTGGTTGCTTTATTGTAATATTGCTAATATTATTGATTGTTCACATAACAATTAATAATAATACTAATTATTGTTTAAATATTTTTTAGTGCAACATCATCTACTTGTTTGTCAACGACGAGTTCAATAGGATCATCCTCATCTTTCCCCTTAGATTCAAAACCATTCTTTGTGTCCTATCTATTTCCCCTTGTCCACTATCCTTCCCAGAGTCACTGCCAAATTTAGAATTGTCACCAAGTTTCACAGACACTTTAAACAGAGAATCAGTAGTCAAGCCTGAAGCATTAACTGTAATAGGGTTGCGAACCATCATGGATGTTGTCAAAGAATCCAAAGTTGGCAGGCTACTTTCCTCACGTATTGGGACCTCATCCTCAGGCAACAAAGATCGCAGAGCTTTCCCATATGGAAGCAATAGAGATTGGAATAGTAAATAAGTAACAGCCACCGCCGCCACCACAAAAGTCCATCTTCGAGTTTGAACATGAAATGGTTTCAGAAATTGAAAAAGTGACTCCATATCAACAAATGCACTTACTACTTGTGAAACTTCAAAACAACAGTACACCAAGAATTAAAAAAAAGATCTAAAATTAGAAATACATTGTAAAGAATTTAGTTCTTTGTTCGATGATCAGAGGCTAGCTGTAGCAATTAACAATCTGAACCTTGTTAGCTTAAAAAACAAGCAATCTCAGTCATATTAATTCATTGAATTATCAATAACAATGCAAAATTAAACAAACTTCTGAAAATAATAAGTAAAGAAGCATCAACTATTGAGAAAAGAAAAACAGGAGTAGTAATTGATTACTATTTTCCTAACTTTCTCTCAGCAACCAAACAAGAGTCAAAAAAAGAAAAACGAGTTAGCTTTAAGCAAAATAAACGGAAAGTTTTGTCGACGGAGATACCCTAACCTCAGTAACATGTCGGTGGAGGAAGCTTAGGTGAGCTTTATTTACTAGAAATTGGAAAACATAACAATTTCAAAGTTTAAGAATTGTAGTTTTGGTTTTTTGGTCTTTACCAACACAGAAAGAAGAATAACTATCCTCACCGAATAAACAGTTGATTAATAATTCAAAATTTATCAATTTCTGATCTTTTTTCTTTTGTCTTCTTTCAAATTGGAGGAAAAGGATTATTTATAGATTTTACGTTTAACGCTATTCAGGGTGCCATGATTGATGATGGGCTGAGCGCCGAAAGCCATGTATTATAAATTTTGTTATTAAATAATTATAATAAAAATCTAGTTTTATTTTATTATTTTTTTTCTCATTTAACAACTCCATTGCATTTGCTTCTCCAGCTTCAGTTAAGATGGAGGCTGATCAGCGCCCTGCTACAGCTATTGGCCCGCTGACGGCTAAGTGAAACAGGTCACAGTAATGGCTTTCTTCGTTCAAACGTCAGCGTTTCCACATTACCTCATCATGCAAATATGTTAAGTTATTTTTTTTAAAAGCTGATATATTTTTAATAGAGTGAGTTGATACAAAAAAATTTGATATATTTTTAATTACAATTAGTTTTTTTTTAAAATTTTTTTTTATAATCATAATCACATCTATCAATTTAATTTTACCGGTTTACAATAAAAAATTTTGTGTGCAAAAAATTCATACAAAGCACTTCATTTTTTTTATCATTCTAATCCTTTGCCCTTAATAATTGGTTGGGATTAGTTATAATTTATAAATTGTAGACAGATAATTGACTATCACAATATAGCGAACTTTAAGTAAATTTATTCTACTTTATCATAGAATAAACATATTTAAAATAAAGTCAAGAGCTCTAAGAAGAATTAAACTAACAAAGCATTAACTTAAAATCTAGATTTAAGTGACACAATATATAAAAATTTAAAATTTAAAATAAGCGCCAAATTAAACCCAACTATTATACCACCACAATAAATCAAGTGTGTAGTGTCACGTTTCACATCAAAAAAAAATGGTGGGTTTTGAGTGTATATAAACAAATAAATACTATTACCTAATAAATTAGTCTTTTAAATTATTAACAAGTGCTCGCCTCATGACAAGTACTATCAGAGCCAACTCGAATTTTCGCTTTGCATGTAGATATTTAAAATTTTGTATCTAAAATTTCAATAAAGATTTTCACGTGGATAATGGGTCATCTTTAAGTAATGTGAGAATACGGGTCAAGTTGACCACTAAGTTTCATGGCCAGGTTGACCCTTGAATTTGATATTGAGAATATAAGGGTTAGTTAGCAACATTACCTAACAAGCTAAACTTTTGGGCCAATAGTAAATGTCTAGCCCGTGACAAGTATTGGAGAAGTCTAAATTCTCATCTGCATATAAGCCCCTCAAATCTTATGTCTTAAGTCTCAATAGCGATTGCTACGTTGGTAATAAGTTTATCATGAGTAGTAAGGATGGACAATACAAGAACCCTAATAGAAATTACCACGTAGGTAGTGTGTCCTATATGAGTAGTGTGAGAATATAGGTTAAGTTGATCCCTAAGTTTGATCTTAAGAATATAAGGGCTAGTAGGCAACATTACCTACAAGCTAGTTTTTTGGGGGTCAATAGAAAGCATCCAATTCATGACAAGTGGTATTAGAGTAAACTTAAATTTTCATTTGCATATGAACCCTCCCAAAATCCTATGTCTTAAGCTCTAATGGAGATTGCCATATTGATAATAGGTCCCTTATAAGTAGTAGAGATGAATAATATAAAATTCCTAATATAAATTGTCATATAGGTATTAGGTCCCAACAAATACTAAAAAATATAGTGTTAGGACAATTAGCCCTTGAGTTTGATCTTAGGAATATATAAGTTAGGTAACATTATCTAACATGCTATTTTTTTGGACAATTACAAATATTTAACTAGTGACAAATGATATCAAAGTAGACATTCCAAAATCTTGTGTCTTGAGCCTTAATAGGGATTGTCACATAGGTAATAGGTCTTCCATGAGTGGTAAGGATGGACAATATGAGAATTTTTATTCACACGTGGATCTCTAAAAATATATTTTTTTAAGCCCAATAGGAATTACTACGTGGGTAGTAGACACTCTATAAATAATGGCGATAAGTAATAAGAGAAGCGAGGTAAGCAACATTTTTTAATAGACTAGTCTTTTAAATTATTAGCAAACACCAAACCCGTAAAAAGTTGTATGAAACTTGAATTCTCATTAGCATATGAGTCTTAGAATATTGTGTCATGAAGCTTAATAGAGAATGCTATATGGGTATTGGGTCATTCGTGAGTAGCAAGAATGAACAATATAGGCCATGTTAGCTCTTGATTTAAGTCAGACCATGATGAGTATATCACGTGATTGGATAAGAGAGAATGTTATGTCCTACATTAGATAAAAATTAAGTGAGTCTTGTGTATATATAAGTAGGTAGACAATATTATTTAATAAACTAGTTTTTTAAGTAATTAACAAGCATCCGACTTATGACAAAAAGCAAAGACAATAAAATGACATAAATTTATAGATTTGAAGTTATTGCATTTTAATAAATACATAGAATTACGATTCTGTGCCATATTTTAAATGCTTCCATCATGTCACCAATAAAGATTTATGACTAAAACCTAATCAATTTATATGTACGAGTTGGCAAGGCTCCATCATATACTAATTTATTCCTTTCTTTTTTTTGTGAAATTGAGAAAGAGGAATAAAAAGATCACTATAACTAATTATATTGTCTAATCTTTCCTTGATGATAGATTAAGTTATTATTAACCTTTTAAAGTAAATTTTTCGTAAATTTTCTTTTGTTTTCAAAATTCAATTTGAAAGTCAACTTGTATTTGGATAGACAGTTTCTAGGCCCCTATGTATATTGACGAACCTATGGAATTATGATCCTATACAATATTTTGGATGTTTTTATTATATTGTTGGTGAATTTATGAAATTGGAATCTTATATTATATTTTAGATGCTTCTATTATATCATTTATAAAGACTTATGGTCATAGCTTAACCAATACAAGAATGCATGTAAACAAGGTTCTAATTTAAACTTTTTTTAAAAAAAAATTGAGAAAAGAAAGAGAAAGAAACTAAGACCAACTATGTTGCCTGATCTTTCCTTGATGATAGATTAAGTTATTATTAACCTTTTAAAGTATTTTGTTTGTAAATTTTCTTTTGTTTCCAAAATTCAATTTAGAATTCGAGTTGCATTTGGATAGCTTGTTTATGGGGCTCATGTATATTGGTGAACTCATAGAATTGTTATTCTATACTCTATTTTGGACGTTTCTATCATATTGTCGGTGAATTTATAGAATTGTGATTCTATACTAAATTTTAGATGCTTTTTCATGTTATTGGTGAAGATATATGGCTAAGCCTAATCAATGCATGAGCACGCACATGCAAAGTTTCAGTTTATACTAGTTCTTATTTATTTATTTATTTATTTATCAGAATTAAGAAAGAGGCAAAGAAAGAAAACTAAGAGCAACTATGTTCCCCGAACATTCCTTGATGATAGATTAAGTTATTATTAACCTCTTAAAGTAAATTTTTCGTAAATTTTCTTTTGTTTCCAAAATTCAATTTAAAAGTCCACTTGTATTTGGATAGATAGTTTCTAACGGCTCTATGTATCTTTATATTTTATTTATTTGGATAATGAGATAGAGGACCCACAATTATATAACTAAGAGCCATCCCTCAATTATTGAAGTTATTCCGAGATTAGCTGATATATAATTGCGGACGGTCCAAATAAAGCAATGGATCATACAATAGTGATAGAGAGAGACAGATTGAAAGAAAAACTCTTAATGTATCTTTGATGCCCAAAATTTTGGCCAGTACCTGGGAAAGTTAAGCTCATTAGATTAGAGGCTGAATCGTTTTACATAGTACATATCTTAATACTGAATAGACATTTACAATGGAAGCCTACCAAAATTAATGAACTTGCATAGTGAATTTTATGTTCATTTGACCTGGTGATGGAGCAGTCAACAAACTCCAGTGCATGACACAAGATTAACATAGTGACCAAAGTTCTTGCACTGCATCAGAGGCAATGACAATTATAGGACGTGCCAAGTTGCTGCACTTGGAGAAAGCCAGAGTCAACTTTGGCCCTTTCACATTGACAAGATTCATGAAGAGGTTGTATCTGCATGTTCCTCGTTGCTTCTTCTATTCTTCCCGTTTTGCACTATACACAACTTTCTTGTGACTTCTGTCAGCATTCCTGATTTTTCAGTACCCAAATAGGCACGAACTTCAACCTAGCTGGCATTCATTTGGTTTTCATGCTGAATACTCGATTGTACCAAACTGAGTGAAGGATCATATGGAATATGTCATACCTCTCAGGTATTTTGTGCCAAAGGAAATGCTTTTGCACCATCTTAACTCTCGACTGCATGGCTAAGTACCTCTCTTCAGGGATTGAGAGCAGAATGTTTCTCAAATTTGGGATATCTTTCTCTTGTACAAACACAGAGAAGGCCTCCCAGTTCAGAACCTCAAAGAAAGGGGGAACATAGTTATCTGATATGATGACAGGCACACACTCATAGAATATGGCCTCAACCACTCGAGGTGTGTGAACTTCATAACCCCTGGCACATATGCAATACTTGCTGCTCTTCATGTACTCCCTGTAAATTCTTTTGCCTTCGATATCACGAGGTAATGGGCCAAATATTTTCACGTCAGCTTCTTTATTCTCCCAAAACTCCAGTAGGATTGGTCGAAGATAACCGTGCATACTACCTGCAAAGAAGGCCAAAGTAGATCTTTCTAGAGCAGGTTTGCCCCCAAGTTCTGCAAGAGGAGCCTCCACAGAACGTACATATGTAACTGGTAGGGCAGTATCTATGCCTATTTTGAAGCCTTTAGTTACATCTGCATTACAAAGAGCTCTGATACAATTCTTCATGTGATTCCTTGTGAATTTGGGGGCCTGATATTCAATATTTCAATTTCATTCAACTCAGAATATTACAATCTTCACATATAACTTGGTTAGGACTCAAGACTCTGTCATTACTAACAGAACTTTTGAAATGAGAAAACTCTAATCCAACTACATGGATGATGTAAAATTCATGAACTAAATATTGTGGTTTAAGACATGCAGAAAAATAATTAATACTTGGTCTTTATGGCCCAACATAAGAATCTTTGGTCAAATAAGTCCACGAGGAGCACAAAACCTAACCAATAATTCCTCGGCTACTTCTAGTTTCAATCACATAAAGCACTCTGAAAACAATATTCCACAGGTTTGAGCTAGCATAATTTATAAGATTCCCACATAGTTAATGATGCATGGATAACTTACCCAATCGTGACAAGCAACAAGGAAATGATCTGCCCCACCTGTTCTGTTCCAAAACTTATATTTTCTGGCAATTAAATCCACATAGTTTTTCAGATGTTTCTGCAAGTCCCTTTGACTCTGGAAATTTTGTCCAAATAGTGCAATCCTTAGCATCTGTGCACTGAAGGGTAAGTAAAATACGTGAGCTTTCCTTGGGTCCCTTACAGCAAATTTTCTATTTCCCTCTATCAATTTCATGAACCATCCTTCTGAGGCATAAATGCCCCTCATAATAGGCTGATGGAATATGGGCTTTTCTCCTTCTTTATAGATATAAACTTTGAAAATGCTTTCCATCAATTCATAACTCCTGCAAATAACAGAATTAAAATCTTTAGCTTGTTCATTATCAGAGGCAAGTATCCAGGAGTCAATAGATTTACTCTCCACCAAGACATGGATGGGTAGCATGATACATGTTCAAGCACTATCCTATGTCTAACTCTCTATGTTTGACTTTCATAGTAAGGACAATAATAATTCCTATCATCATATCCATAATGCTAAAATTTTCAAGCATCTGAAACAGCACAGTAATTCAGCAAATCCTAAGATGTTATCCCTGGAGTATTTCACGTATGTTAAAGAGAATCATAGATTCTCTTGCATTATAGTAGTGAACTTTATAATATTTCACCTGGCTAACAACAAAAGAGCACCAGCCAGACCTCTCTCTTTCTTACAAAGAAAGCATCAACGCTCGCCTTTTATGGGGAACTTTTCTTATCTTTGACCTTTTCTTTCAGGGAAAGGACGAAAACTCCAAAAATGCTAGTAAGGATGCTTCATGCTTGTGTTGTGGTTAGAGTTCATTGTAGTACTTTCTTCATTGCTCATTCCTCCAAGCAATTGAAACCATATATTTCACTTTCAAAAGCCAATCTTACACGGTCTCAATGCCTATATCAAAATTGGTGATGTTGGCATTTTATAGCTTAAATTGAGCATTCTTTATTTGAAAGACCTTCCCCATATCCAGGTATTAAACCCAGTTTGTTGCCCACAACTTTGCTTTCTAATCTCAATTTTATGAAGTGATGTCATCAACGTTGCTTATTTGTTTTATCAAAATAATATTGGTTTTTGGAATTTGAAAGTTGAAACTACACAAGGGAGAACTAGTCCATTGAAAAGAACTTGCAAGTGACCCATAAAAACAAGTTAAAATAGAAGCAACCTATAACATATAATAGGTGTTTAAGAGGTTTACCTTTTAAACATGGAAACATTTCGAAATACAGATGCATAAAGTTCTGGGGTCTTCCTTAAAACGGGAGCATTCTCAATCTCTAACTTTGCAGATAGAAGTTCACGATCACGTACAGAAGATCGCTTTGGCCTCTATATATAATAAAATAACAAGAAATAAGAAACAATAACTCATTCTCCACCTCAAAATGGGATCCTTAAGTTAAATTCTTACCACAGAACGAGAAGAAACACGACTCTGAAGCAATAATAAATTCATCTGAGATATTGATGTTGGCCGCCTATTCCGCCCCTTCAATATGGAAATACTTGGTGCTGTAAAATTATTGCTCAGGATGCTTGATACAGCTTGTGATAGCTCAGGGTCACTGGACCATGTTTCAATAGTTTGTTTGACATTGTCGATGGTTGATAAGTTGGCAGTAGAGACTGAGTCCGAAGTTCTAGAATTTGCATCCAAGCTTTCTACTTCCGTTGCAAAGTTTCCTGGCGACGGTGTGTTTTGAACTCCTTCTAATGTTAAACCAGTGGCTCCCTTTTGATCATCATCTATCTTATATCTATTATCTACTTTTACAATTTTATCTAGCTGCCTGTGCTCAATTTCCATAGCCTTGATCTCATTAGAACTATTATCTATGCTAGTTACATATTCCACAATTAAACTGTTCCCATTGATTACACCCTCCTCAACCATAAACTCCTTCTGCGAGTTTCTATCATGAAGAGAATCATCAGGATGATTTTCATCAGGATCCACATTCATGTCTCCTTTTTCTTTATCATCATCCACTGCCACAAAAACTTTGGCCGATGCAGAATTGTTCGTAATAGATGCATTGCCAACCATCATCCCAATGGAAGCTTTATTAGCTGGTAACAGAAACAAACTTTTCCCATAGAGAAGTGAAAAACACTGAAAAACAACCATAACAGCCACTACTGTGCCGATAATCAACAGCAATTTCCTAATTTCAACTTGGCATAACCTCTGAAACTGGGGAACCATATCCATATCATAGATTGTAGTAGTCATCCAATCACATCAACAACACTCCCACCCCTGATATCGTTACGAAGTAAACCAACTGCCTGCATGAAGGAAAAACAGAAAATAAAAATGGAATTATTATCAGTTTTCAGCTTACATATTATAGCTACAGAATGCCAAAATTTCCCGTAAATACGCAGAAAGGCATCTAATATACAGTTGTTTTCTTTTTTCTTTCTTTTCAGAAACTGGGATTGCATCAACAAATAATCAAAAGTAGATTACTAGAAAGATCAAGCTTCTCATAAAGCTACTGAAAGCATAAAATGAGGAAGCGAGACCGTTACGATCAGCTTCTCTCTACTACGTACGTTACAGAATAGTTTCGAGAAGTTGCAGGAAAATTCCCGAATTCATGCTTGTCATCCTATAACGTAGAAAGAAGAAGGCACTTACCAGTTGAGGATCTCCATGGTCAGACCTGAGACGCATTAGAAGCGTTGACCGGTGTCGGTAGCTCAGCCTATTGAAACTAAGTCTCAAAAGTGGGGAGTAATCTGAGGAAATGACACCATTGAAATCCGAACACTTGGAACTAACCCAAGGTTCAGTGATTAGGAATTCTAACCCTTAACAGAGAGCCGGTAGAGTTGTAGTTAGTAGTTCCAGTTGAAGGGTATATATGTTATTTCCACTTAATTTAGTATTATAATTTGAAGTTTCTAATTTAAGTGTTATATTTCATCAATCGGAAACAAACAGTTTATTGAAACCAAAATAAAAAAAATTTAATTGCTAATTTAGAAAAAAATATTAAAAAGTTCATTCAGAAAAACTACGGTATTACACTCCAGTCAGTGGACTGATAATACGTTGCCGCTTTGACTTTGAGCTTCATTTTATAGGACTGTTACTTCAATTACAGGACTCCTCTCATCCTCCAGTTTCTGTTTCGACTTGTAGAAAAATGCATTGTTGATAGATTATTTAAGTTTAAGAAATTTTCTTTTATGGATAATTTATCTTTATTTGGATCCACAATTATTATACCAAGGGCCCATCCGTCAATTATTAGGGTTGATTGATTGATTCTTCTTCTTCATTAAATTAATATTAGCTGATATATCTGTACAATTGCAGACGGTCCAAATAAAGCAGGGGACCATACAATAGTCAGACAGAGAGATTGAACATAAAAATAAAGACTTCTTATTATGAAGGAAAATTAAGCTCATTAGATTATGGAGATTCAGGAATCCTGGCTTCCTAGTACCAGCTTTCGGGTGTGCCCCACTTGAAGAAATTTTTAACTTACCTGCACACACTTTGGCTAAGTTGGCCATTAATTATTCTCAACTTGTAATATGGCTGGAGCATGTTCCAGAAGAGATTTCAAGTTGTTTGTAAGGATTGTCTTTTGAGTACTGAAATCTTTATTGTAAAAAAAATATATAAAAAGAGCCCATTAGATTAGAAGCTTAATTTAAAACGAACTAAATGAGAAAAAAATGATTCACTAATATTTCACATTTGAATCATTTTACAAAGTCTACATACACACACTCCAATAGAATAGTTGGTGGCGCTGTTCAAAGTTCTCGAAATGCATCAGAGGCAATGGCAACTATAAGAGGCAAGATCTACCAAGAGGGTGCCTAGTTGCTGCACTCCAAGAAACTATGTCAGCTTCGGTTCTATTACTCGTTCCTGGTTGCCTCTGCATATTCTTCCCTTGTCTGAGTGTTTAACAAATACACAACTTATAGCTTGCATTCATTTGGTTTTTGTGTTGAACACTCGATTATACCATACTGAATGAAGGATCATATGAAATAAGTCATACTTCTCAGGTTTTTTGTGCCAAAGGAAATGCTTTTGCACCATCTTAACTCTCGACTGCATTGCTAAGTACCCCTCTTCTGGGATTGAGAGAAGAATGTTTCTCAAATTCGGGATATCTTTCTCCATAACAAATACTGAGAATGCCTCCCAGTTCAGTACCTCAAACAAAGGGGGAACATAGTTGTCTGATATGATGACTGGAACGCACTCATAGAATATGGCCTCAACCACTCGAGGCGTGTGAACTTCATAGCCCCTGGCACATATGCAATACTTGCTGCTCTTCATGTACTCCCTGTAAATTCTTTTGCCTTTATTATCACGAGGCATTGGGCCAAAGATTTTCATATCAGCTTCTTTATTCTCCCATAATTTCAGTAGCTTTGGCCGGAGATAACCGTGCATACTTCCTGCAAAGAAGGCAAGAGTAGATCTTTCTAGAGGAGGTTTCCCTCCAAGTTCTTCAAGAGGAGCCCCTGCAGAATGGATATTTGTAACTGGCAAAGTGGTATCCATGCCTATGTCAAAGCCTTTGGCAACATTAGCATTGCAGAGAGCTCTAATGCAATTCCCCATGTATGTGCTTGTAAGTCCGGGGGCCTGAAATTTCATTATTCTAATTAATTCATTTACTCAGAATATTAAAATCTTCACATATAACTCTGATTAGAACTGAAATTCTTCGGTCATTTACAGACCTTTGGGAATGACAAAACGCTATTCCAACAAGAAGGACGGTATGCAGATAAATAATTAAAATTTGGTGTTTTAGGCCCCTGCAGAAAAGGCTTTGCCCAAGTAAATTGACGAGGAGCATAAAACCCATAGGCCCTGAGCTACTTATATTTCCACCAAAAGGCTTCTCTGGCAATGATACTCAAAGAGGTTTGAGCTTCAACAACATAATTTATAAGATTTATATAAAATGATGCATGGATAGCTTACCCAATCATGACAAGCGACAACAAAATGATCTGCCCCTCCGGTTCTGTTCCAGTATCTATATTTTCTGGCAATTAATTCCACATAGTTCTTCAGATGAATCTGTAGGTCCTGATGACTCCGGAATTTTTTTCCAAATAGTGCTCTCCTTAGCATCAGCACACTGAAGGGTAAGTAAAATAAATGAGCTTTTCTAGGGTCCCTTACAGCAAATTTTTTGTTTCCCTCCATTAATTTCATAAACCATCCTTCCGAGGCATAAATTCCCTTCATATGTGGCTGATGGAATATTGGTTTTTCTCCTTCCTTATAGAAATAAACTTTGAGAACATGTTCCATCAATTCATAGCTCCTGCACATAACATAATTAATAGCTTGGTTATTATTGGAGAAAATTATCCAAGAATCCAGAAATTTACTCTCCACCAAGACACAGATGGGCTAGGATGCGCATGTTCTGGCACAATCTTGTTATATACGAGTTCCAATTTGATATACCCGTAATGTTAACACAAACCCCAATATCATGAAACAAGTAGAACTTTAAGCATCTGAAGTAGCACGCTAGGTCCCATGCCATAAATATTCAGCAAAGCATAAATATTATTCCGGCCTCAAATGTTGAGAGTATTTTCATGTGGGTTAAAGAGAAACAAGGAACTTTTATGCAGTAGATTGGCTGGCTATATAATAGCAATGTGATCTCTTGTGCTTGTTTGATTTATCATAATAATTCTAGCTCTTGGCATTTCATACTACACAAGGCATAACTAGTCTATATAAATAGACTTGCAAGTAATTGTGAAAAGGAGGTTAAAATAAGTAGTAGTTTACAACAGAAAATAGAAATTTAAGACGGTCACCTTTGAAACTTGGAAACATTTCGAAATACAGATGCATAAAGTCTTGGGGTGTCCCTTAAAACCGGTGCATTCTCAATCTCTACTTTTGCAGATAGAAGTTCACGGTCACGTACAAAAGACCACCGTGGCCTCTATTAATAATAAAATAACAAGAACTCAGAAGCAAAATCTCATTCTCCATTACTGAAAGTGAGACCTTCAATTTAAAATCTTACCACAGAACAAGGAGAAATGTGATTTTGAAGTAGTAATAAATTCATCTGAAATATCGATGTTGGCCGCTTTTTCTGCCTCTTCAATGTGGAAACACTTCCTGCTGTAAAATTATTATTCGGGATACTTGATACAGCTTGTGATAGCTCAGGATTCTTGAACTTTGTTTCAACAGTTTGTTTGACATTGTCAATTGAAGATAAGTTGGCAATGATAACTGACTTAGAAGTTCTTGCACTTGCATCCAGGTTTTCTACTCGGAATGAAAAATTTCCTGGTGACGGTGTGTTTCGGACACCTTCCAGTATTAAATCAGTGGTTACCTTTTGATTATCATCTATCTCATAACTATTTTCTACTTTGACAACCTTATCTGGCTGTCCATGCTCAATTTCCATAGCCTTTGCCTTCGTCACATACCCCATAATTAAACTCTTCCCATAGCTTACGCGCTCCTTAAATGCATACTCCTTGTGCAAGTGTCTAACCTTATATTTATGGAATGAATCATCATGATGATATTCATCACCTAATGCCAAATCATAATCCATATCCGTTTCATCTGTTTCTTCATCATTATCCATTACCATAGAAATTTTATTCGATGCAGAATTATTTACAAGGGATGCATTACTAACCATCATCACCATGGAACCCTTATAAGCTGGTGACAGAAACAAACTTGTCCGATGACACTGGACAACAACTATAACTGCCACTACCATGCCAATAATCAGCAGCAACCTTCTAATTTCAACATGGCATAAGTATAACCTCTGAAAGTGGGGTACTATGTCCATATCATAGATTGTAATAGTCATCAATCACATCAACAGCATAGGCAATAAACCAACTGTCTGCCTGAATCGAAAGCAGAAAATAAATGGAATATCAACAGTATCAGTTCACAAATTCAATACTTTAGCTACACATTCAAGAAAGTAAATCCAGAAGAAATTCAATTTTCCAATGAATATGCAGAAACTAATTCACAGTGATCCTAGAATGGAAACTGTTCACTTATTTCTAGAACACTACATAGCAATTTACAAATTATCTACAAGAGAGTTAGTAGAAAAGATCCAGGCTTCTCATGAAGCTACTGGAAAGCAAGAAGATACAAGCAGTTGTTAAACACGATGGCTAAGATAGGAAAAAGTAAATGTCATACTGATACCGTTATTCTCTCATAGCAGAAAATATCAAGGATTTCCAAGGCGGAACTGTTTTATTTTCTTCCTACTAGTCAATTAATATAGATAGATATTTAAAATGCATGGGTATCCAAGTCATTTCACTTAATTTTGTATTAGTCTTCAAAGTTGCTAACTGTGAGTATTATTTTTCACTAATCGGAGCCCAAAAGCGACTTTTTAAACAACCGGAAATAAAAGAGCTTGTTAATTGCCCTTTTTCCTTTAAACCTTTACCACACTCGAGTCACTGTACTGAACTACTAATAGGAACGGCACCGTTTTGGGCATCATCTTAATAGAAAGAGGTCCTCATCCTACAAATTTCAGTTCTGTTTCTATTACAGGAAGATGCTTCGTTGATAGATATATATTTTTTTCCTTCTAAATGATGGCGCTAAAATTAACCATCCCGTTTCCAATCTTTGCTCCAATAACAAGCCCTAACCCGAACCCACCCACTCACCGCCCGCCCAGTGAGATACGATTCTCGCGGTGGAACAACGCCAATGCCGAGAAATTCAACCAACGCCAACGAACTCAACAAGAAATCGAAAATGACATCCGCAGACACCGCCGCTTCGACTCCGCCTCCAAAATCGCCCAAATTCACGACTCTGCCACCACCACCACGACAAACAACGTTGTGTTCAAGTCCGCGGGCACGCCTTCCTCTCCTTCACGGCCCTCAATCCCGGGTAAAAAATCCAAGTACTCGAAACCCGCCGACCCCTCCAACGACCATCCCGCATTTCGCCGAATCTGGAAACGGACCAAAGTTACCAATTTGCCCCCGGAGAAAGCGCCCGCCCCGGCAGCGAACGTTGCCGTCAGCGACGACGGCGTGTCCTACGTGATTGACGGGGCCCCATTCGAGTTCAAGTACAGCTACACCGAGACGCCGAAAGTGAAGCCGCTGAAACTCCGAGAGGCGCCGTACGTTCCGTTCGGTCCCACCACGATGGGACGGCCATGGACGGGCCGAGCTCCACTGCCCCCGAGTAAGAAGAAGTTGAAGGAGTTCGACTCGTTCGCATTGCCGCCACCAAATAAGAAGGGAGTGAAGCCGGTGCAGAAGCCGGGCCCTTTTCTGCCGGGGACGGGTCCCAAGTACGTGTCGTCCAGAGAAGAGATATTGGGCGAGCCGTTAACGAAGGAGGAAGTTGAGGAGTTAGTGGAATCATGCCAGAAGTCCAAACGGCAGTTAAATATGGGTACATTTATCATTTTGTATTCTCTTAAAATTTAACATTCGCGTTTAGCTGAAGCTTATAATTTAATTGATTTTTTTTTTCATGGTTTTAGGTAGAGATGGTTTGACACACAATATGCTGGATAACATACATGCTCATTGGAAGAGGAGGAGAGTGTGCAAAATCAAGTGCAAAGGAGTGTGTACAGTGGACATGGACAATGTGTGCCAGCAATTAGAGGTTGGTATCTTCACATTTTCAGTTTCGGCTATTAAATTTGTCTGCGTGTTTTCATGAATATATGATTCTGGGATTTGGGATGATGGAAAGGTCAGTGAAATGTGGTTGATTTTTTACCTTTTGTTTGTTCAAAGGCCTGGTAGTTACCAAATCCGCCATCTATATCATATGTAAACAAACCAAAATCTTTATAATACCTCTTGTTCCTATCAAATTAGGAGTTTTAATTTTATACAAGACTTTATCTACTGCATATACTTGAACTTGTAAGATTTACACACAAACAAGAATCTTTACCTCGATCAACTAATATTCTTTGTGATGTTAAATTCAAAGATTATTTGTTGCACTTTACTGTTTCTCTAGTTTTGCTTCTGTAATGTGTCCTTCATCTTTTTTGCTACAGGGTGAGATAAGGCATATTTTATTAGAACAGAGATGGAATGGTATCTTATTGGTTGAATAATGTTTGTTTATACAGTTTGTGATATTACTCTTAGAGACATAAACTGTATCCATTTTCCTAATACTTCTTTTGGCAGGAAAGAACAGGAGGGAAGATTATTTATAGAAAAGGAGGGGTGTTATACCTGTTTAGAGGCAGAAACTATAACTACAAAACTCGCCCCCGTTATCCTCTTATGCTGTGGAAACCTGTTACTCCTGTGTATCCACGGTTAGTTCAGCAGGTTCCAGAGGGTCTGACACTGGAAGAAGCGAGTGAAATGCGTAAGAAAGGGAGAAAATTAATACCACTATGCAAGCTAGGTAGACATCCATGTCAATTGCTAAAGTTCATGCGTAAATGAAATAAGTTAATTTTTCCTGCAAGCTCATGTTGGCCTTTTAAGTCTTACAGGGAAAAATGGTGTATACTGTGACCTAGTGAAAAATGTCAGAGAAGCATTTGAAGTGTGTGAACTTGTGCGGATCAACTGTCAAGGAATGAATGGCAGCGACTACCGCAAAATTGGTGCTAAACTCAGGGTATGGGAAACCCAATATTTGTCGGCACTTGCATGATTTTCTTTTTAATTTAATTAACTTTATTTTTTATTGAAACAAACATATAAATTGCCTATTTGTATTATTCCAGGATCTTGTCCCGTGTGTTCTAATCTCTTTTGAACATGAGCACATACTGATGTGGAGAGGACAAGATTGGAAGTCCTCTCTCCCAAAACTAGATAATGATTCTGAGGATGCAAAGAAATCTGTAGTTGATGGTACAATTTCTGTTGCGCCACCTTTGGAAGACATTGGATCAGCAGCATCATGCACTCACATGCTCTCAGTTGAGGATGTTAGTCCAAACACACTCAACACAAGCCTGTCCCACAGTGGTTCTGAAGAAGTGCACGAGTTACATGAGGATTTTTCCTCCGCAAATGATGATGCACAAGTCTCAGTCACTGAGAATCTGTCCATGAATGATGAAGAATCATTCTCTGGGACTGAGAATCTGTCCTCCATAAATGATGATGAAGCAGTCTCAGCTGCTCAATCAATTTCAAGTGTGATGGAGACTACTCAAAACATGTCAGATAAAAGGGGTTGCTCAGATGATAAGATCAATGCCATGAAGGATATCTATAGAAATGTGATCAAGTTGGAGAACTCTGGTTTTGCTAATGATGAGTTGGAACCTGTGAGCCACACATGTGAATGTGAAACCATATTGGATAATAAAGGCTCCATTCATGGAGAGTCAACAGCTATGTCAATGGGATCACAAACCATGCTGGGAGTTTTTGAGAAAACAGAAAATTCTTCCAAGTCTTTCAGTACGAGTTCTTTAAATCATGACAAGCTGCAGAATCTTTCAGAAGTTCCACTGGATCAGAATGAGTCAGCAAGGTTGCATGGTCCTAATATGGAGAAAGTTTTACTTCTCATGCAGCAAGCTGTTGAGAATGGAAGTGCATTAGTTTTAAATGATGCCTCATTGGATGCAGACAGTATTTATGAAAGGTCAGTTGCTTTTGCCAAGTCAGCTCCCCTTGGGCCTGTTTTCAGGCATAGACCCCCACCAAGGAAGATAAATGTTCAAAAGAGTGAAAACAAGGAAGCTGGGGATTTGGAAGTGAAAAAAGAAGTTGCTACTGTTTCTGAGAAGAGAGGGAATGTGAAACAGACTTCTCGAAAAGTGAAAATTTCAGATGAAGTTGAAAATTGTGGAGGTGTTGCACCACAAGGAAGCCTGAGAGTAGATGAACTTGCTAAATTATTAGCATAATACATACCCACATACTGCTCCTAAAATGTATTTATCATGTTGTTATAACATGAAATTTTTTGTTAATGCTATCTGATTATGTTCTTACACCAGAATCCTGGAACATTTTGTGTTTCTTTGATGATTTTTTTCTTTTTCTCTCTTTTTTTAAATGTTTGTAATTTGGTGCAGGTTCAAGCCCATAGGGTAGGCATTCTGCAATAAAAAAGGGTGTTTACATGTCTGATGCTTGAATATTTAGATGGTTCGCCAAAGCAAAGGATTGTCAAGAAACTGCCGACTATTTGCACTGTATGACCATAATTAAAATGCAGATTCAACTCGCTGATAGCAGATAAATATAATAATACTTTTCCAGCAGATTTTCTTCACATTTGCTTAGAAAATTAAGTGTCATTGGTAATTAATGGAAAAGATGGCCAGACAAACATTAATAATAATCACGAGTAGATCTCAATTCACTCCTAGTTCTGCTGACATCTCATTGGAATCTTTCACTACTCTCTTTCAGAACCAATAATTTTGCCAAAGAAAAACTTCTTCAATTGGAACCTGCTTGTTTCGGGCAAGAGGAAGTAAATGAAGCCGATCATGATGAAAATAAAGCAACTAAACAGCAAAAAAAATTACATATTTGAGATGGCAGAGCGACACTAGGAAGCCCTGTGCTATCAAGGCTGTGAAGAAGAGGTTGACACAGACCACAACACTCTGCCCTGCTGACCTTGTCTCCAGGAGGAAAAGCTCACTTGGAACTAGCCATCCCAGAGGCCCCCAGAACCTTCCATAAGCCAACACAAATAAGCAGATTGGGAAGGATTTTCCTTCTCCAACCTTCAGAGCCAAAGTTACAGCGACAATAATCTGTGGATCAAACATTCAAGTGAGCAGGTTCAATTAAATTTACGCATGCATTGCTAATTACTAATTAAAAGAATGACTTTGGGAAGTGTTGTTACCATTGAGCAAATCATATCTACACGTGCTTCTAAGAAGAAAGCTCTTCTGCCAAATTTGTCCACAAAACCCGTCGAAATAAGTGCAGCAATACAGAGAGCTATACCAGTTATGACAGATGAATAGAGAGCTGCCCCTGAACCAAAACCCAAACTCTGAAATATGACAAGAGCGTAAAGAGAATGGAGTTCATTTCTGTTAGCTGTTGGAAACCTGGGATTGCTATGGTTCAGATTACCAATTGAGGATGATTCCTTTTGAAGATGACTCCTAAAAGGATGCTTTATCGCCCTTGCTGCATTGCTTGGATCAACAAGATCAGCAAATTCAGCATCAACTTTCGTAGTACCTCTAACTTTCTCCGATATTTTATTCCTTCGTCCGATTTGCCTTGTTCTACAAGGCTGTTAGGTGTCTCAGGAAGGAACTGCCAAAAAAAACATAAACGCTGCTGAA
This sequence comes from Ailanthus altissimus, assembly GCA_946807835.1. Taxonomy (NCBI): domain Eukaryota; kingdom Viridiplantae; phylum Streptophyta; class Magnoliopsida; order Sapindales; family Simaroubaceae; genus Ailanthus; species Ailanthus altissimus. The sequence continues at coordinate 26,578,685 of OX327689.1, forward strand.
AACTTGGCTAAAGCAAGAGATAATCTCTATACCCATGGATGAATTTGAAATACTTTAAACTTAAACATACGCATGAATACATATAAATCATAAATCATGATCTTAAAATAATATAATTCTTATAAAGTTATTTTGAGTCATATCTGATACGGAAAAATTAGTTATCTTTATAAAATTGATTTCTCTCTCACTATTTATTCACTTGCTAATTCACAATACTCTTTATGTGAATTATTTTTTATAATTTAAGAAGAAATTTTAATAATAAATTCTTTAGTTATTAATTATTTACAAGAGTCATCATTATATAAATTACAAATAGATAGGAGCACTCATTAATAGAAATACCTCTTGAGCTTTTTAAAAGCATTCATAAAAGTGTTATTTAACATTTCCGTAAATATTAATGAAAGTGTCTTTTAAACTTTCTAGAAACATTAATAAAAGTATCTCTTAAGTTTCTTATACTCTTTAATATTTTCATTTATTATCTCATTATATATCATTTAATTATGAGATAATATGACTTTATAACTTCTCAATTAGTTTAATGAGTAGGGAGATGACCAATTTATATACTAGTAGCATTAATTTTGTACGTCCATCAAGTAATTAAATGAACATATGAGATATATTTTCACTATTAAATTTTAGTATTATTTATTTATCTAACTATTTGATCATAATTAGGACATAATCTAATATTCTCTAACTTGGCCTACATAATCAAATAATACTAAAATTAATAGTAAACATAATGCATGCAAAATACATCTCCGTAATGTTCAACATAAGTATCTCAGTATCATAAATTACTAAATATGGGTTATGGTAGTTATATATTATTTTATGCAATATACTTTCTTTCACATACCACAATATTTATAATTTATGAAATTTTGGTATTTAAGGATATATAAAAAATTATTTTGCAATGGTTCTTATAAGGTCTCATAAGCAATTTCCTGTTAGAAATAATTATGTATATACCATTATAATAAATAGAAAATTCATTAAGATATGTCAAAAATATATTAGTGAGCTTAAAGTGTCTCAATTATCATAATAAAATATTATTAATATAACCAAGACCCATTCTATATGCATGATCTTTAAATATTTTTTGTTGTAACCTTTTAATTAACGGATCTGTAATCATGAGATCAATTCGAATATGCTCCGCATATAATGCATGTGTAGCAGCTTCAAAACATGCTATAAATTCGGCCTCTATATAAAAGTGCTCCATGCATGGGGCGAGTTTTTACATTTTAATTATATATCATACATGTATAATTAAGTGCATTGAAATATAAACAAATATTTTATTACACTGACGAGTTCTTTAATATCTCATTAATGTAATCAGATATTAAAGAATTCACCGTTGTTCGCCGTTGAAGTGTGCTTTATGCAATTCTAGTTTAAAACTAAATGAGATCTTTTGAGTTAGAACAGTAACCTCTTATTCTCAATTGAAATTTGAATACTTGAAACAACTCTTACTTCACCTTTATGTCTCTCGGCCTTTAACTATTTTTACTCACAATTTGCTTACCATTTACTTCACTCTTCAAATGTCTTAACATTTGTATTGCAAAATAAAAATAAGCAATCGTATTTATAGTTTTCTTGACCGCCTATAGAACCAATGAAAATATAATAAGTGTAAATATTTTATAAGCATGACAAGGCTTAATATTATCCTTATCATGTTTAACTAAAATAATAAAGGGAGAGGTAAAAGCTAGTTGGCCGAAAATAAATAAAAGAAATGGCTAAATGTTTTTTGTTTTGCATCCCTCTCATGCTAGAAAATAAGCATGACAAAATATTTTAATTTGCCAATTGTGTAGCTGAATAAATGGCAAATTGGTGGGATTTAACTTATACAAAAAGAACAACACATGCTTAACATTACCACCTCTTGGTTTAAAAGCAAATGGCCGGATTTCATTTTGGCTTACAAAATTTTTTTGGTCAATTAAAATATTAACATTTAACAAAACAATGGCCAATCAATTATAACATGCAATTACTAATAAATGACATGATCTGTGACATCTAATAAAAAGGTTAAAGTGGCAAGTTTTGTTTGTCAAAATTTCAAACTTAATACTTAAATCCTATCATTTTTTTTAGAGATCTTAAAATAATTTTGATTTTTTGAGAACTTCTCAGATTGATTTATTCAATCCAGTGTGTTATCTCAGTGCATAACAAGTACACTTCATATAGTAAGACTCTCTAGATTTATACACATTTTATCTTACAGAACTCTTCCGTAAGTCCATAAATGATGCCCCCATATATATTATAGAAATAACAAAACGGCGTATTAAACTATACAAGTTGAGGTTAATACATATTCGTATAATCCCTTCATCATTTATATCCTAAAAGAACAAAGACATAGATCATCATTGTCAAGTCTTTATATGCTCAACTCTAGAAATTATCTCCAGATTCGTACTTCATAAATAATATACGCAAACACTTTTGCGATATTGTTTCTGACAAGGGAAATATTTTTTTTGGGTAAATTATTTATGGCCATAAAATTTTTTGAACCCAATCTTAGAGTATTTGGATATACAACTCACCTATATGAGTTGACGGATCCCATATCTACACATACCAAACTCTATGAGCATTGGCTCATACCCAGTGACACTCAGCAGTCAAACCATGAAATGTCTCTAACATGTGTGGAACCTAAGTATAATGGATCACTCACAAGCCTACCATGGTGCTCAGGTTTAGGGACCACGAATACTACTCAACTTAAAAGGATCATCCATTAATGACTTTATAATATGTCTATTAGAGATTCTAATTGAGCATGTTCAGTACCCAATCCTCACTGAATACTCGCATGTCTATACGAACTTTCACAAAACTCATGGTTTGCTAAGATTAACTATCTGAATCATCTAATTATAGACATACACCAATCTATATTAAATAAGGTTTCTACTAACAAACCTGTTTTAGTGAAAATAGATCATAACATTTGAGAACATACTTGCACAATGACATTTCTTAGCACTATTTACAACTCTTTGCAACTATATCATTACTAGTATACCCTTAGGTCTTTGTCTTATTTTAGACAAGGCTCTAACTCTTTAGATTTCGCTGACTCTTATAACTTACTAATTCTTAGCAGTGCTAACTCTTAACAATTATAACTCTCAGCGCTGCTAACTTTTAGCCATAGTCTAAACTCTTTTAGATTAGATCTGAACTCCTTCAGATCATACAATATTTAAAATGTTACAAGCATCTTACCATATATATATATATTTAATGTTAATGATTTTAATCAAAATACTTATTATATAAATATTAAACAATTAATATTCATACAAAATTAAAATAGTACGTAACCACCATTTCCAACACTATAGTGGATGAAGCAATGATAAGTTGTTTAGCACTTTTCCATGATATTGCTCTTTCTGAAAGAAGAAACAAATAGCCAAATGTAGACTTTCTACTATTAAGACATTCAGCAAAATCTTAATTCGAGTAACCAATCACTTCAAAATGGTTGGTTTTCCTATATATGAGCATGTAATTCTTGGTGCCTTGCAAGTACCTTAATACTTTCTTTGCAACTTTTCAGTGATCAATTCCTAAATTACTTTGATACCTGCCTAACATCCCAACTGCAAAACTAATATTCGGTCTCGTACAGGTTTGCACATACATTAAACTGCCCACAACTGAAGCATATGAAATGGATTCCATTTTATTACACTCTATTTCATTCTTTGGGCATTGTATGAGACTAAATTTGTCGCTTTTTCTATAATGGAAATTCCTGCTGAACATTTATCTATATTAAATCTCTAAAGAATTTTCTTGATATAACCTTTCTGGGATAGACCTAATAATCCTTGTGTTCTACAAAATATTTCAATTCTTATCATATATGATGTTTCTTCCATATCTTTCATTTCAAAATTCTCAAAGAAAGCATCTTTTGTCTCATGTAAAATACCTAAATCATTAGCAGCAAGTAAAATATTATCAACATATGGGATTAAAAATATAAATCACTCCCACTAACCTTTCGGTATATACACTGATCAATGATGTTTTCCTGAAAACCAAAAGACATTATGGCATTATTGAACTTAATATATCATTGTCGGGAAGCTTGTTTAAGTTCAGATACTGACGTCTTAAGTTTATACACCATATGACATTTTTGTTTTATTTCAAAACCTTCTGGTTGGTCAATTTAAACCTCCTCCTTAATTTAACCATTAAAAAATACTATTTTTTTTACATCCATTTGGTACAACTCTAAATTATATTGAGTAACCAAAGTCATAATTATAATAAGTCTTTATTTGAAACAGGTGAAAATAAAGACTTATAATCAATGCCATTTTTTTTTTGTGTAACCCTTGGCAACAAGTCTAACTTTATATCGTTCAATATTGCCTTTTGAGTCACGTTTAGTTTTAAAAATTCATTTACATCCGACTCGTTTAGAATTTTCTAGCAATACAACGAGATCTCAGGCATTATTTTGTTCCATGGATTTCAATTCATCTTTTATGGCATCAATCTATTTATCAAACTTAACACTTTCTATGGCTTGTGAAAATGAAACAGGATTTTTATTGATTCCAATGTCAAAATTCATTTTAGCTTTGCCAGTTTTCCTTTTCAACTCGTGAGAACTTTGCCTTTCCAATAGCATAAGCTGATCCATTTTGATGGCATGTTTTGAGCTCATTTGAGCCTATGGATAGAGGACATGTGGTAGGTCAGGAATGCTGATGGGGTAGTTAAAAGTAGGGCTTTCAAACTCCTTCTTGTAAATAAACCATATAATCATCTGGAATAGCTAATTTTCTATCTCTTTGAGATCTTTTTTATGTCTTTTATTGTGGTTCATTTATATTAAATGTTTGAGAGTTATTTCCCTCAGAGAGTGTTTCTTTATTCAAATATTGTTCGAAGTTGTTGGAACATTCTACGTCTTTTGAAACAACACTTTGAGGAAGTGTGAATAAAGGAACATTTATGGGTGAAGAAATATTTTCTCTAATTTCCTTTGTATCCATACTTTGTCATTCATCACTCCTATTAACTTCACCATTTTTAATAATTTTAGCATTACCTGTTTCAACAATTCTTGGACTGTAGTTAAGATAGTAAAATAAATATTGTCATACACGTGTATGATTTTTAAAGATATTAATGACAAAAAAAGGAATAAAATATATATATATATATATTATTTTTAAGCAATGGCCGTTGTCTATGTATATATTTGTTTTGTTTTGCTTCGTTTAAAAAGAAGCAAATTGAAACAGGAGAAGAAGAAGCAAAAATTGAAAAAGAAAAGAGAGAAAAAAAAAAGAAGAAGAAAAGGAAAAAAAAGAAAGGAAGAAAAAGAAACCGAGAAGAAAGAAGAAAAAGAAAAAAGAAGAAGAAAAAAAAAACAACAGCCGAGAGAGAAATAGGAAAAGAAAATAAATAAGAAATTAGTTTGGGTAGTTAGATTTATACCCAGTGACTTAGCAGGTAATAGTTTTACGATATTAGAATATTTATATTTCAATATTTATAATATATATCGATATTAATAATGCATTTTTACCCCCTGTAATATAGGAGGTGTGCTGATAACGGGTACATCTCAGAATTCAGACCTAATTTAGGATTAACGCACTTTTGTGAATGAATAACTATATATATATATATATTATATGCTTTTAGTACAAACTTTTATGATTTAATTACACGGTATTAGATTTAGTCATGCTTTATTTTAAACAGATAAATATTTATGTTAATTAGTATATTCAAAAATATTTTTAAAATTTATTATAGTATAACTTATGATTATATTTAGTACAGAAATAATTATTTTAGAATAATTATGCTTCCATAATATTATATAGTAATAGTTTCGAGCCACCATATACGTACTCTCCCCATTAGTGTAGTTGTTCTGCGCATGCGTTAAACCAGTTTAGTTTACTTTACCCGAGCGATGTAGCATTCTGCCAGGTTAGACCAGCTCAGATCTCCCGCTCTGCCTGTGCGTGAGTTATTCTGCCAGATTAAACCAGTTTTTTTTCGGGTACAAGTTTGGTGTGATTTTCAATATGTATATGTAGTACATGTTTCCAGAGTTATGTTACATATATTCAGCTTGATAATAGATTTTATGATAGTTTACGCTTTCAGATTTTTCAGATCCCCAGTTTTATGTTATGATTTAGTTTTATCACAAATTTTATGACAGTTCATATTTTCAGTACAAATTTATTGACTACTCAGTATACAGTTTCATGATTATTTTATTTTACAGATTGATATATGTACAATACATATAAAGTATATAATATTTTTTAATTATGTCCACTCATTGGACCACAAGCTCACCTTTTTTTTTCTTATTTATCCTATTTTTCCTAGATTGTCACATGGATTTGTACAGTGTGATACAGTCTTCACATTTTGAGGTTGGCCTACAACACATATAGCTGCATGAGTATCTCAGTCTATGTATTTATAAATCTTTATGTGTATTGGAGTACAAGTGTACACTTTTGTTGATGCAAGTAGCCTCATTGTAACAAATATATGAGTAAATAGTATATTAGTCCCATGTTATCGTAGGATCCGCCTCGATTCTTGAAGAGGGCTCTAGTCGGGTCTTGTTAAATACCCTTTGAATTTTTCAAGATACCCATTGAAGTAACAAATAACAGTTCGAGAATCCAATTTTTTTCATGTGGATTATAAATGCGTACTTTTGCTAGATAACCTCAAACATACAGGTGTCATAAACTAGGATTTTGTCCAATTCACAATTCAAAAAGAGTTTTTAAAATTGGCTTACTAGGAACCTTATTTAACATATATGCAGCAATTTTAAGAGCATACATCCATAAATATTTAGGTAATGAGGAGTTACTCATTATACTCCTGACCATATCCATTAAAGTCCTATTACGCCTTTTTACTACACCATTTTGTTGAACTGTATCTAGCATAGTGTATTGAGCACTAATACCATGCCTTTCGAGGAACTTTACAAATAGACCTAAACATTGTCTTAATTCATCATATCTTCTATAATACTCACCACCTTTATCTGACCTTATGATTTTTACCTTTTTATCTAATTTCCTTTCAACCTTATTAATGTATACCTCAATGGCATCCACTACTTGAGATTTTTCTTTAAACAAATAGACATAACCATAACGGGAAAAATATCAATAAAGTTGATAAAGTACCTTTCTTCATTAGAAGATGGAACATCAAAAGATTCACATATATCAGTGTGTATAATTTCAAGAAGCTGAGTACTTCTTGTGACTCCATTCTTATTATGTTTGGTTTGCTTTTCTTTAATACAGTCCATACATTTATTTTCTTTAATGCAATCCATATATATATCAAGATCAGTAAAATCTAGATTAGGAAGAATCTCATTCTCTACTAATCTTTCTTTTGATATATGACCCAAACATTGATGCTACAAGTAAGTAGAACTTTCATTTGGCATACTACGCTTAATTCCAATATTATGATAAACATTAAGCAAGAATTCAGCAAAGGCATCATCAAGTTTCAATTTATATAATCCATCAGTAAGAATACTAGAACCAATAAAGGAAGTATTCTTATATAAATTGAAACAATCAAGCCCAAACTTAAAATTATAACCAGAAACATCAAGTTTTGATAGAGAAATCAAGTTCCTAGAAATTGAAGGTACATAGAGAGTTATTAATAGATCCTAATGACAACCAGTGTCTAAGAACAAACAATAAGTCCTTATGCCTTTAATTAGAGCCTTCATACAATTTCTCATAAATAAAAAATTCTCAATTGGGTTTATGGTGTGGATTGTAAGGAATCTCTGCATCATATTAGATATATAAGTAGTAGCACCATAATCAAGCCACCAAGTATTAAGAGGAACTTTAGATAAGTTTGATTCGAAACATACAAAAGTATTAGATATACCTTTTATTCGAACGAAGCTTTACGTTTCGGGCAATCTTTCTAAAAATGTCCCTCTTTCTTATAGAAGTAACATTTCTTTACCCTTTCCTCTTTCTTGTTAACATGTGAAACATTAGTAGGTTTCTTTAATTTGTTGGCTTTTCTTTTAAGTCTTTTACCATCCTCTTGACCTATTGCATTAATGGAATGACTTCCTTGATTTTTCAATCTTGTTTCCTCTTAAGTAAGCATACTGGACAATTCACTAACATTCCATTTATCCTAAATAGTGTTATAGTTAATTTAGAATGGTCCATACTCAGGTAGTAACGAGTTTAAAAAGAACTGCAGCAAGAAAGAGTCACTTATTATTATTCCCAAGGTTTTTAGCTTTGCTGCAATATTAGAAATCTTAATGATATGTTGTTTCATACTCCGTGACCCATCAAACTTTATGGTCATGAGTTCTGTCATAAGAGTACCAGTGAGAGATTTATTCGTATAACGAAAATGTTCTTTCACATACTTAAGATATTCTTTTGTCCTTTCTAAATATGAAATAATGGACTTAATATTGTTGGTAGTAGTCATTTGCATGAAATTAAGGCTTAACTGTTAGACTGTTCCCATTTTTTATAATGTAATTTCTCTTTTGCATTGCTAGAATATGTAAGGTTAGCAGGTTTATCTTCTAGTAGTGCTAAGTCAAAATCCAAAACACTTAAATGAAAATTGACTTGTGCTTGCCATTCAGAGAAATTTAATCCATTAAAGACAGTAATAGAAAGTAAGCGAATGAAGAGCAACAGTTGCAAACATAAAATGCTCACAAATTTACTTTAATGGATTCAGATACATAAACAATCAAGAATATATGCCTTTTTTCAAAATCTACAATATATATCATCATAAATTCAATGCCTTTATAATCTTTATGAAGCAATTAAATATTTATAAAAATATACATGTGATCTTTGGATGCACAATATATATTTAAACAAAATATTAATTTACCTCCATAATGTTTACTGTTTACAGAAGGACTGATACACCTTTTAGTGTATCTTAAATTTCTCATGACTAGTAAACACCAAATTATCCAATTATAAACATAATAGGTTTTTTATTGGACAAATTGTCTTTAATTTTATACATGAACCATCCTTAAGTTTGACCACTTTAGTGACTAACAAATCATACCATAAAGTCATGTATATACTGTAACTCATATAAAAAAGACATTAATATGTGTAAAACACGTCAAAAATCATTCATAATTGATGAACACTTGAAATTACACATTTAATAAGAGTTTTACATGATTTTTTTGTATTACTAGTGTATTTAATTTTCTTAACTTAAGTATGTTTACAATATTGTACTTAATTATCTTATAACAGTTTTGTGGCAGGTTCGGTAAAATAGGCATAACTTTCTACCTAAAGATCAAATTGAGGTGATTCTTAATCCTGTGCAGAGCTGACTAAATGGGCTAACATATTGTATTTCACAAAGCATTGGAAATTCGAGTGTTTAGAGGGTGAAAATTGGCCTAGAACAGAATTGATCTGCAGTACAGGCCCAGTTTGAACAGTTATCAGTATTTGGACCATAACTATAGAAATACGTATCTAATACGTATGAGATCACTCAATTTGGAAATATAAGAGACTTATCTACAACTTTTATGTTTTGAGTGACAGCTAATTCGGATCACATCAATTCCAAATTGAATAATCAAGTGGGTGCCCAAGTGATAATGAATGCAAATTATTTTGCCACCATTCTTGACTTTCATCAACCAAGTGGTTCCCTCCAAATTTGTCTCGATTTATCCATGTTTTTCTATAAATAGGTGGCTTGTTTATGCTTAAAGAATATAATTAGAAAGTTAGAATTTAGTTCAAAATACTTTTACTTTGTATCCATTTCCTTGTACTATTATTTCTCTTGTTTACTATTAAGTCATGTTATTTCTTCTTCCATTTCTTTTCTTTTCATTTAGTTTTATTATGTCCAAATAATTTTGTTTAAGTTAAGGTGAAAGGGTGAAGCTCTTGGCAAGGTAATAAGATATGTTTAATATTTATTCATGAATTTAATGCTTCATTTTTAAGTTATGTAAATTTATATATGATGTATTTATTTTGTTTGTAGAATTAATACCATTTCTTCTAAAGTGGTGATTCTTGATTTATTATTAACAAACTTAATACTTGGCACAATAAATTATTGAAACCATTTACAAGATTTGGTTTATATAACCTTTCTTGTAAAGTGGGAGTCTTAATTTATTGTAGACAAATATAAAGATTGGCATAATAAATACTTGAACCCATTTATAAGATTTGGTGTATAATAATTGAAAGAAATAAATACTAATCAATATATAAATGATAATGAACTTTAATTGTTATATTTTCCGGTTGGAACCTCCTTTGTGTGAGGATTCCAATTGAGTTATAAAAAAATAAAAAGTTAAATATATTCTTACTTCTTATGCCAAGAGTGAATCCCCGTAACCTTAGCTTTTTATTTGAATTGGTTAATTGAAATAATATTTACAAACATCTTATACTGCATTAATTATCTTTAAAGTGTTTATAATTTGTAATTTTAATTCTACTTTCCTGTGGATCGACCCCGTTCTCATCGGGTTATTTATTACTTCGACAATCCTGCACTTGGGAATAACTTCTATATTCTGGACGTGTCAAGTTTTTGGCGCCGTTGCCGGGGAGGTAACGTTAATATTTTGTTTTGTTATTGTTTGTTTGTTTATTTTATTTTCATGGAAGGCTGAGCCTCCTACTCGTTATTTATTATTATTTTTTATTTTTTTTATTTTCATGGAAGGCCGAGCCTCCTAACGTACTTTATTATTATTCTGTTTTTATTTTTGCGGAAGGCTGAGCCTCCTACTCTTTATTTCGTTTATTTATTATTTTTTACTTTTTATTTTAGTTTTTTTTTAATTTTCATGGAAGGCCGAGCCTCCTAACGTACTTTACTTTATTTATTATTCGCCTTTTATTTTCGCTTTTTATTTTAATGGAAGGCTAAGCCTCCTACTATTTATTTATTAACTTTTTATTATATAATCTAACATCACTAATCTAACTTCTAATTATTTATCTTTATTTTACTTTTAGTTTTACATATTTTATTTACTTGTGTGTAATATTTTATTTTATTTACCTGTGTTTAATATTTTATTTGTATTATTGTTATTGTATTTTATTTTGTTTCTTTTTATGAGCGGTTGGTTTCGAGATCCTAATTCTCATCGTTTAGTAAAAGGTAATTTTAAAACTTCCTTTGATAATTTGTTAGATTCTCCTTCATCTTCTCATTCTTCACCAAGTAACACCATGAGCGAAAATCAAATTGAGGGACTCATAGACCTAGGGGACAATCAGTCCCAACATAATGACCATAACCGACCTAGAACACTTAGAGACTATATGAACCCTACACGAACCGGTGCACCATCTTGCTTAATTTTTCCACCGGATGCAACGCATTTTAATTTTAAGCCAGGCATTATCCAACTTTTACCCACTTTTCATGGCTTAGATGCAGAGAACCCTTATCTACATCTAAGAGAATTTGAAGAAGTGTGTAACACGTATAATGATCAAAATTGTAGCATGAACACAATTCGACTTAAGCTTTTCCCTTTTTCTTTAAAAGATAAAGCTAAAACATGGCTACAAAACCTTAGGCCAGGATCCATTTCTTTATGGGATGAGATGCAACAACAATTCCTGAAAAAGTTTTTTCCCTCCCATAGAACAAATTCTTTCAAAAGACAAATCACCACTTTTGCCCAAAAATCAGGAGAGACCATTTACCAATGTTGGGAAAGGTATAAAGAATTACTTAATACCTGTCCCCATCATGGTTTTGAAACATGGAGAGTAGTCTCAAATTTCTATGAGGGCTTAACACCCCAAGTTAGGCAAATGGTAGAAATGATGTGTAATGGAACATTTGAGGAAAAAGACCCAGAAGAGGCAATGAACTATCTTGACTTACTAGCAGAAAATGCTCAAAATTGGGACACTGCTGGTACCTATGAGGCACCTAGCAAAAATCAAACCACTACATCTAGTGGGGGTATTTATCATCTTAAGGAAGACCATGACCTTCAAGCCAAATTAGCATCCCTTGCTAGAAAAGTCGAAACCTTAGAAATGAAAAAGAGTGGTCAAATAAAATCTGTTCAAGAAATTGTGTGTCATATTTGTGAAACCCATGATCACCCTACCAATGATTGCCCAACTTTGCCTGCATTTAGGGAATGTCTCCATGAACAAGCCAATGTTCTAAACACGTTCAAACGGTCAAACAATAACCCATATTCACAAAACTATAATCCTGGATGGCGAAATCACCCGAATTTTAGTTGGAGGAATGACACTCAAGCACAGGCTTCGCAACCACCTTTCCAACCACACCAAAACTTTCAAAATCATCAAGGTTATGCACCATATGTCCCACCTCCTAGGAAAAATCTTGAAGAAACCTTGCATACATTCATTGAAAAACAAGAGTCTGTTAATTCTCAAAATGCTCAAACATTTGCTGATTTGAAAGATACTCTTGCTAAATTTGCATCTGCACTGAACATTCATGAGAAAGAAAAATTTTCTTCTCAACCACAACCAAACCCCAAAGGACAACATAACTCAAATGCATGTAGTTCAGGAAGCCAACACATGGATCAAGTTAAAGCAGTTATCACTCTTCGGAGTGGTAAAATTGTTGAAAAAGAAATTCCTGAACTTTATGAGAGTGATGAATCAATCTCTAAGGGCAAGGAAAGTGTTGAACCTACACTTAATGAAGAAAACACCAAACCTTCACCTCCACCCCCATTTCCTCATGCATTACGTAATACTAAGAAGATGAATCACAGGTAAAAGTTAATATTCCTTTACTGGATGCTATTAAACAGGTTCCATCTTATGCAAAATTTTTGAAAGACTTATGCACAGTAAAAAGAAAACTGAATGTGAAAAAGAAAGCATTTTTAGCTGAACAAGTAAATGCCATTCTTCAGAACAATAATTCTTTGAAATATAAATACCCTGGTTGTCCTACAATTTCATGTATTATTGGAAGTCATAAAATTGAACAAGCCTTACTTGATCTTGGTGCTAGTGTGAATTTATTGCCGTATTCAGTTTATCAGCAGCTCAATCTCGGGGAGTTAAAATCAACATCTGTAACTCTTTTACTTGCCGATAGATCAATAAAAGTACCAAGAGGGACAGTGGAGGATGTCTTAGTTCAAGTTGATAAATTCATATATCCTGTGGATTTTATCGTCTTGGACACAGAACCTGTCAAAGGATGTAATTCGATACCTGTTATTTTAGGTCGTCCATTTTTAGCAACTTCTAACGCTTTGATTAATTGCAGGAATGGAGTAATGAAGCTTTCATTTGGAAACATGACACTTAAACTCAATGTTTTTAATATGTGTAGGCAACCATATGAAGAGGAGGATGAAAGTGAAGAAGGTGACATGATTGAAACGATTGTGGAGGATCATATTCAAAAAGAGAGTTCTACCGATCCTGTAGTAACCAGTATCCACGACTGGTAAGAATAAGTATTTATATATGTATAAATATACGTATTTTATTTGTATGTTGGTGATACTTGAATTATATATTGTTATTAGTAATATTTTATAGGTTAAGGATATACGATTAGTATTGGGTTTATTTGTATGACTTTAGATTTATTTTAGGGACCAAATTGTTATACTTTGAAAGTTTTTGGGGCAAATTCGTAAATACCAAAAATTAACCACTTAGTATAAAAATACACTTTTAAAAACCCTAATTCTCTCATTTTTGTCGAGCTACCCATTTTTAGAGAGAGAAGAGAGAAATAAAGGAGAGAGAAAGAGAAGAAGAAGAAGAAAAAGAAGAAGAAATTGGAATTTTGGATCTTTAGAGGTATATCACAACTAATTATCAATTTATTGGTGTTAATTAAGTTAATTTCTTTAAGTTTTGATTTCTGGAAATATGTATAATTAAGGATTTGATGTGTATTTCGTTTGATGTTGTGAGAATTGATGATGATCTATAAGATAGCTTGATAAATTATGATGAATTGTGGAATTTCTGCTTGATAGTCTCTTGATCCAGGAATTTTATAAATTGTTGTAATTCGATTCTGGTTTTGAATTTTGAGTATATGAAATTAGACATGTTAAGGATCATCTGAGACTTTGAATTGATTGAAAATTCTGGAAATTGAATTTATAGTGAATTTACCAAAATGACCCTGAAATTCTGGAAATTTCCTATGTGAACAGTATAATACAGTGACAAACAATGTTTGTCCTACTGAATGATCTTCAAAAATTACGAATTTGTGGAATATGATAAGTTTATATGTCTAATATGATGTACTCGGAATTGAGAATTTAGATCAATGTGGTTGAAATGTTATGATTTTCTAAAGTATATCCGCTCATTACAGTATTTGATTAACAGATTTTTAAAGTTATGGAATAAAATAGTTTTAAAATATTTTTGGCAGTGATTTGGAAGAGAAATATTTATCATGGACTGAGATATGTGTTAAGAGTAATTATGTGGTAGTTTTATAATTTTTGAGTTAGTATATGATTTTATAAAATTGGGAGTTTGAATACTGTTCAGTAAGTATCTTGATCCTGTCAGGTTTGTAGTTTGGATTCGATGGTGTGTATGGAATGGATTGTGTAGGAATTTTGATATAATATTCATATATAAGAAGTATATATGAGTCAAGAATGATATATTCTGATTTCGGAGTAATTGGACATCATTTGATGTATTAGAAAATTTTGTTAAGTGTAAGTGGTCAGAATGACAAGTTTTGAGAAATCAAGTATTTAGACCAATTTGATGTGTTAAATGCATTGTGTATAATTTTGTAAGCTATTTAAGTATTTTTGTGAATTGTGAGGCTTATGAAAGGATTGATCTCCATTGATAGGTTAAGGAGATTTAAGCCTTGTAGCTATAAGTGCTAAGAGGTAAGTATATTAGACTTTTTACTGGAATCACAATAAACATAGTAAGTGTTATGAATGATTTTGTAAATGTGGTTAAGAATATGTTTATGTTATGTCAAAGTATATTTTGATATGAAATGTGAATATATGTTTATGAATGTGAGCATTGACATTGAGCATGGACATACATGTGTTTTTTTTTTAAAGTGAGCTTTCAAAATAAGATATGTTTAACAAAGAAAGCTTTTGAAGTATAATATGTCCATGAGAAATATTTTGTGTTTTGAGGGTACTTGAACTCACTGTTGACTTAGTAGGCATTTTATGTAATTTGTGGAGCCTTTATGTGTGGCCTTTCTTTCGGGATTGGTATATGTTATGTGTTCCGTATGTAGGGAGGATCCTACTGGTACCTAAAGGAAGAGTGAGTCATCACATTCGTGTGGTGGCGTATTGGTGCATGTGAGAGGACTCACCAATGATCAGGGTGAGGGTTTGGCTTTTACCTTCGGGCATGAGCATTATATATGTGTAATTTGAAGACCTCACTTGTATTATTCCTCTCATACGGTATGTCACCTACGAGTGACATTTGGCTCATTATGTGATATGTGATATGTAAGTCCTACTAAGTAGTAGTTGAGTGATGGTATTCCTATTATGTGTTTTGAAAGAATGTGTAAGCGCTTACATGATATGTGATTTGATAAGATTATGATTTTGATTGATCACAGCATATCATACATATGCATTGTGTACATATATGTATTTGTATTTGATATATGAAAAACTAGTATGCTTACTGAGTTTTATACTCATTATAGTTTATGGTGATTTCAGGTAAATAAGGTACATGTGTGCTTAGCGGATTTGGCAAGGCTTCTGCTGTTCCTTGGGTTCCCTAAGTTGTTAGGTTGCTAAGTGTTTCATTTGGGGACACGTGGGATAAGATATTTGATTTGTCCCTAGTGAATAAATACTTATGTATTATTTTATTGTGTGTGGTTGGATTTAGTTTAAGTTTCACCAAGTGTAGTAATGGATTAATTTTAAGTAAGAATTTGCAATGAATATATTCTGGGCTTCCGGTAATAAAGTTGCTACTGGTGACGTAGTAGAGTGTTAATCTCTGAGAAACTCTGCGTATCTCCGGTTTCCTAATTGTCCCAGTCATAATTCAATTACTATAATTCTGAAAGAAATTAAAATGAATGTTTAAGTATTATTGAATGAATGTAAGTGATGTCGTGTGTCAGATCTTTTGGGTCTGGGGCGTGACAGATCCCTTAGAAATGTGTTTAATAAATTCATTTGAGTCAAATATACAATTAGATCCTGAAATCTCTGACATATGTTCTTTACTTGACTGTGCACAGGTGATTGAAAATAAAAGATGGAAACTAAAGTTTGAAGAATTGGGAGAAAATGAGGATAAAAAGAATGAAATTTCAAAGTTGGAGTTAAAACCTCTGCCTAAAGGACTGAAATATGCATTTCTTGGAGAGAAACAAACTTACCCGGTGGTAATCGCTTCTACACTCACAAGTGAACAAGAAGATAAGTTGATTGAATTATTGAAAATGCATAAAAATGCAATTGGGTGGACTTTAAAAGACATAAATGGTATTAATCATTTGATTTGCACACATAGAATACACATAGAGGATAATGCCAAAACTTTCCAACAACCTCAAAGGAGATTAAATCCACATATGAAAGAGGTAGTGAGAGCTGAAGTTCTCAAATTACTTGAAGTAGGAATTATCTATCCGATCTCAGATAGTAAGTGGGTAAGTCCTACTCAGGTAGTACCAAAAAAATCTGGAATCACAGTCATTGAAAATGAAAAATGTGAGTTAATACCAACTCGAGTCTCATCTAGTTGGAGGATGTGCATAGATTATAGAAAATTGAACTTGGCCACTAGAAAAGACCATTTTCCTTTACCATTCCTTGATCAGATTATAGAAAGAGTAGCAGGACATCCCTACTATTGCTTTCTAGATGGTTACTCTGGCTATTATCAAATTCCTATAGCACTAGAAGACCAAGAAAAGACTACATTCACATGTCCTTTTGGAACCTTTGCTTTTAGAAGAATGCCCTTTGAACTTTGTAATGCCCCAGCAACATTTCAGAGATGTATGTTAAGCATTTTTAGTGACATGATTGAGCATTATTTAGAAGTTTTCATGGATGATTTAACTGTGTTTGGAAATTCTTTTGATAATTGTCTTGAAAACTTAGAAAAGGTCTTAAAAAGATGTGAAGAAAAGAGTCTTGTATTGAACTGGGAAAAATGTCACTACATGGTTACTTCTGGAATTGTTTTGGGATATATAGTATCTTCTAAAGGAATTGAAGTGGATAAGGCAAAAGTCGAACTCATTACACATTTGCCTCCACCAAAAACAGTCAGAGAAGTCCGATCCTTTTTAGGACATGCTGGATTCTATAGGAGGTTCATAAAAAACTTTAGTGCTATATCTAAACCTCTTTGTAACCTCTTAGCAAAAGATGTATCATTTAAGTGGACTCAAGAGTGTCAAAATTCATTTGAAAAATTAATTGGCCTCTTAACATCTGCTCCTATCATACAATCTCCTGACTGGTCTTTACCTTTTGAGCTCATGTGTGATGCTAGTGACTACGCTGTTGGTGCTGTATTAGGACAAAGAAAGGAAGGTAAATCCTATGTAATTTATTACGCGAGTAGAACTTTAAACAGTGCACAAATGAATTACATAACAACTGAAAAAGAACTACTTGCTGTAATATTTGCATTAGACAAATTTCGTTCTTACTTAATTGGTTCTTCAACTATTGTATTTACTGACCATGCTGCTGTAAGATGCTTAATGTCAAAACAGGTTGCAAAACCAAGACTGATTCGATGGATTCTATTGCTTCAAGAATTTATTATCACTATCAAGGATAAGAAGGGAGCTGAAAATGTTGTTGCAGATCACTTATCAAGACTCACACCAGTTTCATCAACAGAAATAACACCTATTAATGATTCTTTTCCCGATGAATTTTTATTTTCTACTGTTACAATGCCCTGGTATGCTAATATTGTTAATTTTCTTGTAACTGGAGAAATGCCACCTCAATGGAATGCTCAAGACAAAAGAAAATTTTTAACGGAGGTGAGAAAGTTTTATTGGGATGATCCTTATCTCTTCAAATATTGTCGTGATCAAATATTTCGAAGATGCATACCCGACAATGAGGTAAATAAAGTTATTGAATTTTGTCATTCTGAAGCATGTGGGGGATATTTCTCATAAAAAAAAACAGTTGCAAAAATCTTACAGTGTGGATTTTATTGTCCACTTTATTTAAAGATACACATGCATTTTGTATAACTTGTGAAAATTGTCAAAAGTTGGGATCAATTTCAAAACGAAACATGATGCCTTTGAACCCCATTCTTGTTATTGAAATCTTTGATTGTTGGGGGATAGATTTCATGGGGCCATTTCCGTTATCATTTGGATTTACGTATATCTTAGTTGCAGTAGATTATGTCTCAAAATGGATTGAGGCTATTCCATGTCGACATAATGACCATAAAACAGTTATGAAATTTTTGAAAGAAAATATCTTAAGTCGATTTGGAATCCCTCGAGCCATTATAAGTGATGGGGGTAAGCATTTTTGTAATCGACCATTTGAAACATTAGTGAAAAAATATGGTATTACTCATAAAGTTGTCACCCCTTATCATCCTCAGACAAGTGGACAAGTTGAATTAGCAAATAGGGAGATAAAACAAATTTTAGAAAAAACTGTAAACCCAAATCGCAAAGATTGGTCTTTAAGACTAAATGATGCACTGTGGGCTTATAGAACTGCTTTTAAAACTTCATTGGGTATGTCTCCCTATAGGATAGTTTATGGAAAACCTTGTCACTTACCTGTGGAACTTGAGCATAAAGCCTACTGGGCTATTAAAACTTTCAATGAAAATCTTGATTCTGCTGGACACATACGTAAATTACAAATAAATGAACTTGAAGAATTGAGAAATGATGCATATGAGAATTTAAAAATTCATAAAGCTAAAATTAAAGCCTTTCATGATAAAAAAATTCAGAGAAAAACATTTGACACTGGTCAGAAGGTTTTGCTTTATAATTCTCGACTTCACATATTCCCTGGAAAATTAAGATCAAGATGGAGTGACCCTTTTATTGTGAAACATGTGTACCCTTATGGAACAATTGACATTGAAAATCCTAGAAATGAGAATGTGTTTAAGGTAAATGGGCAAAGACTCAAGCCGTTTCTAGAAAACCAAGCTTTTCATGAAGAATTTACGTTCCTGTCGGATCCTTGTTACGAGACCAATTAATCTTTGTTTTATATATTTACATATTTATATATATTTATTCTTCTTCTAACATTTTTTTTTTACTTGCAGGTTAATTTAGTAGTTTTGTTAAAGTTTTGTTTTGCACCCCGGTTAAGCGGCGGATAACGGTACTCCGTGATATTTCAAATCGGTTTTGTCAGTTTCCCATAATTACTGATATCTTCTCTTCTTCCCCCTTTTCTTAAAAAAAAAATGGATGACATTCTAAAAAATTTGAAAAAGTGTTTTCCCTCATTGCCTCAAAATTCCTTGAAGAAAATTTACCAAGCAAGATGTGAAAGATTAGGGTTATTAATGATTATGAATATACCTGTTGATTTACGTTGGTTAATTGAAGCCAAAGTTAGATTGACAGGTGAATTTTCAGACTCATTAATTTCCTACATGCCTGGCTTAGGTAAAAGCTCTTTTTCAAAAAAACGAAGAGCAAAACGATTAAATGTTTGTTACAAGTGTGCACGCACGACTTGCAACACACGTTGCCGCACTTTAGGAATGGTGTCTGTAAATCGTGAAGATAAAATTAGGTTCATTAAGGATGGCCTGAGTAAGGAGTCTTTAGATAATATCTTATCGATTCTTGAGACGCATCCTAGTGGATATGTGCATATTGCAATTCATGAATTATGGGACATATTCCTAAAAGAACATGAGCGGTACAGTCTTGGGAATCTGACTTTAAAAGACCTTGTTTGCCAATTTATAAGAAAATTGGATGGGAAGCCTATCCCCGACCCATAGAGGGCGTTTAAGCCGTTACTGGACGTAAAATCAGAGGAAGATGTGAGCCACAATCACAACTACTTGTATATATTTACTATAGCTGTTATTTTTAAATGTTTCATTTCAAACTCAAATGTCTTTTCAATAATCAACCACCTATAATCCTTTTTGTAAATTTTGCATTTTAAGCCGACAACCCATGTGACTTTTCCAGCTAACAAATTGAAAATTGGTAAAAGGTATTGAATCTTGTATTTCAAGCCAATAGCCATGTGATTTAACTTTGCAATACCTTTTGGCTCTATAAATACATTGCATTATTTCTGCATCTTTGTACAAACTCAAAATCATTCAAGAGAGAGGGTGAGTGTAATCATGGAAGGCTCATCAACTCGTAAATTCACAAAAATTTGTGTCTTTTGTGGATCCAGCCCTGGAAAAACTAGTGAGTTTATAGAAGCAGCAGAAACCCTTGGTAAGATGTTAGCTGAGCGCAATATTCATTTAGTATATGGGGGAGGTAGTCTTGGATTAATGGGACGTGTGGCAACCGCTGCACAAAATAATGGCAATCGAGTTTTGGGTATCATACCAAAAGCTCTAGCTGTTGAAGACATTGTAGGAAAAACAATTGGGGATGAGTTACAGGTATCATCAATGCATGAACGAATTTCTTTTATGCTTCGTAATGCTGATGCCTTCATAGCTCTACCTGGAGGTTTCAGAACATTGGAGGAAATTTTTTAAATTGTCTCATGGGCACAATTGTAAATCCATAAAAAAACTCATTGGTTTGTTAAACGTTGATGGTTTTTATAATGGGTTGTTATCTTTTCTTGACTATGCGGTGGAAAAATAATTCGTCTCATCTGCAGCACGACAGATCCTCATTTCTGCTTCAACTGTTGATCAGTTACTCGATGAACTACAAGCTTTTACACCTCTATCTGATCCAACAATGAGTCAGATAGATTGGTATACTGATAACAGTGAAAAGAAACGCATAATAGATTTGACGCTTCGTCTGTAGCCTATCTATTTCTATATATTTTTAAGCTTTTTTGTGTGGCTTGTTTTATTTATTTATTTATTTTTTGTGTGGCTTGTTTTATTTTATTGCAGGTTTAATTTTCAATAAAAGATGTTTCAGGTGATATCTTGTATATTTTACTCTTTCTATATTTTGACATTGAGGACAATGTCTTAATTTGGTTGGGGGGAGGATAGTTGATATATAATGTTAGTGTTAATTATTTTATTTTGTTGTTGTTATCACTTTGTTATGTAAAAAAAAAAATTATCATGAATGGCGTGAGTAAAATGTTCATTTATGTATTCTTGAGACGCATTCTAGTTCTAAAATGGCAAAGTAAAGAGTACATTATAAACTTTTGAAACACATTCTAATTGGTTTATTTTTAATGCATTTTATGTATAATTGTTTGTTGCTTAAGTTTTTGGTAACTCTTGCGTAAATAAATTTGCTTTACTATCGATGTATGATTTCAAAATTGTTTAGTTTAAATCACTTTCTCTATTTAGGTTACTAAAGAATAACTTCTGAAATTATTTCTTGAGAACAATACTAAGCCTTGTGGTAAGATGGATGATTCAATATATATAGCCAAGAGAATTTTCATGTTTAAGTATACATATTATTTTCTAAACTCACATATCTTTTGTGAGTGAGTGGAGAGGTTTGAGATAACAGCTTACGAACTTTCATTGATCTTTTGAAATGGTTAATTTTTATTTGGAATGACATTATTTGGGATGATGAATGATTTGGTTGCTTAGCTGAAGGATAAAAAAAAAATTGGAAAAGTATTATAGTGATAAATTGCTCTTATGTTGTAATGATTCCTTATGTCTTTCAAAAAAAAAATAGAGTAAAAAAAAAATTTTAAAAAAAAAGAAAGAAAAAAGAAAGAAAAGAAGTCAATTCAGTTCAATAAAGTCTTCATTCAATTTTAGAAGACTAAAGTCATTAGGAAGCAATCTTATCACCGAATTCTATATTCGTAAAATTCGCATTAAATAATTAAAGTCTTGAAGCTGACATTTGACAATAATGGTTTGACTCTAAATATTTGATTTTCCTATCTTTGGATCAATGTTAGTTTGTCTGTCTGTCCTTAAATGTAACTTTTTCTTGAGCGATTATCTGTTTTCCAACTCCATGAGTGAAATCCTAAGTCATTAAACAAATTATTCACCTGTAAGGATATGGAGTTGAGGCTTTTACTTGGAACATTTTTAAGGCTATATATGTTGTGGTTTGTGGTAAGAAGGCTTTGGCTTAATTCACACACACACAAAAATATTTTTGGAAGTTATGATTGAAATAACCTTTATAGCGATTGTGATTTTAAAACTGACGTTTTATTTGAAATACTTAGGTAGTGTTCAAATTTTATTTATGCTCGAATTGTTAGGGACTAGCAATAAGCCAGTTGTGGGGTGTGATGAACACTTGAAATTACACATTTAATAAGAGTTTTACATGATTGTTTTGTATTACTAGTGTATTTAATTTTCTTAACTTAAGTATGTTTACAATATTGTACTTAATTATCTTATAACTGTTTTGTAGCAGGTTCGGTAAAATGGGCATAACTTTCTACCTAAAGATCCAATTGAGGTTATTCTTAATCCTGTGCAGAGCTAACTCAATGGGCTAACATATTGTATTTCACAAAGCATTGGAAATTCGAGTGTTTAGAGGGTGAAAATTGGCCTAGAACAGAATTGATCTGCAGTACAGGCCCAGTTTGAACAGTTATCAGTATTTGGCCCATAACTATAGAAATACGTATCTAATACATATGAGATCACTCAATTTGGAAATATAAGAGACTTATCTACAACTTTTATGTTTTGAGTGACAGCTAATTCGGATCACATCAATTCTAAATTGGATAATCAAAGTGGGTGCCCAAGTGATAATGAATGCAATAATCACTATCAAGATTATTCAACAATATAATATACATCAAAACTAAAATTAATATACATACGTAATAAAGACAAAATCATAATCATTTAATATTTTAATTTTGGTTCTTTTATGTGTACACACACACACACACACACACATATATATATATATATAAGGATCTTAAAATTTATAGGTGATCACATAATCATATCATAAATAAAGATCATAATAAAAGAAATTATATGTTCCAAAACCCGATGCTCTGATACCACATGTAATACTTTAAACTTAAGTATATGCATGAATACATATAAATCATAAATCAGAATCTTAGAATAATATAATTCTCACAAAGTTATTTTGAGTCATACTTAATGTGAAAAAATTAGCCATCCTTATAAATTGATTTTTCTCACATCACCCTTTATCCAATTGCTAATTCATAATACTCTTTATGTGAATTATTTCCTATAATTTGAGAAGAAACTTTAATGATAGATTTCTTAGTTATTAATTCTTTGTAAGAGTCATTCTTATATAGACTACAAATGAATATAAGCACTCATTAATAAAAATACCTCTTAAACTTTCCAAAAGCATTCAAAAAAAGTGTCATTTAACCTTCTCAGAAATATTAATGAAAGTGTCTTTTGAACTTTTTAAAAGCATTAATAGAAGTATCTCTTAAATATTATGTACCCCTTAATATTCTCATTTATTGTCTCATTATATTTCATTCAATTATAAGATAATATACTTTACAACTTTTCAATTACTTTAATAAGTAGGGAGATGACTAATTTATATATGTAGTAGCATTAATTTGGTATGTCCATCAAATAATCAAATAAACATGTGAGATGTACTTTTACTATTAAATTTTAGTATTATTTATTTATCTTATTAGGCTATAATTAGAATATAATCTAACAAAATTTGCTTAGTTCCATAATTTATCAAGTTTTCTACTAGGATTTCTTGGCAGGTTGTTAACTGAAACACTTGGTTAATAGCTCCTCAGATTTTTGCTGGTGCCATTTCTGAAAGGTAAAGAGGAAATGCCTACAACAAACAATTCTTAACAAGTATAATAATACATAACATTGATCAGAGAACGAGAAACAAGCTGATCAAATAAGTTATTTAGGATTGAACTTACTTGGTTGTTGAATCCAGTGCCCATACCAAGGAAGATTCTTTCTGTGAGTAGCATCCAAACGTTTACTGCAGATGCATTGAGGATTGCTCCCTTAAAGAAACTGATTAATCCGATGATGATACAGCTCTCATACCTTTGGTTCTAATGACATATGAGGCTCCACGTATAGAAATAAGCCCAGTAAAGTATAGCGAGGATGTAAAGAGTGTGAGGGTCTGGTTATCATATTTACAGTAATCTGTCTCATTTAAATGCTCTTGCTTCCTTTGGTACACTTTTCGGAAAATAAAAATCCTTTAAGAAATCATCCATCGAAGTCACACCACCTGAAAACCAAATCCATTTAAAATTTTGAAATTCTGGAATAAGGTTACATTTCATTTTCTGTTTCAACTTGTATAGAAATTTATGATTATGATTATGATTTTTTGTCTCATTTATTAAATGAAACATGAAGAATGTTTAATTGGAGAAATGTGAAGGAAGGTGAAAATTCTGTATTAAGTTATTGGTGAGATTACATATCATTGAACTGTATTGCAATTTGCAACTTAGCTAAAATATTGAGTGGCTGAGAAAATGGAAATTCACAACGATCAAAATGTTTCCATATTAAATATAAAAAACAAATGATTATCGCTAACGGTTTAAATGTCTATAAGACAAGAAAACAGAGAACGGCCATATTAATTATTATGCCAAAATCCCCATACGCCAAACAATGTCCTTTTGGTAATATTAGGCAACCACTTGTGATGAAATTGTATATTCCAAGTTATAGAAGAGATTTTTTGAAGGGTCAATGGAAGATTTAGGTTCAGCACTAATTTCTTCTGGAGATCAGTCTTTCGCCCTAATGCCCATTTGTTTGTAAAAGTATATAATTTTGCAAGTAAATATAAATTCAAGAAGTTAAACAAAAACTTACATAATCAATTTAAGTGATTTAACAGAAGCTTACCGTAAACGTTTACGGTGGATCAAAAAATTTTAATATCTCTTATTAATTCTTTTAAATATTACAAAAATAAATAAATAAAAAAACTCTAAAAACAATTTATATGACGTACGTTAGTTCAAATAAAAATAATAAAATTTCACAATGATTTCATCTTAATGCATACAAATATTTAGTGTTTACTTAATTCTTTAATCTCTCTTAGATTCTTACCTTTAATGCTTAATACTTGATTAAATTTAAAAGATTTACAAGAGTTTGTATAATATTTTTAAAGTCCTTAGAAATTATAAACCTAGTTAGAATGAGAATTTATGCGTTTTAGAGTTCGAAACCCCTTTAAAAAAGCCAAATTTGAGCTAAATTCAAAAATTTCCGAAACTGGGCACTACGATGCCAAGGACTGACACTGCCCAATCTGGCACCGCAGCGCTGAGGTCTGATGCTGTCTTCTTTTGCTTTTGCACTCCTCCTTGTTTTTAACTTTCTGTCTTGCTCATCCCTCAAATGTTGGTCGCATACTCGATTTCATAATAACTCTCTATTGATATACATTTCAATTTATGTTCATACATGGTTGTTGAATTATCAATTTCAACCGTTTTAATAACATCTAAATATTATTTTTATAATACTACACTTCTCAATTTATATCTCAAAATAATAAAGGTGATGTCATCGTAATGACAATATAAAAAATGGCAAAAATTATAATAATTTAAATAAAATGATGCTGTAAGGTCTTAATCTTGATGAATGGAAACTTTGACGTTAAGAAAACTTAGCTCTCTGAGAAAACAAAAAAAAATTAGCACAGAAACAAGAAATGGGTTCGGTTTATGAAAAGAAGAAAAACAAAAAGTCGGAAGTGAATATGAATGAACACATATATAAGAAGAATGAAACTGACTAGAAACACCAATATCATAGCTAAAAAGAGATCCTCCTCCCATGTCTGCAACAAAGCAAGCAACGATGAAATAACTTGTAATTTGGTACTCATAAAGATGAGCCTTGTTCTGGGCCCTTTCATATACAAATGTTGCTGCTCCTGCCACCTCTTTATTTTTCTCTTTCACTTCTCTTATTCTGTTGCATAAATGATAAATATGATCAAACAAAACAAGAGATCATTAAATCCAAAATAACACGGCTCCGAGTACATACAAGGAACCCATATATATAGCTTCATTCAGGCAATAGAAGCCAACATTTTTTTTTTTTTTTGCATATATTCATGTTTTGAGCGTCGATTGTTTATGTATATATTCATGTTTATATCTTTTTCTCATGTAATTATTTAAGACAAAGATATTATATATATAATTTTTTTTAAATATTAAATTTATAATTTTCATTATAATTTGAGAGTTCAAATTTATTTAACAGTCATTAATTTGAAATATTAATGATGAAAATATCAAAATTCAACAAAAAATTTGATATTTTTTGAATTCGTATAGACATCGCGGTGTTAGCCCAAATAGTGTATGGGCACTGTAGCACCACACTATAGCACCACGGTGCCAGGCCAAGTAGTGCCTAGACATCGCAACACCACTTCATGGCGTTGTAGTATCAGTGCGACCATTTTGTAGGCAAAACATTAAAGAATTTTTTAGATGTTTTGAGAGAATTAAGTTGAACTGACCCAATTCATAGAGATCTAATCTAAAATCTAACTCATTAGGATCTGACCTAACCATCGTTGATCTTGTTTTGAACCGTTAGTATTGTTGTAATTATAGTACCCTTGGCGCTACGTGCTACTCTAATGTACAAGAAAATTTTAATTTTTTATTTTGAACTTTTTAATTATTTTTCTTTGCACAAATTGTTTTATATTTCAAAATAAATTGATTGAAATAATATATTTTCAAATTAATCTCTATTGTGTAAATTTTTTTATTTTAGAATATTAAGATTAATATATTTATTATTTATGCAAAAAATAATTAACCTAAAAGAATATTATTTTTTTTATCAAACAATAGACATATTTACAGTAATAAATATATGATAATTATTTAATTTTTCATACATGCAATAAATTGGTCTAAAAAAAAATTTATTGTTAGCAAAATTTATTATTAATATTTAATTATTGTACTGAGAGTATTTCTTACCGTTGATATTTTTATCAAAAAATTAAATATTAATATTATGCTAAATATTTTATAATATGGCCATTATTTATTATCAAATGTTGTATAAACATTTGATAATAAATAATGTTATAAAATTTAATTTCGAGTTCAATTAGTAACTATGTTAAATATTATTAATTTAAATTACGTTAAATGTTATTATTTCAAATTCAATTATGTTAAATGATATAATTTGATTAATTTTAAAATTGATTCGTTCCAAATTCAATTACATTAAATGTTATAATTTCAAATATAATATCGAGTTAAAATACGTAAAATATTATAATTTCAAATCTTATTTCGATTTCAATACATTAAATGTTATTATTCTAAATCTAATTTTAATGTTAATTACGTTAAATATTATTATTTTAAATTTAATTGTGATGTTAATTACGTTAAATATTATAATTTTAAATCTAATTTCGAGTTCAATTACATTAAATATTATTGATTTAAACTATGTGAAATGTTATCATTCTAAATTTAATTACATTAAATGTTATAATTTGATTAACTTTGAAATCGATAATAATTTAAAATTTAATTACGTTAAATATTATAATTTCAAATCTAATTTTAAATTCAATTACATTAAATATTATTGATTTAAACTATGTTAAATATTATTATTCTAAATTCAATTGCATTAAATATTATAATTTGATTAATTTTAAAATTAATTCGTTCTAAATTCAATTATATTAAATATTATCATTCTAAATCTATTTTTGATATTAATTATATTAAATATTATAATTCAAAATCAAAATTTGAGTTCAATTACGTAAAATATTATCGAGTTTAATTACGTTAAATATTATCAATTTGAAATAAATTACGTTAAATATTATTATTTTAAATCTAATTTTAATTTTAATTATATTAATTATTATAATTTTAAATATAACAATAACATTCTAAAAAGTGATACAAAATATACGATACATCAAATCAAACATTATATAAAATATAGTATACATTATCTCTCTCATACTTATTCTCAAATTTTGATTGAAAATGTAAATTCATAATATTTTTAATTTCTTACTCGTTAAACTTGAATTTGATTTCATCTTATGCAAACAAATAAATTCATATAAACTACAAGTAATTAAAAAAAATATATTCTTTTATTAAAAAAAAAAAATCTTTGCTAGCGTATATATAATGTCATATATATATATATTAGAAAGTGATGGGAATGGAACAAATTAAGAATCTTTATATGTAGAAGCCATTGATTATAAAGGTTATGATATTATATTAATATGTTGAATATAGAAGAAAAACAACAAGAAGAAAAAAAAAAAAAAAAAGCCAAGCAATAGCATCAATTTCAATGGCCAATTGCAATTTGCAAAAACAAAAACAACAAAAGTGCAAAACGGCCTTAAATAAAAGAAAAAAAATTTGGATTTGAGAATTTTTCGAACTTAAACTCAATTCGTTTGAAATAAAATTTTTTATTTCAAACGTGTTCTAAATTAATATTTATTATCGTTTCGATTCAAAATTTCGCAACAAATAAGGTTGAATTGGTATAGAAACAAGACTTCTGTCCAACTTTAATTATACCACACGTTAATCATGATTCATGCCAACTTCAACCTTAAAACTTTAAACCACGTTTCTTTGCTCATCGGAATTCAAGTAAAAAAGGAAAGGAGAAAAAAATATCAAAGTTTAATTATCATAATCATAATTATGACAATTGCATGACTCCAAATTAACCCGTCTGGTGACATAATACAACCATCTCACTCAAAAATCAAATTATTTACACCTCCCCATACAAACTAACTATTTGCAGATTTTAGTACTTTTAAAATTATCAATCATTAATACTTACAATAACATGGTAATGTATTTGTATCTATTATTTATCAAATAATTGTGTTATCTTTAATGTATAAATTATTTCATTTTTAATTTTTATATTTTATATATGAGATAATTTGTATAATTGTTTTTTTGTGAATTAGTCATTTGAGGGGTAAATAAAGTCATGAGCTAAGTGAAGAAATGCAGTAAATAATTTAACTATGGGGGACCTATGAATAAATAAAAAAACCATTAGGGACCTAAACGAAATTATGTTTCCAACTATTTGGGACCTAAACCGAAATTATAAATTATTTGAGAAAAACGAAATTATATTGTTTTTTCTAAAACAAAAAATGGTAAGAAAATGTGAAACCTCAATCGGCAAAAGGAATTGAATGCTTTCAAAAGAAAAAACAAAAGAAGGAATCCACATGAAAATCACATGCTGAAATTACTAGAGAAAAAGTAGAGGTGGGTGTTCGAAGGTTTCTCCCCCTAGCTTGTACCCAAAAATCTACCTTGTGTGTACTGTTACGATTACTGTTCTCTCTTTACAAACACACAGTTTTGGCCTAGCCTTAGGGTTTGCTCTTTATTCTTCTATTGCCATTTGCCAATCCAGGTATCTTCCTTGATTTCTTCTTTATTCTTACTGTTTTTATTTGGGTAACATCAGTTGTTCTTGTTGGAAGTTTGTAGCTTCGTTTCTTAAATCTATGGGATGTTGATGAAGTTTATTTATGTGGGCTTTCCATTTTGCTCGGATCGAATTTGATTTCACTGCTAATTTCCTATCCAATCAGTATCTGCTGTTTCTGAGTAAAAAAAATTCTGGTTTTTTTTTCTTCTTTTACGTTCAAGTTTTGGGTTTGCTTAGTTTCAATTATATTTTGGCTGCATGCATGATTAAGTGGTGAGCAGATCTGGTGATTATTGTTTGAATGCTGAGAAATGAGAAGGAAAATTGATAGATTAAGTTTTTAATTTTTTAAAGAAAGAAAGAAATTCTATATATTTCTTTTGACTTTAGTAAAGTCCACAATTTAGCTCAGTCAAGCTATATAGTTGTTTTAAGTAACTTTTATAGTTTAGTTTTATGTTATGGGCTCTCTGGTAATTGAAAATTTGAGGTTTGGTGCTCTGGT
This sequence comes from Ailanthus altissimus, assembly GCA_946807835.1. Lineage (NCBI taxonomy): Eukaryota > Viridiplantae > Streptophyta > Magnoliopsida > Sapindales > Simaroubaceae > Ailanthus > Ailanthus altissimus. Next base: position 26,608,976 of record OX327689.1, read on the forward strand.
TGCTTCACTTTTTGTACAATTTCATAGCAAACAAAAAGAACCTTAGTGTGGATCTCACATCTTGGGAGTTTAGTGTAACTGTTTAGATTGTTGTTTCAGTTAGTTTCTTATAAGTGTATGGAACGTTGAGAATGCTTATATAAAAGCAGTTTGTACAAACTTCATTTAGCTTTTGCTTTCTGATGTAAATTATAGTTGAAATTTAAGAACACTTATTTACTTATTTTATGCATATGCTAGCAATCACCATTTCTCAAACCCCAGTGTTAGGACTTCTAGATATCCTTTTTTTTGCATTAAACTTTAATCTGGAAATGCCAATTATATATGGTGATAAAATCTCAAGGACATGTACTTAGTTTCAGACATCAATAGATTGCATTTTGTTGGAAATTTGAAGTTCTATAGCTTTATGTCAGTGGTTTTTATTTCAGCCTTATTGTCTCTATACATTGGCAATCTTTTTGAAACCAAGTTCTACTTTCTTTTACTTTTCATTGTAATAAGATTGACTATTGTGCAGGCATCTATTTTTTATGTTCACCTCATCATTATGGGGTTGAGATTGTAAGGGGTAGTCTGTAGGATCAGAAGTGGTTCATGCTCAACCCTAGTTAATGTACAACAATCTGTTGGTATGGAGGACGATAATGGGCTTGAGTTGAGCTTGGGCTTGTCTTGTGGTGGGTCAGCTGGTAAATCCAAAGGTAAAAATGGTAGCCCTTCAGATGCTAAAACAGAAGAAGGTGATAGGGCCAGCAAAATAGTAGATGATTTTAAAATTTTCCTTCATGGCGGCACCCAGAAACAGGACTCAGGCACTGGGTCTCAGAGAAGTGATTCAGTGAAACCTCAAGAGAACTTCTTTAATGACCTTTCCAAGGCCCCTGCTGATGCAGATGCTTCTGCTAACTTGAATGGTAAAGGACTTTGGGTTCCAAACAGCAGCAGGTCTGCTGAGATTGAGGAGGAAAAACAACCTGAGGCAAGTAATAAACGTGAAATGTTGTTTGGTGAGTTAAACAATAAAAAAAAACATGGGAGAGAAGCTCATCCTCCTGATTTTCATGAGAAGGGAAAAACATCACATATTTCCATAACATCAACGGAAGGCTCAACAGCAGATAATGAAGATGTGGCAGAGTCTGAAGTTGAGGGTTCAGCCCCCAGGATGGTTTCTCACCATGATGATGGCTCCAAACAGTACATTGGAGTTGGTGCTTCTGAAATTCCGAAGGAGGTTCTTGGGTTTTCTGATTCAAGTGTTGTAGACTTACAAGGACAAAAGAGATTTAATGGTTCAACAGAGAATGAATTTAAGCTTGGAAACATAAGCTATGGTGTTCCTTTCTCGGTCCAACCAGTGAACACTATGAATCTACCTTACAAAATATCTGTGGGAGAGTCTAGTTCCGCTGGTCTACCCAGCACATCACTGCCTGCAATGACACAGAAGATGCCTACTGCAAGTAGTGAACGGTCAGGAGCCCAGCCTGTGAACCCTGGAATGTTTGGCTACTCATCAGTCCAACTTCCAATATTTGATAAAGATACTTCATGGGGTTTGGCTTCCCAGTCTCAACAGATCCACCCTTCTTATGCTGGCAGAGGTCCACCCAACTCTGAAAAGCATAATGATGGATTAAAGATTTCTCAAGGTCTGGTAGCTCGCTCTTTTATACCTTTTTTAATTGGAGCATGAAGAAGAAATAGGTACTTAGTAAATTGAGATATGATTATCAAAATGCCACTCTCCCCTTTTCAACTACGCCAGCCCTTTGTGAAGGGGACTTACCATTCCTAACATTGAAGTGCATAGTCTGTGCTTGATCTTGACCGAGATGCTCTTTTACCTTGAAATTTTGATTATTGGAATTCGAACGTTACTATAACCAAAGGAAGCTGAGTCTTACTGGGGACTATACTTGTGATTTATATTTATCATTTAATTGTGGGTGTCAGTTAGTTCAATCGGTAAAGCCTCTTAGGTGTAACAAGAGGTCTGGGATTCAAATCCCACTCGCATTGGGGTGGGGAAGGGTATAGTTTAAATTTCATGTAATAAAAAAAATATTAGCTCATGCATTAGGATCCACGCTTATTCTTGTGCGTATAGTTCTCAATGTTGGACCTTGAAGTAAATTCTGACTGTACGTCTTCTCAGACTATGCCCCTGCTAATTTTATTTTGATTCTTGAGATTTTACCATCATTTTGCTGTTGATGTTAATGTTGTTTATTTTTTTCATTAGATGCAATGTGTATAATTGCTACTTTGAAGGCTTATGATCTGGAAATGAATCTTTTTCTTTGTCCTGCTTAATGAGTGCAGCTCCCATGCAAGTAAAGACACATAATTCATCTGAGGTTATGCAATTTGATGGGAGGACAGTAGAATGGGCCAAAGTTGAAGGGAAACAGCATGGCACAGAAGAAGGCTCGTCTACTCAAGCAGAAGCTGGAAAAGTAAATGGCATGAACCATAGAGCAAAAGATGTATCCGACAGATCAACCCCAGATGGTCTCTCTCTGGATTTATCAGCTATAAAGCCAGGTATTGCTGCAGACATAAAATTTGGGGGATGTGGTTCTTGCCCAAATCTACCCTGGGTATCAACCACAGGTTCTGGCCCAAATGGCAGGACAATCTCCGGTGTCACTTATAGATACAGTGCAAACCAGATTAGGATCGTATGTGCTTGCCATGGCACCCACATGTCCCCTGAGGAGTTTGTTCGACACGCCAGTGATGATAATACTAATCCAGAGAATGGCACTGTTGTGGTGACATTTCCAAGTTCAAATCCTGCTGCCTCTGCTCAGAGCTGAAATGTACCAATCTTATTTCCAGACTAGTATTTTGATTGACATGTGATTGAGGAATACTTAGCTATACCTTTGTACAACTAGTGAGTATCCGCCTTATTTTTCTTGTTATTCCTTTTCTTTATTATTGTTAACCAGTTAACTGCAAAAGAGCCAATACTGCTATTGTATGAAATAATGCTTGCGTCATTTCTTCGTCTAATATTGTAATTTTACTTCGATTCCACAATAATAGCATCTTTCAGTGATTAATTGACATTTGAGAGAGCTTAAATTGATAACAGAAACTTCTGCACCCGCAGAAGACTACGTAGAAGATTGAAAGTAATTATTCAGACTTGAGGGGTGTAATTACAGAAAGATAGGAAGCACATAGATAAAAGAAGAAGATGAAAAAATAACAATAAATATGATATATATAAAAACACTGATAGATAAAATTAAAATATTAAATGTTAATAGAGACTAAATTATAAAATAAATATTTAATGAACCATTTAAATACTTAAAAAATGAAATTTTTGAAAAACTATGTAATAATTTAAACTTATAGATGAAGATATAGATAAAATATTAATAAACGAATTAAATTTTTTATTTTTTTAATTAAAAGAAATTTATTATATAGAACATGAAGGATACGTAAGTGAAAAAGATAAAAAAAAATTTATTATATAAAACTCATAATAGAAACATCTAATATAAAAAAATTTAGAAAAAAGAGGAATACCTAATAGTAAAGAAAAATATACAGAAGTAGAAAGAGTTTCTAAAGTTAAAACTAAATTAAAAAAAATTGAAAAACCTTACTATAAACTAAAAATATATTAGTATTAAACTTATAAAGACATAAACCAGGCGATTAAAAATATATATTTCATGAATGGGAAGATAATTTATTAAGACATTTAATAGAAACATTAGCAGTAATAACAGGCCCAACTTATAAGCTCATTTATTTAGAAAGTATTCTAAAATTTAATGAAAAATAAATATAATTAGGATGAAGACAATGGATGAAAAATAATAATAAAACAGAACTAGATGATTTTGACACTAATGTTACTATAATAAGTTTTATAAATTTAATAAATAGGCTAATATTAAGAGTAGGAATAGATACAAAAAGATGACGTTATAAAGCAAATCAAAGTTATAAGAAATTTAGAACAATTAAAAATATGTGATTTACAATACTTTAATCACTATACTAATCTATTTTACAAATAGTGGAGTAAATAAGAAAATCTTTTGATCAAGAATTGTTAACAAAGTTTGTAAATAAACTACCAGAAAAAATAGGAGAAAAATTGCATATTGAGTTAGTAAATTGGTTTCAATCAAAAAGATTAGGAGTTAATTGCTATGCGACATTATTACTTATAATAAAATATGTTAGAGGAAGAATTAAAGAATATTGTGAGGAAAAATAACATAGGTAACAAATTACGCAACAATTTAGTAAAATGTGTATAGATATAATTGAAACTCTAGAATGTAATAAAAGTTACAAAAAAACACAAAAATCATGCAAAATATTATAAAAGTAGTAAAAAAATATTACAAAAAGAAAATTTTTTAATTCATAGATAATAAAAATAAGGTTAAAAAAGTCCTTAAAAAAGAAAAAAAGAGCCTATAAAAGAAATAAAAATTGTAAATATTACTTATGTAGAAAGATAGGACATATTAAACCTAATTGCTCGCAAAGCAAAAACAAAGCTAATTTATTAGATTGTAGTTTAGAAATAAAACAAGAAAACTTAGAAGAAATATATAATATGGAAGAAATTTTTTATAATGATAATATTTATATAAGTAGTAGTAGTCAAAAAGAACAATTGACAAAAAGTAACTATAGCGATTCAAATTATGAAGTAAATGTGTTAGAAACTTATACCTTGTTTTTTGGCAAAAATTGTTCATATTGTAATAAAAAATTTGAATTAGGATATCATGACCATATTAATAAAAAAAAATTGTTGTAAATTTTGTTACAATAATCTAAAAAATAATAAGGATACAAATATAAAAGTTAATAGAGTAGGAAGTGAGTTGATCAATATAAACATAGAATTGTTGTTTAAAGAACAAATTGTACAAACAAAAATAATAATAGATACAAGAGCTAATAAATGTGTCATACATGAAAGTTTAGTACTTAAGCAATATAGAAATAAGTTTAAAAATACCTATAAATATTAGACATTTTAATGGTGATCTAATACAAATAACAAAATGTATTAATAATATACTAATTAAAATTAATAGAGAAATACATACTTTACCACAAACCTTTATTACTAGTAAAACTAATAGATACAAAATCATTCTATAATTAAATTTTATTTTTGAAAATAATGGAAGCATTATGATTACTTCTAATGGAGTTAATTTCTTTAAGAAATCAACTTGTGTACAGCCAAAATATGAAACAAACATAATTTCTTTTTTAAAAAAACAACTACCGTAGAAAATAATATACATATAGAATTTTTTTATTCACTACTAGATAAAGATAATAAAATAGCTGAAGATTTAGAAATATTAGATGAAGAAATAGATCAATATCTAGAAAAAATATTAAATATAAAAAAGATAGAAAATGTATAGAATGTGGAAATTGGCCTAAAGAAATAAAACAAAAAATTTTAGAATTAAAAAAATTAGAAATAATAGGTAATAATCCAATAAGAAATATAGTAAAGAAGAATACAAAATAGAAATTATAAACCTAGACATAAGAATAAAGACATAAGATTTAGCATATAGCCTAAAAGATAAAAAAGAATTCGAAATGCATATAAATTAACTACTAGAACTTTGAGTAATAAAAAAAAGCACAAGTAGACATAGAAGTCCAGTATTTATAATAATTATAGTGAACAAAAAAAAGGAAAAAGTAGAATGGTAATAAATTATAAAAGACTAAATGATAATACCTTATATAATAGTTATAAATTTTTTAACAAAGATGAATTAATAAATTACATACAAAAAAGCTACATATTTTTAAAATTCGATTGTAAGAGTGATTTTTGACAAATTCGGTTACATGAAGAATTTATTCCTTAGACAGTTTTTAGTTGTTCAAAAGAACATTTAAAATAGTTAGCAATACTTTTTAGATTAAAAAATGCACCTCAAGTATTTAAAAAAAGAATGGATAGAGTATTTAAGACATTTTCAAAATTTTGTTTAGTTTATATTAATGATGTTCTTGTATATAGTCAAAATAAATTCATGCATACAATGCATATTAATAAAATATTCGACTGTTTTAAACAAAATAGAATAGTAATTTCTAAAAAAAAAGTATAAATATTTAAGTAAAAAATAAAAAATTTAGAATTAATAATAGATAAAGGAAAAATAGAACTATAGCCTCATATTGTAACAAAAATCATAGAATTTTCTGATAAAATAGAAAATACTAAAGAATTTTAAAATTTTTTAGGATTATTAAATTATAGTAAAAAATTTATACTTAATTTAAGTATATTAATTAGACCATTATATAATAAATTAAGTAAAAGTGGATACAAATATTTAATAGTGAAGATATAAAACTTATACAAAAGTTAAAACAAATAGTTAAAAACCTTAAACTTTTAACTTTACATATAGATAATTATTATAAAATCATACAAATAGATGCAAACAGTAAATGATGGGTCAAAATTAGGGGTGGGCACGGTTCGGTTCGATCCAATTTTTTGCGAAACCGAACCAAATCGATCCGGTTTTTTGGAAAAATAAAATCAAAATCGATTTTTTTAATGAGAAAAACCGAACTGATTTTTTTCGGTTCGATTTTTTTGGTCCGGTTCGGTTTTTCCGGTTTTTTATTTAAATTATGAATTTTTTTAATTTTCGGTCAAATTTTTTCAGTTTTTTTTCGATTTTTTCGGGTGAAAAAAATGAACCGAACCGGTCGATTTTTTTCCAAAAAAATCAAATCGATTTTGTTTAAAAAAAAACTGAACCGACCGGTTCGGTTCGATTTTTCGGTTCTCAATTTTTTTTGCCTACCCTTAGTCAAAATTTTATTGTAAAAACCTAAGAAATATAGCCCAAAAGAAGAAGAAGAAATAGCTATGTATACTAGTAGAAAGTTCACTAAACAAAAGGAAGAAAATCTAGTACATAATTAGAAATTCTATGTACTATAAATTCCTTAAATTATTTTCATTTGTATATACAAAATGATTCTTTTACAATTAGAATAGATTACAATAATATTTTTAAATTCTACAAAAAATCTTAGAAAAATAATTTTGAAAAGAAGAATTTGTTTATATGTAAAATATAGATATATTTCTTAGAAGTAATAATAAGAAGATGATATAAAGCAAATTTTGAGCATATTTCAAGAAAATATAATAATTTAGCTGATATTCTTTCTAGACTAATAACCTTTTGATATTCTTTTTGCAGAAATGAAAAGCATTAGCATACAAAAGTTTAAGTTTAGACATTTCAACCTAAATAGTTGTCTTGATATCCCATTTGAACTCCTAATATAAGTCAAGCATAGCTTTATTGAATAATAAAAAACCTTATTAAATAATATCTAGTTCTTTAAAATTGATAAAAAAGGGTTTTGTAAATTCATTAAATATTTTAAGTTACTTTTTTGTTGAAAATAATAGATTTTCTTATTATGTAGTTCTTAAAAGAAAAAAAAAATTGGAACCTATTCAACTTGACAAGAGATATTTTGTCAAATTAAAGGATTTCAAGACTCTTTATATAAAGATTTTTATAATTATGAAGAAAACAAAAATCTTTAAAGTAATTTTAAGATAATAAAACAAGAGAAGAACCAATTTTATTTTTTTAATAATCTTTTATTAGTAAAAGTCAACTTTTAGTCTTCTTAACTAATTTTAGAAGTATTAATAAAGTTAATTATCTTTTAGAACAAAAAATATCTAACCTTCAGAAAGAGTTTGAAAAATTAAAAGAACATTTATCTATTGTACAAGAAGAAAAGGTTGAGTTAAAACAAAAGGTACAACTTACAAAGCATGAAGAAAAATAAATAGAAGATAAAACCTATAGTAGCATAGAAAAGATAGAAACAGAAAATCAATTTTATACATTAAAAGAATTTAGACCATTTGTAGAAATTACTCCAAAAATTATAAAAAAAACTAAATGTAACTTTGATGTAGGAAAAATTAGAGAAATCTTGAAAAGATTAGAAGCAACCCTTCCAATATTCATCAGAATATCTTGGGATTAGTTGAAGAAAAAATTATAAAAAGATTTATAAAAATATAAGAATTCCTTTGCTCAACTCAAGAACTACCAAAAGGGATGGCAACATTAACTGTCAAAAAAATAATTTCTAATAATAAAATATTATTTAAATTCACGACACTTCAAATTCATCTTGATAAATTCCTTCTGGAGTTCAACATTCTCGACATTGCAGATGTTATAAGCATTGAAGAATTATTTGATTATGAACTCATAGATAACCTTAGTGCTTCTAGCATTATAAAAATTAGATTCCTCCCAGAAAAAACTTTAGCAAACTATAAGATTATATGGAGGAAGATATGGATTTGTTCTTGATATTGATACAATACATTGTGAATGGACGGCTAGGTATGATAGACAACTTATGATTATCCATACATACCATTACATTACTATTGTACCATATGATCAAAGGGTAAAGTTTGTAACTGAAAGATCAAGCCTTAAGCTTGGAGGTTTCTCATTTCAATATTTATAAAGATACAAAGTTTAGAAGTATTATGACTACATTAACTGCAGCAAACCAAGGCTCGTTGGACAGACACCTCATATATCTATCTTCCTACGGACCGCAAATGAATAATATATATGATATCTAATACCTTGGATCTACCTCAGTACAGACACGTGATGCTTCCCATAGCGCTTACATACAATACTTTAATTATCTACAGTTTCTCCTCTTCGAATGTCAGCGACTGTACTGCTGAAAGTTTGAAATATATAGCCAAATTAGTAAAGACAGCATTTGAATTAGACATACCAAACTTTTCTAAGATCTTGAGTATATATCGCTGTTGAGACAAGAATTTAACATCTCTTCTTTCCCTCACAATATCCATACCTAATATCCTATTCGTTATTCCAAAATCCTTCATCTCAAACTCGCCACTTAATTGCTTCTTGAGTCTCTGTATCTCTTCTATGTTCTTACATACGATCAATATATCATCGACGTATAGAAATAAATATATAATCCCACAACTTAAGCTCTTAAAGTATACGCATTCGTTATACTTACTCCTACTAAAGCCACAGACTATCATAAATTCATTAAATCTCCTAAACCACTGTCTAGGTGATTGTTTTAACCCATATAAAGACTTTTTAGTAAACAAGTATGATCTTCTTTTCCAGATTCTAAAACCCTTGTGGTTGTGCCAAGTAAATTGTCTCTTCAAGCTCTCCATGTAGAAAAGATGTATTTACATCCATATGCTCTAGATGTGAATCAAAGTTTGCACACATGACTAACAAAATCATAATGGATGTATGCTTGACAACTGGAGAGAATATCTTATGAAAGTCAACTCCCTATCTCTGAGTAAAACCTTGTGCAACTAACCTAGTCTTGAATCTCATAGGCTCTATCCCCGGTATCCCATTCTTTACTTTATACACCCAACTAGTTTCTTTTAAGATCTCTCCACCAACTTTTATGTATTATTCTTCCTAAGAGAACTACTCTAAACTTCCATGGCCTGCTGCTATTTTTTCTTATTTTCACTCTTCATAGTCTCACTATATGTTCTAAGCTAATCAAATTTAAGAGTGTAAGCAGAATTAAAAGCGTAAGCAACCAAGTTTACTTATGCATACCTGATTTATGGGTTAACCCTTCTCCTCAGCCTATCTCTGGCTAACTGATACTTTTCAAGTTCCATCTCATGAGTCCTAATCTTTCTTTGGGTGGACTTGGAGGAATTCACCGGTGTTATTGGTTCATTTTTAAGGATCTCATTGTTGAAGTACTGATCTGGGAGCACATCAGATCTACTCTCACGCTCTACTTTAAGTTCTATTGACTCAGGTGCTGAGTCTTCCTTAGTCACAGGTTCTTCCTTCTCATCTTCCTGGAAGGCTTTCATTATTGTCATCTCATCGAACGTCACATCACAGCTTATGATACTCCTTAGTGGTGTCAACTCTTTACACCACACCTTGTATCCCTTTACTCATTCGGGATATCCAATAAATACCTATTTGATAGCTCTATGTTCTAATTTCTCCTCATTAACATGGACAAAGGCAGGGAAACAAAAAAATTTGATGTGGTCATACTTAAGAGGGTTGTCAAACCATTTCTCTTCTGGCGTCTTGAAGTTAATTACTGAGGAGGGACTTCTATTGATCAAATAAGCTGCAGTCACTACACTTCTCCCCAGAATACTTTGGACATCTTCGCATTGGTAAATATGCATCTAACCCTTTCAAGTAGGGTTTTATTCATCCTTTCAGATACATCATTCTATTGTGGTGTTGATTTCACCGTTCTATGCCTTGCAATCTCATGCTTGGCACAAAATCAATCAAACTCTTTATTGCAAAACTCAAGGTCATTGTCAGTTCTTAGCCTCTTCACCCTTTTGCCATTCTGATTCTCAACAAGAGCCTTTCAAGTCTTAAACGTATCAAACACTTGATCCTTACTCTTTAACACATAGATCCACAGCTTCCTTAAATAGTTATAAATCAAACTGAGAAAATACCTAATACCACCACAAGTAGCTATCTGAGTTGGTCCCCAAAGATCCGAGTGTATGTAGTTAAGAGTCCCCTTAGTCTTGTACTCGCCGATAGTAAACCTCACTCTATATATTTTTCTAATCACACAATGTTCACAAAACTCTAATGGATAGAACCTATCCTCACCAAACGCCTTTTGACTAAATAACTTCTTCAGGTTTCTCTCACCTAAGTATGCTAGTCTAAAATGCAACAACTTAGTTTACATATTCTCATTATCTATAGAGAATAATGCAGAACCACTTACAACTTCACCTTTAAGCATATAAATACCTTTGTGCTTCTCTACTCTCATTACCACCATAGAATCCTTCAATACTCTTAAAACCCCTCTGTTGATCCTGATGGAACACCCATTCTGGTCTAAAGTTCTTAGTGAGATCAAGTTCCTCTTGAGGTCAGGAACATACCTAACTTCTATCAACTCTTTCACTCTCCCATCATGCAACCTAAGTCTAATACTACTAATTCTCATTATCTGATAAGTAATGTCATTACCCATTAACATATTACCACAACTAATGACTTGAAATTTATAAACTAAGACTTGTGCGGGCATATGTGAAATGTACAACAAGAATAAAAAAATTCATTGTTTAGTATTCTTACCATCAGTAACGACTAGAGTTTCTGCGCTGTCGTAACTTTCATCATAGGCAAGCACAACATCCACTTTCTTCTTATCTTGTGCTTTCTTCTCCGGATAATCTTTTATGAAGTGCCCATTTTTCTTATATCAATAGCAATTCATAGGAGTCCTAAACTTTGATCTTGAGCCATTTTTTCTTCCATCTCTATATGAGGGCCTTCCTCTTACAGATAAGTTTTCTGCATTGCCCTCGATCTGCTTTTCTAATAACTTAGAGTTTAATGATGATTTCACATCGCTCATCGTTAAACTCTCTCTGTCCAAAAGTTTCATAACTCTTGGGAAGTGAACTCAGCAGGATAATCGCCCTATCTTCATCTTCTATCTTGATGTTGATGGACTCAAGGTCAAAAATGATATTGTTGAAGGCATCTATATGATCTTTCATCGACATCCCTTCTGACATGGACAACTGATACAACTTATTCTATATATGCAATCTGTTGGCCAACGACTTTCGCATATAAAGAGAGTCAAGTTTCTTCCAAAGACCAATCGTCGGTGTCTCACATGCTATTTCCCTTAGTACTTCATCGCTTAATGACACAATGATTGTGTTGTGAGCTCTTTCTTGAATGTCCATTCTTTCTACTTTAGCCTTGAATGACTCTAGCATTTTCTCCTTTTCACTAGATGAAGTCGTAGTCTTCTCTAATACTGAGCCTAGACGTTGGCTCACCAACAACGCCTTAACCTTCATCTTTCATAGATTGAAGTCATTCATACTGTAGAATTTCTCTATCTCATACTTGAGAATGGCTATGTCTGCTTAAAATCAAGCTCTGATACTAGTTTTTTGAAGCAAAAATAATCAAACAAGCAAATATCCCAAGTAATATAATGCAGAAATAAGCAATTAAAAAATCTAAAGAGAGAAATGTAGAAGAATAATACAAAGAATTTACGTAATTCAGCAACTTACCTACATCTATGGCGGATCAAGATCACACTCTCTTATTATTGAATCTCAAGGCACTCACAAAGTATGCATTTTACAAGAAAGTTTCACAAAGAACTTCACTCTCTCTTGTAAATAGGGGGTTCCTCTCACTGAGAATCACAAAGTAAACTATAATAACAAAGATTTGTGTTTGATCGCTAAGATATGTTTACAAGCCAATAGATAACTTTTATATAGGGTTTAGGGCCACCTAGGTTAACCCTAAATATGTGGGAGTCATTTTAGGGAGACCTGGAACAAGTAAGAGTCGAAATAATTTAGGAAACCAATTTCCCACACTGGGCATCGTAAAGCTGAAAGGTCACGCCTGGCCCCGCGGCACTGGGCACCTAGTGCTGCGGTGCTTAAATGCTGTCTGGGGAGCCGCAGTGCCCACTCTTGGGTAGTGACTTTCATCTTTTCATCTTGTTTTGCATCCGTCTTCGATCCTCGCGCACCCAATGCACTTGTCTTGCTCTCTAAATCATATTCCAATTATTTTTAATCAACTTTCTCACACTACTAAGTCCTATTGATGTAATGGATATTAATTCTTCTTTTAATTCTAATAAAGTATTTAATAGATTTTTATCAGTTTTGTTCATTCACTAACTATTTTCTTGATATTATTTAATTGTATGTATAAGTTATTTTGAGTCTTTTTTACTTTAACTCTTAATTCTTGTATTAGCTTTCTTATTTCTATTTCTACAGATAATTTTTATTATCTATAAGTTGTATTAAATCTACTATTTTTTTTATTTAGAAATCTACTATTTTTTCTGTAAAATCTGCTATTATCTCTTTAATATAGTCTAAGTTTTTTTTAAGATTGTTTATCTTATTATTTTGAAAAAAGTGATCTAAATCTATTAATGCTTTATTGGTATTATCTATATTAAATTCTAAGTTTATCCTTAAATTTATTAATAAATCTATTATAAAATTTAACTTACTATTACTAGTATGCGGAATATGCTTATATTGATTTTTTAAATGATTTATATTACATTGTAACTTAATTATTTTTGAAACATTAACCTTTACTTTTTTAAAATCTCAAATTTCTAGATTTAAATATTCTAATTTCTTAACGTTCATAAATAAATGCTTTTATTATACTTATCTTTATAAATATTTCTATAACTTGACAATTTCGATTAATGTTTTTATAACAATTTTTTTGTCTTTCTAGATGTAGATTATGACGGTCTGTATCTATTTTCAGTAGTAAATTATGCAATTCAAGAAATTTTGCTGTTTTACAATATTTAACAAAGTTTTTAAACTCTAACCACTTTATCTTATTACACGTAAATTTCTATTTCTTAAAAGGCTAATCTTTTTAATTCTTCTTCTAATAGTTCTATTTTTCTAAATTTTAATTATTTTAAGTAAAATAATATGAATTATATGAATAGGATCTCCTGCAAAAAAAATTTGTCTAAACTTTCAATATATTATGCTTTGCTTTAATGTAAAAATTTTATGCTTTAAGTTAGTAATATCCAACATAAAATAAAGAATAATAGCAATTATAAACTAGATGAAAGGAAATAATAACAATTATGAATTAGAGATATCTACCATAACAACTATTTATATAAAAATTTTATTTAAAAATAAATACAAAAAAGAGGTCCGGATGTTGTAGAAAATGCAATTGACTATTTCGAACCAAATAAGATATAAGATCAACTAGTGTCAAAAAAAAAAAGATATAAGATCAACCGAAGGTCCCCACAATCAAACATCCGGAAATGGGCAGAAAACGCAGATAAGTTTCGAGTCTACATCATTGCAGAGACATACTTGTAGTTACTGCAGTTTAGCAGATTTCCCGTACACGCAGCAGACTTCATTCATATTTAATGTCACTGATTTTTGGCTTTAGTTACGGTTTATCACAGGCATTTTTAGTCCTCAATCCCCATCACCTACCTATATTTCTATATTTTATATATCAATAAAATGATTAAACAAATGCCACCCATGGCAATAATAGATCAGAATTATCTAGATTTATATTTGATTAATAAGAAATCATCTTCTAGCTATTGAAATTTCTTTTAGATACTTAATAATTCACCGGTAAACGTCAAACCCATATCAAATAATGTTGAGTTACGGTCAGATGTACTTGTGATAATATTGGGAATGGTAAGTGAAATAAATACGGAACACGTCACTGAAACGTGTAAAAGGGACAAAAATTTTCGTATTGGCCACGCATGTTATTGTTACTGACACCCCAAAATTTCTATATACTTGCGAATTTCGATGTGCAGAAGCACTCCTCAGGAAATACTGCCGGATTTTGTACATGGGTTTATTCCTTACAGTTAGGTTTCCCAATGCGTGATCAAGTATATGCTTAACAAAACATGGATCATATTTCACTGTTGCTTTTGAAAATTTTGGCATTGGATAATGAAAGTTGACGTAGCCCCTTGAGCAACTAGCAAGTGTAAGATGTTCTTTGTCTTCAGGTTCTAGCCTAGCTGTTCATTGTTATCAAACGTTTACTTTATTACTCTTAATCTATCCCCCATCATGTTTCTGTATTTTTTAGTTTGTATTAACACGAGGACCAGAGTAGATACATGAATGTTTGGCCCCGTATGGATCGTGTCTGCAACATGCTCATATTTAAACCCAAATCGCAGTACATATTCACTAGAACACAGTGTCAAGACTAAAATATTTTGGTTGATAATTTTATTATGTGATCTATGTAATTGTTTGATGACTGAAGTTCCATGCATGCCTGGAAGATGGCCTATACAATGATATCACCATCTACCTACCTACAAGCAAAGATAGACCATTTCATCTCCTCGACTTTTCTTGATATCTAGTGCAATGGATACGGACCTTAAATAATTAAAATTAATCCATCGGGGTCTTAATAATCTTTTCACAGATACAAAATATCATGATAAGCATTTTCATTTTATTTAGACAAACATATCTATCAGATTTGAACAATTGAAACAAACATGCGGCTGATATAAAATTTACGAAAATCAAGTCATTTTTTTAATGGAGAGCTCAAGTTGAAAATGTCAAATGTGTTAACCTTCTCAAAATTTTACTAGGATTACTTGTAATACAAAACCTACAGTTTAATGGGTAAATTATTGGAGGCGTCAGAAAATGGACAAAGCATCTAATTTTGTGACTTGAAAGATATATTCTTGGTAAATATGGTTTTTTTTTAATCTCCAGAAAAATGCCCACCAAGTCAGCAGCTAAATTTCTTTATAATTATAAATTTCTCCACCATGTCATCACTACTGATACTGAATTCAAAAGCCAAAAAAGACAAGCACAACATGAGAAGAAACCGAGAAAACTGACAAAATTAAAAAAAGATACTCTTATTGGGATGACATATCAAGAGGCCCATGCATAACCAACCCATCTCTCAAATTTCACATTTTGTGAAACAAAATGCTTGACTTAGGACTCTACAACTAAATTTTACAAAGTCCTGAGTTGAGCTGAGATAATTAGTCTTCTGATGAATCGATTGCGGTTCCTTAGTTTGTTTTCTCTCTTCTTGCTCTTTCATGTTGAAGCACAATCCAATTTTCTCCAGGATGATGCTCCTTCCCCAGATGCTGTCTCAAATTTCAGACCAAGTCTTGCTGTTGTTATAGGAATTCTCTGTGTCATGTTTGCTTTAACATTTATCCTTCTTCTTTATGCAAAATTCTGTCATAATGGTTCATCATCTGTTTTCAGCAATCAACAAAATCGCCCTGCACTAATTCGATCAGCTTCTCGATTCTCCGGGATCGATAAGTCAGTGATTGAGTCACTTCCTTTCTTTAGATTCTCTTCTCTTAAAGGGTCAAAGCAAGGGCTTGAATGTGCTGTGTGCTTATCCAAATTTGAAGATATCGAAATTCTCAGGCTGCTGCCCAAGTGCAAGCATGCATTTCACATCAACTGTATCGATCAGTGGCTGGAAAAGCATTCGAGTTGCCCGCTTTGCAGGCTCAAGGTCAGCGCTGAGGATCCCACAATCTTTACATATTCAAACAGTATGCGATTCTTGTTCAATAATTCTGAGCTGAGGGAGGACTCAAACATAGAGCTTTTTGTTCAGAGAGAGGAAGAGCATCGAGGGTCATCAAGATTTAGCATCGGAAGCAGCTTCAGAAAAAGTTCTAAGGAGCCCAATAAGGAAGAAGAATTGTTGATCAAAGAAGAAGCTGTTGACGAGGAAGCTATTGATCAGAAAATCTTGCACAAGTACAATCACAAGATTATTGTATCCGATGTTATTTTCAAGAACCGATGGAGTAGTGCAAGTTACTCAGACCTGATGTTTCTGAATTCAGAGTTGCTTAATGACATGTCAAGCAATAGATTCTCTACCGCATATGATGGCCAATTTTCGACAGAGGCAGTTGAAAATGAGCAAATTATGAAGATTAAGGAGGAGATGGACTTGAAAAGATTGTTTGAAAGCAAAGTTAGTACAATCAGCAAAACTGGTACAGGAAATTTAGTACCAGACTTTCCTTCTTCATCAGATTCAAGCAAAATCATTTCAAGTCATATATCAAGAACTGTAGATCCGGCTGGGAGAAGATCAATGTCAGAGATCACTTCTTTCTCAAGGTTTCAGGATTCGAGTATCAACAACAGAATCAGAGAGTCTTCTGATGGAAATGAAAGAATGAGAAGGCTTTGGCTGCCGATTGCGCGAAGAACAGTTCAATGGTTTGCAGATAGAGAAAGAAGGTCTCAGTTACAATCCCAGACCCACAGCACAACAACACAGACCTCTTTAGATGTATAAAACTTTAATCCAACTATGTTGTTTCTTTTCGGCATAGACATATATTTCCAGTTCTTACATCTTTTTTCCTACTTTGCACAAACTTAAAAAATGAGTTAGGAATTGATGGGAAATATTTCACTGATAATCATATTGCAACAGAAACATATGTACATTCATTTTGATTATTTGTGGGGCTCCACAGAAAGTTTTTAGATGTGCTTCTTGTTGTTGGTATGTTTCTGTCAAAAATAGTAACACAGCAAATATTATATTGGTTTCTATTGTGCATACCAAATGGGGTCTCCCGAAGCCATCTAAAAGCTACATTTTTCTTTTGGCTTCGCTCAATGAAGAAAAATTCCTACATGATAATTGTAAACAAGTTAAGACTTGGGCAAAAAGAAAATGTCTGCCACCCTGGTCTTATGGATCAGTCATGTTCCCTAATTTATTTTTTTTTAAAAGAATTTTCTTAGTGGAAAAGCCAATGAATCCGGTTGTGAGAATCTCAATCTCATGCTTTCAATTATAAGACTCCTGTGAAGATATGTAAATATACAAAACAATTTAAGTCCATAAGCTCAAGCTCCTTTAGGAAAACATATTCTTTTAATTTACTAGTTGCTAGACCATTGACTATACATATAGATTATAATTTTCTCGAATTGGCAAATAAAATAAAAAGAAAGGGATAACGAAATTAGGAAGAGGGATTTCCAGGGGAGAATTGTCTCTGAACTGGCTGATGTAGAAGAAGAAGACTGCTCGTAAGAACTTCACTAGTATCTTGCATTAATCAAATCTTCAAATTGCAAGGCTTCTTTCCAATGAAGAGCTGCAACATTTTCAAAGTTATGAATTTGTCATGTAGCTTTAAGTCAATGAACATGGATGCACACAGAAGAATAACTCCTTTAGTTCTGTTACTGCATCTAACCAGCAATTCTTTTTTTTTTTTTTTTAATCTAATTGGCAGCTTTGTATTTCATAATAATATTTTTTAAACCAACTTGCCTTCTCTCTGATTATTATTCTTTTTGTCATATCCAAGGCAAAAGATACCTCACGTAATCCTGAAAAGAAAAAGAAAATGTTGTCGTCAACTTGATCAATGGGCTTAATTTGTTCAATTAAATTACCGCATTAAGCTTGATTCTTCTAACTTGCTCATTTAACTAAGATTAATATTTGTAGTGTAGTTTGTCATTGGAGTAGGTCTGCCCTCTTTCCACCCACTAGAGATTATTTAAATGGTGATATTCGCACCCTCCAAGCTCCAATTTTCTTTTACAATTTCTAATATTATTTTTTTAAGTATAATTTTGTCCCTTGTTGAAATTTCAGAAAATGCCCATTTCAAATACTTTGATTGTTTAAGGAAAATGAGAAAGCAATAGAAGATTTTTAAGTATAATTTGGGAATTTCTTTCTTTTATCCTCTATTTCCGGTCGAGGGTAGAGGATACCGCATTATATTGGGTTTCTAAAAATAAATGTCTTTATGGTTTGATGAAAAATTTATGGGCAACTAAAACTAACTTGAAATCAATTTACAATCTTCACCTTCACCACATGCTAGGAAAAAGAAAGACAAGCGAAATCTTAACAAAGACTGGGTTCCTAAGGACGTATTGAAGAATGTAAGTGACAACAGGCAACAGCCTTTTGATTTTGGCAGCATTTATAAAACCCAATTTTTTCTTATTTTTTTCCAAGGATGCTCGTTTTGTGAATCTGATTTACAGCTTTTAAATTTCTTAATGTATAAACTCCAGATTCTGGGGTTATGTTGAAACATTTTTCATTTGGACCACAAAAAATAAATAAATAAATAAAAAGGAAAAACAATTAAAAATGGGGAGGCAAAAGAATATCGACTGCTTCATAATCACAAAAATACTGAATATGCATTTAGAGTTAAGACCAATTCTCAAACAAGATACTCCTTGCTACACTTTTACAATATCAAAGTGAAAATAAACTGACGGAGCAATTCTACCAGGCAAATCAAAATTACAGTCAGCCCACAATGCTAAAGAAATTTAAAGAGAGCTGAAAATTACATATTCAAATTATACGGGATCCTCATTCATTTACCTATTTACGTATTTACAGAAATGGGAAAATACAATAAAAGAAATTGAAAGTAAAGAAAAGCTATTAACTGACCTCTCTGAAGAATTTAGTTAGATCTTAGGTGGCTAACGCCTAATGCAACTGCACAATTACCCAAAAGAAGTAACCCCCTCTCCTTTGCCGTTATATATCATGGTGCCCAAAAAAATAAAATTCAAAGTATTATGAGCAAATGTAGGACTGCAACTTGATCTTTGATTTCCCAATGTTTTACCTACTTATCCTGTAATGTTTGCACTTCAAACTTCCAAATTATAGCCAAGAGCCAGTCTCAACAGGGGTAGAAAAGGAGAAAGGAACTTCCCCTGCAAAATGTCTACAGAAACTGAACGAAAAAACACATCAATTATACTCCTACCAGTCATCAAGCCATTCAGGAACATTGAGTTCTTCTACATCTTGAGGTGGAGAAGCTTGAGGAACAGCAGAATCCTCGAAATGTATCTCCAGGTGCTGACTTATGCGAGACAATATCTCAAGTGGAACAGGCGAACTGGAGTCTGCAATCCCCTTCCAATCAACACCATTAAACCATGGATGAGTTGTGACAGAAGTCGGACCTTGGCTTCCGAGTCTTGTATTTTCATCAACTACAAGTAACTGAAGAAAAGAATGTATATTGAAATAAATTATTAGAAACGTCTTCTATTTTATCCACATCTTCTAAAAACAAAGAAAGAGAATACAAAATAATTTTAAAATGAAACCTTTGTAATTAGATCAATAGCTTCAGGACTTAAAGTCTGAGGAAGACTTAGCCTCCCTTTTGCAATTTTTGCAACTATATCAATCTCACTTTCTCTCCAAGATCCAAATGGCATTTCACCTTGTAGCATGAAATAAATCAGGACTCCCAATGCCCACCTGCAAATTGATCCCCCATGTTTAAGGGTTGCAACAAACAGTTCATAGATGACTGCATTAAGAATGAAAAAGATAAGAAGATTTTGTTCAAGATTAAAGCTAACACCAGCTAAATGTTCAAGATCACTGTATGACAAACTATGACACACAAATTGTTAAGATCAGCAGGTGTTTGCAGGAGATGGGCTAACTTTCTTGTTATTTTATATTTTGAATATCTTTCATAAAAGATGTCTGCTGAGAAGAGGGTGAAGTAGATGTCAATAAGTGAAGTTCCCTTCACTATGGAAAATACTTTATCTCCTTAAGCCTATATAAAAATTGCAAAAGCTTCTATGCTTGTATTCATTGAAAAATAAAGTAAAAAACAGTGTGTTAAATTTTCACATATAAAAATGATCAAACATTCACGAAAGGATGACATAGTTATAATTTTCAAGTTGTCTTTCCACAATTGAACTATGAAATTTAAGAATGCCAATTGTAAAACATCACCCAGTTAATTGGTAGCATAAAGCTAAGATAGGCTTCAACCATATTATTAAAGAAAACCATAGAGGTAGAATGGGGAGTGCCAGTCTAATTTGCTTTTGTACAAGACAGAAGTCCCTACAATTCCAAGTATTTCCAGATTATCTTTTTGTGATGAAGGAAACTACCTATTAAAGGAAACTAAAAAGGGCAAAGCCTAAAATATATGCTTTAGCAGGCAAGCCTAAAAGGCATAAGTGAAAATTCCAGCAGGAAATAACAAAAAGATCTTGAAGAAAAAAGGCTTTCTACAAATATCAGATTAGTTACTACATCCGATCAAAAGTCCAGATACAGTGTTCCTGCAGACATCAAGCATATGCTGGAGTTGGACTTTCGACACCAGACATCTCTTCTAACCCCCAAATTCCCATGCCAACTACCCTACATATCATGAAGGGATCTTGAGGGAACCAAGAAGCACAAGAAAAATTCATCTCAGAACTCCAGTAGACAAACCTCTATATTCTTCCTTTTATTAATGTTATAAAAGATTTAATATAAACACGAGCATGTATGGACGCATTTTTACCAGTCAGCAGGGAGACCATGGCCTTTTCCCTGAACTATTTCTGGAGCTAAAAAGTCTGCCATTCCAATCGCTGTGAATGTTCTGTTTCCAGACAAGTCCTTCCCAAATCGGAAGTCCACTAACTACAACACAGAAAAACAAAGTTAATTGAAAATAAGCATAATATTGTTTAGTTAACTTGGCAGGTGTCCAGGCAAGGAAAATGCCCGTGTACTGTTACAAGACATAACACCGGATTAGATTCTACAACAATGCAGCATAATTAAAACATAATCCAGTAGTAGCAACCTGTAAATGTCCACTTTGGTCCAACATTAGAACATCAGGAGACACACCTCTGTAGAGAACGCCTCTCTGAAAATTAGATTATTAACAGATTAGAGAGAGATAATATCACAACTATATTAGAGATGCACAACAAATTCAGGGACTGAGGAAGGGTTGGGAAAAATTGCAGACGTCAGACCTTGTGCAAATCTTCTAATGCAGCAACAACAGAGGCAGCACAGAATCTTGCAGATTGTTCATCGAGCGGGCTGTGAAGTATTGAAGCCAGAGGGCAAGCAAGACATGTGTTCAGTAGTATGCCAGCATACATTCTATCAGCACATGTGCATAAAACCTGAGGCACACAAGCTGAAGGGCTAATAGTTTTCATGAGACTCTTCTCTTTTAAAACTTGGACTTCCTTTCCCAACCTCTTGACCTTCTGCTTTGAAAACCTCTTCAAACTAAGCATATTCTCTGACAGTAACATCATAAAAGGATCAATTTGTCAGAACATATACTGTTCACAAAACAAACATAGTTTCATTTATTGCTATACTACATCCAGCATAGATCAGCCTCTTTCAATGTAACAGCACAAAAGCACATTATCTCATGAGTATTATATATAAACTACTTTTATGCTTACATTTTCCGCACAAAGTAAGCAGACCATTTAAAAGAACCTGCTCTTAGAAACAAGAGCCAACTGAGAAACAAAAACAAATTGTAATAGACAACAATACCAACCTGAGTCTCTCAAAAGCACAAGCCCAACCTCACTGCAGTCAGTGGAATATAAACACTTTTTCCATTCCTAGACAGAAAGTTTCATTAGATGATTAGAAATAGATCACGTTTTAGTACAGGTAGATGTTAATACAACCACAGGTAGGACACAGCAATCATTACCATATCAGGGAGGCTAACTTTACCCATAGCTGAGATATCAATACTTTTGGCGGGTTCCATTAGAATATCAGAAGAATAATCTTTTGACCTAAAAGATATCAATGATGTTGAGAATATAAGACATATAAATCAAATGTCTAACAACTAATAAGAAATTAAAGTTCAAGGAATTCAAAGTAGTCAACAACGTGAGATCCTATTTTTAATTATGTGACGAAGATCTTTTTATTGGTTTCGTAGAATTTGAAAGCAAGCTTTGTTCACCTTATCAGGTACTTGACGTCTTGACCCAGATGATAGGAAATGTTCATGTAAATGTTCTAATGTAAGATATAAGATGAAGTATGTAATAGATGAGATTATGACGTACTTATGATCATCTTGTGGAATCTTTGTCAAAGGGCCAACAACTAAATCAAACTTCTCCTTTGTTAAAATAGCACATGCAACATCATCTACTGCAACTGCACTTAAAGAACCCATATCTTCACTGAGAAGTGTCCATTCGCCAAAATAGCTTCCTTCTGTCTTCTCCACCAAGAGGTCTTTACTACTCTCTGTATTCTTGTCCTCTTTATCATTATCGGATTTCAAGCTGCATACATTTGGATTACTTAATAAGTCTGCATCAAAACTAATTCTCACTTGTCCCTTCTGGATAATGTACAATCCAGCAAGGCCTTCATTCTGCAAATATATTCCAGAGAAAATTGTAAGCAGACAAAGAGGTCGAAAAACAGGTTCAAAGAAATATGTTCTCAAGACATCACGTTTACCATATCAACTATTGTCTGCCCAGCTGCAAAGGAAACTTCAGAAAGGGAATCTGCAAGGTGACTCAGCTGTAAGATTGTCAACCTTGAGAGAAGATCCACCGATCGCAGCAACTTCAAAGATGACAAATTAGAAAACTCAGACATCAGAATTCCTCGAAAATCTTCTCTTTTTAGAGCCCACAGTGTCCCATTAGTCACAGCACGCACTGAAGCCTGGAGTGGCTTGTTATACCTGAAGCATAAAAAATCACAAACGAAACCACATTAAGTATCAATTTAACATTGCAACCAAAACCAGCAATGTCCCTTCAAACTAAAATATCCTCTTCTTCTCGGGGAACGGATATAAGAAAGGAAGATGTGAGAGAGAAAAAGAAACTCACATTAGTGCCAGCTCCCCAAAGGATGATAACTTCTCGGCTGTGTACCGCTGCAAAACTCTAGGTACCTCTCCATTCTTTTCTTCCTGCCAGGACAGTATTCAGTCAAGCACCAATCTCAAAGAACCTAAACACTAAAAACTACTTATGAACCAGCAATAATACATTTAAATGACTCTCAAGAAACATAAATTAGGAAATTGAGCTAAAAAAAGGATATTTGATAACAATGGAAAATAGCTTACATGTTCTTAAAAAAAATTTCAAAATCCAAACAAGAGGCTGTAGGCCTCAAAAAGATTGATAACTTTGAAATTTTAAATCAAATGAATACAAACAATACCTGCGTTGCCAGGACTTCAAATTCTCCACTGCCAACAACATAAAAGCAGTCACCATCTCCACCCTGCAAAATTTAACACTAATTACAGTTACTGCTGATTTGAACTCTAATAATAAAAATTAATTGAAAGAATATTGATTCTATCGCTCCTTGTAAGTGAATTTTAAACCCATTCAAACAAGAGTTAAGCATTGTGTACAACACCTCAATATTAACATAAGCAGCCTAACTCATATGCTGCTGTCTCAAAGGAAGAAAAAACGCAACAGAGGAAACTTAACATAGGTCTGTATTTGAAAGACAAATTTCCTCATGCCAAGGTTTTCTACCCAGAGCAGCTACATACAACAATTGTGCTACTACCAGATATCTTTATGCTATTTATATACCTTTTAAGGACATGGATGGAGCACTAACGTTGTCTCCAGGTTAATAATCTTCTAACCGTTTACATGCTTATCTGACCTAATATTTAAAGTATCATATTCAATTACAATTTCTTCCAGATTTTCATCTACTTGTCAGTTAATGTCAACCCTTTTTCACGCTAACATTGGAAGACAACAACAATTGAGTTAAGCATACATCAGAGCTCTAACAAAGTATTAAGTAAAACAAAAAGGCAAGAGAGAGAACAAACCTGTTTGACTACAATGTCCCCTGCTTCAACCTCAACTCTTTGCATGCAATCCAATAAAACATGACACTGAGAGTCAGTCAGTTTCCTGAAGAGGAAATGGTCATGTAAAGCCCGCTCAATATGTGCCTGCAAGTTACGAATATGCTTTTGACGATGATGAAAATTTTGTACCACTTTCAATTATATTGTAAGTACAGAAAGAAAAAAAAAAGAGTATAATAATAGTTTACTTCTTCCTCCCAAGTCTTCCTGTGAGCTGGTGATGGAGGAATCCAAACTTGACCATTCTCCAGTGAGCTCTCAATGGCACGAAGACGTGTGCGCGATAAATCATGTCTGACACGCTGGTTCCTAGAGCTCCAGCCAAAGGTTGAAGGAGACTCTGAACCTGTCACCTCTACAACTTGAGGTACAGGAGGTCGTAAAACAGCACCAGAACTTACCAATTGACTTGCTGCAGTCTGGAGAGAGAGAGAGAAACACAATAACAACAACAGTTCAATGAACATCCATGTGAAACAAATAACCACGTGAGGCAGTCAGATTTGTTTTTCTCTCAATAAAACATGTAAACAAGAAGCTCGCTTACATCAATTAAGCCATTAATATGCACAACTATCACAGTGATATCATCTGTACGAGTTTCATATTGTAGCCATAGTCGATAAGATTCAGCCACAATTGCAGCACAAGCATCACGTGGATCTTTATATTTTGCTACCTGAAAAATAGTAGTATCATAATGAAAAAGACTGATAAAGAATATAAAAGTAATAAAAGAAAAATGAGGCATGACGTTGGTACTAATGTTACAATTGTATGAAACATAAGGATTGAACATCAAGATTTCAGAAAACCAAAATTAATTTTACTAGAATTGGTAAAAGAAAGAGAAGCTTAAAAAATCGCCTATAAATAAATCATTGCTGTCACATATTTAATATGCAAACTAAATCAGATAATTATTAGATAATTAATAATCTTACAGCTTTTTTCCCCATCTAACCCATTTAACATGACCCAACATTACTCTGGATACTAATACAGCAAGTTTTCAAGACTGAGTTTATAAGAAGCAACTAATAAGCCTACATTTGAAAATATATAAGTGTAGGCATTCTATTACTTCAGCATAAATATAAGACATTGAATTCATGCTATTACTCTGACAACCTAAAATCTTTGTACCTTCCAGTACACACACTGCCCATAGGCATTTTGATAAAATTCAGTAAAGGTTAATACTTCATAAATAAAACACAATATCATCAATTAATCATTTTCCTTTCTCGTAATTCTATACATAATGCAACTTATGGTGCAATTTGCATCATCTGTGTCCAACAATTTGGGTCAAGATTCACATTATAATCTTTATTAACATCAACATAGGAAAATAACTGAGTTTCAAGAGTTAAAACAACTAAATCCTCTTTCTAAATTTCAAATGCGTCCAACATCTTTCAGTAAAGAAGAGATTAAAAAGGATACCTTACCATCTCAACGACAGTTTGGCTGGAAAGAAACTCAAAAACCCCATCACTAGCAAGCACAAAGAAAGGATGATCTTTGTTGAGCTCCAAAACAACAATCTCAGGATTCGCAACAACCCCAATTGTCTCAGCAATCGAGTCTCCAATACTCCTCGTAAAGGCAGTCCCTGGATACATCCCATTAGGGACCCACAATCTGGGGGGGTCACCATCATCACCCTCTTCAGTGCCCCAACACTGCACATCGGGATTCTTTAACCCCTCAATTTGGTCCAGTGTCAGCACTCTAGCTCCACAGAGCTTTACTCTCTCCAGCTCATCGGTTCTAAACGGCGTCTGATCAATTGACAAATCCACGGCCACGATTTCCATCCCTCTCCTCTCCGCTAAAACCGCCCTCGAATCGCCAGAATTCGCCACGTATATCGTCCGACCGCGGACCAAAACAGTTATAGCAGTCGTCCCGCTCATGCTATCGTCCATAACATCGGCGTGCAACTGCGAATTCGTCGCTAAATACGCCGCGTGGCACGCCTCAACGGGGTCCACTTGGAACTTAACATTCCTAAGCAAATTCTCACACAGTTTCCTCTTCACGAACTGCGAGCACTGAGCTCCGAACTCGCCGTGACCGTCAAACACTCCAAAAAAGTGATCATTTGGACTGGTCCCAAAAGGCGTGTGAATACAAAAACTATCCTGATTGGCCTTATCGAGCGCATCTGGATAATATCCTCTTTGCGACAAAAACGAATATCTCAGCTCGTACTTAGCCGACGGAACTTTAACGGTTCTTGAACCTTCCGGAGGAAGAAACTGAGACGAGACTCTAGAGAGTCTCGTGATACCGAGCTCGGGGTCACGTGATAGATTCAATTGGTTGATTTGGTCCCCGGTCTCGGCTTCTGGACCGTCCGATGAAGAGGCTGGAGAGAATACGGGAATCTCGTTGGCAGTTCTTGATGTAATTGGTTGAGGCTCTTTGATTCTAATTCTCGCATCTCTTGGCGTGCAAATCTCGCCTATACAAGCTCTTGAATACACACAGCCCATCACTCGAAACTATAAATGTAGACTACAGCAGATTCTGAAATCATTACTCTGAATTTCCTCTGCCTAGAACAGGTAACAACTAACAACTATTTAGAGTTATAATTCGAATCCACTCGACAGAATTTTTTTTTAAATGAAAAACTTTGTAACTGAAACTGTTAATTTAAATACGAATACAAATTTGAATTTGAGTTATCGATCTACTGTTAAACAAAACCGTTACACGAAGAAAATCTTAATAATATCATCAGCTTACTTGAGAATTTTAAATCTCGGGGAAAAAAACGAACTGAGAGTGAGTAGCCGTGGATTACTCGAAATGCGCGAAGATAGAGAAGGCAAGTTATGAGAGTGAGACTGCGATAGGCAGGGGTGCGTGATGCGCAAACTTTAAGAGGGGAGAGGGAGAGTAATGAGTGGAGATGGAAGTTTGAAGGCAAGCGCGTAGGATAAAAGGAGCGTGGCGCGCTGTGGTTTTAGTGGATCAGGATTCAGATACAGGGCCGTGGTAGATCGATCTGAAGACGTATTATTAGTGCATGTGTGCAAGGTCAGAGCCTCAGCTTTTCTGGCCATTGCCTATTCCCACGCGCTCTATTAGGCGTGGAGTTTAGTTTCTCGTGCTGCGTCTGAGGTGATGTATTTACCACGCCGTCATTTAGGTGGCTCGCATTACGCTAGTTACCAATTTTACGTTCCAATTTGACAAAATCATCCCTTTGGGATTATACGGTTACGTTTCAGTAGAGGTAATTTTGCAATAACTAATGTTATAGGTAAGAATTTAAAATGTTTGTATCCAACCGACGGTCTTTCATTGCGGATAAATATTATATAATTATTATATTAATAAAGAGTGCAAAACTAATAAATTATCTAATTTTTACTATCAAAATATATTTTTATCAATCTAGCTTTCACACTCTTATCTTAAAATTCAAATGCATTCTATCACTAGCAATTATGCCTTTAATTAATTTATAAATTTTTTTTAGTATTTATTTTTTTGAAAAATAATTTTTTTCATGTACTGTTTAGTATCTGACAATAAATATAAGTAAAAAATAATATGAAAACAAAATTATTAAAAATAAGAATAATGCTATATGTTTAAATTATATATCAAATAATTATTGGTGCACTTCCTCTTAATTTTGCAATGAAGATTCGAACCCAATAAGTAATAAGGACTTGGGCATGAACTTGAAAACCTCCTATTTGAGATGGTATTTATAAATACATAATTAATTTAAATATATTATTTATTTATTTATTTGTCCATATTCATCTAGCCGAAATAACTAAAAATTCCACAATTCATTTTAGGGGCTCTTTAAGATTGGTGTATTCTTTTTTATGCTCTTATATCAAAGGCTGCTATTATAGCAACAACATAAATAAGAGCCGAAATAAGATTAATTTAAAACCTCTAATTATTTCTGTTAGACATTATAAAAAAAAAAACAATGTATTCTACCACTAGAAATAAGAAGAATCTATCATGTCTTCAGTTAACTTTAATGTAAATCATGTAGATTTTATGGGAATGAATTATTTGATAATTTTAAGAAAAGTGAAAAGGAAAATTGCAAAATTTAAAACAATGTGATTGTGTTGATGAAAAAATAAGAGAAACTTTTGAAAATAGGCAAATTTGAGGAGGTCTTAATTTTTTTAGCCTCCATTTGAAAATTTTATTTTTTTTAACCAAACCAATTAATTTTATATGAAAATACCCTTTCAATATATATTACTTGACCAACAAAAAAAATATATTCACTCACTCTGACTTTTTTCTAGCAAAAACTGTGCCAAAAACATGAAAAAGAGTCCTGCCATCATTTGAACAAAATATTCACCGGAATATTTACTTTTTTACATATAAAAAGATACGGATTTATTTTTTAAATGATCATTTATATTGTAATATAATGCGAGGATGTGTTGTAATTTTTAATTTGAATATATATTTGTTGAAAACATATATTGAATTGTTGAAAAAAAATTTGTGTGTAAAAGAAACACATTGATTTCAAGGTGGGAAAATGAAAAAAAAACAATAAAATTTTAGAATCTTATCATGTCATATAAATGGCGTGATAAAATTTACATGGAACGATAAAATTTATAGTACAATAGGTTTACATGGCGTGATAAGATTTACACAATTTGATAAGATTTTATTGCGCCATTTACATGAATCTTTGAGTTTTGATCAAAATTTTAAATGGGTTGTCTTTTATTATTATTTTTAATTAAGGGATTTGTTTGCTCTTCAAATGCCCGGATTCTCAAAATCTAAAATAGTTTTTGTTACAAAAAAATCGGGATGTTGATATTTAATTTATTATTAGTGTCAACTTTTAATTATTTAATCAAATTAATATAAGGATTTGTTATGCGTGGTGAAAAGTTTCGTAATATTTTGAAGAAAAAACAAAGAAGATTTTAGGTTATTGTAATTGGAGTTTGTTATAATCTTAATTAAAATAATAATAACACAGTTTGAATTAGACTCGTTATTGTTTAAGAGGATGAATTTTTTAAGAGTTTGTGAGAGATAAAGATGAGTGGTTTGAGAGAGAGATAAATAAAGACAATATTATGGTCCAAAATAAATAGATTTAGCTAAAATATAATTAATAATTTAAATTGAAGGTTAAAAAAAATTAAAATCCCTAAAAAAAGAGCTATTTTAAAAAAATTTCTAAAAAAAAATCAGTACATGAAAATCGGGTAAGTGTAAAGAAGTTACAAGTCTTAAAAGCGTAATATAATTATAATAATTCAATCAAAAAGTAGGGTGGGCACTGGCCGAATATATTTGTATATAATCATTGTTTTGTAATAGCAAGCTTCAATGTTCACCCAACAAGAAGAGATTGAGAGCGGCACCCACGTTCGCTCATTATCATCTTCTTGACTTTATTAAGTGTCCCTTGTCATTAACAAGTTTACGCTCTCACCCTCAGACTCTCAGGCTCAGGCTCAGGCTCAGGCTCAGGCTCAGGTCTCTCTAACCCTGATTATAACTCAAAACTCATCATGAGTTGCTTTGTACGAACTAATTGTTCGCTCTATAAAATAAAAAAGTCTACATCAATGACCTTGTCATGGTTCCTACTCATGCTTTATCTCTTTAACGCAAACGCAATGGTCCATGCTTATCTATTAAAAAAGTGCTTAATCTCCCCGCTTAATAATTCTATCTTTTTCTCTTTCAAAAAAAAAATATTTATTTTCTTTTTTTTAAATAAAAATTGTTTTTATCATTTTGTCCTCATCCTCTTGGTCGTAGTCGACCTTTTTTTCTTACTATAATTAAATAACAGTTCAAATAAAAAAAATCGTTCCTATTTAAGTAAAAACAATCATTTGTCATTTTACTGGACAATATTGTAAACACTTTTATATATTTTATATTTTTATTAAATATTTTTTATGATAAATATAAATTTTAATATATTTTTTATTAATAAATCTTAATATAAAACTCTATTTCATTGATAAATATAAATCTTAATATATTTTTATTAATAAATCTTAATATATAACTCTATTTCATTGATAAATTTAGAGTTTTTAAAAAAAATTTAATATATAATTCAATTTTCATATTACAGAGGTGGGATCGTTATTGAATAAAAACCGAACAAATTGGGAATAAGTTTGATACATTAATGATATAACGGGGCATTAGAATAATGTTTTAAATTTGAGGGAGAGATCAAAGGTAAAATCATTGGTCACTTTGAAGATCATCTCATGTGATATTGTGAAGGACTTCGCATGCTTGGCGTTTCATAATACAGATATATTCCTACAAAATTGACACCCATAATTACTCGGTTAACACTTTTTTCAGGAAGTGATTGGAACGCGCCATTAAGATTGGGGGTGAGCATTTGGCCACCTAATTCTTTGAAGAAGGAAAGCAAATATGCAAATTCATAGGTCACATCAACTTTACACTATGCTTGGCCACAACCGCTACTGCCTACTTTATGGCACCGCCAGTCACCTCACTCACCACCATGGATGTTGTCTACGTGAGTTGTCAGTTATTGATTGGCAAGTCGAACACCTCACTATTTTTTCAAAAAGGCAAAGGATTAGGTCACATTTGTTCTGAAGCTTTATATGGGGAACACGAGGATCTTCGTTTTAATTAATACAACTGACAAGAACAGAACCCAAGATAGCATGGACTTGTGGATTCGAACCACGACCGCCCACCTTCTGATGACCTCGGGTTGCACTTAATGGCTTCTTTTTGTTGCCTAAACAGCTGAACTTGCTGCCTCTGCAATGGTAACAAATGACAATAGAAGCATGCGAGGACAAAATTGTGAAGGCCTTGGATACTAATAATGATGTGGTCAATAGACACAAGATTTTTTTATTTCATATGGGGCATAGAGTAAGACTATAGGGCTGACAGCCGTTGATGTTGTTGCATTAATATGAGAATCATAGTCTTAACATATTTATACAAATAAAATATGTCTTCTCTTTTTTCTCTAGGTTTATTATTGCAGTGATAATAATGTAATACATTTAGTTTTGCAGCATAAAGATCGTACAATCTCATGTGCTCTAGTTAGAAATAGGTGGAGTGTATTTAGTAGGACTCTAGCTTTAACTGTATCAACCAGAGGCCGTCTTTTCGAAAAGGGAATATTGGCCCAACTAAAAATAGGCCCACCAGAAACAAGTTTGGAGAATAGAGGACCTCGGTTGTGGACAAACATAACGCCTCCCACTTGATACTGGAGAGGGCCAAAGGAAGGCTCTCGTGAACCACGTCACTACAATCGTATGGCAATTGGAATAAAATAAAGAAAAAGGGAAGCTCAAAGAATCGGTTTTATTTTGCATCTTCTTAGTTCGTACAACACGGAAAGCACGCAACAGATTTCACACTTATTATTTTATCGAGTCTGATCATTTTTTTTCACAGTTAGAATAGGGACAAGAAAAAAAAAATTGCTAAAAGAAAACTTATCGCAACCACACTCACTCACTGTGTTTTTCTTTTACTCTCCCTTTCTTTCTTCTCGGTTGTTTCTTCATTTGTTAGACCGTACATACCATAGACAGAAAAAACAAACACAGACGGACTCATCAGGGACAGAGCGAGTGAGTGAGTGAGTGGTGACGCGAGAGATATGGTAAGGATAATATCAATGGCGTCCTCAATAAGGCCGACTCTTTCCTCGTTCCGAGTCTCGTCTAGCTCTTCTCGCTTAGCGGTTCCTCGCTCCTCCTCCTTTAATCCTTCTTGCCAGCTTGTTTACTCTCACCTAGCCAGCGGTAAGATATATTATAACATCTAGATTTTGTTTCTTCACTTATTTATTTTAAAATCGGATCTAATTTTATGCGTTTACAGTGGCTGACCATAGAATTTTTCCCTTTTTACCCCGAATATTGAAACTATTATTCAGGTTCCTGTAAGAAACTTAAACTGATTTAGCAGAGTTAGGTTTCACGGCGTTATTATTGTTAATAATGTACATTTGACTCGAGATTCGATATTCTTTGTAAAAAGTTTTTAATAGAATCTTTTAACTTAATAATAAATTAAATTATGGTTGAAGCATTATGAAAATTATATGTTTCTTGGATGAGCTTTTGAATTGATAGGATGGCAGGATCGAATGATTTTTTTCCCCTTTTTGTCATTAATGATACTTGATTGATTATTCAGCTGTGCCACAGTCGCAATTATTTGGTTTTAAAGTTTCTAAACCCTTAAGAGGAGATGTCAATAACATTGGAGTGGCCTCAGCTGGGAATGTGGCACAGGCAAGCACAAGTGCTGCTCGAGAAAATGCCCTAGAATGGGTCAAGAAAGACAAAAGAAGAATGCTTCATGTTGTTTATCGTGTTGGAGATTTGGACAGGACAATAAAGTATGTGTCTTTAATTTAATTTTGATTAGCCCTGTTAAATCTTATGAATAAGCTTGCGTTCCTAACAATGATTATTTTTTAACAATGAGAATCTTAGGACCAATAATATTTTATCTCCACTGCAGATTCTACACTGAGTGCCTAGGAATGAAGTTGCTAAGGAAACGTGACATACCAGAGGAGAGATATACAAATGCATTTCTTGGATATGGGCCAGAAGATTCTCACTTTGTTATTGAACTCACTTACAGTATGCTATCTGACTGCTTCTTAGTTTGCTAAACTCTGAAACAGGAGAACTTTGAATAAACCTTGGGTGGAAATACTAAGATAGTAAAATAATTGGTATAGGCATACTCAATAGTAGCTGTTTCTACAACTTGTGCAAACATTTTGTTTTTTATATTAATATTGATTAAGTGATGTGTCAGATTATGGAGTTGACAATTATGATATTGGGTCTGGATTTGGCCATTTTGGGATTGCTGTTGAGGATGTAAGTTCCTAGTGCTAATATATTTTTTTTCCATTTTATACGTATTCCTTTAGGCTTGCAATGAATTTTTTAAGGTTTTTGTGTAGCATCTTATATCTAGGCTTCGTATTATTATGCCAATTTTTTTTGCATTTGGTTCTTTAGACTGCCTGCTGGTTGACTGTTAAAAGATTGAAACTTGCATGGTATTCTGACTAGGTTGCCAAGACTGTGGAACTCATAAAGGCCAAAGGTGGCAAAGTCACCCGAGAACCTGGTCCTGTCAAAGGTGGCAGTACTGTGATTGCATTTATTGAAGATCCTGATGGTTACAAATTTGAACTATTAGAAAGAGGGCCTACACCAGAGCCCTTGTGTCAAGTAATGCTTCGTGTTGGTGATCTTGATCGCTCCATCAATTTTTACGAGAAGGTCAGTGTCGTTAAGCGGATGATTGGGCATTTATAATCTATTGAGATCTGTCTTTTATGCTGATGTGAATGATTTTTCTTTTCATGTATATTTTTTGTCTTCAGGCCTTTGGAATGGAGCTTCTTCGCAAAAGAGATAATCCAGAATACAAGGTAACTTGACATCCTTAACTCGTGCAGTGGGTTGTACTACATTTCGTTTATCACTGTGTTATTCTTTTGTAATCAAAAGATTGTTGGACCCATAGAGTATGTTGGCTGTATTTTGGGGAATAGGAGATTTTTTTATGATCTTGAACTTGAATCTTCATTTTCAAAACCTAGGGTTATAGCTTGGCTTAGAAGAGCTAACTTATCTAATCAATAATGATTAGGGACAGGACCTAGAAGCGTTCATTCGTTCAGTTATTGTTAAATAAGCCAAGACTAATTCTGAATGCATATTCTCTCAAAGAAAAAAAAAAAAATCTTTTCTTCACACCCTTGTTCATTTGATCTATTACTGCCCCTTCTCATTCTACTTTGAGCACCTCCCTCAAAGAGAACTTTATTCTCATTAATTTATTAGTGGCTTTACAAATATATATTTTAATCTCAGTTTCATTTTAGATTTATACCACTTTACAACTCTGAACGTCAGAATATTTCTACTGTGCCATCTTTCTTAATCTTTCAGTTGTTTGCCATAGGTTGCCCATCTTTTTTTAAGTTTTTTTTTTCTTTTTTCAATTTAAAACTGCTCCAACAGACATGTGAGCCTTTTGGAAATGTTGTATATGTGCATCTCTACCTTGCTGGCTTAAACTTGCTGTCATCTCTTTTCAGTATACAATAGCCATGATGGGCTACGGTCCTGAAGATAAAAATGCTGTGCTTGAGCTGACTTACAACTATGGGGTGACTGATTATGATAAAGGAAATGCTTACGCTCAGGTCTCTTCTACTTTTTCTCCTTGAACATGTTAAGGGTGAATATTTTGCATTATGCAAGATATTGAACTGTGCATTGCATCATGCGTGTTGTCTTTTATTTATTTTTTGAAGTAGTTAAACTCTATTTTTACTACTCTTCACAGCATTGGTATATTGGTTTTGCATCATATTAATCTACCTTATTGGATAAATTGGACACCTACTTCTTTGTC
This sequence comes from Ailanthus altissimus, assembly GCA_946807835.1. NCBI lineage: Eukaryota > Viridiplantae > Streptophyta > Magnoliopsida > Sapindales > Simaroubaceae > Ailanthus > Ailanthus altissimus. The sequence continues at coordinate 26,643,872 of OX327689.1, forward strand.
TTGGCAGATTGCAATAGGCACAGATGATGTTTACCAAACTGCAGAAGCAATTAAGCTCTTTGGTGGGAAAATTACCCGGGAACCTGGCCCATTACCTGGTATCAACACCAGGATTACTGCATGCTTGGATCCTGACGGTTGGAAAACGGTATGCACATTAAAGAAATAACAATTTTATGCTTGTGCTTTAGAAGTTGGATGAGTGACTGATAAAGTAATCCCGTGGTTGCACTTGTGACCTACTTGCTAGAATTTTTTAGACTAGTGAAATTTGATATAAATATTCATAAGGAACATTATAAATAGACAGTACCTTCTAAGTTCTAAGAGAGACCGGACACTTTCTTTTCAATTCTGTTGTGAATTATTATTTGAGTGTCATACCAATGTGTCATACCGGATCTGGTATGCTAATAGTGTTTAAACATGCACGCACATGCACACGTACACACACTTTCAAGTACGCTCTCTTTTGTAGATTCTTATACTTGATTGATTTTCCTTCTCTGAGAGAGGATTATATGGCGGCTGCTTTATATTTTTTAATGTGATTTTGAGATTCATTTGCTTAGACACTTGATTGATTGTGCAGGTTTTTGTTGATAATGTTGATTTTCTCAAGGAATTGGAATGAATAAGTTTTAGGACCATCATCTTACCAAGCTTACAACAGTGAAATCATCTCAATCTGGGCCAAAAAGATTCTTCAATGAAGTTCCCCTCATATTGTATCCATTCTCATTTTGTTTATATCGTTATAGTATCGTCCACAGATAATTGCAATAAAAATCCTTGATGTACCTAAGCTAATAAAGTGTGAGGTATTGATTTGCCTATTCAATCGTTCTTCTGCTTTTGTTCAAATGGAAAATCTTACTTGCAAAACGTTTGAAGAAGCTGACTGTTAACATCCAGAATGATGCCACAAACGGAAAAAAAGGTGTATTAGACAAGAAAATTGTTTTCAAGCCCTCGTTATATTATAGTCTGAAATTTGTCATCCAAAGAAACTTTGTTAGAAATCTTTACTAAAAGGACGTCTACCGTAAAACTTGTATGACACTGGCTGCAAGACTGCATAATTAAGTCAACATCACCGGTTGCGGTCTAGCCGATTGGCAGTTCTATCTAACTTCAACCTGTGGCTACATGTAATTAATGAACTCTAATTTGGGTTGTGTTTGCTACTCAATCTACTGTCATTTGTTGTATGGTACAGTTTTTTCGCCTTCACTGTTACATGATCCCACGTTTTCAATTTAAGTTTTTCGTTACAGCAGGTTGCATATTTTATAAATGCCGACATAATAAATCGGGCCACGTAATAGAAAATTTAAGACAATAAATAAAAGAAGTGGGTTACGTAGAAGTAATAGAAAATGTGAAACACAATAGTATTGTTGCACTTGACCCTTTTGGACCTATCCACTAGTAGCGTAAGATTAGCGCATAATTGGGGGACATGGAAACTCTTTTTTTGACCTAAAACAGACACGAGTGGAGTATCATCAGAAGCGGGCAGGCCCATTTTCTTTGGCGGAGTCACTATTAATTAATTCATTTGTATTTAATTCTAGCTGCAAGTAGGTAGTAGTATATATTCTAAAGAGAGAAATAAAACCCTAATTACCGTTTGCTTGCAACAAGAGGAGAACATGGAGAAGCATCATAACAAAGTTGAAGAGGAGAACGGTGAGGGTGAGGGTGAGGGTCAAGATCAAGCTGAAGTTCAACAACAACGACAAGTGAATAAGAGAAAGCGCAAAGACGTTTTCCCCTTCGGCAACTACAGAAACTACTACGGTTATCGTGTAATTATATTCTTTCCCAATTTTTCTTTTTTGTTATTCTTCTTCTTAGAAATTTAGAAGTTACTAATTGGCCTTTTATGTAATTTCAGATTGGTGAGGGCTTGGACGAAGATCCTCGTCTTAAGGTGTTTAAGAAAGAATGGTTTCAAGGCAAAGATTGTCTCGACATTGGCTGCAATTGTGGCATTATCACCATTCAAATTGGTACTTTAAGTATTGCCACTTCATTGTTTTATTTATTTACTTATTATTATTATTATTATTATTGAGTTTGCCTTGTTGAATTCCAATCTCTTACAAACTGTCCAACTTAGAATTCCAAGTTTTTTTTTTTCTTCCCGAAGCAACGAATATCATCTTGATAATGACTATGATTCTCTTTGTTTTTTTCTGCAGCAAAAAAATTTCACTGCCGAAGCATCCTTGGAATTGACATTGACTCTAGTAAGATTCTTTTACCCTCTTTAATTTTTGTTTGTATAAATTGAAATAATTCATAATTTATTTATTTGTTTGTGTTCTAATTGATATCTGAGTTAAATTGACATTATACTTTTAATTGATAATGCCTTAAGTGCATATATGTACTCTTAACATATTAGTGATTAGTGCCCTAAAAATTGCTGCTATTGTACTTTTTACCCAACACAGTAGTACTCCATATCTAGTTAAATATGGAGTTCTCCATTTGAAGTTTAAAGATGTTTAGTGTCTCTTCTTTTGTATTGCAGATCGAGTTGAGGATGCCTATTGGCACCTTAGGAAAACTGTGAAAATGGAACAAGACGAGAGAAAACGGAAAACTGTGAAAATGGAACAAGATGAGAGAAAACTTGCAAAGGCTTCCAAACTGGAGTTTGCAGAGAAAGCAGATGGTTCAAAGCACGATGCAACTGCTAGAAATGTAGAGAAGAAGGATATTTCTAGGAATCATTCTCCTCATGCAAAAAGAGATCTCTTTGACATAGTTTCTTTCCGAAAAGAAAATTTTGTACACAGTCAGCATCCACCAGAAAAGCACTATGATGCTATTCTTTGGTAAGCTTTTTTTTTTCCTTGTTCTTTATTACCTCTAATGAAAATTGTTTTACTTGTGAGAGAGAGGAGTAATAAATAATGTACCAACAATTGAAGTTAGATTTTGTAGATATGCTTTTGTTGAAAATAAAGGATGGAGAAATTTTCCGACAAACGTATATGCAGCTACAAAAAACTATTCTTCTTCTCTCTTTCTCTCTCTTCCTAATTGATTGGCACTAGAGAATCTTCTGCAGCCTCTGTGTAAAACTAGAATGAGTAGAAAATCCTTCTATGGTAGGTTAGTGTACCTACTTAGTGTTTTTTTTTCTAGATTCAACTAAACTAAACCATAAGGGGTATATTGGGGGGAAGTGTTTCAAAATTTTGTTGAGGTTGTTGGGGGTTTGCTGATGTAGCAAGTCAAGTGGGCCCTAAGCTGTCAAGTTTGTTACTGCAGTTAAAACTGTGCAGTAACTGGAATGCAGAGTATATATAGCAACCAATGGCTGATTTAGAAGCACTATTCGTGATTCTGAGTGTGTAGTTTATCATTTTGAGAGATTTAAGAGGCTATAGAAAGCTTGTAATGTCCTCTTTGTAATATCTCCATTGTTGATTAATAAAGATTCAAGTTTGAGGCTGCATTGATTCTGGATGTAGGAAACTTGCCGAACCACGTAAATAGAGTGTTCTTGATTTCTTGTTTTTGCAATTTCTTTAAACTCTTGCCTTTTGATTATCAAATTGTTCTCGAGTTGATTAAGCTTTGATTTGAAGATGAAAGAGAGTAGTTTCCTTGTCATCAATCTTGTATTGGGTTAACAAACTTGTATCAGAGTTTTGTGTTGTGATGGGGACCTTTCCAAAGGCAGAAGTCACCATCTTTAATGGTGATTCTGACATTCTTGTATGGAAATTCAAGATGAAAGCAGTACTGATCTCTCAACGGCTTGAAGTAACCATTGATGGATATCCATATGGTGAAGAAGATGATGCTTTTGATGCTGGTGATGATTAGAAGCCTGTAATCTCATCTTCTAAGTCAAAGACAGTAAAGGATCCAAAAGAAGCTTTAAAGATCCAAAAAGAAAGGGGTCAGCTTGATAAGAAGGTTCACAATGCAATTGTGTTGTGTCTTAGGAATAAAGTAATTTGAGAAGTTACAAAAGAAACTCCTACCAGGGGCCTTGGGAATAAGTTTGATGCTTTGTTTATAACCAACTTTTTTAGCTAACAAGCTATACATGAAGAAGAAGCTTTATACGTTGCCAATGGATGAAGGTGCCTATGTCAAAGAGCACATGGACCACTTTAATAGATCATTCTTGATCTCGAGAACATAGGGGTAAGAATTGCTGATGAAAATCATGCAATATCCCTGTTAAACTCTTTGCCTGATTCCTATGAGCATTTGGTGGATACATTGATGTATGGAAAAGAAACACTGACAATGGAAGATGTCAAGGTTGCATGGAACTCCAAACAGATCCAGAAAAGGGGTTTAGATAAAGACTCAGGTGCTGGTGATGCTTTGACGGTATACAGGAGATCAGAGAAAAGAGATGGGAAGAACAAGGGCAAGAAGAAAGGTAGATCTCAGTCAAAGGGAAAGAAAAGAAAATGTTAGAAGTGCCATAAAGAAAGCCACTTCATTGAAGATTGTCCAGAGTGGAAAAAAGATAAACAATAGCAGCACGAAGTTGATGGAGATGTAATTATTGCATTAGATGATAGTGCTGAACCAGTAGACACATATGCTTTAGGATATGAGTGCAGATCTTCTAATTGCCACCAACAACAAAACTGAAGGTGAGTGGGTCTTGGACATAGGCTGCTCACTTCATATGTGTCCAAATCTCCATATGTTTGTTTCTTTGAATTATATTGATTGTGGAAATATTCTGTTAGGGAACAATCTTACTTGTAGGATTGTTGGTATTGAAAGTATAAGGCTCAAATTGAGTGATGGTATCAGGTCAGATATGTGCCTGAGTTAAAAAGAAACCTGATTTCTTTGGGCATGTATGACAAATTAGGGTGTTCATTTAAGGCTGAAAAGGGAACTTTGAAAGTTATAAAGGGCTCCATGGTGTTAATGGAAGGAAAGATGAATAATGAAATGTATATCTTGCAAGGAACTGCACTTGTTGGAAAAGCAGGAGTTGTAAATAGTTACAGAAACGGATAAAACCAAACTACGGCACCTAAGAATGGGATATATGAGTCTTAGGGGTCTAAATGAATTAAGCAAAAGTTATTAGGGAATGATAAGATTAGCTCACTAGAATTCTTTGAGTGTCTTGGGAAAAACCAGTAATTGAAGTTTGCAAAAGTTGTGCATAGAACAAAGACACAATTGACAACATTCATTCAAATTTGTGGGGGTTGACAGAAGTTCCATCCCATCGTGGAGCTAATACTTCACAACCGTAATTGATGACTATTTCAGAAAATTTTGGCTGTATGTTTTAAACTCTAAAGACCAAGTTTTTGAAAAGTTCGAAGCTTGGAAGACACTCATTGGGAACCAGACTGGTAAAAAGGTAGAGGTTGAGAACAGATAATGGATTAGAGTTTTGCAAGTGGTGAATTTGAATCCTATTGTGAACAAAATAGGATTGTGAGCATAAGACTGTGAGACACACTCCTCGGGAAAATGGCTTGGCTGAGAGAATGAACAAAATTCTAATGGAGAGAGTAAGATGTATGTTGTTCAATGCCAAGCTACAAAAACAGTTCTGAGTAGAAGCTATTACCACAACAGCTTATCTAGTGAATAGAAGCCCCTTAACTGATATTGACTTAAAAACTCTAGTAGAAGAGTGGTTTGGCCACCCTCTTGATCTGAGTTCCATATGAGTGTTTGGCTGCCCTGCTTATGCACACATTAAACAAGGGAAACTAGAGCTTAGAGTTTTAAAGGGTATCTTTGTTGGATACCTTTGTGGAGTTAAAGGTTATAAGTTATGGTGCAGTGATCTCAGGCTTCCCAAGTGCATCATATACAGAGATGTGATCTTTAATGAAGAGATTATATTGAAATCTCAGTGTGAACTAGCAGCATCAGTACAAGACTTAAAAGAGAAAACTAAGACTGAAACTGTCTAGGTGGAGATTCCAATAGCAAACTTGAAAGAGAAGATCTTGAAAATGATGCAACTGACCAAGAAAAGTCATTGACTTTGATGACTATCAGTTAGCAATGTATAGGAAGAAAAGAGAAACCAGATCACCCATCAGATATGGCTATGCTGATTTGATAGACTATGCTCTAGTAACAACTGATATAGTGGCTGGAATGAGCTAAATAACTATACAGAAGCGATGAACAACATTCAAAGCAGAAATTGCATCCCTCATGAAATATAAACTTGGAGATTGGTGAAAAAACCTGAAGGTAGAAGGATTGTAGGCTGCAAATGGGGTTACAAATTAAAAAAGGGTGTAAATGGAGTTGAACCAGCAAGGTTCAAACCAGACTTGTAGCTAAGGGATACACACAAAATGAGGGAGTTGAATATAATGAAATCTTCTCCTAAATTGTCAAACATAGCTCCATAAAAGTGTTGTTATCCCTAGTAACATCATTTGATCTAGAACTTGATCAAATGGATGTTAAAACAACATTCTTACATGGAGATCTTGATGAGGAGATATTTATGTAGCAACCTGAAGTCTTTGTGGAGCCTAGAATAGAGAATCGTGTATGCTTGCTACAAAAAAGCCTTTATGGTCTCAAATAATCCCCTAGACAATTGTATAGGAGGTTTGATGACTTTATGATAAGGCATGAAGATGTGAGAAGAAATCATGACTCTTGTGTATATTACATAAACTTAGCATTTGGTGGATACATCTGCTTACTGCTTTATGTGAGTGATATGCTCATTGCATGTTATGAGAAGAATGAGAGAGTAAGGCTGAAGGGTCAGTTAAGTTCTATGAGTTTGAAATAATGGACTTAAGAGGAGCTAAACAGATTTAGGGAATGTAGCTTTGTCAAAAATAGATTAGCAGGCACTTTGTTTCTTAATCAAACGGAGTACATTAAAAGGGTGATCAAAAGTTTAGGATGAGCAAGGCCAAACCTATAGCAATCTACCCCTTTAAGGGACACATTGCCTTGTGTGCGTTAGGCCCTTGGGTGGCTGACCCATGTGAGCTAAACCCCTAGGGTTGCAAGGCATACGTGCGCTATCTGCAGGCCAGTCAGGCAATGTGGGATATTGGCACTTGATCTCATCTCATCCATCTTGGTCTTGCTGTTTATGGCTTTTGAAATCTTGGATCTTAGGTGTTACAATCTACTATCTTAAGGGACACACGCCTCGTGTGCGCTAGGCCCTTGGGGACACATGGTTGACCCATGTGGGCTAAACCCCAAGGTTTGCATGGCATGTGTACGCTATCTGTAGCCTAGATTGTAGACTCATTGGCCCATACCGCAAGGTAAGTCTAGTTCTGATACCATTTGTAATAATCCACTCCCACACAGTATGATATTGTTCGCTGTGAGCGTAGTTCCGCACAGCTTTGTTCTTGGGCTCCCCAAAAGGCCTCATACTGATTGAAAAGGGGTTCTACATATATAGCGCAAAATCTATTTTGAATCAGATGATGTAGAATTTTGGCACCTGACCCTCATCTCATCCATCTTGGCTCTACTATCTATGGCCTTAGGAATCTTGAATCTTGGGTGTTACAAGAATTGTGCCTCACCCCTACATGTTTTTGTGCTGCATTATCTGTGCAGTCAAATGTTTTGGGCCATCTCCTTTTTCTCTTTGTCCCTCATTTGGCATTCTAGCTCCTCAAGTTTTTTATTTCTGGATTTAAAAGATCCTGAATCACTAATTCACTTTATGTGGATGAGTTAATCTCATTTATTAATTGAATTATTTTGCTTCAGTTTGTAATTTTTCTATATGCATTTTGGTTATTGTAGTTCAAATAATTCATTTATTTATTTTTAAATAATGTAAGAATCCATCTGATGTACTGTCCATCAACAACTACAAGCTCTTGTTAATGATTAATATTTGGTTAACCATAATATGGTATTCATATGGTGGAATGTATTTGTCTTCTGCAATGCAGTTTGAGCGTAACAAAATGGATACATTTGAACTGGGGTGATGATGGATTGATTACTTTATTTACAAGGATATGGAGACTTCTTCATCCGGTAATTATTAACCCTAATGTCCTGGTAAAACATATTTTCTTGTTCTCAACTTGTTCTGTGTTTTCATACACTAACGATTGTCATTTTATGTATCATTTCTTGTTATCGTATGAAATGACCTTGTGAACTGTGTACTGAGAATTCATCCAATCTTGAGCAGGGAGGCATTTTTGTGCTGGAACCTCAACCTTGGCAATCATATGAAAGGAATCGCCGTGTGTCTGAGGTATTAATTCTTTTGCAGTGTCCTTTTTCCTTCATTTTTCCAGTAAATAATTGTGATCTTGCAATCACAGTACATACATTTTTGATAATCAATAGTTCAATCAGTAAGGTCACTGGAAACGTCTACTGTGAAATGCAAATGAATGATTCAGTTGTTATTTTCATTGGGAACATTGTTACAGAAACCTTCCAAACTATAGTTTGCCCTTCAGGCTCTACTACAAGCCTGTTTATAGATCTCTAAAATAATAGATTTCAAATATTGGATATAAGACTTCCACTTTTCAAAGTGTTTTTGTTAATACTAAGGTCAAACATTATCTACTTTTGTAGGCCACAGCAACAAATTTTCGAAATATTAAGTTACGTCCGGAGCAGTTCCAGGAAATTCTTCTGGACAAGGTATCTGTTATGTTTTGTTTCTCTTAGCAGTCATGAGGCATGAGGATGGTGATGTGAAATAGTAGTTGCATGTTGTAAAAGTTTTGGGTTAAAATCCTCGATGATTGATGTTTTGCAGATTGGATTTAGAAATGTAGAAGACATCAGTTCTGAAGGTTTATCAGGCAGCAAAACTGGATTCAACAGACCGATTTTTTTATTCCGCAAATGACTCACCTAGTAAAGTGACTGCTTCCTTGCGACTCCTAGTAAATGAAGCTAAATTTCTTTCCCTTTTAAGGTAGTGTGCAAATTTTTTGGAGTTACAGTTGTCAAAATGCTGTTGCTAACTATTTCCAGTTATACAACAGGGAAGATATAAATCTTGATGATCATTGCTGGTGCCTCAAATGGAGCAGGCTATCCGCTTGTGATTTTGCTCTGTTAGGAATGGGGTTAGCATCTTTCCAAAGTTGAATGTATACTGTTCTAGAGTTTGGTAAAACAATGAGATGAAGGTAACTAGTGCAGCAATTGCAGTGTTATGTTAATGCTAACACCCAGCATATTTATCTCACTCTGTCAAGTGAATTCAAACTGGCAGTTACAAGTAAATTTTGCTCCTGTATTTATCATCGTTTTTTCTTATCCCGTTATGTAACTGCTTCATCATTTTCTTGAGGTTTGCAATGTTATTTATTCACAGCTTAGTCAATGCATCTAAATTGGTCTTTTTGACACGGTTAGTGTCAATATCCTCGGTTGTGTATTTAAATTACAATAATGTAGAGAGAATTATCAATTCTATGCTGTGATTTCTTTGGATCATTCGTTAAGGTGCAATTTGTATGTTACCCTAGTTCAATTGAAGCATTTTAGTAAGATTCGAACTGTATCGAAAATAACAGGAAAAAAGAATATAGTGTCCCATCAGTTATTTTATTCTGGAAAACGAACACCAATTGTTTTAGGGTCAAGTTGGCCCCACTGCCATTGGAGGATTGCCTCGGATATTCGTTGTTGGAAATGCAATCTTGATATATATGTGCAGGTGAGAGAGATGCAAGTAAAAAAGATGTTGAAGAGGCCATCGCACTTCATTTACGTCATAATTCTCTTCCTCTTTTCTTGAGAGATGATACTTTAAATAGAAGCGTTAGAAACACTTTGATGGAACTAGAAATTCGAGCACACCCCGCAACCTTTTAAAATCCAATACTTGGTTTCTTTTGAAGTCACTGAGCAGAATGGAATTTGATGGAACTAGAAAAACATGGAGAAGCCAAAGCTTTTGTATAATGGTAAAACAGCAGTATATATTATTTGAACATTCTAGCCATCCCAATACGATTGTGGCCATCCATTGATGCCCTGAGATAACAAGGTTCAGAGATCCAAATATCTGGTCATGGAAACAATGAGCAAACACTCCCCTAATATCTATAAACGGTTCTGTTAATAAGCCTGATGCTGAATCTTCATTTCACATCAAGAGGATGCTTGTGATATAATCTGACGAGGAGCGATGTCAATGAATTATTCTTGAATGAGGAGCAACTAAGAAACTCCAGTGTACAAAACCAGCAGTTTTGCTGGCTCTGAGTCGTGGCCATCTTCAAGGATTTAAAGAGGAGACAAGACTTTCAATAGCGAGTACAGTATCAGCTTTTCTTTTCTTGTTCAGCTCTAGTTATTTTACCGTCTTCTTATCATATCTAAATGAATTTTAGATTATTGGTGTCCATTCACGTGGCTATAATTCTTCAGTAATTATCTGTACTTTCATCGTTGTTTTACCTTCCGTTGCCATTTTCTTTCTCGTCTAAGTTATTCTGGTGGACTCACTTTGACGTACGGTTCATATCTCATTGAGATATATATAGGAACATCACAAAATAAAGAATTAATCTAATCAAATCAAATCAAAGCAAAGGGATTAAGAAAAATAAAAGAGTAAGACACGTAACCCTCTCCATCATTGAGAAGGGAGCTACATTTCATTTTTATTCCTAATTGAATGACGTTGGACATCAACTCGGCCATCTCAGAACCGATAAGTTAATTACCATTTTACCCATTAAATATATACTGAAACAAACAAAAATGAAAACCGAGGGACCTGACATATAGATCAGCGATTCTCCACCATTTCTGATGGTTAAATGCAATACTCCACTTGCACATCTAAGTTTCAAAACCATGGACTTTTCAGCATCTTTCCGTCTGTCACAGAAAAAGCCAAAAACAAGAATATGGCACCTTCCAAAAAAAGAGAATTGAGTCCATAATGCATTTCAATGGCTTTATATGCCCATTGACCTTAGTTTAAATTTTCTGCATTACTTCCTGCTTTGGTAATGCTTTACTGTCTTCCCACAACAGTTTTCCGGTCCAATTTTCTCCCCCAATCCCCACCCCACCTGAGAGGAGAGATTGTTAAACTGATGTATGAAATGCATAACAAAAATCCCAACCATATCAGCAACAAAAACAGCAAATCTCCCTTGGGGGGGCATATATACCACTCATAAGTATGGAAGTAAGCTTAATGGCAATACCTTATTCCTTCACATCCTTTTTATGAAGGTTGATTTTAAAACACAGAAGCAACCAACTCAGTGAGATCCTGGGGACAACTCCACAACTAAAGCATTCACATCACAACTCATTAAAAACACGGGGTTTATAGGAGGCTGATGGTGGCCACTGACCAAAAGGAATTCTATGAATTAAACTTATCGGCTTTCTGCAGTCCAAAATCTAAACATACCTGGAATGCAAGTAATGGAAAGCTTCATCATAGAGCAATAGCATTACTACAGCAGATGATAGCGAAGATGGAAGTGTCAAATCTCCAGTGGAAATGCATATTAATTGCCTTGCAAATTTCCATCCTAGAAGGCACTTCAGAATTCAACAGATACTAATTTATCACTCATAAATTACCAACCACCATAAACTGCAGATAATATCCCAATCGTTATCTCCTATGTTTGTAAGACAATGACAACCTTATGGTATTGTTCTCCAAATTGAAGATCAAACTAGAACCGTAATGTGATGCTGTAAATATCAGCAGACTTCTGCACTCACATAAGAAAATTTCTATAAAACTGATATTCATTCATGCAATCTTACCCTGCCAGCAGTTAAGCAGTCTCTTCCTCAATCAGAAGTAGCCATAGGCATATGTTTATGGTCTTCAAATGCAATCCTAAACTGTATTTTCCTGTCATATTCCATCCTTCGAACAATATTGCAGGGAGTAAAATTCCTGCAAAGTACAAAGTATTAACTGATAATTGAGAGGGTCACCAAGAATCTTAACAAGTTGGTATACATCAATATAGTAAAATTTCTTTTAAATCTTTAACAAATGGTGAAATAAAACTGGAATTCATCACCCTTGTGGATAAAATTACATAATAATCTTGATCTCAAATCCAAATTTGAGCAAATTGCGCTACTAACTGAATACAAAAATCAATTAGGACGGCAATGTTGGAGAAAGAAACAATCAACAAATCTTAAAGCAAAATAAACCATAACTTTTGAACAACCTTTCATTACATCAGATAACATATTTAGGATTCTTCTGCTAAGTACCACTTGCCTTATACAGGTTAGTTTAGAAATGAATAACTCTAAACATAAAAAGATATAAAGCTGAAAATTGCAACTAAAAAAGGACAACGAGAAGTTGAAACTGTTAATGATCTTAAAGCGCAAACACTGTTTAGAACAAGTCCAAAAAATCAAGCCATGAATACCCAATGTCATGATAATTACCCTACAGATAATGACATCAATCAGATGTGAACAGAAATATTGCTTTTTCATTAGCACAGAAACAAAAAAAATGAAAAGAAGCAAGGGAAGGAACCATGCACTGAAAATTCAGATACAACTCAAAAGCATTTTGGTGATGTATCTGTCTTAAATGTAAATGAGCATAATACTATCATTTCTTTGAACAAAAAGACTACGCACTCTGTTCAAAACTAAAATTAAAATCAGAATATCTCTCTTGAAACATAGAATTTCTTCAATAATCTCGATTGCTCTGGTCCCTTATTACAGATAGCTCTAGCTGGAAATCCAAGAAAATGACAAATAGCAGGGTCAAAAACATACTTAAAATAAGGTCTTTTTATCAGAGATACAACTAAAGGAATCTTCATAACAGATGAAATAACACGTAAGAATTAAAACTATATTCACAGTATTTGTTCTCATATGTGTTACTAAGGTTAGAAATGCTCCCAGATAAGAACTGGGATACAGACCAACAGAAATTAAATAGGAAGATTGCATAAGGGAATCATAATCATGATTGAAGCCAAACCAAAATTTTTGTTGACAGCCATACAGCAATTAACTGCATACTCTAGTTAAAAAGGGAAAAATAATTCTTCACATATTACTAATGTTACATAGAGCCATTAATACAAGGTTGCTGTAAGTCATTGATGACATCTATGTACAGCACAGGAACCAAGCTTTGGCTATCTGTATTTCATATACAAACCAATGTGTTCTTAGTCACCTTAAGCAAAAAAACAATGCGAGCTGCAATCACACTAATGGAATTCTTCAAATCAGCAGCACCTTTGTCATATTCATGAGTGCAAAAGTAGCAACTTATCAACCAGATTCACAGTAAAAACATTACATCAAATCACCAAACATTTGCTGCCTCCACAAATTTAACTCTGGTACCAGATCCATAGCTGAAGACAATAACAGGGAATAATTGGTCAACAACACTGATGAGTCACGGGATAAATGCACTAGCTGCAGGAAGAAAGAATTGAACTCAAAACACGTGAATTTTTTCCTTCAGAGGGGGGAGCAGAAGGCACATAGATATAGGAACTAAATAAAATTACCGTTTCGTCATTTAGCAGAAGAAATACGCTGCAACGATGATATCCAACTACTTGAAGGGCCAACTTTACTGCCATGTCCATGATTATGATTTGCAGCTTCTGTGGGCATCATAGGTTTTGTGGCATTTTTTTTGGATGCACCAGCAAGTGAATATGAAGTGGATGGCATGTGTGCATCACTGACAATCTGCAAAAATTAACTTTCATCAACAGTGATCCATTTGAAGTCTCTGCACAAATAAGTAAAGATGTAACAAGCAAAGTCGTGGGCCTTAAATAATAACTAACATGATAACCACATAAATGGTGTTTGATAGCATAAGAACAACATTTCAAGGTATTTAACAAAGTAACTCACAGCTGACTAGTATATTCCTAAATGGAAGTGCCAAGCAATCTTGTATGTTTGCTTTCCTTTGTCAGGTTAAACTAATTTCAGAGGACTTACATTCTTGTCCACGGTATAATCAGGATTCAAATGCTTGCCCATCGCCGATTTAAAGTGCATACGTGAGCCAGGAGCAGCAACATTGCTTGATCTAATGTGTTCTGTCACATCGGCGGAGTGTGAACCACTAATGCCACCTGTCAATTACAAAAAAAATGAGTATCAATATTATTTCTAAGCATCAGTGAAAGAATCAATAGTATATCCGCCTTAACTTGGCTTCCATCTTAGCTCAGCCTTCACAAATTCCACCTTACTGCAGCGACTTGGTCCCAAAGATTTGATGTGCATTTATCACAAGTTCTCATGTATTTGACTTAATAGTAAACTATTTTACCACAAAAAAATTTCTTATGTTTAAAAAGAAAACAAATATTGAGCTCCTCCTATACCATTTCAAAAGCATCTAAGAACTGGCAACCCTTATTTAATCAATGATATATTTGAGCATATAACAAATTTTTCAGATACGAATGAGGTAAAAAGGAAGAAAGGGAATGCAACTTTGTTTTGTTATGTTTAATTACACTCATTAACTCAGTCTGAACACCTCTCCACTAAAGCAGAAGAACAAGAATTCAAAGATCATATTGTTAAGGCCTAAAAATTTTAATCAGGAAATTATCTCCAAGAGAAAGGATTACAACATGATACAGTCAACAATCAAAGCACTTAGATCTTTAACGTTAGTGCCTGCTTGTGCATTATATCAGTAGCATCTGGACCAAAGTTAATATGATTATCAGATCGTGAAAAGTTGAACATACAAATAACACAGATATTCGTATTATCAGATATCAACTTATTGTAGTTCTTTTAAACTTCCACTTTCCAACAGGTCACTGCCTCAAATCAGTCATTCATGCTGATCTAACCTTGGTGATTATTCACATCCACTGGCCTAGCATGACTGCTGCTCCCTCCAGGAACCGGCTGAAATAGATAAAATAAAATTTAGTTAGGATCATAAATATCCTATATCTGTAACCCATTTAAAGAAATTATAGAAAACGGAGAAGGTACTAACAGATAATCGATGCTGAGTTCTAGCTTTCTGAGCCTGCTGGAACTTTATGATTGTCCAATCAAATATGTAATCAAATTGATAACCTGCCATGACAAGAATTAAACATTAACCAATTTGAAGCATGTTACAGGGGCATAGCATGATAAACTTGAAATTGCAATTACCACCCTGATTCAATTGGTAAAAAATTTGCACAGCTCCCGGTAAAAAGGAGCGCGTGCTCAATTTAATTCCCAACCCCTCAGTCTCGGCAGATAGTAACAACTAACAAGGGATACATGCTACCGTTTACCGGATGACTTCAAATCGTATCTTAGATGGAAGAACTTAAATTTAGCATAACAAATAGAATGTGCATATGATTTATCTGACTCGGCAAAAATGACCATCGTGTCAAGTTGATCCTTCACTTTATAGATTTAAGCCAAGAATATATAACATATGAGACCTAACATTTATATTGCTTATAAGCGCTTAAAAGTTTTTCCTTCAATACCTTCACGAGTGAACAAGTCACGAAACAAACGCTTTAAGAATCCATAATCAGGTCGCTGATCAAATGTCAAGGAATGGCAGTAATGGATGTATGATGCAAACTCCACAGGATGAGATTTGCATAGAACCTGAGAAAAAAAGAAATCACATCAATTTAAATTATATTTGGAACAAAACAAAGCCATTTTCTTAAACATAAATGGTAGACAAACCTCAATAGGAGTTGATAACTTCTTTTCACATATTTTGTCATATTTCTGCTTTTTTGTTGCAGCTTTCAAACCCTGCCATGGAAGGCTGTACACAAAACATTTGCGTCAGTTTCACACACAGGTACAGACCCCAAAATTATGAGCTGGAAGAATACTTTTCATTTCATTTAGCCCCTTAATATATCAATTAACAAAAAGATTTCAAGCATAGGAAATACATATTAAACAGAATTACCATTTGAAGAAAAGGTAACTCAAGGAATAGTTGGTTAATGGAACATCAGAAAAAAAAGAAAGTCTACCTTCCTCTCAGAAAATAAAGAAGCACATAGCCAAGAGACTCCAAATCATCCCTCCGACTTTGCTCTATGATTGAGACACCAAACAAGAAATATAAGAGCTATATTCACCAAAGAGAGAAATGGAACTTTCACAGAAAAAACTAAACAAATATTAATATACCCTCTCTTCTTACCAATGCCAAGATGGGTATTGCAACTCGCATACCGAGCAGTCCCTGTTAAGTTTTTGTTTTCCCTGTGTAAAACAATGGTTATTATACACTTATTGGAAATTGAATTGTTGTTACATAAACTATTCCACTGCTTACATATTCACTAAAGAGATTAAAATATAACAAGTCTGTCGTAAGAGTTGTTAACATCAGATAAGTATAGAGAAACCAATTACCAGTAAATATAATAATATTATATAGGAAATCTACCTGTAAGGAATGTGTCGGTTAGTTGTGGCATCGCGATATCTTTTTGCAAGTCCAAAATCAATAATGTAAACCTGTTGAGTAAAATACAAGCACGGAGTTAAGACACAACAAAGGATATCAAAATGAAATAGGTGGAAGAATCCAAGTCAATTGACAGATTAAAGCGAGGGTAGGAGAAATGGTTAGGGAGTCAAATAGGCCTTTTTTGGGGATAGAGGGACTTGAACCCTCACGATTTTCTAAAAAGTGCATTACAAGATAATAACCTGATTTGCTTTATGACCAAGGCCCATGAGAAAGTTATCAGGCTTTATGTCCCTGTGCAAAAATCCTTTAGAGTGTACATACTCTATTCTTGTAATCTGAAAGAAGTCAAAGATAAAACCATCAATTAATTAATTAACTAATTAAATTAGTGCAAACTCATACTCATTGCGAATAAAAAACTTAAACTACAAGCAGATACTGAAACTTTATCAGCGACAAGCACTAACCATTTGATCAGCCAACATTAAGACAGTCTTTAATGAAAATTTCCTCCCACAATACACAACGAGGTCTTCAAGACTTGGTCCCAGCAAATCAAGCACAAGTGCGTTGTCCTCCCCATCAACACCAGACCATTTTATGTTCGGAATTCCACCTGAAAAATAATTAAAACAAATAAATTAACGATTCTCAATTCCACATATCATTACTCCAAAAGAAATACAAAACTAGTGTGAAACATACTTCCTCCTTGAAGAATGTTGTATAACTTGGCCTCATAAAGCAGTTGCGGGTGCTTTGTTTTATTATTCTCCTGCCACAAAAATAAATAAAGAAATTAACTAAATTATTCATAAGCAATTATCAGCTAAAAAGTTTAAGCTGCTATAATTTCAAGCAGCTAAGCCTATAAATCACGTTATAAAATAAAATATAAATTACTGATACATAAAAAATGTAAATAAAAAAAATTTTAAAAAAAACCATAACCAAATTATATTCTAGAAGCTTTCTACTGGAACGCAAACAGAATGACAAAGCTCCAAATTGCAACTTACGATTTTGATTGCGACGATCTCAAACGTATCAATATGTGTAGCTGCAGATTGAAAAGAAAATTCGAAAACAAAAAAAGAAAACAAAGATCAATCAGTACCGATTAAATAACATATTTTTGTATGGAAACAAAGTAGAAAAAAAAAAACACACGCAGGCACGCGCACACCTAGATAGATTTCACCGAAGGATCCGCTGCCGATTTTTCGGCCGAGTTTGTACTTGCCGCCGATGATCCGATCCATGCTGACTTAGATCGGCCGAGGGATCAGAACATGAAACACGAGCTAGGGTTTGTCTAATTTATTTTATTGTTTTAATGATGTTGGTCGTTGGATAAAAATAAGCAACTGAAATGAGCAGGAGGGTTTATTTAATTATATAAGCGTCAGTCAGGGAAGAATTTGAAGCCACACAGAGAAGAAACTGGGCAGCAAACGACAGATTGGAGACCTGCTGTGGCTTTGTTGAGAGGATAAAGATGGAAAAGGGGTAGTTCTGGAATTTGTGTTAGGTGAGGGAGCCGGGTTGACTTGTTGACTAATGCCTCTATTTGTTGTAAATTTGTAATGGAATGAAATTTTAAATCTTTTGGCTTTATTTTTATATTTATTCGCGAAGGGCATTGTTGCCAATTTCAAATTTGATGCCAAGTCAGAAATTTATAATCCACGGATAATTGACAAATTTCAAACTTTTTTTAACTTGAAAAAAAAAAACTTCGACCTTTTTATAATTAAACCATGTTACAAAATTAATACTCCATATAAATAATTTTTCTTTTGTAGTATAATTATCTCTATTATATATAGATGATTCTTTTTAACTTTTCTATATATATTGATGTTATGTTATTGGCTACCCTAGCTGTCATTCTGTACATTTCGTACAGGCATGTCATTTTAGTCGATGATGTTGCGATTGTCTATATAATGCAGACATTTTTGTTAACAATTAATTTATCTGATAAGACGAGCTTCTAGCGTGATGTTAAAGTAAACTTTTGAGGTGGATACGTTAAGCGAAAGTTCTTTGAAGTTTTGCATGAACTGGAAAGTGGCAAGGGCGAGACAATGTCGGGTAGAGACTAGAGAGGGGAGGCTGTCACGAAGTTGTGGGGACAGCAAGTGTAATGGATGGAATCCTCATGACCAGATTTTGAGTGTTAGCCATTTGATGACAGGTAAGTGATTGCTCTGTTTGCTTTGGGATCATAATTGAACATTTTCATCCATAATTTTTTTTAATATATTAATCATATTATACAATAAATTTTAAGAAATATACTTTATTTTCCTCAAGCTTATCAATTTTCATTTCCATTCAGAAATTTTAAATTATTTTTGTGAATCCAACTTGATTATAACTTATATAGGTTAAAATTTTAAATTATTTATATTTATGGAAAGTGAAATTTACTTCATACGATGCATTGAAGATTGTATTTGATTTAATAGAACAATAGAATTGCATTTTATAAGATTCTTGTCGCAATAACAATATTCTTTGAAATGTGTCCTTAGAACCCTTTTATTTTATTTATTTATTATTTATTATAGTTGAATGTTATTTTAGAAATTATGTGTTAGTTGAAAATATGTTCTTTGTATTTTTTTAGATTTGGGAAATTTGAATTTACTCTAAAATCAATGTTATAATTCTAAGAGTTTGATTTCGGTTGTGGGATAAGAAGAGGTGTGTTTGTTGTACACTCAACAAAAAAAAATATTATGATTCTAAGCAATTTAATATAGTCTCAGTTTTAAAATGTATCTTTTTTAGAAATTGTAAAAAATTTGCTTTTTAGCATTTCTTTCCTCTTTGTACAAATGCTCAATATGTTCCACTATATTTCCAGGTATTTGAAAATATATTGAGAAGTTAACTATTATATTGAATGTTGAAGATAGGGAACCAAGCATGTGGAATAGAGCAAACTATTGAATGGAGAAAGTAAAATAATTACTATTTGATTTGTTTTGTTGTTTTTATGCATTCGATCATTTATGCAGGTTATTTTGATAAAATGCTAGAATTGATCCTTTTTGCTTTTAAAGACTTGAGAAACTCGTTGAAGGAACAGAGGTCTGATCTGATGATCAGATTTGGGAGAGTAGAGAATGCTAAAGGCAAAGTTTTGTTTTTAAAATTAAATTGATTTATTGATAATAAAGAATTGATATAAAAGCATTCAAAATAGTGTTTATTATTAATAATTTAAAAGTCTAATTTTAGCTCAAAATAAATAAATAAACAACAACAATGTAAAATTGTAATAGGCCCAAAATTAAGCCCCAAATGACCCAATAAATCTTCTGGAAAAGAATTTAAAAAAAAACTGTATAATTTTACTCAAATTGGCCTAGTATAAAAATAATAAAGCACATCATTTTAAAGTGGCCTAGTTGGCCCAAAAAAAAAAATTGGAACAAAAAAAAAACCAATTCAATTACTCAATTCTTAATTCTAAGACTAAATAAATAAATTAAAAATCAAAAAAATTATTGCAATATGAACTAAACTGACCAGTATAATTTTGGTTCGGTTCAATTTATGTTTTAAAAAAAATTTGTTTGATTTTTTATACAAAAAATTTAATTATTTGATTTTAGTTCTGAATCTAGTTTCATTGAGAATCAAATTTAAATAAATTAACAAAAATTTATCATGTGTCAACAAAGTTATTGGCTATAATGGATTGTTACAATGAGCTTGTCTGTACTGAATAATTCATATATAAATAAAATAAAATAAAATAAACCTAAGTTTAATTGGAAAATTCTCCTATACCCTTTGAGCTCTCACTCATCTATTGTCTCTCAATCTCAAGTCTCATCTTTCATTCTCTCTATCAAACAAAGTCGAGGAATCTCAATCTCTGTCTCTCTTTCTCTCGAGTTCATTGATAGTCTCATCTCCCTCTCTCTCACGTTTTCAAATTCATTCATGGTCTTTTCTCTCTCTCTCTCTCTCTCTCTCTCTCTCTCTCTCTCTCTCTCTCTCTCTCTCTCCTTCTACCACCTGGTGTCTCTCGTTGTCGCTACCTTTTACTAGACTGCCGCTATCATCTTTCTCACACGATAATAAAAGTGACTTGACTCACTTTGAACAATTTTTTAATCATTGTTTATTAATAATTATGTAATTTTCTTTTTATTAATAACTATGTAGAGAATTTTGACCATAACTTCGTGTTGAAATTTGTCCTTATTTTGTATTACGATCTCACAGTTAATAGATTGCTATTTATAATATTGCATATGTATGTATATTGTGCTTAAATCCCTAGTGTTAGTGTGCAACATACTTCACTTGCTTTTATTTGAACTATAAGGGTTGTCAAATAAATTAAGATTTTCACTATGTACAATAGAGCACTAGCAAATAACACTTTAAAAATGTAAATATGAATGTCAACCATAAATAAATTTAGCGCTAAATTATAAGAAGAAAGAAGAGATTAGACGGGATTAGGGTAGGAGATAGATTTTAAAAAAAGAAAAAGAAAAAGGTTAAAATTGAAAAATTGAATCGGTTCAATCTAATTCATTTTTGCCTCTAGAATTGGTTTTATTCGATTCTCTCTTATAGGAGAATTGAATAATCACAAAGCGATTTGGTTCTGACAAAAATTAGATTAAAGAAGTCTATGCCCACCTTTAATATTAAGTGTCATAAGTTAATTTATGTATGCACCTAGTAAAGAATATATGAATGCAGTTTATCGACTCTTAAGGTATTTGAAGAATACACTTAGAGGAGGTTTGCTATTTTTAAAAAAAGGATCTCAAATATTGAAGGTACACAATTTTTGACTATACATGATATAAAACCAATAGAAGTTCTACACTTTTTTTTTTGAATGGGGGGATTACAATAATTTTTAACATTTTCGCACCACCTGGGGGGAAGGGGGGGTCGAACCCAGGTGGGGATATGAGACCTTGGGGGCCCCCATGCTCAATAGAAGTTCTACACTTAGTTACTTTACTTTTGTGAAAGGTAATTTGGTTATTTGAAAAAGCAATAAATAAAATATTATAGTTAAATTAAGTGTGAAAATTGAATTTCAACGTGTGAATTATGGTATATGGGGTTGTTGTAGGTTTAAAGTATATTACAAGATATGAAAAATGAATATAAGGAGTTAATGTGCCTACATAATGATAATAAGGCAATCACTGAAATTGTACACAACCCTGTTTAACATAATCGTACTAAACATGTGAAAATTGATCGCAACTTTATCAAAAAGAAATTTAATTAAAAGATTATACAACTTTTGTTTATCAAATTTAAAGATCAACTAATTAATATTCTATAAAAGCGGTATAAAAAAATATGCTTTATAGTGCGATTGACAAGTCAGACATCATAGATATCTATACACTAACTTTAAAGAAAAATGTTAGTTTTAAATTATTTAATTATAAAATATTATCTTATTTTGGTTTTATTACTTATGTAGAACTTATTATTTGTATAAGACATATTATTTGTATAGGACATATGTCTTATATAAGATATATTTATTTTGTAAAATAAATTTATTATTATTATTTTAATTTGTATTGGTACTACACTTATATAAAGATTACCTCTTTGTACATATTTTTTTTATTGTAGTAAAAAATTCATATTTTTATTTTATTTTTTATAATATTAAAATTTATCTTAAAAGTTCTTTTTTTTTTCAAATATTCACTTTAGGCTCTATTGTTACGGTGATGATTCTATTAAATATTTATTTTCTAAATACTTTTACAATAATACTCTATGATGTGATATTTGACAAGTATAATAATTTAAAATAATAATTTTTAATTTTATTTTCCTAACCCACAAAATTAATTGGCATTTCCCCCCTTTCCTCAACATCACCCAAGAACAAATTATTGCCGTTATTTTTTAATATTTTTATTTCTTATTTACCATACCCAAATTAACACCTCAAATTATCTACAAAAATTAAATAATAATTAAAATATATAAAATATAATATCACCGATCATCAAAATTATTCGACAACATATTAATCTTTTTTCCTTTCTCACATATAGGTGCCCTGGTGGATCAAACGATAATAAAGGACAACAGATGTGATGGTGGTATTGAAGGGTGGCTGGTTTTAGGGATGGGAAAAAGGGGGATGTTAGGGGGTTGGTTCGTGGGGATGGTTTTGGGTTGAAGACTCTAGTTTCGTGGGCATGGTTGGATTGGGGTGGGAGGTTGGTTTCGAAAAAAAAAAGAAAATGATAAATAAGGAAAAATAAAAATAAAATTTAATATTTGAAGGAAAATAAAAAAAAATTAATACTTTTTTAAAAATTAAAATATAATGGTAAAATATTGTTTTGCCCAAAAAAGACAGACAAAGGAAAAGTAGACTCCAATGTATAGTTTAATATTCAACTACACCTTTATAATTTTAAAAATACTCATATATATTATTTCAGTTAATAAATTCTGTTAATTGAGGGGTAATATAATAAATTACTTTAAATGCTTAACTGATTAACAATATTTATTGTAAATAGTAAATTTCTTGTTAGTCAACCACTGGTGAATGATGTTAGATTGATCTAAAATCAATATTATTGGATTTAGAATTTTGTAATTTTTACAATAGTAAAATTATTTTCATTAATAGAACAATAGAGATAAGCTAAAAGTAAAGAGAGAAGGTGGCGACCTTATGGAGCCACCTCTTACACGATGGTGAGTGGTGGTTGCCATTGGATAAATTGATGATTGACGATTTTAATGGTGGTAGCGGTACACTATCAATTGCTATTATGCAATGACGATTCTATAGAGCTCACTATATTTTTTGTTTATGGAGTTATTTTTTTTATGCTCTATTGACGAAAATAACTCTACCATAGCGTAGAACATAAATTTTTGAGGGGATAAGGACATTTTTGTCCCACAAATTTGATTTAATTTTTAATTTTATCCCACAAGTTTTAGAAAACTCAATTTTGTCCTAATTTGTTAGTCATATTCCATTAATTTTAACACTGCAGGGGCAAAACAACCACTCTACACAAAACTTTCAAATGGCCTGACACAGTATATCCACGTGTCAACCATTGATTTATCATTTAAATAATAAAATAAAATAAAATAAAATAAATAAAAAGACAGCAACCACTGCTGCCGTTGTCAATAGTCGATCGGCCGCTGGTGATCAGTTATGATTCGACTCAAAATTGACATCATTAGACTCAAAATTGACATCATTAGATTCAAAATTTTGTGATCTATACAATGATAAATTTTTTGTTATCAACAGAATACTGTAGATGTGCCAAAAGTAAAAAAAAAAAATACTGTGGGAGGTGACATCCATTGTCGTTCGCCATGGAACGATAGGGTAGTGGTGTGCACCGCCCCCATCGTTGGACAGATCGGCCACCCACCCTTTATTTTTGATCTATTTTTTTGGCCATCTTCTTGTTTTCTTTTGATAAAAATGATTATACCATTGTATAGATATAAGAAAATAAAATTCAATGACATAAATTTTGTCTTTTTTTGTTATTGAAAATCGACAACTGGTGGTGATCGGCGACTGCAGTCGCTGGTTTAGTTTTATTTATTTTAATTATTTTTTAATATAAAATAAAATTTTATTGAACATTAAAATTTGAAACTATTAAAACGTGACACGTGTCTTTTTATTTTTAATAGCTTATTAATAATCGACACGTGTACATTGTATAATATACTCACATCACCATTTCTAATTAATATAATAACTGAGGGTAAATTTGTTAATGTACAATTAAAAAAAATTTCAGCTAAATTTAATAGAATCTGATTAACGGACTAGGACAAATTGAATTTTTTAAAACTCGTGGAATAAAATTGAGAATTAGGTCAAACTCGTAAAACAAAAATGTCCTTATCCTAAATTTTAAGTCTAATGATATTAATTTTAGATCAATCTAATACTGTTTAAGAGTGGTTAATTGACAAGCAGAGGTGATGCTGTTTATGGTAAACACTGTTTATCGGTTGAATATTCGAAGTAATTTACTATATACTCTTTAATTAACGAAATTTATTAACTGAAGGGTATAAATGAATATTTTTAAAATTATAGGATATAGTAGGTATTAAACTATATCTTAGAGGTCTATTTGCCATTTACCTTAAAATTAAAATATTAAATAGAAGTGTCATAACAAATAAGGACTAAATTAAATTTTTGATAAAATAAGGAACTTTTAACGTAAATTTTAATATTTATAGAAACTTAACTGATACTTTCCCTTGCATGGAGCTAACACACAACTGGGAAAACTCGTAAGTCACAATCCATCGAGCCATTTCTCAAGACCAGAATCAGTCCCCGATGACCGGCGATGTGCAGAAGATGATAGCAGTGGGCCTAGTCTGGGGCGCCACCAACGCGCTGATGCGTGGCGGCGCACTCATATGGGATCAATCCGTTAAAAAACGTTCGACTTCACCGAGCCCACTTAAGCTCCACCAAAAGCTCTCGACTTCTTTGAAAAATTGGTTCTGTCTCCTCCTTATCTGGCAATACTCAATCCCTTTCTTGCTGAATCTTTCAGCTTTTGCCACTTTCTTTGCTATTCTCGGTCACACACCCATCTCGCTTGCCGTTCCAGTCACCGATGCGACGACGTTTGCTGCCTCTGTCTTTTTCGGAATGCTGTTGGGGGAGCAGAGCAGGGTTGGGTATGGGTTTTATTGTTCTGGGTGTTTGGCTATGTATTAGTACTTGATCTATTTGTTTTATTTGATAATTGATTTTTTAAACCTTGATTGATGATAATAGATAGAATGTGTTTGGATTTGTATTTGTTTGTAGAAATTTATGTAGTGCTGTTAATGCATACAAGTTTTGCCACTGGAGCTGTGCTAGCGTTATTGAGATTGTCCTATTAATTTATGGATTGGATAGGTTAAAATATTTATCACATTCTATTGGGAAAAGGAAGTACAAAATTACAATTGACGCAGGCAGAAATAAAGAAAAAAAAATCAATATGATTGAAACACAATTGAATGAAAGATTTATTCAATCAAAAAAAAGAAAAAGAAAAAGAAAGAGGAATAAGAGTTATTTTTGAGCTTGATGCCTGTAGCAGGAAAATAGGTTGCTGAAACGTTTTTGTCTCTTCATGTCAATTGACTGGAAAAAGTGATATTAGAACTGTGGTTTGAAACATTCAGGAGCTATGTTTCCGTTGAATCTTTTAGTGTCTTTGCAGTAGTCATAGATCATGGAGTTCTTTCTGACCCAATCCAACCGCCTCTTTTGGGCACTGTTCAACTGACTGTAAATGGGTGAGGTCCACCAGTTGCCTGGCGTTTTGGAGGCACATTGGGTAATGCTGACTGGTCCATCCCACTTGCAAGCTCTTGCCCTAAACCTGGTGAGTCTGGCTACGAAGGGTGCGCTGTTCCAGTCGATCTTATCAAGTCCACCTCTAGTTGCCCAGTTATCAGCATTCCATAAGCTGGTGTGTACCCTCATCCCCTGCTTGTTAGGATAGGCAATACCCTGGCTTTCATAGTTGCGGAAAACACGAATTGGCACGCTGTCAATATACCACCTAAAAGAGCAGTGATAAATTCGAAGATTAGGTTTTGTTTAGCTCCTTGTTCAGTTTGAGATTAGGAAATTAGTTAGACAAGTATAGTAAAAAAAAAAAAAGTTGGGATGACTAACAACGTAAAGTTATGTTGAGTAACAGAATGTTAACGTGTTTTTCTCGTTATTTGTCATGGTAGCAAATTTGGTCATGCTTTCACGAACTAGCAACTAACGATGTTGTAGCAGAGCAGAGACAAGTGCCTAAGGAATCAACTTACACAACTTCAGTAGGGTTCCAATGTATCGTGTAGTTGTGAAAATCAGCAGTTGGGTCAAACCAGACATAGAATTGCTGCTCCCTGTCTCCCTTTCCCTGAGTGTAGATATTTGTGTGGATAATAAATGGTTGTCCAGAAACATTACCTAAGAACTCAAAATCTATCTCATCATGCTGGCTCCCACTAGAAGATAACTGCACAAATATGATAACAGAAAGTCAGCATTTCTTGATTGACTATTCTTTTGTGTGTCCCAGTCTGGTTAATATGCCTATGTCTCAGAACTTTGTGATAATTTAAGATTTTTTGTTGAAGGGATGAGGTAGTGTTTATATTTGCTGACGGCAAGGTTTTATATGCTAAGGTTTATTAACAAAGATAACAAGCAATGTTTATATTCGCCCAGACTTTTCTTTGTTGCTCAAATATATACACTTACATAGTAGGCTGTGACTGTTCCAGCTGAGTTCCCAGGAACTAACTTGATTAGCATTTCAATGCTTCCAAATAAGAATGATTTCTTTGTCTGAGCACCAGAACCTAAAAGACAAAGGCAACAAAATAGTGTTGTTAGAGTAAGAGAGATGGTATTGATTAATGTCATTGTTCAGGATGCAAATTTGACCGTAAGCAAGTCCCTGAGTTTCTGTAAAAATAATCTGATAGATGATAAGCTTATAAAGTTCACCTGAACTTTGATCCAACACAAGGTTAAGGTCTTCGCCCATAATTGTAGAATGATTTGCACCCCAGTTGATATACATGCTCTTAGACATGTTGGCATAGACAAAACCTTGATGAAATGCGATTGCAGTAAAGAACAGGACCATGAAGAACGTCCGCATACTTGCCATTTCAACACACCCCAATGCAGTTTATTTGCTTCTATCAAGCTGTGGAGTTGAAATGGGATGCTTTTGTCTGTGGATTTTGAAGGCTTTATATAGCTCCGTCCAGCAAATATGCCCTGCTAAGTTGAAGCTTGCTTAGTTACATCGATGATTTTCTTTTTCCCTTACTTTTTAGGACATATAGAATAGACTGTGTCTCCTCCGTTGACATTCGCACGCGTTTATTTCAAAGAAGAGCTAGAAAAAAATCAAATGATTCAAAGTAGAGAGGCAGAGAGGTTGACATAGCCCTGGTGACATTCAGGTGTAAGTTAGGTTAGCATGTACCATGACGCATTTTTCTGTTTTTTTCAGTCTAATTTTTTTTGTATTTTCCATTACAGAAAAGTGGCCCTCGACTTTGTGACCCAAAAAAATTGATGGTTTGTGCATTTTAAAAGGAATATAGTTGAACATTTTAAAATGGAACCCTCGATTTTGGAAGTTTAAAGTTTTTAAGTCTTCAGATGTATTGGATTTAATTTTGTAACTGCAAAAGTGGAAAAATTTATCCTTTTAAATCCTATTTGAACTGTAATAATGAACCAAGTGCAAATACAATCATAAATATTATTATAACACGATGCTTCGTAGGTATTAGTATTACGACTGCTGATGTTTGAGGAGTGTTAAATGAAAAAATGAGCCGGCGACGAATCGGGCCCAGAAGGGACGCGGTGAGAGTTGGTGACGGAGAATGTCGTGCGTGAGACTAAGAGCCGAGTATGAGTAGGAGTAGCCAGCTGTATTAATTCTTGCGTGGACGTGCGTGCCTTGAGAATGGACAACCTTGCTGTTAGTGTTGGCATTGAATTAATCGACATTCATTTGATCGTGGAAATATGTATAAATTTTAGCCACTTGTGTGTTTCATAAACTGAAATTAATAGGAAACTATTAAATGAATTTTTAATTAGATATCTACGCGAAATTTTCACTCTCTAGGCTCTTCACGGCAATAGCCAGAAAATATCGCACCCTGTAGATTTACAAGAATTAGGTAAACAACAGCTTGACAATTCTTTAAAAAATATATATATATAAACACACACACAAGCGAACACAGCAGCAGCAGTCAGCAGCCACTTGTATCAGATAGATCTACTTGATCTGAACCCACATGGCCACGCTTGGCACTCCTTTATAAACGACATAGAGAAGATAATAGCCAGGAGGAGCAAGTGCTCCTGATGGGGGTGCCTCAGCTATAATGTTGTGAACTTCTGGCCAAACATTGTCATTCACCTTCACCACACGTAAGTTAAGCAGCCTCTGATTCATGGAGATCCCATGCGTGGTAAAAGCTGGCGGGTACATTGTAACCTGAAGATCTCTCCTTTCGAGTCTCAACTCATTTGACCTAACTTTCACCGAGAACATCTGGCCATATGAAATTACCTTGTCCGAAGACTCAACCAGTATGTTCTGTCTTAGCCAAGCTAATGCTGGGTCCAAATAAGGAGGCGAGAATTTCTCGACCCTAAGCTCCGTGGGGTACTTGGCATCAAATTTGTATCCATTATGGGTATTGCTGCCTGCCACAAGAACTTTACCATCTGGCAGTAATGCAGCTGATGAATGGTACATTCTTGGAATGGTTCCAGCGGCTAACTCCGTAAACCTTAGGCGCGATGGTCCTTTGGGCTTATATAATGCTGGGACCAAATTTGGATCCTCGGCATCATTCCATGCTGATGTGCCTGCTTTTGCCCCATTAAGTATTAGCACATCCCCTGTTGGAAGAAGCAGTATATCGCCCATCACGCGAGGTGATGGCATTTTTTCCTTCTTCCAAGATGCATTTGGCTTTGTGATATCAATTCTTCCGCAGTCTTGCAGTGCGGGAAAGAATTGTTTCTGAGTTTCTGCAAAATAAAACGCATCCCATTGTGCTCCCCCACAAATCAAAACTTTGGCAGAGATCGGTCTCGTCTTTCCACTACCAGCCTTTAGATTTATTGGCAGAAGCACGGACATTCCTGACGCTGGGTAGTTGCGGGAGCCGCCATGGAGAACTGGAAACTCCCGTACAACTTTGTTAGCTTTTGGGTCGAGCAAGATGGAACGGTTGTTAGAGAAAATGAAGAGATTGCCATCGGGGGAAAGATGGACAAATGGGTATAAATTATTCTCAATATTAAATAGGCTCTCTAACTTGAGAGTATCATGGGTATCTTTTATTAAGGGAAGGAAGAGGGACTGCTTATTGGATTGTCCTTCTGGTGGGATATATTCATAGCTAAAGGAAGCACGACCCCCAACCACAATGAAGCCACCATCAGGTAAAGTTACTTGTGTTGAGTACCTTCAATAATATTGTAAAGGCATGACAATTAATGAGTACATGATTTAGTTTCTTATTCAAATGAACGGAGCAACGATATATATTTCGCAGAGATATAGAACATCAAGAAAATACTGGTAAAAAGAAATGAATACAAGAGAATGGGAAATGTTAAAATCATCAAATCAAACAAAGAGGATATTATTAAGTCAAATAGATTTATATAGATACCATCTAGGTTCTGCAAGGGCAGCTGGATATTCCTTCCAGTCGCATGCATCGCATGTACTTAGGTATCTCACAGTGTTTGCTCCTCCACCAAATCCTCCTGCGCTAACCAAGTTCCCATCCACTGTTAGGCCTCCTGATGAGCACCATGTGTCGGTTTCAAGCTGTCATATTAATTTCACGACTTGTTAGACTGTCACCAATTATACTGAGAAGCAATGAATGATCAGTTTAATTCAGTAATTCGTTGATTTGGTTGCTCTTGAATCCCTATCAAAGCTAAAATGAGTATAAAGGCTTATTTGATGAAGAGGTGCTATAATTAATTTAAGTCATAACTGTTGTGATGTAAAATACGGTGCTATAATTGAATTTATAGTTGGTGTGGAATAAAGTTATTTTATCTTTTATCAATCGCCAACTTCATGTTAGTGAAAGGAGGAGGTAAAAAAATTATATTAGGAGAAAATTTTGGTCTATTTACTTATAGAGTGAAAATAGTATTTAACAAATAGTAATGCCAGACTTATAAAGTTAGGTACAAATTTTGTGTCCAATTTATATATCACTAATGTTGAATATCAAGTAATTGTTAACTTTTTAAGTTTTATTAACAGAATAGTTCTATTACATTTATTAATAATAAACATATAAAATGTGTATCAATTGAAATATAAATTTTATATTTAACTATAAAAATATAGCATTATTGTTTACTAAATATCTCAAATATTTAACGTATTATGCTTTCAAAAGAAAATTTACTCTTTTTTTTTTCCTAACATTAATAGTTACGAAGCAGCTACTATATGTATATAAAGAATTATTAATTCTAGATGTAAATTAAATGTAAAATATTTACCTTAAGTGCTTTCAATTCCGAAGTCTCAATATCAAATAGAACTGAATGGCACCAGCAATCTAGTTCACCAGTTGTGTGATCAGCAACACGGCAAGGCATCTTCTGAGGAGGCAATGGGATCTTGGATATTCTCCAAACTGTGGCATCGTACATGAGAACCTTGTTAAGTTTTGGAAGCAAGATGGAATGCATAGCCGAGACTCCTGAATTTTGAGATACCAGCTCCCATTTGCCTTTGTATCCCGTTTCAGCTATTTTCACGCTAAATCGGGAGGAAGTAGCCTTCTCTGTTTCAGAATTTTCGTTGCCTTTCGGGAAAATTAAAATCTGCGGAGATATGTAACTGCACCCAGAAACGAACAAGAGAGGAAGAATGCAAAGCACTAATTTAGACATGACTGTATAGTATTGTGGAATGGCTTTGCACATCAATGTTCTCACAAGAGTATTCTATTTATACTGTTCTGATTGCTTTTCTCCCATCTGTGTTGGTTGAACCAATATCCCAAAATAGAAAGACTGTTTGGATGTTTGTTAGGTCTTTACAGGAGGAAATTAATGACAAGGTTTTATCAAACGATCGACCTAGTGATCAGTTTCAACAGAAAGCTTTTGTAACTTCTAATTAACTACTTTTATAGATATTAATAAGCAAAACCTAAGATAAATAATATATCACGTATTTTTTTATAAAAAAAATCAATTATATCAAAACATTATGATATTATTTTTTCTTCGGATAGGATTATTTGCCCAGAATACTTTGGACACTCTTATTTTTAAAATATTTATAAGATAACTTATTATTAATAATAATTTAATATAATTATATCAAATTTGTTGTTAATTTTAGCCCAAGTTTAATCTCTCATAAAATTCAATGCAGTCATTAAGCATAAGATTTGGATATCTCAAGAATATCTCGCCTAAATCACATGATCAGGCCCATTATGCATTGATATATGTTATACTAATTAATCGTAAGCACACGCTATCGTATTAAGTAATATATAATTTTAAGTTAAAATATCGTTCACACAGGGACTATACGATTTAATTCTATCAATCAATTACTAAAATTATATATACTTCACTTTTATTCAAAAAATCAGAATCTAAAATCAAATAATTAACCTATCAAATTAAACTAAACCTAATTAACAAATAAGTAAAGAGTTGAATTTATTAATTGATAAGAATCTAGGGCTTAGACTTATCTTGATAGGACCCGACCTGAGCCCTCCTAGAGAATCACGACGGATCCTGCGATGATGTGGGACTAACATACTCTTTACATATACATATGATACAATGAGGCTACCTGTCTCAACAAAAAGTGTACACATATACTCCAATATATAAAAAGATATACAAATATACAAACTAAGACACTTATGCAACTATGTGTGTCGTGAGCCAATATCAAAATGTGATGACTGTATCACATTACACGAATTCTTGTGATAACCTAGGAAAAATAGAAAAAATGGTGAGCTTGTGGCTCAGTGAGTGGACATAATATGAAAATATTATATACTTTATATGTATTTAATACAGCCATTTATGATTAAATTATGCGTTATCAGATTTAGTCATGATTTATTTTAGACGGATAAATATTTATGCTATTTAGTATATTCAGTAATATTTTAAAATTTATTATAATATAGTTTATGATTATGTTCAGTATATAAATATTTATTTTAGAACAATTATGCTTTCATAATATTATATAGTAGTAGTTTTTGAACCACCACATGGTCCCTTCCCCTTTAGTGTAGTTGCTATGCGCATAGGTTAGACAAGTTTAATTTGCTCTGTCTGAGCGATGCAGTATTTTGCCAGATTAGATCAGCTCAGATCCCCCACTCTACTTGTGCGTGAGTAACTTCGTCAGGTTAGACCAGATTTTTTCGGGTATAAGTTTAGTGTGATTTTTAATATATATATGTAGTACATGTTTCAAGAGCTATGTTATATATATTCAGCCTGATAATAGATTTTATGATAGTTTATACTTTTAGATTTTCAGATCCCCAGTATTATATTATGATTTTAGTTTTAGTATAAATTTTTATGACAACTTATATTTTAGTACAAGTTTATTACCTACTTAGTATACAACTTCATGATTATTTTATCTTACAGATTTATACGTGTACAATACATATAAAATATATAATATTTTTAGATTATATCCACTCACTAAGTCACAAGCTCAAATTTTTTCATATTTTTCTTATTTTTTCCAAGTTGTCACAGGAATTCGTGCAGTGTAATATAGTCATCACATTTTGAGGTTGGCCTACGACACACATAGCTGCATAAGTATCTTAGTTTATGTATTTGTATATTAGAGTACGTGTGTACACTTTTTGTTGAGGCAGGTAGCCTTATTGTATCATATGTATGAGTAAAGAGTATGTTAATCCCACGTCATCGCAGGATCCTTCTTGATTCTCGAGGAGGGCTCGGGTCGGGTCTTGTTATATCCCCTATTATTTCATTGAATTTATTAATTTCTTAGTTAATTCCTTAATATTAATTATTAGTTTAGACTCTAATCTTATTACAAGCATCTGTCGATGCTCGAATGACTATATTATGCATCCTAACAATTACTTATATGTTTATAGTAATCCGAATAGAATGTTATTCATTAAGAACATGTCTAAATCATACCATACATGCCATCTAGGTATATGCCTATCCTATATAGAACTAATAGTTGTTACCCTATGATCATGCTTCAAACTATCCTACGCTAAATACATGAATCCATTTATCAAGTTTGTTATAATTCCTTAATCATTCAAGATATTAGCCAAATATAATGAAAGTAATAAACATAAGATAAAATGAATCAATATATGTATTAAGTTCATAAACTAAGAATCAATGAAATCCAACTAAATAATTAAGTTTAAAAGTCTAACCCTAAAAATAAAAAATTATGTCATGATGAAATAAAGAGTTATAGAGTTTATCAAGAATAACATCATAAAAATAATAGAAAACTAGAAAGACAAAGAGTTGAAGAGATAAAGTTAATTTTTCTTCAGTTTTAATGTTCTAGTCTTTTTGATCCTCTAAAAGTTATTATTTTTATCTTTTTTTTTTCTCTCGTCTTGATTCTTGAATTAGGTTTTTTGATATTCTATTTATAGGTTAATGTCTTTAATTTAGGATAAAATATCAAATATAAATCCGATTAGGATTACTGTCCATGAGCTATTGATCACAATTATTCACACACTACTGTTTTGAGCACCGTTTCTGGGTGCTGCGGTTCTGGTATTGTAGCAAAGCACTAGTTACTGAAGCAAGGTGCTATAACAGTTTGATGTTTTAGGCTTATTTTCATTAGATTTTTATTCTTATTTGCTTTATTGACTCCAAACCTATAAAATACCAATAAAGCACATAAAAAGCTAAATAATCGTAATTGCAATAAAAAAATATTAAGCTTAGAAAATAAAAATATTAGACCTAATTAACCCTTATTATGCATACACCCCAAGCTTCGGTCCACCACCAAGGAAAGATCTGATAATGAACAAGGGAGTTTCTTTAAGTTTATTTATGGTTCTCGACCTTAAAGTCCTCGACACCGATGGGTACTCTTTGGTAACTAGCATTAGCAAGTTGACCAATTGTAGTTCATGAGGTTGGCCGATACATATTGGTTGAGGACTAAAGACTCACTATCATCCTTAAAGATGTTGAAGTTAGATTTTTGATTAATGCAATCCCTACAACTATAAGATCAACCAATTAGCCCTATTTATGAGAATCTCGGAGCTAGTGATCTTTAGCATAAATTGAATTCAAACAAGTTTAGAAAAAGTCTAAATCAGTAAAGTACAAATTTAGTCTAATCTTAATAAGATTATGTAATACACACATATAAAAAGGAGGCTAAGGAGTTAAGAAAAGAGTTCTTTATTTCAATTCTAATAATTTTCTATTATTTGATTCATCTTCCAAGTTTTTCCATAGTAGGTAAAACAACACTTTTCTCAACTTGATAAAAACACAATCCTACCTTTCACCAAAAAAAAAAAAAAACACCTCTTTAATCTTTTTCTTACTTTTCTTATTTTTTAGGATATTTGCTAACTTAAATATCAGAGTATAATTACAAGAAAAAAAAATTTCAGCATGATTTAACGTTATTTATGGTTGCAAGATGTTCATGTAGCTCCTTGTGCATCTAGAGTAGTAAATTCATCCTAATTTCGACCCACTTATCCAAAAGTCTTGAGTTGTTCCCAGAGTAACATAAATTCGACTCGTTGGCCCAAGAAAACCCAAAATCCAAGGTCGTGGACATTGGAAGCTTGGTAAACATAATTTTCAAAGAAACATTGGATGAGCTCGACATCAAGGACTTAAAGATTGAAAGGACCCAGACTACTTTGTATGGGTTCAGAGATGGTTGTGTCATGCCGCTTAGGTTATTAGTTTACCTATATCCTTAGGGGAGAATCACTATGTAAAGACCATGATAGTGAGCTTCATTATAGTCAATTAACCTTTTCCTTACAAGGTCATTTTAGGGTGATCGTTCATGGTCAACTCGAATGCAACTATGCTAATCCATTGCTTGAAGTTGAAATTTTTGGCTAAAGATGGGATAAGAGTTACCTTTGGACAAAAGATGGCAATGAGCTACTACATAACCTCGGTGAAAAAGACTTATTGCATCTTTATAGTAGACATAAAAGAGGAGGGTTAGTTAAAGTCATCAGATCCAATAGGAGAGTTGATTTTGGTACAATTCAAATTGAGATCCCTTGAGAAGGTAGTGAAGATTGGCTCATAGTTGAGCTAAGAGATCAATAGTAGTCTAAGTATATTGATCAAAGAGATCTCAAACATCTTCGCTTGGTCTTACAAAGACATACTGAGAATAAACCCTTCATTGATATCCCAAACATTGGTTGTCAACCCATTTTTCAAACTTGTCAATCAAAAGAGAAAGATCTTCAACTAGAAGAGGAACGAAGCTGTGGTTGTAGAGGCAAAGAAGCTCATAGTCGTGGGATTTATTCGAGAAGTTTATTATTCTTAATGGTTGGCCAATATAGTTATAGTCAAGAAGACTAATGAAAATTTAAGAATGTTTATAGACTTCACGGACTTGAACAAGGCTTGCCCAAAGAATAAACTTTTCCTTCTCAATATCGATCAGTTGGTAGACTTAATGGTCAGGTATACACTTCTCAGCTTTATGGATGCCTTCTCAAAGTACGATCAGATTAAGATGTTCCTACACAACCAGGAGAAGACTTCTATTATCACTCATAAATGGACTTACTACTATAAAGTGATGCCATTTAAGCTGAAGAACGTTGGGCAATTATCAAGGCTTATGAACAAGTTTTTTAAGCTCTTGATTGGGAAGAATATTGAGGCCTATATGGATGGCATGATTGTCAAGTTGGATCGACCCAAGGAGCATGTAGAGGATCTAAAAAAGACTTTTGAGATCATGAGAGAGCTGTTAGAGTTGGTGTTTACGTGCCATTCTAATATTGTATGAATATTAAGTTATTTAATATTTATATAGTAAACATTTCATATAATCGTTAATACAATATAATTATACAGTACAATGCTTGTTATGCTACAAACATTGTATGATTCGAAGGAGTTCAGATCTAATCCAAAAAAATTTAGACCAGTGCTAAGAATTAGCAGAGCTAAGAGTTATAAATGCTAACAGTTGGCACTATTAAGAGTTAGCAGATTATAAGAGTCAGTCAGATCTAAAAGGTTAGATCCTTGTCTGTAATGGGACAAAAACCTGAGGGTATACTAGTAATGACATAGTTATAAGGAGTTACAATAGGTGCTAGGAGATGTCATTATGCAAGTATATTCTCAAACATAATATTCTTGATCTGCTTCACCGATGCGGGTCTGTCGGTGGATCTATTGTAATGGGACAAAGATCTAAGGGTATACTAGTAATGACATAGTTGTAAAGAGTTACAATAGGTGTTAGGAGATGTCATTATGCAAATATATTCTCAAACATAATATTCATGATCTGCTTCATCGATGTGGGTCTGTCGGTGGATCCATTTTATATATATCAGTGTATGCTATATCTATATAGTATAGATGGTTATATTTAGCTGACCATAAGTTTACCGGAAGCTCGTAAATGTATACGAGTTTTTAGTCAGGACTGAATACTGAACAGATTCACGAGGACGCCAATAAACATCTTATAAAATCATCAATGGTAAGTCATCTCGAGTTGAGTAGTATATGTGATCCTTTGACTTGAGTGCCACAGTGGGCTTGTAAGTGATCCACCATACTTTGGCTTTACGTATATAAAAAACCTTTCATAGTGTGATTGTTGGGTGTCGTTGGATATGATCTGATGCTTATGGAGTCTAATGTGTACATATATGAGATTCGTCAGCTCTCATAAAGGAGTAATATATTCAGATGCTCTGAGATTGTATTTCAGTAAATCTCGTGGCTACAAGTGCTAACATGGGAAAGGTGTTTCCCAAATGGTTGAACAATATAGCAAATGTGTTTGCGTATATTATTCTTGAAAATACAAATACGGAGATAAGTTCATAGATGAGCATATAGGAATTTGACGGTGCTGATCTATATCCTTGCACATCCTGGATATAGATGACAGAAGGATTATACGTATGCGTTGTGACATCAGCTTGTATGGTCTAACGCGCTGATTTATAATATCTATGACGTGTACGTGGGGCATCGATCACAGACTCATGGAATAGTTCAATTTGACAAATTGGGTATGGACCTAGGGAGTTCCGCAATATGAAGTGTACTCATTATGCACTTAGGCAACGCACTAGATTAAATTGTTCGATTTAATAATTTTTAACAGAACCGAATATTTATTTCTAGTACCCTTAAGATGCGCGTGTGTTAGTACTTAAGTATTATATATAGTAATTAGTTAATAATTATTGTTGACAAATTAAAAAGTGACATGTAACGCATAGTGAGCCTTCAGTTAAATTGACTCAAGTATTAGTTATGGTGGGACCCATGTTAGGTTAATTAAAGGTTTAGGGGTTGTTTTCATAAATTGATTATTTAAGAGTTAAATAATCTAAATATTTGTTATCACTTAAGAGTTAAATGATTAGTTAATTTGACTAGAGTTAATTGTTAGCTCATGGTTACATTAATAAAACAAATATTTTGTTAAAGATTTAATTACTAAATAAAATGAGATTTTATTGAACAATGATATAGTTAAAGCAAATGTTGCTTAAAAGAGAATTAAAAAAATTTAAGGGCATTAAAGGAAACCTTGAGGTCTTGAATGATATTTTCTTTGTCAAAGACAAGTGATAGCCACCCATAATCTTTTGTCTAATTATTGGACACATCTTTGGTTTATTTGATTAGTCAAATTTATTTAATAATATTTTAGTTGTACAAAAGATATTTCTAGTTATATATATTCATTTGATGAATATATAAT
The DNA here is from genome assembly GCA_946807835.1 of Ailanthus altissimus. Lineage (NCBI taxonomy): Eukaryota > Viridiplantae > Streptophyta > Magnoliopsida > Sapindales > Simaroubaceae > Ailanthus > Ailanthus altissimus. The sequence continues at coordinate 26,681,942 of OX327689.1, forward strand.
GGTGAGAGTAGTTGACCATAGGTGTGGTTTTTTTTTTGTGTCTTTGGAATTCATTTTTGTTGTTGAAACAAAAAAGGTGATAATAGCTCAAGTGTGAGTTTTTTTGCAATGGAGGAAGAAAGAAAATGAAAAAGGATTTTTCATTTTCCTTTGAAGCCATTTTTTAAGGTAAGAAAAATTATTTTTGTTTTAAGTTTTTAAGTGTTAAAAATAACAAAAACTTGATGGCAAAAATTATTTTGTTATTCATCTTCTCTTAAATAAATGGCCACCATTGTTGCATTTGAATTATTTGTGTTTTGATGAATTTAAGTGTTGAATACATAAAAAAATAAAATGTATATAGTTTAAGTGTTAGGCTATTAGGATTAAGAGTTAATCCCACGATTTAAGTGTTAAACCAGTGCTAGAAAAATAAATGCTAATGTTTTAGCGATTCAAGCCCACCATGTTGGGTCCTAAAACTGCTAACGGATCGACTTCATGCAGTATTCCAGTTACAAATTCATTCCAAAAGCTTGTCAGGTGATATCTATCAATTATGTGTTAATATGATTAATATATTTTAATTTTATTCATTAGTGTAATTAAATAAAATTTATCGTGTTCATTTTTAAGAAATTAGATTTCTAACTTCTGTTGCGAATATTTATGTATGAGAGACATAAATGGTGTGTATATATATATATTGTATTTGATACGTATTTATATAATTTTTAAAATGAACACGTGTACCACATGCACACACCCAATAAGTTTCGGTTGTAACCGATACCTCAACAAGAGCATAATATAAAGTTGAACCTTGAGAAGTGTGCCTTCAGATGAGATTCATGATGGCCACCTTTAGTAAATTTATTTCTAAGGCCACTGATACGTGTTTTAAATTTTTTTCAGGTCATCGAGAGAAGGGAAAAGGTGATGGACCCTACAATGAGAAAAGACATTTTTAGAAGCTAAAAGCCTACTTGGCACAATGCCATAGCCCCACAGCTCATCCACCTTGTTGTACTAAATAACGAGAATTAACTAATCATCTACCTAAAGGTTCAGCATAAATTGTGAGCTCCATATTGGTCAAAGAGGAAGTGAGAGCCTAGAGATTAGTGTACTTTACCAGTAAGGCTTTCATGGACCCCAATACCAACTACCCTTTAATCGAGAAGCTAGCTATCGTGTTAGTCATGTCAAGGCAGAAACTTTGGTCCTAATGTCAAGCATACATCATTATTATCCCTAAGATAAATCCTGTATAGTCCTAACTTTTTAGACATTTAATCAAGTAGATGGTTAAGCTTAGTGAGTTCGACATCTTGTATAAGCCGAGGATGACTACTAAAGGACAAGCACTTGTAGATTTCATTACCAAATACACACAAGGAGACCTAGTACACTCGAAGTTCTATTCAAGGTGACTAGGCAAGTAGATGGAAGAGAACTTGCAGGTTATAATTTGGACACTCTACATTGATGGAGCATACAACTCCTAAGGATGTGAAGCAAACATTGTTTTCATCAGTCTAAGACTAAGTCTGAAGCCCTTTTAATTGGGCTTAGAGTTGTCAGAGTGCTCTTGTTTAATAGGATTCTTATAAAGAGTGACTACCAGTCCTTGAACTAAGTCAACAGAGACTTTGAGGCTTAAGAAAGCCGTATACTTGTAGATTATCAATGAGCTCATTACAAAGTTTAAGAGGGTCGAGATCCAACAAATACCAAGGGCAAATAACTACTTGGTAGACATATTGGCACGACTAACCTTAACAGAGGAAACCGGAATACTTTAGTCAGTATCCATTGAACTTGTTCCAAAGAAGAGCATCAAAGAAACCATCGATGGGATGCAAATTAATCCTTATCCTAGCTAGATGGACTCGATCAGGAGCTATATAGAAATTAGAGATTTGTCACAAGATAAGTAGGAAGCACGTCGACTCAGATATATAACAATATGATATCCACTAATAATAGTATTCTCTACTCACAAGCCTCGATCTTGATTTTAAAGAAGGTGATACCAAATACTAAAGACTTAATTAAAGGCATTATTAGCCCAAATTGGGAGGGACCTTACAAGGTGCTCATGAGGGTAAGACTTGGAATATACAAGCTCGAATATGTAGATAGTCAAGTAGTAAAAAAGCCTTAGAATGCTAAATTATTAAAGAAGTACTATTTATGAGTGTCTTAATTTAATTTTAAGAGAACTCTCTTATAAATGTAATGAATGTTTAGCAGTAATAAATTCTCATTTTTTTCAAAATGATGAAGTACAAGTTCTTAAGGTACGCATCGATCACTTATTAAAGGAATCTTGAGGGTAGAAGGCAAGACCACTAATTAATCTTCTCGATAAAGTTCCCGAGGTACACCTTGGTCGTATCAAAGGAATCGGGAGGGTAGAGGCAAAGGCCATTATATGACCCTCTTGATCAATTTCTGGAGGTATACATCTCAATCGACTATTAAAGAAACTATAAAAAAAGCGACTAAGACCACGTGACCCTCTCAATCAAGTTCTTAAGGTATGCCTTAGTTGATTATCAGAGAAACTAGAAGGGTAGAGACCAATGCCATCATGTGACCATCTCGGCCAAGTTTCCAGGGCACGCCTCAAATAATTATCGCAAGAACCAAGAGGATAAAGGCCACAGCCATCATATGACTATCTCAGCCAAATTCTCGAGTGAACCTTGGAGGAATATCAAGAAATTAAAAGTTGATTCATTTACTTAAATTCACTATTAAGTTAATATCTCAGACTCAAATGTCTAAATCCCAAGATAAGATCTAATAACTAGTGGTTCAAGTAACTGAGAACAAAAACTTAGGTGAAATAAGGACATTATTTTTGCTTTAAGAGATCTAAGTCCAAGAACAAGGTCTAAAATGATCGAGAAATGTTGTTAAGAAAAATAAAGATAAAAGCATGCATAGATATGAAAATGAAGATGTGCCCAATAAATCAACAAATATGAAAACTTTATTAACTCCAAAAATATATACAAGTGTAAGAGGCCTATGTCATCTATATTACAAAAATAAAATAAAAAGAGTATAAAAAGAAAACTTCATCTATACAGCTAAGGGAAAGATATCATCACGGCAATATTTGGAGAAGCCTCTACAAAAATTGGGGCAATCACATACTCAATTGAAGTTGCAGTAGTAGCAAGAGAGGGGTTAATCATAAGAAGAACCACCTTATCAATAGGAGTGACCTCACAGCCCGAGGTAGAAGCAAAAGGGGCGGGGTCAATGGTAGTAGCATTCTCATCACATGAGGTTGGGTTTGTTGGGTTTGGTTGGGCGAATTTACTATAGTGTGCTCTTGCATGTGGGTTTGTGTTCATCATACAAACAATATACATATCTCATACATACATGTGCACAGCGGAAGATTATGTACAATGAACACTGAATATAACATTTGATTAATCTGAAATTCGAGATTGAGAAAATCACCAATGAAGCCTTTGGATTAATTTTCTTTGAAGTCCACCATGAAATGAATCTTTGATCAATTCTAGCAATCAACAAGGGTGGGTTTGATTGTCTAGAATGGCAGCATCTTAATCCAGCATTTATGTTTAACTCTTAAACATTTTACAAAGTTAAACTATTTAACTTAATTAAATTTGTTTTTCCTTTTATTCAACTCTTGAATAAATAAAACAAATCTTGTTTTTAGTTATTACATTTAGTAACCATTAATTCAATTTGTTTTGTTGTTCTAACACTTAAAACACAAAACAAACAATTTCAATTTCTCAAATTGAATTGGCTCCCAAAATGCAAAACCTAAAAAAAACTAAATCAAAATTTTCAATTATCAATTTTGAATTTCATTTCACTTTATATACAAATGCATTAATTCCAAACTAATTTGAATTTCATTTGGCTTAACCTAACCTTAGTTAACATTTAACCATAGTTAGATTATTTTAACTTAACCTTTAAGTTAATAAATATTTAATTAATTTAACCATAGTTAACTAACTTAACCATGGTTAGGTTAACCTTTACTTAACCTTTAAGTAAGGTTAACTTAATTAACTATATGATTAACCTTTAATCATAGTTAAATTAAATTATTTATTTAACAATTAAATAAATAAATATTTATTCTTATTATTTAACAATTAAATAATCATAAAGTGAAATTACTATTATATCCTTACTCGGTTACCAAGTTAACCTAAAGTGGGTCCCACCATGTAACCATATACTTTAGTTAACGTAACCTTAGTAATTGCTGAATTATACTGTATTGAACAATTCAATACGGTACACTGCCCAAGTGCTCAAAGAGTACATTTCATATTGGGACTCTCTAGGTCCACACCCGATTTGTCAAATGGAACTGTTCCATTAATCCGTAATCGATGCCCCACGCACACGTTACGAATATTACAAATCAGCGTGTCAGACCATACAAGTTGAGGTCATAACGTATACGTATAATCCTTCCATCATTTATATCCTGGATGTGCAGGGATATAGATCAGTACCGTCAAATCCCCATTTGCTCATCCATAAACTTATCTCCAGATTCGTATCTCGATAAACAATATACGCAAACACTTTTGCTATATTGTTTAACCCTATGGGAAACTCTTTTCCCGGGTTTATGCTTGTGGCCACAAGACTTTATGAAATACAACCTCGGAGCATCGGATATACAACTTACCTACGTAAGTTGACGGATCCCGTATCTACGCACACCGGACTCCATGAGCATCGGACCATACCCAGCGACACATAGCGGTCAGACCATGAAAGGTCTCTGACATATGTGGAACCAAAGCATGATGGATCACTCACAAGACCACCGTGGCGCTCAGGTCAAAGGACCACGAATACTACTCAACTCGAGAGGACCTTCCTTTGACGGTGTCATAGGATATCTATTGGGGTCCTCATAAGTCTGTTCAGTATCCAGTCTTGACTGGATACCCGCATGCCTATACAAGCTCTAAGCTCATGGTCAGCTAAGAACAACCATCTGAACCAGTCAGATATAAACATACACTAATCTATATAAAGTGAATCACCGATAGACCCGCATTAGTGATTATAGATCAGGAACATTATCTTTGAGACATACTTACATAATGATATTTCTTAACACCTATTGCAACTCTTTGCAACTATATCATTACAAGTATACTCTCAGGTCTTTGTCCCATTATAGACAAGGTTCTAACTCTTTAGACCTCGCTGACTCTTATAACCTGCTAACTCTTAACAGTGCTAACTTTTAGCATTTATAACTCTCAGCTTTGCTAACTATTAGTTCTGATCTAAACTCCTTTAGACCAGATCTGAACTCTTTCAGATCAAACAATGTCTGTAATGTTACAAGCATTATACCATATTAATATGATATTAACAATCTTTATTCGAAATGTTTATTGTATAAATATTAACAATTAATATTCATACAATATTGGAATGGCACGTGAGCACCAGCTCCAACAAAGTTCTCAGTGCCTTCCTTCATGTCATAACTATTTTCTTATTAGCTTTCCTTTAATATATATTACCAAAAAAATTAAATTGTTTAAAGGGTAGTTGAATAGTTATAAATTTGAAAAGTTTATATTCCAACTTACGTATCACCAAACAGTTATTACTACTTATTATATAATTGTTGACTTTTATTTTTATGAATATAGTAATTATATAACACCAATCAACAATAAACATATCAAATGCTACATATATCAATAGGGGTATAAAAATTATATTCTGAACTTATAAATTTAGCATTATTGTTATTTAAAATGCTGCTCCTACCTCTCTCAATTTTAAAGTTACACTTTATCAAAATCAAGCCATCTTTTTTTGTTCTATTGTTTTGAGAATGAGATAAGAAAACGATATTTATAAAGTACTTAAGATTTTTAATGGCTAGATTTTAACCTCATACTATCTCAATTATTTGTTTTAAAATCACATCTAAATTGTGAAAATGAATTAATATAGTTGACGCTATTCTATAAGCATGAATTATATTTTTATATGATTTAATTTATATAAAAAACATTATTTTAAAATTAATTTTTATAAGAATTAATCATTAAGCTCTTCAACTCATTCTCTTTATTTTTATCTCCATGTGCACGTCCATTTTCGTGCCGCTTTCTACTATCACAAATGAATGGTTGACAAGACTTGTGAAAAAAAAAATCAAGTTAATTTATATAATTCTTGTACCTATTATTGTTTGATATAAATAGGTAAGTGAAAGCAATAAGATAGAGAGGGAAAAAAAAAGAGTAACTGATTTTAACAAAGGGTAATTTTCGAAATAAAGGTGTAGGATGAGTAATTCAAATTAATAATTTAATTTGTTAAAATAAAATGTATTAAAAAAAGGATTGACCACTCTTTAATCATGAAAGAAAATGAAGAAGTAATCAATGTATGGAAGTGACGTGCTAGAAGATTAATAAAAGTGGAAAATAATAGTAAAAGCAATTAAAAAGGAATTATTTAAGTGGAAAAGAAACAAATCCTCTCCAATGAATTTCCCGTGCCTTAAGCTCTTGGGGTGTACATTATACAATCAAAAGCATTAGTAGAAAAGAGCAGCAGAGTAAAATAAATAAATGAATGATGATCAGCAGCTCTACTTGACTTGAAACCAGATGGAAGGGCTGGGAATTCCGTTATGAACCACAGTAAGAAGATAATAGCCAGGAGGAGCAACATTTCCTGATGGCGGGGCCACAGCTACAATGTTGTAAACTCCAGGCGTACCCTCGTTCTTGACCTCGACCACATCCAAAACAAGAAGCCTCTGGTTCATAGATATACTGTGTGTCACGAAAGGTGGCGCATACATTGTCACCTGAAGCTGATCCTTGTTTAGGTACTCAGCTGACCTAACCCTGAGTGAGAACCACCTGCCGTATGGACAGAACTTATCTGAAGTCTCGAGCAAGATCTCTGGTCTGCGCCAAGCCATTGCTGGATCCAAATATGGAGGAGAGAATTTCTCGACCCTAAGCTCCGTCGGGAATTTCACATTGTAGTGGTATCCATCATTATCGTTGCTGCCACCGATAAGAATTCTCCCGTCTGGGAGGAGGACAGCCACTGAATGGTACATTCTGTCAATGGTTGCGGGAAGTAATTCAGTGAACCTTTGGCCCTCTGGAGCATTTGGCTTGTACAAGAGTGGGACCCGATTGGGATCATCGTTACAATGCCATCCAGCTGAACCGACTTTTGCACCATTAATAAAAAGCACATCTCCAGTTGGGAGGTTGACTGCATCACCCATTACCCTACGTGTTGGCATCATTTCCCTCTTCCAAATTGGATTGGGACTTGTGATTACCATCCTTGCACAGTCTTGCAATGCCGGTGGAAAGTCTTTTCTAATGACATTTCCGATAAAATATGCATCATATACTGCGCCACCGCATATCAAGACTTCAGCATCGACGGCGTTAGGGTTTGCAGCAGAAAGTTTAAGTGGTAGGAGGACGGAGGATGCAGTTCCAGGATAGGTTCGTTTGCCACCCTCTAGAATTGGGTACTCGCGTTCAATTCTGTTAGCATTTGGATTTAACAAGACGGAACGATTGTTGGCAAAAACGTAGACGTTACCATCCGGAACAAGGTAGACGAAAGGGTACAGATTATTCTCCAGTAGAAAATCCTTTCCTCCATCACCCTTACCATACATATAATCAGTGGTGTCCCTGAGAAAAGGAAAGGTGAAGGCCGCCGCATTGTTCATTCCTTCTCGCGGAATGTATTCCCAGCTGTAGGCAGCACGGCCACCCACAACGATGAAGCTACCATCACCTAAAGTTACCTGCGTTCCATACCATCTCTCATCCGCAAGTGCGTTTGGGTATTCCCTCCAGTCGCATGTCTCGCATGGATCCAAATATCTCACCACTTTCGCTCCTGTTTTATAACCTCCTGTGCCAGCCAAGCCTCCATCCGCCGTCAAGCCTCCTGATGAGCACCACGTATCCGTAACAACCTGTCGTATGTGATATAAATAAACGATTAAGATTGATTTATTGATCATTATCCTTAGTAAAAATATGTTAAAGTGAATTTCGAACCTTTAGCGGTTTCAGGTTTGCTGTTTCAGTTTCATATAGAACTGCGTGGCTCCAACAATCCCATTCATTATTCGCGGGATCAACCAGCCGGCACCCCTTCTCTTTAGGCAACTGAATATGTGATACCTTCCAGAGTGTGGCGTCATACATCAGAACTAGGTTAGTTTTGGGAAACAATTGTGCATGCATAGCCGACACACCCGAATTATTAGATACCAGCTCCCATTTGCCAATAAATGCCCCCGGCACAGCTGGCTGTACGGGCTCCGCTGGCTTCCATGGCTCTGCTGGCTGCACTGCCTCCGTTGGCTTCCATGGCTCTGCTGGCTGCACTGCCTCCGTTGGCCTCCATGGCTCCTCTGGCTTCGCGGCCTCCGCTGGCTTCCATGGCTGCGCTGGTTTTCCGTGGACCTTTTTCTTTCTCCCACCCCTCTTGCGTCTCCCGCCCTTTTTGTTTTTATGTTTGCCACCCCGTTTGTTTTTTGATCTCCCAGCCTTGTGGTGCCGTGGTCCTTTAGCAGCACGCTCTGTGATTTTGAGGTCATCGACGGAAAAATCGAAGGAATCGTCCTCTGATTTTTCATGATCAACCTCACCAGATTGATTAGCCGCGGCATGTTCTGTGGACTTCAGCTCATTAACGGAAAATTCAGAGGAGTCATCCTCTGATTCATCGACTTCATCAGGCCGATTATTGTTAGTAGGTTCGTTCGAGGCTATTTTGGCAGCAAACCCGGAAACGAACAAGAGAACAAGAATGCAGAGGACTTTAGCGATAGCTGCCATTGTTTTACCAATGGCAGTTAGGGTTTTTGCTTCCCATATCTCCCCTCTCCATACCTCTCGGTATTTATAGGTTACATAATTCCCCCAAAATAGTGTTAATTCGTTCCTGATTTGAAGGATATTTCATTAGCCAGCCGCTAGCTATTTGGGCGAGGAATTGAACAGGTCAATCGAATATAATAGGAAGGGATTTTGCCTATAATATTACATAATTACTTGGTCAAATCTATTTTATGTCCATTTTCCTGTCATCAAAAAGTGGTTATTTTGAGTATTACGATGGTTGGAAGATTAACATATTTGATTTCAAAAGTGCCCGTCGATATATGACAATAACATTGAGCACGTGTTATAACCTGACGTGCTTCAGTAAGACTTGAATTCTAGTCGGATTTTACGGTACCAGCAACATTAATGTGCCCTGAATCCAATTTAAACAACAAATCTCAATGTTCCTTGGCAATCATAGAAGGCAAACGATTTTTAAGTAATAGATTATTGAGATCTCATGCTGTTTCGTGTTCCCATGTAGTGGAAAATAACATTCTCTTGAAATAAATAGGACCGTAGAATTTACTGTTACTTTCACAGTACAGCTCTTTGTACTTTCTCATGTTTTCTTTTACTAAATCTTTTTCTTTGAATTCTATGGTAAATTTAATATGGTTCGAGGACATATTATGGTGACGAGGCAATATTTTGAACTCTTAAATCTTGATGCCCGTAATCAATAGTGGAAGAGCCACTGAAAAAACAACCAGCTCTAAGTTTTCTCTCTCTTTCTCTTCTTTTTAATTTGATCTCAAATGTTATTTTCATCTTTAAAAATATATATCAACTTAGTCTTCGCTTGTCCAATATATACTATATTAATTCTTATACGAACAAATATAATAATTATTCAAAAACAAAAATAATAATAAAAATTTATCAAAAACATTCCTATAAAAATTAATATGGTATATATTAAAAAAATAAGAACTAAATTAATATATATCTATAAAACTAATGACAAAAAGAGCATTTCCTCTTTTAATTTTGTAGAAGAGGAAGGATTGTGCATCTTAGCACATTGATTACGCTCTCGCCACGACTCTTTACCAATAATATGATGAAAATATTTAGAACATAACGCAGAATCGTAATTCTATGAGTTTATCAAATTGTAAAGTATGCACTTTATTTTCACATTTGACCTTTTATAAAGAATGTGATAATTGGGAGGTGGACTTTTTCATCGAATCTAGTAAGAACAACATTTTTTCATATAGTGATTTTTTTTATTTGTGTATTTATATTTTATTTAAATAAATATATTTCAATATTTACAATTTATTTTAAATTTTCTATTTTTATATATTGTGTCACTTAGATTTATATCTAAAATAAGTGCTTTGCTAGTTTACTTAGTTTTTGTTGTATGGTGGTAAATTGTTTATGCTATCTGTTTTTACGATTCACATGTAATTTTGATTGAAAAAACAAACTATTAAGGTGTGTAAGATTAAGAAAAAAAAAAATATAGTGATCAAAATAGGTGCATGTCTATAAATTATATCCTTTTTATAGATCTTTGTGCATGAAAATTTATGTTGTATATTAATAAGATTAAATCAATAAATTTGATTATGATAAAAAAAATATAATTAAAATAAAAAATACATATATCTTTGTGTCAATTTATTCAAAGTTTATTTTGTCCAAAAAGTTTCTTAATACCCATAAATCAACGAAAGTTATTGCAATTGTCACGATGGTTCTTTGTGACTTTGCTTGGTAGCTGATGGATTTTGAGTTGATAAAAAAACATCATTCAAGTTGTTCTCAAGATTAATGCTTAATTTAATATTTCAATAAGTTGTTTTGTTCTTGCCTAGTGAGAGGGGCACACTTGTTCATGTTAACTTACCTAGTTAAAGGACAACTTACATTCGATTAATTTCCCGTTTAGTGTTCACACGTAGTAATTCTCTCTCTCTCTCTCTCTCTCTCTCTCTTTATTAAGGAGAAAGTTGGAAGTTAAAGTGATTTGGTTTGGCAAATCACGGTCGTTTCACTTAATTACATACAATACTTAATAAAATTGATTGCCTAATTGAAAATAATTAACAATTTGACGATTGATTTAAGTTCAATTCCATACCAATCAAATCTTAATAACCTTTCTTGTCGTGACTAATCTTTTAACTGATTGACATTAATACAGCTGTTAAACCATTATTTGCTAGATTTCCCGGATGCGAAAGTTGCCAACTTTATTTTGAACATATAGTGAAAGCAATTAAAGCAAACAAATCAAGGTCACCTATGATATTACCGCTTCAGGAGAGATGACATAAATGATATAGCCATTGGGTTTAGGGCCATTCAGTATAAGGTTTTTATCATTTATGTTTTTCTTCACATCTCTAATTAAATATCCTCTTTCAAAGTTTTCAATACTTATTTCTTGTAAGAAATTTATGAAGTAAAACCTTAATCATCATGTCCGAAAATAGTAGAGACAACGAGTCAGATTCTTTCTTAATCATATGTTTAATGATTTTTTTTCTTTTTTAAACAATTGGTAATTAAAATGAGATAGGGTTAAAGATTGAAAAGATCACATCATGATTGTTTACAAAGTTGTCTAGGGAAAATTTTCGTGGCTAATGAAAATTGAAAGTAATGTGTGTGAAACCATTGTCTACGCTTCTCTAATATAAATTAGCATACTTAAAAACTGGACCTCCGAGAGTCAAAATTCGAGTTGATTAACGGATCCTGAAACTAGCTAGTAACCAGATTATGAACACTAAAGAAAGTTTTTAAATCACATATTTTAGAAAAACTATAATGAGCCAATGCCTCTTGCTGTGGTTATGCATAGACAAAAATCAGGCCTACAAAAGTTTCTGGCTGCGTGCAGTTTTTTCTTTGAACCTTCCTATTTTTCCTTGAAATTCAGTTTTGAGCATTGATTCTTCAAATAACTAATTTTAAGTATGCTCCTTGCAAACTGGAAATCCATCTTGTTTCCGTTCGAATAACAACTTCATGCAAATTCGTCTTCGAATTTGCTTCTGTCTGGCAGCTATATATTTGCATCATGCAGTTTTTTGTACCTCAATCTAACTATGGATTTTTCTTGTTTTAGTTTATTCTCCTATATTACCATAAATTAATAAAGAATGCATACAAGTATCTGAAATTTAACTCGTAATTACCTTAACTTTAAGTGACAGCTTCCTATCTGTTGCCATATCTTGTCCCAAAGAAATAAGGAAAATTATTTGCTCATCTTATGTACTGAAAAAAGTTAAGGAACATGAGAGAAGTGGAGGGGAAAGTTCAGGCACATATTAGTTTGGCAAAGAAACTAGCTAAAAGATCATTGCCTATTTAGCCAAAGGAATGAATAACTATGTAATGTGACATCAAAGTCAAATTATGGTTCTATTGCCAAATATATATATATATATATATATATATATATATATCATTAATAACAACTGACAAAATTTGATACCCATAACTGCTAAATCTGGGGTTTTCATTTAGTTGAGGAAAAATATTGTTAACGGAGTATAACCCTAATTTGACGGCTAGATTTGGCTTGCATTTAACGTTTCTGCAAGAGAATACATCCTATTCCTAATCCAATAATTTCCCAAAATTTATGAAATCTCATACTGCACTATCCACATGTGAGAAAAGAGAGAATTGTGATCAGCAGTCACTCCCATCTTAAATGAGAAACTTTAACCGTTAATTTATACTAGATTTGCCAATTATCTTGGGATGTTTTTCTTGGTCCTCACTCTTTACCGTATTGATGAAGTTGCACTATTGCACAATAGTAATAAGGTAGAATTGGACACATTCTTGAATGCAATGGATGATGTACTGATGTTAATTAGCTAGCTAATTGTGCTTAATGGGAGATTTATGACTTCCTCACTTCCTTGACAATTCACGAATAAGAAGAAACTTTCATCATCTTATGTAGAAAGTCAACCTATCTTTCATTACATAAGTTGTTTTCCATATGAAATTACTTCAAACATGCTACATGTTCATCACCTTTATAATGAACTTGAGTGCAATTTCGCCAAAGGAACTTACTTATCTTGAGCCTCCATTATATGTGAAACCATAAAGTTCGAATCCATTGATTTGAGTGGCAGAAAAATGCTGCTCAAATAGATAGTCTGAGTTCTAAATCTACATCTTGACTGTCACTGGATTCAGAGTTCTGACTGCTTGATCCCATGGAGTTACTCCTGTGTTTCTTGGTATTCTTTGGCTGCGGATCCTAGTATAGATGAAAAGTAAGTCAATATTAGAAGGAAATTTCGGCATTAAGTAACAGCTTTGTTGCCAAAACATTGAAGTGCATATCTACAAGGATTAGTAGTTACAACCTCAATATGTAGATTTATGTGTCTATTCATGCTCGGTTGTGTAAAATGTTGGGTCTCCAAGATTCCACTCCCAGGGTTCCAACTGTTGCAAAAATTTTCAGCCAATTAATTAGAATCGGGAATGCGCTCAACAAAATTCCTAAAAGGGAAGTACAGTTGTCGATTTTCATTGAACGCCCTTGCTTATAGAAGAATTTTATTGAATTGGTCCAAGAAAATTACCTTGCTGTAGTGGTAGGCTGCGAATCACCATATATGATGGTTGATCTTTCAGAATCACCTAATCCCATCTGAAGAACCATGTGAGCTTGACAGATTTAGAGATCATTCAACATTATAAAAACTAAACATGGAAAAAATTAATTAAATCAAAGCCTCTATCTTCTTGCAACACATTAATTTGCTAATGTAGTTATAGAAAATCAACTAGGATGATTATGATGATGCGATGATGATTAAGTGTGTTATATATCTAGCTAGGGTTAGGGCCAAACAAATTCAAAGAGCAAATCTTCCTGTGAATTAGAATGTTCAACTAAAAAGATTTTCTGATATTCTAAAAGATTTCATTTCAAATTCAAAGAAAAAAGTGAATATATAGAGCTAAATTATGTTCATCAGAAGCAAGTGGTGATTGATCATAATGATGATATAGACATGAGTATTCCCTTTACTAAACACAAACAATCCACCAAAACCCTTCCGTTGTAGTTTCTTCCACAGCAATCGTACATAATCATTAATTATGCAAGAACAATAAACAACAAAGTGGTGACACAAAAATCAGGTCAAAGATATGACCCATCAACTATTGAACAAAAAGAAATTAACAACTTAACCCCCACTTCTACAGGAAAATTAGAAAAGCAAGTTCATAATAAATATGTATTTTTACCGTGACGCTGGGATATTGGTAACCATAAGAAGTCGGGGATACTGAAGAAGACGAGTAAGAAAAAGATGATGATGGTATTGATGAATAAGCTGTTTGCACTCTCATATCCTCCTGCATGATATTGACAAAGAAATTGCATCAAAATATATAACTTAATGTTCTTGAAAAAAGCTAGTCACAGGCTCAATCAAAGCAAGAAAGCGAGACATATATATATACCTGGTTGAAATTAGTAGGGTAAGGACCATGAAAAGAAGGATGATAGTTACAACCCATTTGGCCATGTAATCTGATCTTCTCCAATTGAGCAACGCCAAGTCCTCTTTGTGGTTGTTTAGGCTTGTCTGAATTACTCTTCTTGCCTTTCCTTGAAGATCCTCCTCTTTCATTTCCCATGTTTGGCTCTCCAAAATAACTGCTACCCATCTTCTTTTTTATATATATATTTTTTGTGCGCAGAGAATTAAAGAGAGGAAAGAGAGAGAGAGCTAGCTAGTTGCTTTGCAAATCCCAAGCTTTTCTCTTACTGCTGCAAACTTTCCGGCAAATTGTTGCTGAGAAACCAGAGATCTCAAATACCCCCTTTTTAAGCTTGTTTGAAACACAGTAATTATTGCATCGCTGGATCAGATTGTGTAAAGATTTATTAGATGTATGCACATAGATTTTATGCTCTTTTCCCCACCTTCTCTCTTGCCTCATTTTTAGAACTTCTATAAATTGTTTATTAGGATACATAAAATATTAATAGGTCATGTTTATTACTATATAAAATTTTCCCTTTTGTTGGGGACTTTGAAGACTATGACTTGAAAGCGATTGTCTCTGCATTGCTCATTTAAAATTACACTCGTCAAAAGCAATGCTATCCTACGTGCCATTGCACTGTAAGAGGCATAGTATCGTTTTGCTTACATTCTGTAAGAACAAATAAACAAATCATAGGTATCTTTATTCTGTATCACTGGGGACATGCTTTAATCTGATCGTATAGATTGTATTGAATTGATCATGAAAGTTTATGAAACGAAAGTAGGCCCCACTTTGCATGTGATTTTTCACTTCCATGATCAAATCGTCTCACCTGAATGAAACCCTAAAAACCCCCCAGCTGTGAAATTCTTTGAGCAAACTTAATAAGAAAGGCATAACCATCATATAAACGTTAAAAAAGCATTAAATAATAGATTCTAGAAATCTTATTTGCAGCTTCACAGGGATTGGCAAATGGATTTAAAAAGACACAAAAAAAAAAGGAGGAAATTCTCGCCATTATATCCAAAGCAATGCCAATCTCGAATTATATTTGATTTTTTTTCGTAAAAGAGCCTTAAATGTGTAATATAAATCTTACTCAAAAGAGTTGAATTATAAAATTAAAGTAGTTTCTGAAATAAGATAGAAAAATTAATGTTAATGTGATTAATTATTGGGTTAAAGATTGTGATAATTTGAATAAGATATGAAGTTAAAGAATTGCTAGGAACCAAATCTAGTTGAGCTGTTTCACGCATGATTTGTGGGTCATATTTTATGAGTTGTTTGTGTGGTGGAAAGTGAGAATCCTCCAATTTCTTATACAAACATGTGAACTCATGCATTTACCAATTAAACCCTATAAGTCCCAGCCCTAACTCTGTCATCTTGTTGGGTAATGAAAATCAAAACTGAGTTCAAGTATTATTGGGAGATTAAACCACGAATGCCTGTTCGTGTTATTAAACTCCTTGGACTTGTATTAGGCTCTAAAGCCTATGACAATAGTCTTTAAAATTATGGAATTTGATGATTAAAAATTATGTTTAAATTTTTTTTATATCGAGAATAATAAGAAGATGACACATAATTGAAAATGTGTCAGACAAATGAGAGAAGTTAGAAGTCAAAAGTTGAAGCATGGAGGGGTTCAAGCCGCAGCACGGACCAAATCAGCACCTAAGGGCAATAGTTGCACACCGCAATCTAGCCAATGCCAGGCTGCAGCATGGCCCTACGGTGCCACGACTCTAGCCTCAAGTCGAGACAGGGCTACGACCCCACAAGGTGAGGTTGCAGCACTAAAGGCTAGGCTTTCGACCCATTTGCTTGTTTTTTTACTTCTTTAGAATTTTTTTGTATAAGGACTTCTAATTCAAGTTGGTTTAGTATTTCTTAAGGTGACAAAGAGTTATATATATAAACCCTAGTTTCACCTTTGGGATTGTATACATGTGCAAGAGTGCGAAATAGAGAGCTTTAAGGGAATAAGAGAGCTTTGAGTGTAAGAGCATTGTATAGATCATTAGAAGCTCATTTTATTGTATATTCCTTGTAAATCTCTTAACCGATTCTTTATAATCACAGAGTCATAAAAGAAGTTAGGATCTTTGATCCACCATGGACATAAATAATTTATCGAACCATGTAATTCTTATACCTTATATAATTGATTATTTTCTCTATTTACGTTGTGTGATCTTATAGTTCTTGAATACTTATAGGTGAATTCTTTTGTATATATCAATAAACTGGTATTAGAGTTAAGGTTTATCCAACCATTGCAACTTACAAGTATAAAGTCAAGGGCTTGACTCTACTCTTAAGAAAAAGGAAGGTGAATCCATGAAGTATTATTGTTGCTAGAAAGCTTCATAAGTGATTATCCAGAGAGAAAAGCCAAAATGAATGATAAGCGATAATCTATAAAAAGGACTATGATATTACATAAACTTTGGTAGCTTCAAATAGAAAGAATGTTAGTGAGTAGATAATTGATTATGCATGTACTTTCCTTACATTTCCTGATAGATATTTGTTTACCAATTATCAATTCATTAATGGTAGAAAAATATTAATGAGTAATGATATGACTTGTACAGTTGTTAGAATTAGTAGTATAATATTAAAATTACATGATAGGAAAGTTAGAGAGTCACTGGGTATAATACATGTTTCAAATCTTAAAAAGAACTTAGTATCCTTAGGTATACTAAATCAAATGAGATGTTCATTTAAAGGTAAAAAAATAAATAATGAAAGTGTTTAAGGACTCTATAGTATATAGTAGTATAAATGGTGAAAAGCGCAACGGGTTGTATATTTTTTGAATGGGAATGCTATTTTTGGTTTAACATCCATTGCCATTAATGTTAAGCACATGCAAACCAAGAAACAACATACCATATTAGCTTACTAGAGTGATAAAGATCTAAAACAATTGAATGCAAGAATAAGTTTTGGCAATCGGGGTTTTATGGTTTTTATTTATTTGAAAAAGCTCATAGAGTCAAGTATAATACGGGAACACTAAAGTTATTCTTGACAATGTACATTCGGTTCATTAGAGACTTAAGTAACTATCTTAAGTTAAGTAAAGTCTGTGCAAAGACTTAATTAGAATCATCATTATGTAACTAGGCATGTGATGTGGAGATGATGGATCCTAGGAATCTTTTTAGTAATTTTAAATTAATGAAAGGATTTGTAGAGTTTGATGATTAAAAATTATTAAGAATATAAGTTTTTTGAGTTGAGACCAATAAGGAAGATGATATATGACCGAGAATATACCTGACATATAAGAGATGTCAGAAACCGAAAGTCGAAGTATAGAGGGGTTAAGACTACAACATGGACCAGGTCAGTGTCTAGAGGTTGTGGCCCCAATAGCCAGGACAGGGCTCAGCGCCATGGCGTCAATTGAGCCAACATGGATCAGGTTAGTAGATAAGGGTATAAAGGGGTTGAGGTAGCAACATGAACCAGGTCAATACCTAGGGGTTGTGGCTCCAATTGAGTCAAGTCGCGGCCATGACAGTGGCTGGGTGCTGTGGCCCAACCTTATGCCACCATAACGCTTGCCTTAAGTCGCGGTGCCAAAGGCTAGGCTTTTCAACCTGTTTGTTTGTTTTTGACTTCTTTAGAATTTTTTGCATAAAAACTTCTAATCCAAGTTGATTTAGGGTTTTTAAGGTGGCAAAGAGTTATATATAAACCCTAGTTTCACCCTTAGGGTGGAATGCATATACAAGAATATGAAATAAAGAGCTTTAAGCGCATGAGAGAGCTTAGAGTGTGAGATCGCTGTATAGACCATTGGAAGCTCATTTTATTGTGTATTCTTTATAAACTTTTTGAGTGATTTGTTTTAATCATTGAGTAATAAAATAAGTTAGTATTTTTTATCCACCCTGAATGTAAGCAATTTATCGAACTATATAAATTTTTATGTCTTGTATAATTAATTATTTTTTCTATTTACGTTGTATGATCTTACAATTCTTAAATATTTTAAATGAATTCTTCAGTATGTGTCAACAAAAACTTTACACCTTAATTTTCACTAAAGACTTAAGCCACTTAATTGACACAAAAATCATTTTCATTCCTTAACACCGTTTCTTTAATATTTCGATTGTGGACAATAAACAGGTCAAAAAAGATATATATTATATAAATGTACAGGATCGAGCTGATCTTATAAGTTGATTGATGAGCATCATCACAGTTAAAGAATTTATTCAATTGCTACATATGTAGAGAAAAATATGTATTTTATTTGTAGAAACAAATGCATAAACTAATTAATTATATTTGGTTATTGGTTTTGCAACATCAGAATAAAACTAATGAAGTCAAGAGGGGTGTGAGGTCATTAGGCATTAGAGAAACGCAACCCACCTTTCTTCTATAATATTGAGCGGTATGGTCCATCAGGCATTTCAAATATTAGATGTTTAAAAACAAATAAGCATAGAGAACATAGTTAAACATCTTAAAATTTTATTTACATTGTTTAAATGTTATTGATACAAACCCAACATTTGCTAATTGATTGTTTTTGTGGCCTACATGCGGGTTGGTCCATAAAATTTATTTGAACACCAATTATTGATGTAACCAGCGGGAATTTTTTTTTTAAAAGGAAAGTATATGAGTAATATTATTGCCGTCGCAATAGAAATTATTAATTAAATTCATGTCGTGAATCAGGTGATACAAAAAAAAAACAAAGGGTGTAAATTGGTGATAATTTAATTATACCTACTCTCATTCCAATAACAATTCAAAATGGCAGGCCTTGACTAACAGTAGTATGCCACGTGTTGCAGTTTCATCACTGACGTATGATATTCTTCTCCTCCATGAAAACATAAAACTTTCATTAGTTTAATTAACTAAGAAATGAAACCCACACATTTCTTTGACAATTAAAATAAAGCATGAATCATGATAGGACTTCAACTCGTTAGAAACTTAAACGTCTACATGGGTTTAACCTTTGCTGATCAGACCGATGCGCTGGCTTTGCTTATTATATATATATAATCCCATGAACATTATATATATATATATTTTACACATAGAAAATTGAATAGTAAATTAATTGTAATGATATCAATAAAATTCGATAAGGAAAGCAAAGAAGAGAAGAAAAGGGATTATGTTGATTAGGTGTGATTTGATGAGTGATGTTGTTTATAAATAGCAAATTAAATAATAATATAAATACAATATTATAAGAAGAAACAAAGACAAAGCTTAGTGGAGAGAGATGTAGAGAATATCATATCTACTGTAGATTGTGGGCACATGCAAGCTTACAGGTTGCATTACTTCACACGATTTGCAAAGCAATATGATCCCTTGGAAACCGCTGTCTAGCTACGTGTCTGTGAAGAGACATAATTTATTCATTTGTTTACTTTTAAAAAAAGCCCTTCCCCACATCTTCCAAATCCATTCAACCATAAAACTAAATCAATCTCTATCTTATATTTTATTGGATTTTTCATTTGATTATTCATATATGTACACGGGCGACATGTACTAAACATCTTATAGAAATAGCATTATCAAGGGGTTTGCTTTTGCCAATTAGCTTTTTGTTTTTCCTTTTTCCCAACAAAGGGGTTAAGGTTAAGCTGAATATGATCAGTGAGCAGTTTGTGTTGTGTGTGAACGAGAGAAATATATATCAGAGAAAGAATAGACTCTAGGTATCTTAAGGCTTAAGCCTTTTGACTAAATTATAAAAAAGAATCCCCCAAGATTCCTGAAAAAGGATATTGATCCAATATCACACCTTTCCTTATGTGTGGATGTGATCTCTACTTTTATTTACGATCTTTTTCTTTATTATTATGCAGTTTTATGCAATGTACTTCCATTGCTATGTAATTATATTCTAACCAAAGGAATCACAGGAAGTACCGATATCATTCAACATAAACATGTACATATAATATGGTTTAAAATTCAGCTCGACAAACTTTGTAACTTAATGGCCGAAAAAAATAGAGTATTTCGTGATTCGGCAATTTGTCATTAAATTCTATAAATCGTTGCATTTTTGTATAGCAGGAGAGGCAATATCAATAGTCGTTAAAATTAAAATTTAGCCTTTTGGATGGATGATATGGATCATGTTAGATATCAAATGGTAGCTCTTCGGCTGGTCGAAATGTTTTGAAAATTTGAGCGTACGCCTGCTAAGCAAGGTCTTGTTAATATTTTGGTCTAACCAAGTTTAATATTCCGTGTCAAATAATGATTCTAATCCTGTTATTTCATTTGGGAATTTTGACCGTTTATTATTGCCATTTTAAGTGGTCAATGCTGATGGAACCATGCTAATCTATCTGGAGTCTTTTTTTTTCCTTTTCTTTTCAAAATCTAAACATTGTGGAAAGTTATCTTATGATTATTGATTAAAATTTTCATTCATTTGACCTTTCAAAGCTGTCATGAACTATCATATATATGGCAACAAAGAGGAGCCATGGGGCCAAACCCTTTTTCAACAATTGGTTATATCTCCCTTATTTCTCTGTGTGGCAGTCTACCTACTTATTTAAAACAACAATCCAACTCTGAGTTCTATGATTCCCCGTGTCTGCTAGTCATAAAAGCTATATCACATTACTTCTTTTTCTTATTACTTTTTTTTAAGTGTATGTTGAAACCATAGTTACTTCTCAGTTTGGTGGGTCGATCATGTGGGCGTATTGTACTAAAATGCTTTAATTTAAGTATAGTGACCAAGATGCGTATATGCTTAACTAAAACTACATTATTAAGTCAATAATCAACTTTATGAATATTTATATGATCTCCTTTATTTAGCTTGCAAAGCTCAGCCTAAAATAATGTCCATAAATCCATGTTAAGCCTGGGTGGAAGATTTTCTTTTGTGATATAATATAAGTTCAGAAAGTCTCCATGAATTGTATAATTAAGATTATGGGATTTGGTACAACTGGAAATGGGGACCTCGGAAACTGCAAAATGAGGTCCTGACCCACATGTAAAGATACTGAGAAATTCAATACTTGGCAAATTAAACTTTAGATATTGCAAGGTTCACAAAAGAAACATCAAATTGGCTCCACAAATGACTTGGAAATGTCGCACTATTAATGCCATTTGGTCATCTTGTCTCCCACTCCATTGCAAATACCAATCCCATAACCAACATCCCTAGTGCTGCTGTTATGATCTATCTTGGATACGGTGGTTTGTTATGTTGTTGATTTGGAAATCCAGGGCTGTCATTAACTTAATTGGCCATTATCAAAATTCCAATTATGTGTGCTCATCATAATCATTTCTTGTATTGCTTCTTTTAATTAATTTGCAGATCAATCATGGTAAGAGTGCCGCGCGGACTTTTGATTTGGATTCAGATTTATATACCCACTAGGGTTTACCTTACTTATTTTATTTATTCTTGAGATTTATAAGGAGATAGCCAATGATCTTCCAAATTTAGTTAACCAAATGAAATGGCTAAATAGAAAACTAGTTCACTCAAAAGCTAACCTTTCAAAATGATTGTGTTTAGAATTTTTTCATGCACAGAAAATATTATTTAATACAAAATCATGTTCATGCTAAAATACCCTTGAACGAAAGGATTTTGGTAAAAAATTACTTACCTAAAACAATATCATTTGCATACAAGTACCTATTAAATGTTTCTTTGAAAAGCATTCAAAACAATTGTTTTTTCACATGTCATTATGATTTTGTTGGAGTTCCATATTAATTTGACCCGACCAAACCTACTCGAATTGCAATCAGCTGATCATAAAAGTGCACCTGTCAAATGTCACCGGTTCCCACGTGGATGAGGATTTTTAAATTTTGATTTTTTTTATAAAAGGAGTATCCGCTTATAAAAGCTTTTGCTTGTTTAACAAACATATATGAAACATCACTTTAAAATATTTGTCTTTTATTATTAAGCAGTGATGAGGTCATCCTCCTCTTTGGTGAATTATTATTTATTGTTCCAACCATGCTCCTTATTAATATATTACTTCTTTTTCGAACTTATGGAATTAAAATTTGATCATGCTGCCCAACATAGCGTGCCCTTTTCTTTTTGCATTACAAAACCAAGCTTGCATGCATGCATGTAGACACTTTGCTCATTTTAGCACTCTGCCTTTCTAAATAATTATAATGTGTGGTAGGTTTTGGGTCTGACAGGTTCTTGATTTTCTTGCCCGCAGAAAAGGTTTTTGATGCTCAGCTCATGTCAAAAGAAAGTAAAAATAAAGAGTTTGATCCTTCTGAAAATTTGGATGGCACCATTGGGATCCTACACTTAGCATATAATATAACACTAATATAATGCTTACAGTTCACAAGGTTAATAAGAATAAAAGAAGAGAGAATAAAAAGAAGATTTTCTGATTTTCCAGGAAGAGATCATCAGTAGCTGCACACATGTTGTCAAGCTAATTAGTTGCATAACATAACATGGTTCAATAAGCCTGGTTCTCTCAAATGATTTTGGAAAATAATTGACTGGTTTTGGATCTATTCAACCAGGAATCCTTGAGGAGATTCTCAGACCTCAAAACTTATAAAAGAAAGTTTTTTTTATTTAATACTTTTTTCTGGTAAAGAACATTTGCCAAAATTGTTAAAACATATAATGCTAATACTTTTTAGATTCCAAGCATACTGCTTTACTTTTTAATTAAACACAATAATACAAATAAGAAAAAAGAAATCCCATTTTGAAAATTTATTTAACAATAACAATGTATGTATAAAACTAATTAATCATTCGAACTCATTCATATTATTTGACTTGAAATCGCATAATTAAAAAAATAAATACAAAATAATAAAACAATAAATGATATAAATAATGTAATACTAAGTGAATCAATTATACTATATCATATCAAGTAATATAAGTAAATTTGTTTGATTTAGTTTATATATATAATATTATTCTTTATTTAATAACATTTTATAGTAGGGGCGGGCACTTGTTTGGTTTAGCTGAAAACTAATTTGAATTGAAATTTTTTGATTTGATTTAGTTTAATTTAGAATTCGGTTTGAGTTCAATTTAATTTAATTAAAATCGGTGAATTCAATTCTAATTCAATTTCATTCAATTCAAATCAAATAAAAAAATAAATGTTAAAAATGTGAACCTTGAAGCCCAATGCAGACGACAACATAATTGGGTTAAGATCATCTAGTAGATGGGCTTGAGCCCGGCCCATGAAAGCGCTATCCTACTCTCTTGGCTTTTTTTCACAAACCGTGGGTCCACAGAATTAAACTGCAAAAGAACACCATCGTAATTTTCATCCAGAGAACGCGAAAGAAAGACAGTGGTTCATAAGATAAGGTTTTTAAGGCCCTCACATTTCATTTTCCTCTCTTGCTCGCTCAATACACTCCATTTATCATCAACACACAATAAGAAGCTCCTCAAAAGTCTTTAGTTTCCACGTATAGGTACAGTTTTCACTTCAATATGAACTAATTGGTACCTTTTTTTTTTCAAGCTTCTTTGAGTTTTACGTGACTTACCAATATGGAGTTGTTAATTTATGTGGGTATTAATTATTCATTGTTACTTATAGTGGTTTGTTTTGGCTTTTCTTTCCTGAACCATGAACTGTTGAGGTGCCTTATGAAATATGAACCTTTTACACGGGCCATTGAATTCGAATAGAAAGCTTGGTATTGTTTTGCTTAGCAAAAGATGGGTAATTATCCGAGAAGTGAATTGGGTTTGTGTTTGTTTAGAGTTTCTTGGTTTACAATGCGCTTTAAAAGAGCTGCGTTTTTCCCCTATTTGTTGGAATATGTTTGCTCCTTTCCTTGTGTGTTTTTATGTGGATGAGTAGTGATATATGTGATTAATGGGGCGTGGATGTCATTCATTGTAGAGTTAAATAGTTCAATTGAATGTTAATTGATGAGGTAAATATTTCAAAAATTAATTCAGCATTTGTATTTTAAAATTTTGTGGTGTCAAGTTCCAACAGTTTGGGGAAACCTGGAAATTTAATTCCTGATGATTTTCAGTCATGTTGAAATTGTATATTTTTTCCAGCCAGTTGTAGTTTATATTTTGAGTAAAACATGAGAAAGACAGAAAGATGAGATTGATGCATTTGCATACAAAAAGCTATAAGTGGTTAAATACGGAGACATCCTATTTTGGGGATAGTCATATCATGAGTGGTTATCAGTACTACTAATCTTAGTTATTTGACGTGGGAAGACAAAAAGAAATTATAATAATTGGATAATCCATCTTTAGTCTAATTGAAGAAAAATCACATTCTGGCCTATTTTAAGTCATGCTATTACTTTTAATGGAGTCATTTCAGAATACTGAGTTGACAGTGATTGGACCTTTTTTTTCGTGAAGCTATGTGACTAATAGTGTGTGTGAATTTTGTAAATTTATGAAACAATATTGTGACTTTACTAGCATCTGATTAATTCATGACATATTTCAAAAATAGATAATAATTCTAGATCTGGGAATTATTGTGTTGTTAATTCTCGATGTAAAACTTAACTGTGTATATTATTGCTGAGAGATGTGGTGTTATGGGTGATGAATTTTGGAAGTTGGTTTAGTTTCAGAATGAGGGTGTGCTGCAATGTGTTCCATACTATATGCAAATTATCAAAAATTGATCTTATTGGATTCAGTGAGCATATTTCTGTTCGGGGAGGATACAGTTCCATTATTGGCTTATCTACATTCAGGGTTCTCAGAATAAAGCTGATGCATAATGTGGACTTGTTTGTTGGTGAATCAACATTCATTCTGAATTGAATTCCGAAAATAAGAAAAATAAAATCAGATGTGAACTATCTTGCAACTTTCCGCTTCATCTTTTGATAACACTGCTATGTGCTTATAAGCATATAACTTTTTCTTTTCTTGAAAAAAATATTGTTTTATTACATGAAATATAAACCAAACCCCTTCCCAACCATTGTGAACAAGGTTGAATCCCATACCTCTTTTTTCCACCCTAAGAGACTTTACCAAGTGAATCAAATGATGCCCACAAAAAAATCATATAACCTAGTGAGCCCTTGATGTATATAATTGACCTGGCAGATTATTTGTGAAGCAAACTTAATCATATAGCTCTAGGCAGGCATGTGATTGCTAAATTTTATTTGAACTGAATTACTGACTCTTTCTGATGTGAAAGTTATTATGTATCTTGATTTTCAGAGTTGAATCTGGATTTCTCATGCACAGGAAGACTTATTGATCCTTGGGGCATGTTTTGTATTTTGTGTAGGTGAAGATAGGGATGAAGTACATGTTTTAGCTGCAAGACTACACCTTTAATCTGACAGTTGAATTCAATATGACGCCCGTTCTCCCATGTTCTATTAGCAATATTTCACCCATTCCCGTGACTGCTTTTACAACAACGAAGAATAATTGTCTTGCTAGGTGCTGTTCAACGGGGAAGTCTGCAAAACATGCAATTTCCTCACAGAGATTTGTTTTACCTCTTTCTTCGCCTGTTAGATTTTTTTCACAATACAGAAGGGGGTATGCTTTACATCATACATCTGGTCTCCTTATATCATCAGCCACTGGGATTGATGTAGCAGTGGAGGAATCAGATTCAACTGCTGCGGATGAAGATTCTTCTGGAGCCTCTAACATTCCATCTGATTTGGAAACAACTGAAAATTCCTCTACAGAATCAGATGCCAGTCCTGCTCCAGCTCAATCTAGACAATCAAGAACAGTTAGGAGAAGTGAGATGCCACCTGTAAAGAATGAGGAATTAATTCCCGGTGCAGAGTTTACTGGTAAAGTAAGATCAATCCAGCCATTTGGCGCCTTTGTTGATTTTGGAGCTTTTACCGATGGCCTGGTACACGTTTCAAGGTTGAGTGATAGCTTTGTTAAAGATGTTGGAAGCTTTGTTTCTGTTGGACAA
Organism: Ailanthus altissimus; assembly: GCA_946807835.1. Classification (NCBI taxonomy): domain Eukaryota; kingdom Viridiplantae; phylum Streptophyta; class Magnoliopsida; order Sapindales; family Simaroubaceae; genus Ailanthus; species Ailanthus altissimus. The sequence goes on from OX327689.1 coordinate 26,708,343, forward strand.
GAGATTAAGGTGAGATTGATTGAAGCAAATACTGAGACAGGGCGTATTTCTCTTACCATGCGTGAAAGTGATGATACTAACAAGCTGCTGCAGCAGAAGGATGCTTCTGCCAGTACTGAAAGGGTAAGGCCTGCCAGACGGAGCACTTCAAAGTTCGGTCAGAAAAGGGATGAGGTGAAAACCACCAAGTTTGTCAAGGGACAAGACCTAGAGGGCACAGTGAAGAACTTGGCCAGGGCTGGTGCTTTCATATCTCTTCCCGAGGGGGAGGAAGGTTTTCTTCCCACATCAGAAGAAGCTGATGATGGACTTGCCAGCATGATGGGAGGCTCATCTTTGCAGGTGGGCCAAGAAGTCAGTGTGCGGGTATTGCGTATCACAAGGGGACAAATAACCTTGACAATGAAAAAAGAAGAAGATGCGGAGTTGGACTTACAACTTACCCAAGGTGTTGTCCATGTTGCAACAAACCCCTTTGTGCTCGCCTTCAGTAAGAATAAAGACATTGCGGCATTTTTGGATGAGAGGGATAAAGCAGAAAAAGCAGTTATCAAATCAGAGAGATCAGAGACCCCTAAAGAGATAGAAGGAAAGGTAAACCAAAGTGAAACTGGATCAAGTATTCCTAAGGTGCAGGACCAACCAGCAAGCAATAGCGAGGTTCTGGTCCCTTCTGCAGTGGATGAAATCGTTGAAGATGATGAAGCTCTGTCAAAGGAGAAGGATGAGGTAGCTGATATTGCCAACGAAAATGAGGACGCAGAAATAGTGATTGACTCATCAGAAAGTTTGGATGGTGTACTCCAGACCATAGAGAAAGAAACGGAGGAAAGTACCAAAACTTTGGCTCACGAAGAGAGTCTATCTACTGAGAATCAGATCATTGAGGAGGCTTCTTCAACTGAATTATCTGGTGATTCCAAACAAGTCTTATCCTCCAATAGTCCAAAAGATAGAGAAGTTGTAGAGAGTCAAACTGATGATGCTATAACAAAAGATGAAGTGCAAATACAAACACAAACACCTGTTGCTGAGAAGAAAGAAACAGGGGAGACTACTGAAGCTTTGGCCTTTGAGGGGAGTGTATCTACCGAGAAACAGATCGTTGGGGAGGCTCCTTCTACTGACTTAGCTAGCAAAATAGCTGAACAAATCTCACCTCCAGAAGGTCCAAAAGTTGAAGAAGTTGTACCTCAAACTGGTGAAACCATAGCAAAAGAAGAAGAGCAAATCCAAACACCTGTTGCAGAGAGTGAAAGTCCTTCAGCTGCACCTCTTGGAGAGGAAGTAGTAGGGACTAGCCCTGACAAAAATGGCAGTACTACCAGCTCAGGTGTGCAATCAGATGTTTCTTCTCCCCAGAAAACTAAAGGTTTTGAGCCAGGCTTCCTTCTGTTTAGATATATTCTTAATGATTATGTATATAAGTGAGTCTCAGAAACTATAACCATAAACCCAAAATGACAACCTAAAACCTAACACTTAATTCTTCAAAACTAAGGAGATGACATGATATTTAACTAAATTATGTCCAATAAGATTATAAGCTGAAAGGTTTTTGTTAGGATAGTCAGTTTACAAATAACATAAAAGGATATTGTTAATGTATGGGCCATAAATGTCAAATATCATTCTAATGATGCATCATAAATTAAAGAATGTATATTACAGTGGTTATAGTGTAGTAGAAAAATATAATTTCTGACTATCTTGGGTTCAACAGTTCAGTGGCATCTGCTGATGATATCTTGCAGTAGATTTAAGGTGGAGATTTTGCTTTTCTAATTAATTGCATCAATTTGTGATTTGGGAAAGGGGTGTCTCAGATTATGCACGATGACTGTCTGCCATAGTTTATCATTCAATGGCATGTCAAATAGCTGATGCATGTCTTATTGGAATCTGTGGGCACCAATATGTTAAGATTCACGTGGTGCAGTAAACAAAAGTTTCCAATAGATGCTTCTAATTATTGGAAGCCTTTATCAATATCAGCTTTATGCCTTGGTGAAATGAGGAATCACATGACCAATGAAACTATAAGCATCAAATTAGAAAAATCTTCCATCATGGTGTTCCATCTATAAATTTTGTTATCCTTTTGTATATGTATATAGCATTCGCAATAACAATCCAACTAGAGTGTGCCGTCTTCCTCTATTTATGTGTTTCATTTGTGGACTACAGCCACTATATCACCAGCTCTAGTGAAGCAGCTCCGCGAAGAAACGGGAGCAGGAATGATGGATTGCAAGAAAGCACTTGCAGAGACTGGAGGGGACATTGTTAAAGCTCAGGAATTACTTAGAAAGAAAGGCTTAGCAAGTGCTGATAAGAAAGCCAATCGGGCCACAGCTGAAGGAAGAATAGGTTCTTATATTCATGATAGCAGGATTGGTGTCCTGGTAGAGGTAAATTGTGAGACAGATTTTGTCTCCCGAGGGGACATTTTCAAGGAGTTGGTTGATGATCTAGCCATGCAGGTGGCTGCATCTCCCCAAGTAAAATACCTTGTTACAGAAGATGTTCCAGAAGAGATTGTGAACAAGGAAAGAGAAATTGAGATGCAGAAGGAAGATCTTTTGTCAAAACCAGAGCAGATCAGGTCAAAGATTAGTGAAGGGCGGATCAGAAAAAGGCTTGAGGAGCTGGCATTGCTTAAACAACCTTACATTAAAAATGATAAGATGGTGGTAGAGGACTGGGTCAAGCAAACCATTGCAACCATTGGAGAGAACATAAAAGTGAAAAGATTTGTGAGATACAATCTTGGGGAGGGCTTGGAGAAGAAAAGTCAGGATTTTGCTGCTGAGGTTGCTGCTCAAACTGCAGCAAAACCCATGGCAAAAGATCAGCCTGCTCCAGCAGAAACAAAGGAAGCTGTTGAGAAGTAAGTGCTTGCATTCTGTGAACTTTTGACTTGTATAATATTGCACTAAGTAATGCTTGTCATGATTTTAGTTATTGCAAAACTTAAAGAGTAACGACAATGTGATTGCAAAAAATATTACCATTATGTGAAAGGAAGTTTGGGCGTTAATTTGATGCAGGATGAACTCAGCATAAATATAAAAACAAGTAATCTTTCCATTAAATAGGCTTGCGGATTCTAGCACAAATAACACGAAGTATTTTGCTTTTTCTTGTTTCTTTTGCTAGGTTCTGCCCATAGCTATTATTGCAGCCCATAGATAACATGGTTTTGTCTTCTTAATTGTGCAGATTACCTAGCAATGTCCAGATTCACTATAAAGTTTTACAATATTCTTTGTGTTATCTAACATCCAAGCCATTGTGGGTTTCACTTTGAATTTTGCTTGTCAGAGTCTTAGCATGAGTAAGCACATGGCATATTTAATATTCATAGACTTCAATTTACTCCCAATCTTGGGGAGTACTTGTATCCTTGTGAAAGGGAGAAGACCTAGATTTTATACCAAGGTTTTTGGCTGAAGGAATCTGTCTGTTCTGTGGATATGTGTAAGGGTCAACTCATGATAGAAACTTTTTTTTATTAGTTGGATATTTTGCACATGTGAATTTGTGTGAAATATTCATTCAACCTACATGTTTGAATCTGTACAAGTGTTACTTATGCTCAACTTCCTGCTGCAGGCCTCCAGCAGTAGCAATCTCTGCTGCACTCGTTAAGCAACTAAGGGAGGAGACCGGAGCAGGAATGATGGACTGCAAGAAAGCTCTCTCTGAAACTGGAGGAGATCTTGAAAGGGCACAGGAGTACCTCAGAAAGAAGGGTCTTTCAACTGCTGACAAAAAATCAGGCAGGCTTGCAGCAGAAGGCAGAATTGGTTCCTACATTCATGATTCCCGCATTGGAGTACTAGTTGAAGTCAATTGTGAGACGGACTTTGTGGGTAGAAGTGAAAAATTCAAGGAGTTAGTTGATGATTTAGCAATGCAAGTTGTGGCCTGTCCGCAGGTTCAATTTGTGTCCATTGAAGATATTCCAGAGCACATCAGAAATAAAGAAAAGGAGGTTGAGATACAGAGAGAGGACCTTCAATCAAAACCAGAGAACATAAGGGAGAGAATTGTTGAGGGGAGGGTCTCGAAGAGGCTCGGAGAGCTTGCTCTTTTAGAACAGCCCTTTATTAAGAATGATAGTGTTTTGGTGAAAGACTTGGTCAAACAAACTGTTGCTGCCCTTGGGGAGAATATAAAAGTTCGAAGATTTGTTCGATTTACGCTTGGAGAATCCAACGAAGACACAAAAACAGAAGCAGAAGCATGAGACAAGCGCATTGCATCTGAACAGAAATGTTGAAGAAAATTATGGGAAGACCTCTAAGCACTTTGGTGGCCAAGAACATTCCAAGGATGGTAGAATTTTGAACGAGAGAATACTTTGATTCTTTTTGTTGTGATTAGAGCAAGTTAATTTTCTAATTTGTTATATAATCGACTACTTTCGATTTTGTTGAAATGAGCACTTCCAATTTGTTTGCAGGGTAGAAATAAGGAAATACAATTTTCTGGAGGCATTTATAAATTGTTATTTTTGGTATCTCAACACAGCCTGATGGATTCGCTTGCCCAGTAGACGTCTGAGTAACTGAATTCTCAATTGAGAATAACTAACAAAATTTATACCCTCTACAGCAGAGCAATATTAAGATGCATAATTTCCAAAAGACTACTGTGTTGATAAATCTCAATTTCATAAATTTCCTTTAAATGAATTAAGAGAAGAGAAATGCTGAAGGATGTTCTTTTCAATTGCTCGCGGACGTCCAAGTATTCAGTACTGTTACGTGTATATTCATAATGACGTGCTCAATGCATAATCCTGTTACAGTATTAAATAGCCTTTCCCTGATTTCTTTTGGGCACGAATCGCCAAAGGTCCACGGCAATATCCACCTCCTTTTTCCGATGAAAGTTGTATAGTTGTGGACATCATAGCGAAGCTGAAAAATAAACAAAATGAGGGGGAGTCAGAAGGTAAACTTACAACTGAACTAGTTTACAGTTAAAACAATAATATGCATGCAAACCAAAACGTGCGCAACCAGCAATTCAATGCCATAAAATTACTTGGATTGTCTTCCTTAAACAGACTATTTTACAGGATCACCAAATTGAACTTCAAACAAATCTATTTTCACCCACCTCACACAAAACCTCAGCACTACAAGCATTAAAGTTTTGCAAGGCTGCCTTTTTCACATGCTGCAATGCCAAGGAAAAAAGATCTGTCATTGAGAGTCAAAATAAAGATCCTGAGAAAACAGAAGTGATACTGCAGAGTCACATGGAAGTGACAAATACGAAGTACACATTTTAATAGCTAGATATTTCAAAGAGCATGACTTACATCTCTTGTAGAGGTCTTATGCAAGGAATAAACGGCCTGAGAAGCAACCTATTACAACAACCAATGCATGGAAAATAGTATGTTAGATAAATAAGATATTGATGCCTCAAAAACATCAAATTTCAGCTCCAGCATTACCTGTTAAGGAAATATTGTAGTAATGGAAGTTATAAGCTATAAGTTACAGTATAGAGTTCGAAGCAAAGTAGCAGTAATCCCATGTGTGTGTTACACAGGTTAATCAGGTGCTCTTTGAAGTAATACAGATCACAGGATTAATAATCACAAGTTTGATGATCAATAGAAGGGAGAATCGAGTGAGGTGTTGAGTGTTGGTGAGATTGTTTTGAGTTAGTTACAACTAAATGCACAAGTTGTAGTTTTACTATAAACCTATCTTATTTTTTTATTTCCTCTTAATCCTTGTAATTCTGTAACTATAAATAGCGTAGCAAGTGTATTGTATATTTTCAGTTCTGAAAACAATCAATAAAATCCTTTACAATCATTTCTCTCTTTTACTTTCTTTCTTATTTTCTCATACTTTCTCATTTACCAAACAAGAACACAAATTGTTTCATGGTATCAAAGCTATACTATGGCACACATTAGCTCATCTAATACTGGATCTACATCAACAATACACAATGTTGTTCAGAATTCTTCATAGTCCTTTCCAACAATTGTCAAGCTTGACAGATCAAACTACATTATGTGAAAATCATAAGTTTATACAGTAATTCGGATTAATAGACTTGAGAATCTAATTAATGAAGTTTCTAAATGTCCTGAACAGTTCTTGACAGTAGCTGATGAAAATCAGAATGTGACAAGTAGAAGTCAGAGGCAGACCAATTCCTTTTAAGCTGGCTTTATTCAATAATTCACACTAGTATATTAGGACTAGTAATTGATAGCAAATCATCATATGATCTTTGGAACTCGATTGAAAAACAATTTGACTCCCAATCTAAAGCCAAGACTATGCGGTTAAAATTAGGCTATCAATGCTCAAGAAAAATCAACTCACCGTGTTTGAGTATTTTTTGAAATTAAAATAAATTGTAGATGAACTATCTGTTGCTGGTTATGTTTTGAATGATGATGATTTTATCATGCATCTAGTATTTAGAATTGAGGTAGATTTAAATTATGATTCAATGGTGGTTTTGATAACAAGTAGACTTGGATCTATAAGCATTAATGAAGCTTATTCAAAATTGTTAACTCAAGAAAGTAGGATCTTACAAAACAATTCAATTAAGAAAAATAATCAAACAAGTCATAGTGCTAATGTTGCTCAGAAAATACAGAAGAAGAATTTTTCTAAAAATGGTAGAGAAAGCTTTAATAATTGTGGTTTTGGGAATAACCCTAGTAATAGTAATATTTTTGCTAATAATGGCTATTACAATAATTTTGGAAAATGAGGTTTTGGCTTTAACAGAGACAGATAACCTATACACAGTGGTTGAAGGAATGTGTGTGGTAGAGGAAATATGAAGTTAATTTATCAAATTTGTGAGAGGCAAGGGCACTCAGCTGCAAAATGTTACTACAAGTTTGATACTAACTATATGCTTAGAACTTCTGATGGTTTTGGATGAAATGCTAATAATCAGAATGCTGGTAGACAAGGGCCTGGAAATCAAGGCAATTTTGGCCAAAGAGTAGCTTTAGTTGCTGCTCAGCAAACTTAGGAGGGTCAAGTTGATGAAGGGTGGTATCTTGATTCAGGAGCCACACATCACTTGACACATGATGCTTCAAACATCAACAATAAGCTTGAATACTCAGGTATGGACAAATTAATAGTTGGTAATGGTCAAGGTTTAAATATTTCTTTGATTGGTGAAAAACACTTAAAACTATAAATGATTATTACTTTATTCTTAAAAATCAGTTACATGTACCTGCAATTACAAAAAAAAAATTGATAAGTGTGTCAAAACTTGTTGCTAATAATAATGTTTATGTTGAGTTTTATTTTAACTTGTGCCCTATAAAGGACAAGAATGAGGAAACTGTGCTGCTGTAAGGTGTGAATGTGAAGGGTTTATATAGGCTACTGCTTTTTGGGAAAGATCAACTCTCTGTAAATCCAGAATTTCTTTCTTTTCATTCTGCAAGTTGTTATCAACCTCAATCTATGTTGTCCTTGTTTTCTAAAAATGAACTTTCTTGTAAGATAAATAAGAATCAATTTAGTGCACTGATTCTCTTGTGAGTACAGTTTGTTCAAAGTCTGAAATTGTTTTCATACATTCCTTGTTTTTTTAAAAGGTCAGTTGTTGAAATCCAAAGAATGTAATCTTTGGCATAAGAGGCTTGGACATCCAAGTCCTCTAATTGTGAAGTCTGTCCTAAAGCTTTGTAAAGACATCAATTTCTGTAATAAAGATTTCAGATCTGACTTTTGTGATGCATGTCAGCTTGGTAAGTTACATAGAAACCATTTTCCTTCAATATATATTAAAGCCACCAAACCTTTAGAACTCATATATATAACCCTATGAGGACCAGCTCCATCTGAATCAATGGACGATTTTAAGTATTACATTAACTTTGTTTATGATTTTACAAGATATAGTTGGATCTTTCCACTTAAACTAAAGTCTGAAGCCTTAAATGTCTTTATTCAATTCCAAAAACAAGTAGAAAAAATAGTTTGAGTGTAGCATTAAGGCCTTGCAATCTGATTGGGGGGGGGGGGGGGGGGGGGAGAGTTTAGATGTTTTTTTTATTATTTAAAACAGCATGGTATACACTTTAGAATTACATATCCCTATACTCACCATCAAAATGGTGTCATTGAAAGAAAACATAGGCATATATTTGAGATTGGTTTGACTTTTCTTACTCAAACTGGAATGCTAATTTTTTTTTGGTGAGAGGTCTTCCATACTGCTACTTATTTTATTAATAGACTATCAACTTCTATTCTTCCTTACAATTCACCATTCTTCAAGCTTTACAATACTGTTCAAGATTATAGATTCTTAAAACCTTTTGGTTGTGCCTATTTTCCTTTACTCAGACCATACAATAAACATAAATGTGACTTTCATACTGCCGATTGCATCTTTATTGGTTATAGTCCCTTGCATGAAGGGTATAAATGTATGCATCCAACCGGAAGAGTCTATATTGCAAGAAATGTGTCTTTCAATGAACTTTCCATATACTAAGTTATTTCATTCACAAAGCTCTGCTTCTGATCATATCATCTCTACTATTTCAAATACCTTGCCATATAATGTTCTAAATGTTCCCAGATTAGTATGTAGCAATAGAAACGCTTTGTAAGATTCAACAGCCAGCACAGCAAATGCAGCTCAAGGTTTGACACATAATTCAGATACTTTGTATTTCTTGTCCCATTCACCTTCAAGTAATGATAATCACTTAAACACAAACTCTCTACCTTTACAAAATACCAATGCCTCACTAAACATCAATACTTCAAACATTAATCAAATCTCATCAGTACCACTCTCTCAGCATAATCAATCAAGACACCTCATGATAACAAGATCCAAGATGGGAATATTCAAACCTAAGGCATGCATTAGTCAGTCTATAGTTTGTCATTTTGAGCCTAAAACAGTTAAAGTATGAAGCCCTTATGAGAAATAAGACTTGGTATTTAGTTCCAGCAGCAACTGCACCCAAAGTTGTTGCTAACAAATGGGTGTTCAAGACCAAATTCAATCCAGATAAATCAATTTCAAAATACAAGGCTAGACTAGTAGTCAAGGGGTTTCTTCAAACACCTAGAGTTGACTATTTTGAGACTTTCAATCTAGTTATTAAAGCCTCTATAGTCAAACTGATCCTCAATTTAGCAGTGATGAATGGATGGTTAATTAGACAAATTAACATTAATAATACATTTTTAAATTGTGAGTTAAGTGAAAAAGTTTTCATAGCACAATCTGAAGGATTTCTTAACCCTCAATTTCCTTCTTATGTGTGCAAATTTTATAGAGCATTATATGGTCTTAAGTAAACACCAGGGCTTTGTATGACAAGCTAAAGCAGTTCCTATTACAGTGGCAGTTTAACAATTCAAAGGCAGATCCTTCATTATTCTTCAAGAGAATTCATGGTAATATTATCTTATTCCTTATATATGTTGATGATATTATCATAATAGGCCCTAATTATGCTTTACTTGAGCAATTTATAGCAAAACTTGGTGTTGTTTTTGCATTAAAGGATATAGTCGATTTTAGCTATTTTTTTGGTTTAGAAATCAGTCTAACTTCTAAATGATTGCATCTATCTCAATCTAAATACATCTATGACTTATTATCAAGAGCTAATATGTTGGATTACAAAGGGTATGACACTCTAATGAGTGCATGTTAAAAACTTTATAAAGATGATGGTGATACTTAGATCATTTATTGAAGCATTATTGGAGCTTTGCAAATATGTTACTCTTATCAGACCTAAATTATCCTTCTTAGTTAAACCAATTTTTGTCTTCCCCTTCAATAAAACATTGGCAAGCCTACAAACGTATCTTGAGATGCTTGAAGTCCATTGCTGATTATGGTCTTAAACTTGTTATAATAGGTGGTCCGCGTTTAATAACTTTTTTAGATGCTGATTAGGGTTCGGACCCCAATGATAGGACATCCATTGGTGGATATTGCATTTACCCTTGGAAATAATCTTGTTTCTTAGTCATCAAAGAAGCAGAATGTGGTTGCTAGGTCTATAATTGAAGCTGAATATCGAGCTTTAGCTTCAGCTTGTTCTAAAGTTTTGTGGACTAAGTCTCTGTTGTCATAATTGCAGATTCAGCTTGTTCAAACTCTAATTATCTGGTGTGATAATCAAAATGCTTAGGCCTTAGCACAAAATCCAGTCTTTCATGCTCGCACCAAACATATTGAGCTAGACATTCATTTTTCTCAGAGATAAAATTGTTGCCAATGATGTTGAAATTCATTTTATGCCAAGTATTGACCAAACTGCAGATATCTTTACTAAGCCTATAGCTCTTAATAGATTTCTTTATATGCGAAACAAGCTTCAGGTCATTTCTAAATAATCTGCCCTTCAACTTGTGATGGGATGTTAAGGAAATATTGTAGTAATGGAAGTTATAAGCTATAAGTTATAGTATAGAGCTTGAAGCAGAGTAGCAGTAATCTCATGTGTATGTTACACTGTTAATCGGGTGCTCTTTGAAGTAATACTGATCACAGGATTAATAATCACAAGTTTGATGATCAATAGAAGGGATAATCGAGTGAGCTATTGAATGCTAGTGAGGTTGTTATGAGTTAGTTACAATTGAATGTACAAGTTGTAGTTTTACTGTAAAACTATCTTATTTTTTTATTTCCTTTTAATCCTCGTAACTCTGCAACAATAAATAATGTAGCAAGTGTATTGTGTATTTTCAATTCTGAAAACAATCAATAAAATCCTTTACAATCATTTCTCTCTTTTACTTTCTTTTTTACCAAACAAGAACACAAATTGTTACGTTACCTTCAAATATGTTAGCAGCTGGCACCGTGTGCCAGCTGTATAATAATTTTACTGGCACACAATGCCAGCAAAATTGTTATGGTGGACAACTTTTTTAAGGTTGTCTACTAGCTCAACTCTCCCTATAAAAGCGAGAGTTTAGCAATTCATTTTTCATTCAATTTAGAAAGATTTTCAAAATTTTTGTGTATATTTTTGAGTGATTTGAGAAAATTGTGTGTATTGGATTTTAGGTTGTAAGGCTAAAACACTACAATACTTGTATTCTCCATTTTTAATAGTAAAAGATTCTTCTGTCTTCGCCCGCGGATGTAAGCTAAAAGCTAAACCGCGTAAACTCTTGTGTTTTGTCTTATTTTTATTTTTATTATTTTTTTCAATTTCGCTTTAGTTGCGACCCTGCATCACCCTTCAATTTTTTAATAGTGGTATCAAAGCTTCTGGTTGAATGAGATTACTATTCATGTATACGATATTATTCATGTACATAATCACTGTTCACGTATATAGTTACTATTTATATATACGAGTACTGCTCATACGTATAGTTACTATTTACATAAAACAGTGGGAGCCGATGCTAGCAGAGAGCAGTCTGTGGTGAAAAGCAATGGCGATAAAATACAAAGTTGAGAAGTTTAATGGAGGTAATTTCACATTGTGAAAAATGAAAATAAAGGCGATTTTAAGGAAAAACAAGTGCTTAGAAGCAATTGATGAAAGGCCCGCTGGTATCACTGATGATATCAAGTGGAATGAGATTGACAGTAATGCAGTTACTGATCTGCATCTAGCACTTGCTAATAATGTACTATCCAGTGTGGCGAAAAAAAAGACAGCAAAAGAGATTTGGGATACTTCATAAAATTGTATGAGACCAAATCTCTGCATAATAAGATCTTCTTAAAAAGAAGATTGTACATCATTCGAATTATAAAATCCACCTTAGTGACAGAGCACATCAACACATTAAATACTCTATTTTCCCAACTCACTTCCTTGGGGCATAAAATAGAGGCAGGTGAACGTGCAGAGATTCTACTTCAAAGCCTACCTGATTCGTATGATCAACTCATCATCAACTTAACGAATAACATCCTAATGGACTTCTTAGTCTTTAATGATGTTACAACTGTTGTACTATGAAAAGAACGAAGACAAAAAAATAAAGAAGACAAACAGGAATGTTCACAGCAAGCAAAAGCTTTGACAATGATGAAAGGTAGATCAACAGAACGTGGCCCTAGTGGGAGTCAAAATTATGGTAGATCAAAATACAGAAGTAAGAAGAACATCAAGTGCTACCATTATGGCAAGAAAGGCCATATGAAGAAGAATTGTTGTGGATTGAAGAAAAGTGCAAATGACAAACCTCAAGGGAATATTGTAAGCACCTTAGATGATTGTGAAACTTTATACAGTGAGGCAGCAATAGTTGTTGAAAGCAAAAAATGGTTCTCTGATGTATGGCTCATGAATTCTAGAGCTACATGGCATATAACCTATAGAAGAGAATGGTTTCATTAATAGAAACCTACCTCTAGAGGATCTGCATATATGGGGAACGATCATACTTTAACAATCGCTGGAATAGGATCCATCAAGATAAAGATGTACGATAGTACTGTTCGTATTATCCATGAGGTGCGACATGTGAAATGCCTCAAGAAGAATCTTTTTTTCATTAGGACAATTATATAACATTTGGTGTAAGATCCAAATTAAAAATAGGACAATGAAAATTCTCAAAGGCGCGCTTGTAGTAATGAAGGCAGAAAATGTTGCTGCAAATTTGTACATGCTTAATGGAGAAACACTGCAGGAATGAGATACATCTGTTACATCAACTAGTTCAGCAGAAGAGTCAACAATAATATGGCATCGCAAACTGGGCCATATGTCGGAACAAGGTTTAAAGATTCTCTCTGATCAAAATTTACTTCCTGGGTTCAAATCAGTTCATTTACCTTTTTGTGAGCATTGTGTCACAAGTAAGCAGCATAGATTAAAGTTCAGCACATCCAGTTCTAGAAGTAAAGAAAATTTAAAATTGATCCACTCTGATGTTTGGCAAGTACCGGTGATGTCCTTAAGGGGAACGAGATATTTTGTATCATTCATAGATGATTACTCCATGAGATGTTAGGTGTTTTTAGAATATTCAGAGCGCGTGTAAAACTTGAATCAGAAAAAAAAAAAAGATCAAGTGTTTAAGGACAGATAATGAAGGAGAATATATTGGTGGGGATTTTATTACATTCTGTCAACAAGAAGGCATCAAGCGACAATTCAACACAACTTACACGCCTCAGCAAAATGGACTAGCAGAGCGGATGAATAGAACCTTGTTGGAAAGAACAAGAGCTATGTTGAAAACTATAGGTTTAGCCAAGAAATTTTGACAGAAGCAGTCAAAACTGCCTATTATGTGGTAAATCGATCACCATCAATAGCAATCGAATTGAAGACACCAGTGGAGATGTGGACTGAGAAACCAGTTAATTATTCTCGCCTTTATACATTTGGAAGTCCTGTGTACGTGATGTACAATCCCCAAGAAAAAATAAAGCTGGATCCAAAATCTAGAAAATATTTTTTCTTGGGATATGCTGATAGAGTCAAAGGGTATCGCCTGTAGGATCCCACTACCCACAACGTCGTCATCAGCAGAGATATGATATTTTCAGAAGATAAACTACAAAAGAATGATGAAAATGATAACATAATGAAGGAAAATCCAGAGACTATAACCGTACAAATGGAAAATAATCAAGTACAAGAAGATTCAAATTCTTTTGAAGCAACACCAGACCACGAAGAACAAGAACCAGCAGAGTCTGAGGCTACAGATGATCGTCGATCAACTCGTGAGACTCTGCTGGTTCTTATTGACATACCACCAGCGTGGCACTTGAAGTATGTCATTGAGGCTCATGTTGCATACTGCCTTCTAACAGAAGATAGAGAGCCAACAACTTTTCATGAGGCTTCTAAAAGTCAAGATGTTTCTCTATGGATGACAACAATGCAAGAAGAAAAGCTATGGGAGCTGGTTGCATTACTATATGGAAGAAAAGCCATTGGTAACAAATGGGTCTACAAGATCAAACGGGATGGCAATGACCAAGTAGAGTGGTATCATGCGAGATTGGTGGTGAAAGGTTATGCTCAGAAAGAAGGTATTTACTTTAATGAGATATTTTCCCCTATGGTTTAACTCACGACAGTCAGAATAGTCCTAGCAATGTGTGCTACATTTGACTTACATCTAGAGCAGTTAGATGTGAAGATAGCTTTTCTTTATGGAGAACTTAAAGAAGAAATATATATGCTCCAACCAGAAGGTTTTAAAGAAAAAGAAAAAGAGAACTTAGTTTGCAGGTTGAACAAATCTCTATAAGGTCTCAAACAGGCGCCGAGGTATTGGTACAAGAGATTTGATTCCTATATCATTAGCCTTGGATACAATAGACTTAGTTCAGATCATTGTACATATTACAAAAGGTTTGAAGAAGATAATGATTTCATTATTTTGCTATTGTACGTGGATGACATATTGGTGGCAGGCCCCAACAAAGCTCGAGTCCAAGAATTGAAGGCACAGTTGGTTAGAAAATTTGATATTAAGAACTTAGGACCAACAAACAACATTCTATGGATACAAATTCACCAAGATAGAAATAATAGGAAGATTTAGCTTTCTCAGAAGAATTACTTAAAGAAAATCTTGTGGCGCTTCAACATGCAATATTGAAAGCCAATTAGTACCCCACTCCCTGTTAATTTCAAGTTATCCTCTAAGATGTATCCTAGCAAAGAAGCAGAGAGGAAGGAGATGTCTCGAGTACCATCTGCATCAGCAGTAGGAAGTCTAATGTTCGCTATGATTTGTACCAGACCATACATTACATAAACAGTTGGAGCAGTTAGTAGATACATGGTGAATTCTGGTAGAAAGCTTTGGGGTTGTGTCAGGAGGATCCTTAGATACATTAAGGATACTTCAGATGTTGCTTTATGTTATGGATGATCAAATTTTATTGTTAAGAGCTATATGGGTTCAGATTTTATATGAGACATTGATAAAAGAAAATTTATTACTAGCTATGTGTTTAAACTTGCAGGATGAGCTAAAAGCTAGTTTTCGAAACTGCAAACTGTTGTGGCATTATGTACTACAGAAGCAGAATACATGACAGCTACATAAGCTTGCAAAGAAGCAATTTGGATACAAAGATTACTGGAGGAGCTCGGGCACAAATAAAAGAAAGTTTAATTATTTTGTAACAGTCAGAGTGTCTTACACATTACAAGGAATCCAACTTTTCAATAAAGAACGAAGCATATAGGTATTCAATATCACTTTTGTTCGAGAAGTGGTAGAAGATAAAAGTGTGGATATGAAAAAAATTCATACAAATGATAACTTAGCAGATGTGTTAACCAAGCCTATTAATACTAACAAGTGTGTATAGTGTAGATCCTTATATGGCCTAGCAGACACATAGGCAACATGACTTTGGCGAAGAAGAAAGAATGGTGTGGAGACTTAATTAACTCTCAATCAAATCTTCAAGTGGAAAAATTGTTATACAGTTGGCACCAATCAAATCTCCAAATGGGAGAATTGTTAGTAGTTGGCACACGATGTCAACTGCATAACAATTTTGCTAGCACACGGTGCCAGCAAAATTGTTGTGGTGGATAGCTTTAAACTCGCTCAACTCTCCCTATAAAAGGGAAAGTTTAGCAATTCATTTTCCATTTAATTTAGAGAGAGTTTCAAAAGTTTTGTGTATGTTTTTGAGTGATTTGAGA
Source organism: Ailanthus altissimus (assembly GCA_946807835.1). Taxonomy (NCBI): domain Eukaryota; kingdom Viridiplantae; phylum Streptophyta; class Magnoliopsida; order Sapindales; family Simaroubaceae; genus Ailanthus; species Ailanthus altissimus. The sequence goes on from OX327689.1 coordinate 26,724,004, forward strand.
GAATTTGGTGTATTGAGTTTTGAATTGTAAGGTTAAAACATTACAATACTTGTATTCTCTATTTTTAATAGTAAAAGATTCTTCTATCTTCACCATTAAACGTAGACTAAAAACCGAATCACATAAATTCTAGTATTTTATCTTATTTTTATTTTTATTATTTTTTTTAATTTTACTTTAATTGCAACTCTGTATCACTTCTCAATATCTTAACAAAAGACATAAAGAGAAAATTCATATCAACCATTTTTTTTTTCGAGTTCCAATGGAGGATTCATTACAACAGTATCAACAATTTGACCTAAACAGCAAATGATAAACATGAGCTAGGCATATAATTTTATTTTTTGTAAAAAGAAAATCGAGAACAAAGTTAATGGAAAACACTAATAGTTTAACAAGGAAAAATACTTTTTCACCATCAATTTTATACAAATATCTAAGTACTGAGAACTAACACATAACTAGATGTTCAGTACAACACATAATGCTCAATTCCAAATATATTTAATGAAATACCAAAAGAAGAAAAAGATGTCAATCAAATCAATTTCCATAAAAATAACCATCATATTTTTCCAAACAGAGTATTCTAATTGGATAAACTTCAAACTACTTTCTAAGCCAATCTGTCTCATCCCTAAGTACCTCCACTAGATAGGAATGAATCAGAATGAAAAAAGGAAAAATGTATAAGGGCAATCCATAAACAATCTGCCTTTGGCTTCAGATCATAAAATGTGTGTAGAATAGATTGGAGATAAAAACGTAAACTGGGTAATGCAATATTTTCTATTGCATCTGCAAAAAACATCAAGCAGGAAACCTTATTGGTTTTTAAAATATTGATGCCAAATCGTATCCATAAATCTATATTAATGAACATAAAGAAAAATGTTGAAAATACAAGATAGCATTATTGCCAACAATCTCAATTGACACCTTTTTCCAGAGATAAAGAGTCAATTAAACTAGAGGTTCTGCTTCAAAGACAAGCATTAAGCATGCAGATACGTGAATAGTATATTTATCATTCCATTCTAGGTTCTTGATATCACACTGAACAAAATATATGTCCAACTGCAAAGTTCAATTAAAGAAAAAAAGAAAAATAATCCATCAGTTGTCCACTAGTAACAACAACTTTCCTCCTTATCAAATCTATAATTAAATCGACTAGCATTTTAAGAAAATTCAAAGAGAAAGCAAGAAGAAAAAACTAAAACTTCTTCAACTGTAATCATAACTATCATCAAAATCAAGCAAGAATCATTACCTCAAGATCCTTTACATTTTTTTTATGCCAATTCAAGAGATTCAGAATCAATATCAATAGCAATGACTTGTCTGTTGTAAAAGAAAAGAACAAGTATGAGAATTGAAGACAGAAAATATTTATATAAAAACCTTAATAACAACTCGGTATACAAATGAAATATTTTATTCAATAGACACTTTGTCTTCCCACTTTGTGAAAGCATTTCTTTCTTCTTACCGCTAAATGCAACTCTTCATTCATGTGCAATGACTTGGATTAACAAATTATTAATAAAAACGATTAAAAAAAAAGTAAAATTTCAGGCGAAAAGAAGGAGCGAGAGAGATACAGTGTAATGCATGTGAGAAGCAAATGTGGGGTCCAGTTGGGTACTGCTCCAATTCCACATGCAATCACACGAATAATCAGACAAGTGATTCTGTTATTACTTACAAGTTATAATATTTTCAGTCAGTGATTAAGAGAGAGAGATAAACAAAGACCTTTGGATTGGAGAATTGTTGAAGGTCACTCAATAAGCTTTCTAGTTGCTTCAGCTTCATCGAATCCACCGACCAAACACTAAGAAGATTCTAGTTTGCTAAAGTTCACCAATTTTATGATTCCTACGATTATATATCTAACTGACAGATATTCTTGGCTTTCCTTAGAAAAAATTAGTAATTTGTCAAATGCTTTACTTAAAATGACACTTTTGACAAACTCTTATAATTCTAGTCCAAAATACCTTCCATTTTTCATTTGCCTAAAATGCATTAAATGATTATTTGATTATTTTTAGTAAGCTTTTATTGGTGGGGCAAATAAGTAAAATCGCAAAACTTCTTTTGTTATAGCACAGTTATGACTTCATCATCTTTTCTACCTTAGCTGCCTTTCAATATAATACGTACACACAGAATAAGCATTTAAAATCGTAGGTGGCAAATAGTGGAGCCGCCTAAATTACGGGTGTGTTTATTTTTAATAATTTTTTAATATTTATAATTATTTTTATAAATATTTTAAATTTTTTAATTATCATTATAATAAAAATTAAGATTATAATTTATATTAGATTGAAATTTAGAATTGTGTTTATAATTATAATTCATAAATTTATAATTAAAACTTTTAAATTTTAATTCCATTAAAAATAAAATTTTATTGATATTATTTTAATTTTTAAATATAAAATTATTGGATATATATACAAAAATAAATTACAAAAATTCAATATAAATTTATTAAAATTTATTTTGAATTTTAATAATTAATTAATTATTAATTTATGTTCTCTTATTTTATTTTTATATATTTAATTTTCTTTAAGTATTTTAAATATTTAAAATTATAAATATTGTAATAAAAAGAGACTATGAAAGTCTCCAAAAAGTTTCAACCACCAATTTGAACTCTCACGCTACTACATTCGCTTAACCTCTTGTGGTTACCCCAATTCCTAGTTTGAGAAAAGTAAATAAAAGATATTGGACAAGTCGGGTTAGGGTTTGAATTAGTGGGCAAGCAATGGTGTCTAATTGAAACTTCTTAAAATCTCTTACTAATCTTTTTTTATTATAATTTTATAATTACTAAAATTAAAAAATTTTAAAATTTATTTAAAGAAAAATAAACATTTAAAAATGAAATAAGATAGCATAAATTAATTATTAAACCTTTAAATATATTTTTTTTTAACAATCTTTCTTACACTTTGTGGCATGCTGACAGATGTACGTTAAGCCACAATTATTATGATATGTCAAAGTTCAGTTACATCTATTACACAACACAATGTGATAATACTGTTATTTTATATTTGTGTTGAACCTCTGATTATAAAATTATTTGAAATAAGCTTAATTGTATTATTTTATTGTAATTACAATACATCTTCATTGTCACTATATTGGTAAGGTTGAAAATAAATGTTGTTGTGTGTTTTGAGGTGATTGATAATTCATTTTAAATAATTTGTAATTTAAAAATTATAATTAAATAAATAAAAATAAATTTAAATAATTTGAGAGAATATAAATTTTTAAAAAAATTAAAATAATTCTAAAAAAAATTGAGAAATATTTAAATTGAGTTAACAAAGTTAGAGAAGTTAAAAGACTCAAAAGCATAAAAAAAAATAAGTTGAGTTGAGTGTGAGAAGACACACAACCCCTCTCTTCCTTTATCATTGATCAATAATAGAAAACTAATAATAATAAATAAAAACAATTTATACACGTAACAATTTTTATTATTTATTTATTTTAAATATTTTAAAAAATGACCATAAACTTCATACTTATAAATTGTGTTGGATTACATCTTAAAATTTTAAATTAATCTAAATATAATATTTTATCAAACTTATTTTTTTGTAGATCGTGTCAATCCAACACAACCTACTTATCAAATCTACTTAAAGCAAAAACAAAATAAAAGCATCCTTCTTGTTAGAGTTTTGACTAAGAGTAAATAGAAAAATCACAAATCGAAAAAATAGTTTGATTCGGTTATTACTCTTAAAAGAATAGTTTGGTTATAATTTTTAATATAATCAATCGGTTTAATATGGTTCCGGTTCAGTTGGATATATATTCAGAAAACCGGATTAAAAAATCAGTTTTTTCGTTATTAATTTTTTCAAAATAGTAAAATACGACGTGTCATATTTTGATTAGATATGGATTATATATATATTTGAAAAGGATTTAAAAAAAAACCCTAAAAGTCACTGCAGCTCAGTCAGCTCTCTTCTCGGCCTCTCCTCTCTCTCACCCATCTGTCATCTCGCCGGTTCTCCATCGCTGTTTCCGGCCAGGCCACGCCGCCGCAAAGCCCGCAACCAATCCTAGGTCCTAGCCTGTCCACGTCTCGGCTGCCCGCAATTTACTGTCTCCAGCCGTCCGGCAGCCTCCAGCCGCTGACCCCGCCGACGTCCACCAGCCAGGGCCCAGCAGGTATAATCTCCGGTTTTTTTTTATTATTTAAATTTTAAGTAGTTATTGTAAATAAATTCAGTGTTCTTTCTGTGTTTAATTTTAGGGTTTGTGGAGCCAGGAGTTCGAATTGTGCGGTTTCTTTGCATAGTTTCTTTGTTGATTTAGTACTAGAGTTAGGGTTTATTTGGTTGACTAGAAATTAGACGGAAAAGAAACTCTTTTTATGTGTTCCCTAGTGTTTTCAATTAGGCTTTATTTTTTTTATTAGGTAAATGATAATCTCCAAGTCTATGTGCCAGTGAGGCTTATCCATTGACAAGTGCTGGTCCGCTTTGGCTTATCCATTGGTCATACGTGCCCCTAATATTAGGGTCTAAATGATATTTTTACCCTATATAAATTTTTAATGCCCAAATTCGTCACTTTTTACCATTTATTTGGATGAAAAATTTATTCTTAATAGTCATTTACCATTTTATCCTCATTAGTAATAAACTTTAGGCATAGACACGTGTCATTATATAATTGGTTAATTATTAATTAAAAAAATTTGCCATTGTCATCGGTAGTAAAAAAATTTAAATTTTACATCATTGGAAAAATTTACACATTGGTGTGGTCATTTTTGGCCAAAAACGGCCAAAATGGGGAGAGGCCGACAGCCGTTTTTCGGCGATACTCCGACTCTGTTTTTAAATTTTATTTAATTTTAGAAAATTTAAAAATTATTTAACAAAAATATAAATCAATTACATGCTGACACATGTCTTTTTTAAAATTAAAGTTTATTTTTAAAAATTATATTAAATTAAATTAATGAATGGGTAAGATTGTACCATGCGTCTAAAGTGTAATTTATTTCTATGGCTAGAATATTCTTTTACCCTTCAACTGTTAAAACTAACAGCAAAAGTTAACGGATTGGGGTAAAATTGGGTATTTAAAATTTCATTAGGGAAAAGTTGTTAATTAGCCTAAAATATTGGGTAAAAATGTCCTTTGCCCTTTGAAAAGAACAAATAAACATAAAAGAAGTTAGTTAAGTAGAAGTAATAGAAAATGTGAAACACAATGGAAGAATTTTATACTAGAGTAATATTAGACACCTCAAATTGTATTTTAAAAAGTAATGTATCAAATAATCATTGAGTGTAATAAATGATTTTAAAATTTACACAATTTCACCACTCAATAATTATTTAGCACATCACTTTTTAGGATACAAATTAAGATATCTAGCATTACTCTTTTATAGTATTGTTGCACTTACCCTTTTGGACCTACTTGCGTAAGATTAGCGCATAATCTGCGATACTGAAACCTTTTTTTTTTGTAGTAAAACAGACACGAGTGGAGTATCATCAGAAGCGGGCAGGCCCATTTTCTTTGGCGGAGTCACTATTAATTAATTAAGTTGTATTTGATTCGAGCTGCAAGTAGAATCAATAGATAGTATATATTATAGAGAAACAAAACCCTAATTACCGTTTGCTTGCAAGAGGAGAACATGGAGAAGCAGCAGAATCAAGTTGAAGAGGAAAACGATGAGAGTCAATGTCAAGCTAAAGCTCAACAACAAGCACAAGTGAATAAGAGAAAGAGCAAAGACGTTTTCCTCTTTGGCAACTACAGAAACTACTACGGTTATCGTGTAATTATATTCTTGCCTTTTGTTTTTGTTCTTCTTCTTAGAAATTCAAAAGTTACTAATTGGCCTTTCATGTAATTTCAGATTGGTGAGGGCGTGGACGAAGATCCTCGTCTTAAGGTGTTTAAGAAAGAATGGTTTCAAGGCAAAGATTGTCTCGACATTGGCTGCAATTGTGGCATTATCAGCATTCAAATTGGTACTTTAAGTATTGCCACTTCATTGTTTTATTTATTTATTTATTTACTTATTATTATTATTGAGTTTGCCTTGTTGAATTCCAATCTCTTACAAACTGTCCAACTTAAAATTCCAAGTGTTTTTTTTTTCTTTCCAAAGCAATGAATATCATCTTGCTAATGACTAGGATTCTCTTCGTTCTTCCACAGCAACAAAATTTCACTGCCGAAGCATCTTTGGAATTGACATTGACTCTAGTAAGATTCTTTTACCCTCTTTAATTTTTGTTGCTATAAATTGAAATAATTCATAATCTATTTATTTGTTTGTGTTCTAATTGATATCTGAGTTAAATTGACTTGATACATTTCATCGATAATGCCTTAAGTGCATATATATACTCAACTTATTAGTGACGAGTGCCCTAAAAATTGCTGCTATTGTACTTTTTACCCAACACAGTAGTATATTTTCATGTCTAGTTACATATGGAGTTCTTCATTGTAGTATGTTTATTTCTTAATTTGAAGTTTAAAGATGTTTAGTGTCTCTTCTTTCGTATTGCAGATCGAGTTGAGGATGCCTATTGGCACCTTAGGAAAACTGTGAAAATGGAACAAGATGAGAGAAAACGGAAAACTGTGATAATGGAACAAGATGAGAGAAAACTTGCAAAGGCTTCCAAACTGGAGGTTGCAGAGAAAGCAGTTGGTTCAAAGCACGACGCAACTGCTAGAAATGTAGAGAAGAAGAATATTTCAAGGGATCATTCTCCTCATGCAAAAAGGGATCTCTTTGAGATAGTTTCTTTCCGACAAGAAAATTTTGTACACAGTCAGCATCCACTAGAAAAGCACTATGATGCTATTCTTTGGTAAGATTTTTTTTTTTCTGTGTTCTTTATTACCTCTAATGAAAAATGTTTTACTTGTGATAGAGAGGAGTGATAAATAATGGACCAACAATTGAAGTTAGATTTCGCAGATATGCTTCTGTCGAAAATAAGGGATTGAGAAATTCTTTGACAAACGTATATGCAACTACAAAAATCTATTTCTCTCTCTCTGTCTACCTAATTGATTGGCACTAGAGAATCTTCTGCAGCTTCCGTGTAAAACTAGAATGAGTAGAAAATCCTTCTATGGTGGGTTAATCTATATACTTTCTGTTTTTTTTTTTCTAAATTCAACTAAACTAAACCATAAGGGGTATATTGGTGGGAAGTGTTTCAAAATTCTGTTGAGGTTGTTGGGGGTTTGCTAATGTGGAAAGTCAAGTGAGCCCTGAGCTGTCAAGTTTGTTACTGCAGTTAAAACTGTGCAGTAACTGGAATGCAGAGTATATATCAGCAACCAAAGGCTGATTTTCAAAGCACTATTCATGATAATTTTCTGAGTGTGTAGTTGATCATTTTGAGAGATTTAAGAGGCTATAGAAAGCTTGTAATGTCCTCTCTGTAATACCTCCATTGTTGATTAATAAAGATTCAAGGTTGAGGCTGCTTTGACCGTGGATGTAGGCAACTTGCCAAACCATGTAAATAGAGTGTTCTTGATTTCTTGTTCTGCAATTTCTTTAAATTCTTGTTCTTTGATAATCAAGCTGTTCTTGAGTTGATTAAACTTTGATTTGAAGATTAAAGAGGGTAGTTTCCTCATCCTCGATCTTGTATTGGGTTAACAAACCGGTATTAGAGTTTTGTGTTGTGATGGGGACCCTTCCAAAGGCAGAAATCACCATCTTTAATGGTGATTCTGACTTTCTGGTATAGAAATTTAAGATGAAAGTAGTACTGATCTCTTAAGGGCTTGAAGCAACAATTGATGGATATCAAGATGATGAAGAAGTTGATGCTTTTGATGCTGATTGTTTATCAGAAGCCTGGAATCTCATCTTCTAAGTCAAAGACAATAAGGGATCCAAAAGAAGCCCTCAAGATCTAGAAAGAAAGAGATCAGTTTGATAAGAAGGCTCACAGTGCAATTGTGTTGTGTCTTAGGGATAAAGTAATTCGAGAAGTTACAAAAGAAACTACTACCAGAGGTCTGTGGAATAAGTTTGATGCTTTGTTTATGACCAAGTCTTTGCTAACAAGCTATACATGAAGAAGAAGCTTTATGCCTTTTCAATAGATGAATGTGCTTATGTCAAAGAGCACTTGGACCACTTTAATGGAATCATTCTTGATCTCGAGAACATAGGGGTAAGAATTGATGATGAAGATCATGCAATAGCCTTGTTAAACTCTTTGCCTGATTCCTATGAACATTTGGTGGATACAATGATGTATGGAAAAGAAACAATGACAATGGAAGATGTCAAGGATGCATTGAACTCCAATATTATCTAGAAAAGGGGTTCAGATAAAGACTCAGGTGTTGGTGATGCTTTGACAGTAAGGGGGAGATCAAAGAAAAGAGATGGAAAGAACAAGGGGAAGAAGAAAGGCAGATCTCAGTCAAAGGCAAAGAAAAGAAAATGTTAGAAGTGCCATAAAAAAGGGCACTTCATCGAAGATTGTCCAAAGTGGAAAAGGAAATCAAAAGATAAATAAGAGCAGCATGAAGCTGATGGAGATGCTGTTGTTGCGTCAGATGACAGTGCTGAATCAGTAGACACATGTGCTTCAGGATATGAATCTGTAGATCTTCTAATTGCCACCAACAACAGAACTGAAGGTGAGTGGTCTTGGACTAGTTTGCTCATTTCATATATGTCCCAATCTTTATATGTTTGTTCCTTTGAATTATATTGATGGTGGAAAGGTTCTGTTGGGAAACAATCTTACTTGTAAGATTGTTGGTGTTGGAAGTATCAGGCTCAAATTGAGTGATGGGCAGATATGTGCCTAAGTTAAAAAGAAACCTGATTTCTTTGGGCATGTATGGCAAATCAGGGTGTTCATTTAAGGCTGAAAAGGGAACTGTGAAATTTATGAAGGGCTACATGGTGTTAATGGAAGGAAAGATGAATAATGGATTGTATATCTTGCAAGGAACTACTCTTGTTGGAGAAGTAGGAGTTGTAAATAGTTATGAAACAGATAAAACCAAACTATGGCACCTAAGAATGGGATAAATGAGTCTTAAGGGTCTAAATGAATTAAGTAAGCAAAAGTTACTGGGGAATGATAAGATTATTCCACTGGAATTCTATGAACATTGTGTCTTTGGGGAAACCAATAGATTGAAGTTTGCAAAAGTTGTGCATAGAACAAAAGGCACACTTGACTACATTCTTTCAGACATGTGGGGACCAGCAGAAGTTCCATCTCACGGTGGAGCTAAATACTTCATAACCTTAACTGATGACTATTCTAGAAAAATTGGGTTGTATGTTCATAACCTTAATTGATGACTATTCTAGAAAAATTGGGTTGTATGCACTCTCTACAACAGAAGCTGAATATATGGCCATATTAGAAGTTGTTAAAGAGGCCATATGGTTGAATGGGTTGATTGCAGAGTTGGGAGTACATCAATAGTGTGTGACAATTGATAGTGATAGCCAAAGTGCACTGTATTTGTGCAATCTCCCATGTACCATGAGAGAACCAAGCACATTGATGTAAGATTTCATTTTGTGAGAGATGAAATGAGCAAGGGTTCAATCAGCATGGTGAAAGTGAACACAGAGGAGAATCCAGCAGATTTGCTTACCAAGAGAGTGACAGTTTCCAAGTTAAAGCATTGCTTGAATTTGGTGAGAGTTATTGGTATGTGATGATTGAAGATGTTGAAGCAGTATTGGAGAAGCTTGAATTGTGAAACAGGTGGAGATACGTTGGCAGGAAGTGTTTCAAAATTCTGTTGAGGTTGTTGGGGTTTGCTGACATGGCAAGTCAAGTATGTCCGGAGCTGTTAAGTTTGTTACTGTAGTTAAAACTGTGAAGTAACTGGAATGCAGAGTATATATCAGCAACCAAAGGCTGATTTTCGAAGCATTGTTCATGATCATTTTCTCAGCGTATAGTTGATCATTTTGAGAGATTTAAGAAGCTATAGAAAGCTTGTAATGTCCTCTTGGTAATATCTCCATTGTTGATTAATAAAGATTCAAGCTTGAGGTTGCTTTGACCGTGGATGTAGGCAACTTGCCGAATCACGTAAATAGAGTGTTCTTGATTTCTTGTTTCTCCAATTTCTTTAAATTCTTGTTCTTTGATTATCAAATTGTTCTTGAGTTGATTAAGCTTTGATTTGAAGATTAAAGAGAGTAGTTTCCTCATCCTCGATCGTTTATTGGGTTAAAAGGGTATTTTTCTGATTGTCTTTTTCTTTCATCTTTTTTACTTTTGAATTTGTAAGAGCAAACACATGTTCTCACTTTTGAAATTTTGGGTTTGAGAGGAGAAGAATTGTGCCTCCTCCTCCATGTTTTTGTGCTGCATGATTTGTGCAGTCAAACATTTGTGCCCTCCCCTTTTTCTCTTTGTCCCTCATTTGGCATTCCAGCTCCTCAAGTTTTTTAAAAGCTCCTGAATCACTAATTCACTTTATGTGGATGAGTTAATCTCATTTATTAATTAAATTATTTTGCTTCAGTTTGTAATTTTTCTATATGTATTTTGGTTATTGTAGTTCAAATAATTCATATAATTTTTTTTAAATAATGTAAGAATCCATCTGATGTACTGTCCATCAACAACTACAAACTCTTATCTATGATTAATAGTTGGTTAACCTTAATATGGTATTCATATGGTAGAATGTATTTGTCTTCTGCAATGCAGTTTGAGCGTAACAAAATGGATACATTTGAACTGGGGTGATGATGGATTGATTACTTTATTTACAAGGATATGGAGACTTCTTCATCCGGTAATTTATTATCCCTAGTGTCCTGGAAAAACATATTTTCTTGCTCTCAACTTATTCTGTGTTTTCATACACTAACGATAGTCACTTTATGTATCATTTCTTGTTATCTAATGAAATGACCTTGTGAACTGTGTACTGAGAATCCATCCAATCTTGAGCAGGGAGGCATTTTTGTGTTGGAACCTCAACCTTGGCAATCATATGAAAAGAATCGCCGTGTTTCTGAGGTATTAATTTTTTGGTGCCCTTTTTCCTTCATTTTCCCTGTAAATAATTGTGATCTCGCAATCATAGTACATACATTTTTTGTAATCAGTAGTTCAATCAGAAAGGTCACTGGAAACATCTATTGTAAAATGCAAATGAATGATTCAGTTGTTATTTTCATTGGGAACATTGTTACAGAAACTTTCCAAAATATAGTTTGCCCTTCAGGCTCTACTACAAGCCTGCTTATAGATCTCTAAAATAATAATCTTCAAATGTTGGATATAAGACTTCCACTTTCCAAAGTGTTTTTTTTAATACTAAGGTCAAACATTATCTACTTTTGCAGACCACAGCAACAAATTTTCGAAATATTAAGTTACGTCCGGAACAGTTCCAGGAAATTCTTCTGGACAAGGTATCTGTTATGTTTTGTTTCTCTTAGCAGTCACGAGGGATGAGGATGGTGATGTGAAATAGTAAACAATTTTATGCAGTTGCATATGTTGTAAAAAATTTTGGTTTAAATCCTCAATGATTGATGTTTTGCAGATTGGATTTAGAACAGTAGAAGACATCAGTACTGAAGGTTTATCAGGCAGCAAAACTGGATTCAACAGACCGATTTTTTTATTCCGCAAATGACTCACCTAGTAAAGTGGCTGCTTCCTTGCGACTCCTAGTAAATGAAGCTAATTTCTTTCCCTTTTAAGGTAGAGTGTGCAAATTTTTTGGAGTTACCGTTGTCAAAATGCTGTTGCTAACTATTTCTAGTGATACAACAGGGAAGATATAAATCTTGATGATCGTTGCTGTGTGCCTCAAATGGAGCAGGCTATCAGCATGTGATTTTGCTCTGTTAGGAATGGGGTTAGCCTCTTTCCAAAGTTGAATGTATACTGTTCTAGATGATACGAAGGTAACTAGTGCATCAATTGCAGTGTTATGTTAATGCTAACACCCAGCATATTTATCTCACTCTGTTTAGTGAATTCAAACTGAGCAGTTGGAAGTAGATTTCGCACAAAATCCTGTATTTATCCTCGTTTTTGCTTAACCCATTATGTAACTGCATTTTTTGAGGTTTGCAATGTTATTCACAGCTTAGTCAATGCATCTAAATTGGTCTTTTTGACACGGTTAGTGTCAATATCCTCGGTTGTGTATTTAAATTGCAATAATGTAGAGACAATTATCAATTCTATGGTGTGGTTTCTTTGGATCATGCTGCAAGGTGCAATTTGTATTTTACCATAGTTCAATTGAAGCATTTTAGTAAGATTCGAACTGTACCGAAAATAACAGAAAAAAAAAAGTTATGCCCGATCAGTTTTTTTTTTTTATTCTAAAAAACAAACACCAGTTGTTTTAGGGTCAAGATTGCCTCGGATATTCGTTGTTGGAAATGCAATCTTAATATATACGTGCAGGTCAGAGAGAAGCAGGTAAAAGAGATGGTGAAGAGGCCATCGCACTTCATCTATGTCATAATTCTCTTCCTCTTTTCTTGAGGGATGATACTTGAGTAGAAACGTTTCTTTTGAAGTCACCTACCAGAATGGGATTGGATGGAATTAGAAAAATATGGAGAAGCCAAAGCTTTTGTATAAGAGTAATGTTAAGAATTTTAAATTATATATTAAAAAGTGATGTGTTAAATAATTATTAAGTATTAAAATAATATAAAATATAAAATTATTTATTATATTTAATATTTATTTAATACAATACATTTTAAATTTTAATTTGAGATGTAATTTAAAATATTTAATATTACTCTTTTTAAATGATAAAACAGTAGTGTATATTATTTGATCATTCTAGCCATTTCAATCAGATTGTGGCCATCTATTGATACCCCGAGAGAACAAGGTTCAGGGATTCAAATATCTTGGTTGTAGAGATTAACACGCAGCGGAATACGTAGAGAATACAAGTAATGGAGTAGTTTAAAACAATCCAAGCAAGAGCAACAAGCTAAATTGTAGAGCTAAATATTGACAATAGAGAAAAGTAGAAATATACCATACCAAGACACAAAATACGTGGTTCAACAAATTGCTTACGTCCACGGTGGATCAAGGATCCAAGTTTCTCTTATTCTTTGTTTGATTACAAGAGAATTGATCTTACAAGATCAAGGAATGATACAAATTGAATTTTGGAGCTCTAGGATTTTTTGTAAAGAGTTTTGAAAGTGTTTCTCATCCTCATAACCCTAGGTATAATGGGGTATTTATATGAAGTCTAAAATACCCACACACAAAAACGGAAAGGAAAAGCCTAAATTCGGAATTTTCAGATTGTGAACAGTGAACAGTGCAGCGCCGCGGCATTGAGATCCAGCGCCGCGGCATTGGCATTCTGGAACCAATGCCGCCGCCAGCGCTTCCAGCGCCGCGGCGCCCACACCTGGGAATTTTTCCCTGTTTTCTTCTGCAATTTTTTTCAACTGTTCTATTAGAATTCCACCTCTTCCACACATGCTTCCGGCTCCAAAATAATTCCGACATGTTCCCGAATTTGTTCCAAACATTACCAACATCATAAACATGATTTTGGATCACAAATTCCACAAATCCCCTCCTTGATACAAAATCACTCCAACAACACCAAGAGAGCAAACAAGGATCCATCCTCCACATCACAACCTTAATTGTAAGTTGTGATTCCAGTTAAGTCCATACACAACTTGAACTTAACTGAGGGCAGCGGCTTAGTCAACATATCAGCAGGATTCTCCGACGTCGGAATTTTACACAGACTAATAATGCCACTCTGCACAGTATCCCGAATGAAATGCATCCTAACATCAATGTGTTTCAATCTTTCATGAAACACCTGATGTTTGCTTAGATGTATGGCACTTTGGCTATCACAATGTACTGAAGTATTAACTTCATCCATAGCCAAAAGTTCAGCACATATACCTTTCAACCATATAGCCTCCTTAATTGCTTCTCCTAAGGCTATATACTCGGCTTCGGTAGTTGATAGTGCTACAACATGCTGCAATACTGATTTCCAGCATACGCTACATCCAAACACCGTAAAGATATACCCAGATAAAGACCTTCTATTGTCCAAGTCACCTGCGTAATCTGAGTCCACGTAACCATTCACCATTTCATCACCTGTGCCAACCCTTCTGAATAGCAAACCATAATGTGACGTCCCATTTAGATACCTAAGTATCCATTTCACGACCATCCAATGCTCCTTTCCAGAATTAGCCATGTATCTACTTACAACACTCACCGCTTGTGCTATATCCGGCCTTGTGCAAACCATAGCATACATTATAGAACCAACAGCACTAGCATATGGTACCTTAAGCATATGCAATTTTTCTTCTTCAATTTGTGGTGATTGAGATGCCGACAGTTTGAAATGCATTGCCAATGGAGTCGACACAACTTTGGCATCCCTCATTCTGAACCTGTCAAGAACCTTGAGTATATACCGTTGTTGAGACAAGAAAATAACATCACTGCCTCTCACTATATCTATACCCAAAATTCTTTTGGCTGACCCCAAATCTTTCATTTCAAACTCACCACCCAACTGATTTTTCAGCTTATGTATCTCTTTCATATCCTCACATGCAATTAACATATCATCAACATATAGAAGGAGATACATACGCTTACTGTTATTCAATGCTTTGAAGTACACACTGTTGGGTGTGTTGAATTTACTTAGGGTTCTTGCATGTGGGTTTGTGTTCATCATACAAACAATATACATATCTCATACATACATGTGCACAGCGGAAGATTATATACAATGAACACTGAAAATAACATTTGATTAACTGAAAATTCGAGATTGAGAAAATCACCAATGAAGCATTTGGATTAATTTTCTTTGAAGTCCACCATGAAATGAATCTTTGATCAATTCTAGCAATCAACAAGGGTGGGTTTGATTGTCTAGAATAGCAGCATCTTAATCCAGCTTTTGTGTTTAACACTTAAACATTTTTCAAAGTTAAACCATTTAACTTAATTAAATTTGTTTTTCCTTTTATTCAACTCTTGAATAAATAAAACAAATCTTGTTTTTAGTTATTACATTTAGTAACCATTTATCTAGTTTGTTTTGTTGTTCTAACACTTAAAACACAAAACAAACAATTTCAATTTCTCAAATTGAATTGGCTCCCAAAATGCAAAACCTAAAATCTAAAACCAATTTCATAAATCTTTTGATTTTCAATTTCATTTCACTTTATATACTAATGCATAAATTCCAAACTAATTTGAATTTCATTTGGCTTAACCTAACCTTAGTTAACATTTAACCATAGTTAGATTACTTTAACTTAACCTTTAAGTTAATAAATATTTAATTAATTTAACCATAGTTAACTAACTTAACCATGGTTAAATTAACCTTTACTTAACCATTAAGTAAAGTTAACTAACTTAACCTTATGGTTAACCTTTAACCTTAGTTAAGTTAAATCATTTATTTAACAATTAAACAAATAAATATTTATTTTAATTATTTAACAATTAAATAATCATAAAGTGAAATTACTATTATATCCTTACTCGGTTACCAAGTTAACCTAAAGTGGGTCCCACCATTTAACCATATACTTTAGTTAACGTAACCTTAGTAATTGCTGAATTATACTGTATTGAACAATTCAATACGGTACACTGCCCAAGTGCTCAAAGAGTACATTTCATATTGGGACTCTCTAGGTCTACACCCGATTTGTCAAATGGAACTGTTCCATTAATCCGTAATCGATGCCCCACGCACACGTTACGAATATTACAAATCAGCGTGTCAGACCATACAAGTTGAGGTCATAACGTATACGTATAATCCTTCCATCATTTATATCCTGGATGTGCAGGGATATAGATCAGCACCGTCAAATCCCTATTTGCTCATCCATAATCTTATCTCCAGATTCGTATCTCGATAAACAATATACGCAAACACTTTTGCTATATTGTTTAACCCTATGGGAAACTCTTTTCCTGGGTTTTTGCTTGTGGCCACAAGACTTTATGAAATACAATCTCGGAGCATCGGATATACAACTTACCTACGTAAGCTGACGGATCCCTTATCTACGCACACCGGACTCCATGAGCATCGGACCATACCCAGCGACACATAGCGGTCAGACCATGAAAGGTCTCTGACATATGTGGAACCAAAGCATGATGGATCACTCACAAGACCACCGTGGCGCTCAGGTCAAAGGACCACGAATACTACTCAACTCGAGAGGACCTTCCTTTGACGGTGTCATAGGATATCTATTGGAGTCCTCATAAGTCTGTTCAGTATCCAGTCCTGACTGGATACCCGCATGTCTATACAAGCTCTAAGCTCATGGTCAGCTAAGAACACCTATCTGAACTAGTCAGATATAGACATACACTAATCTATATATTGTGAATTCACCGATAGACCCGCATTGATGATCATAGATCAGGAATATTATATTTGAGACATACTTACATAATGATATTTCTTAGCACCTATTGCAACTTTTTGCAACTATATCATTACAAGTATACTCTCAGGTCTTTGTCCCATTATAGACAAGGTTCTAACTCTTTAGACCTCGCTGACTCTTATAACCTGCTAACTCTTAACAGTGCTAACTTTTAGCATTTATAACTCTCAGCTTTGCTAACTATTAGTTCTGATCTAAACTCCTTTAAATCAGATCTGAACTCTTTCAGATCAAACAATGTCTCTAATGTTACAAGCATTATACCATATTAATATGATATTAACAATCTTTATTCGAAATGTTTATTGTATAAATATTAACAATTAATATTCATACAATATTGGAATGGCACGTGAGCACCAGCTCCAACACACACATCCATCATACTTGCTCCTTGTGAAGCCACAATGCAGCATAAAATCATCAAATCTCCTATACCATTGTCTTGGAGATTGCTTCAGCCCATATAAAGACTTCTTTAACAAACAAGCATAATCTTCTTTGCCCGGTTCTTCAAAACCTTTCGGTTGTGCCATGTATAGCTCTTCTTCAAGTTCACATGAAGGAAAGCTGTCTTTACATCCATTTGTTCAAGATGTAAATTCAGATTTACACACATGGATAATAAAATGCGAATTGATGAGTGTTTTACAACAGGAGAAAAGATTTCATGGAAATCAACCCCTTCTTTTTTTGTGAAGCCCTGTGCAACAAGCTTAGCCTTGAACTTTGTAGGCTCAACACCCGGAACCCCTTCCTTAACCTTGTAAACCCATTTACAGCCAACTAACCTCTTGTTCTTTGGTTTCACCACCAATTTCCAGGTATGATTCTTATTAAGAGAAGTGATCTCTTCTTCCATAGCTTGTTGCCATTTAACACAATTTACACTCTCAATAGCTTCAGCATATGATTTTGGTTCATCATATTCTATAGTGTAAGCAGTGTTAAACGCATAAGCTATCAAATCAGCATGTGCATACCTGCTCGGTGGTCGAACAACTCTCCTTTGTCTATCTCTAGCCAACTGGTACTCTTCAAGTTCAGCTTCAGGAGTGCTAGACTGCAATGGTGCTGTTTCAGAGAAATTTTTAGGTTCTTGTTCTTTATGTGCATCATCATTGAAGTGCTGACCTATAGGAATGTCAGGTCTCAAATCATGTTCCACCTCATGATGTTCAGTTTCAGATTCAGAAACTGAACTTGGCACATCTTCAGGCTTCTTCAAAACTGAATCCGAATTGGTTTCCAACAATGTAGATTCATTGAACGTCACATCCCTACTAATGATACTCTTGTGCGGATTAAGATCAGTACACCACACCTTGTATCCCTTAACACCTTCTGGATATCCTATGAATATCCCCTTCAAGGCTCTTGGTTCTAGTTTGCCTTGCTTGATGTGTACAAATGCAGGGCATCCAAATACCCTCAGGTGATCATATTTTGGAGTGCCTCCAGACCATTTCTGTTCTAGTGTCATAAAGCCAATAGCTGAAGAAGGACTTCGGTTTATCAAGTAAGCTGCAGTTACTACCGCCTCCCCCCAAAATGCCTTAGACAATCCGGCATTGGTTAGCATGCACCTTACCCTTTCAAGTAAAGTTCGGTTCGGTTCATCCTTTCTGCAAGTCCATTCTGTTGTGGTGTGTACCGCACCGTTTTATGCCTTGCAATACCATACTTAGCACAAAACTTATCAAACTCAATATTACAAAACTCAAGACCATTATCCGTCCTAAGTCTTTTGATTTTCTTACCCGTTTGATTCTCCACAAGTGCTTTCCATTTCTAAAATGTTTCAAACACCTGCTCTTTGGTCTTCAACACATAAACCCACAACTTCCTTGAATAATCATCAATGAATGACAGAAAATATCGTGCACCACCATGAGTGATAGCTTGAGCAGGTCCCCAAAGGTCAGAATGTATGTAATCCAAAGTGCCTTTGGTGTTATGTTCACCCGTGTTAAACTTAACTCTATGAGCTTTCCCAAGTACACAATGTTCACAAAACCCCATTGGCTGAATCTTTCCTTTGCCAAATACACCTTGATCATACAACTCCTTAAGGCCTCTCTCACCCAAGTGCCCTAACCTCAAATGCCATAACTTGGTTTGCATATTCTCATTATCAACAGAGAAAGATGCAGAACCAATAACAGCCTCTCCACTCAACACATACAACCCGTGTTTACGCTCACCTCTCATTACAACCATTGAACCCTTAATCACTTTCAATGTACTACTCTCACCCTTGAATGTGCAACCGGATTGATCAAGCATGCCTAAAGAAATTAAATTTCTTTTAAGATCAGGTACATGCCTCACATCTAACAACTCCCTCACACTCCCATCATGTAGTTTCAGCCTAATATTACCCTTCCCAATGATTTGACAAGCCATATTGTTGCCCATTAATACCTTACAACCATTAATGGACTGATAGCTAGTGAACAAAGCTTTATTAGGACACATATAGAAAGTACATCCGGAGTCAAGAATTCACTCACCGGTGTTCTGCCCATTCGAGGCAACCAATGTTTCTGCAACTTCATAATCTTCTTCATAGACTATAGCTGCATCTGCTTCAGGTCTCTTCCCTTGATACTTAGCTTTCCTTTCCGGACAATCCCTTCTGAAATGGCCTTCTTTCTTGCAGAAGTAACACTTCTTGGATTTGCCCCTCGATTTTGATCTTGAAGAATTTCTCACTTTAGATTCTCTACTCTCAGCTCTCCCCCTCGCAACAAGTACAGCTGCAGAATTTTGTTGTTGTTGTTGTTGTTCTGACTTCTTAACTAACACCTTTGAGTTTAAGGCTGCTCTAACATCCTTCATTGTCAATGACTCCCTTCCATATAGAAGAGTATCAACAAAATGTTCATAACTTTT
The DNA here is from genome assembly GCA_946807835.1 of Ailanthus altissimus. Classification (NCBI taxonomy): domain Eukaryota; kingdom Viridiplantae; phylum Streptophyta; class Magnoliopsida; order Sapindales; family Simaroubaceae; genus Ailanthus; species Ailanthus altissimus. The sequence continues at coordinate 26,743,439 of OX327689.1, forward strand.
AGGAAGTGAACTCAATAACAGAATTGTTTTGTCTTCGTCACTGATTTTGACATCAACCGTCTCCAAATCAATGACAGCCTTGTTGAAGGAATCAATGTGTTCATTTAGTGAACCACCCTCAACCAAAGACAACCCAAACAAATTCTTCTTGAGATACAACCGGTTTGCAAGAGACTTAATCATATATAACTCATCAAGTCTTTTCCACAAACCAAGTGCTGATTTTTCTGCACCCACTTCCCTCAAAACTTCATCACCCAAACTCAAGATAATTTCACTCCGGGCTTTTCTATTAATGGTTTCAAGATCCATGTCTAACTTAGATGTTGAAGACTTATCACTAGTACTAGAGGGTTCCTCAACGGCTGATTCTAGTCCTTGACTCTCTAGCAAAGCCATCATCTTAAGTTTCCATAAATTAAAATCATTATGCCCTATAAATTTCTCTACTTCATGCTTATGTGGTGCCATGTTCAACCAAAAACAAACTTAGACAGCCAATAATAGCTCTGATACCAATTTGTAGAGATTAACACGCAGCGGAATACGTAGAGAATACAAGCAATGGAGTAGTTTAAAACAATCCAAGCAAGAACAACAAGCTAAATTGTAGAGCTAAGTATTGACAATAGAGAAAAGTAGAAATATACCATATCAAGACACAAAATACGTGGTTCAGCAAATTGCTTACGTCCACGGTGGATCAAGGATCCAAGTCTCTCTTATTTTTTGTTTGATTACAAGAGAATTGATCTTACAAGATTAAGGAATGATACAAATTGAATTTTGGAGCTCTAGGGTTTTTTGTAAAGAGTTTTGAAAGTGTTTCTCATCCTCATAACCCTAGGCATAATGGGGTATTTATATGAAGTCTAAAATACCAAAAAAAAAACGGAAAGGAAAAGCCTAAATTCAGAATTTTCATATTGTGAACAGTGCAGCGCCGCGGCATTGACATACTGAAACCAATGCTTCCGCCAGCACTTTCAATGCCGCGGCGCTCACACCTGGGAATTTTTTCCTGTTTTCTTCTGCAATTTTTTCAACTGTTCCATTAGAATTCCACCTCTTCCACACATGCTTCCGGCTCTAAAATAATTTTGACATGTTCCCGAATTTGTTCCAAACATTATCAACATCATAAACATAATTTTGGATCACAAATTCCACATTGATCACGAAGAAAATGAGCAAATACTCCTCTAAAATCTCTGATAAAGGTTTTGATGCTGAATCTTCATTGTCACACCAAGAGGATGCTTTTGATGTAATCTGACGAGGAGCGATGCGTCAATAAATTATTCTTGCATGAGGAGCAAGTAATAAACTCCAGTGTACAGAACCTGCGGTTTTGCTGGCTTTGAGTGGGGGCCGTCTTCAAGGATTTAAAGAAGAGACACTGACATTCAAGAGTGAGTACAGTATCAGCATTTCTTTTCCTGTTCAGTTCTAGTTATTTTACCGTCTTCTTATCATATCCAAATGAAATTTAGATTATTGGTGTTCCATTAACGTGGCTACAATTCCTCGGTAATTATCTGTAGTTTTCATTGTGGTTTTACCTTCCATGCCATTTTCTTCCTTCGACTAGTAGAAGTTATTCTGGTGGACTCACTGCAACGTGTAGCGCATATCTCGTTGAGATATACAGGACCATCACAAAATAAAGAATTAATCAAATCAAAGCACAAGGACACAGAAAAAAAAGTGCTTGCATTCTGGTGGACTTACTTCTCTCCATCATCGAGAAGGTTTTTATTCTAATAGAATGACGTTGGGCATCAATTCGATATATGATTAATTTTTATATTACAATTTTACCCATTAAATATATACTGAAACAAACAAAAATGAAAACCGAGGGATCAGGGAAAGAAACGGAGGAAAGTATCAAAACTTTGGCTCACGGAGAGAGTCTGTCTACTGAGAATCAGATAATTGAGGAGCTTCTTCAACTTAATTATCTGTTGATTCCAAACAAGTCTTATCCTCCAATAGTCCAAAAGATGGAGAAGTTGTAGAGAGTCAAACTGATGATGCTATAGCAACAGATGAAGTGCAAATACAAACACAAACACCTGTTGCTGAGGAGAAATAAACAGGAGAGTACTGAAGCTTTGGCCCTTGAGGGGAGTGTATCTACCAAGAAACAGATCATTGGGGAGGCTCCTTCCACTGACTTAGCTAGCACAATAACTGAACGAATCTCACCTCCAGAAGGTCCAAAAGTTGAAGAAGTTGTACAGAGTCAAACTGATGAAACCATAGCAAAAGAAGAAGTGCAATTACAAACACAAACACTTGTTGCTGAGGAGAAAGAAACAGGGGAGACTACTGAAGCTTTGGCCCTTGAGGGGAGTGTATCTACCAAGAAACAGATCATTGGGAAGGCTCCTTCCACTAACTTAGCTAGCACAATAGCTGAACGAATCTCACCTCCAGAAGGTCCAAAAGTTGAAGAAGTTGTACAGAGTCAAACTGATGAAACCATAGCAAAAGAAGAAGAGCAAATCCAAACACCTGTTGCAGAGAGTGAAATTCCTTAGCTGCACCTCTTGGAGAGGAAGTAGTAGGGACTAGCCCTGACAAAAATGGCAGTAATAGCAGCTCAGGTGTACATAAGATATTTCTTCTCCCCAGAAAACTAAAGGTTTTGAGCTAGGCTTCCTTCTGTCTAGATATATTCTTAATGATTATGTATATAACTGAGTCTCAGAAACTATAACCATAAATCCAAAATGACAACCTAAAACCTAACACTTAAGTCTTCAAATATCAGTTCTATTGGAAGCTTTTGTTTGCTGCTGATGTTGCTGCTCAAACTGCAGCAAAACCAGTGGCAAAAGACCAGCCTGCTCCAGCAGAAACAAAGGAAACTGTTGAGAAGTAAGTGCTTTCATTCTGTGAACTTTTGACTTGTATAATATTGTATAATACAACAGTATCAACAATTTGACCTGAACAGCAGACGATAATCATGAGCTGGGCATATAAGTTTATTTTTTGTATAAAAAAAAAAAAAGAAAATTGAGAACAAAGTAAATGAAAAATACTAACGTTTTAACAAGGAAAAATACTTTTTCACCATCAATTTTATGCAAATATCTAAGTACAAAGAACTAACACATAACTAGATGTTCAGTACAACACAGAATACTCAATTTCAAAGAAATTTAATGAAATACCAGAAAAAGAAAAAGAAGTCAATCCAATCAATTTCCGTAAAATTAACCATCACATTTTTTTCAAATAGACTATTCCAATTGGATAAACTTCAAACTACTTTCTAAGCCATTTTGTCTCATCCTTAAGTACCTTCACTAGATAGGAATAAATCACAATGCAAAATAGAAAAATGTGTAAGGGCAATTCACAAACAATCTGCTTTTGGCTTCAATCATAAAATGGGTATAGAATACATGGAGATGAAAAAGCAAACTGGGTAATGCAAACATTTTCTGTTGCATCCGTAAAAAAACACCAAGCAGGAAACTCTCATTGACAAGATTCGACCTAAGTTCTCAGGATTCGACCTAAGTCCTTTTCGAAAATCGAAGTGGATCTTGCGATGATGTAAAATTAACATACTTTTTATTTATACATATGATATAATGAGACTATTTATCTCAACAAAAGGTGTACACATGTATTTTAATATACAAAAAGATATACAAATATACAGACTGAGACCCTTATATAATTATGCGTGTTGTAAGTCAATCTCAAAATGTGACGATAGTATCATATTACACGAATTCTTATGACAACTTAAAAAAATAAAAAAAATAGTGAGCTTGTGACTTAATGAGTGGGTATAATTTGAAAATATTATATATATTATATGTATTGTACACGTATAAATCTGTAAGATAGAATAATCATAAAGTTATATACTGAATAGTCAATAAACTTGTATTGAAATATAAGTTGTCATAAAAATCTGTGTTAAAACTAAAATCAAAACATAATACTGGGGATCTGAAAATTTGGAAGTATAAACTATCATAAAATCTATTATCAGGCTAAATATATGTAACATAACTCTGAAAACATGTACTACATATATATATTAAAAATTACACCAAACTTGTACCTGAAAAAAATCTAGTCTAACTTGGCGGAGTAACTCACGTACAGGCAGAGCGGGAGATTTGAGCTGGTCTAACCCGACAGAATGCTACATCGCTTAGGCAGAGCAAACTAAACTGGTTTAACGCATACGCAGAGCAACTACACTAAATGGGAGGGTACGCATGTGGTAGTTCAAAAATTACTACTATATAATATCATAAAAGCATAATTATTTTAAAATAAATATTTATGTATTGAACATAATCATAAACTATACTATAATAAATTCTAAAATATTACTGAATATACTAAATAACATAAATATTTATCTGTCTAAAATAAATCATCGCTAAATTTGATAACTTGTACTTAAATCATAAATGTTGTATTAAAAATATATAAATATATATATATATAGTTATCCACTCACAAAAGTGCGCTAATTTGAGTTGAGTCTGAATTCTAAGATCTATCCATTATCGGCACACCTCCTATATCATATGGTGTAAAAATATATCATTAGTACTGATATATATTATAAATATTAAAATATAAATATTTTAATATCGTAAAACTATTACCCGCTAAATCACTAAGTATAAATCTAATTACCTACACTAATTTTTCAATTTTTTTTTATTTCTCTTAATTACTCTTTTTTTTCTTCTCATTTTTTTTTTCTTTCTCTTTCTCTTCTTCTTTCTTCTCAGTTTCTTTTTCTTCCTTCTCTTCTTTTATTTTTACTTCTTCTTTTCTTTCGTTTTTCTTCTTCTCTCTCCGTTTCAACTTTGTTTCTTTTCTTCTTCTGTTTCAATTGCCTCTTTTTAAACGAAACAAAAACAAAATTATATATACATTTTTTTTTCTTTTTTTTGCCTCTAAAACTTTTAATCATACACGTATATTCATTGCTTTTTAAAACTACATTAATGGACATAAAGAAAAGTGCTGAAAATACAAGGTAGAATTATTGCCAACAATCTCAATTGGCACCTTTTCCATAGATAAAGAATCAATTAAACTAAAGGTTCTGCTTCAAAGACAAGCATTAAGCATGCAGATACATAAATAATATATTTACCGTTCCGTTCTAGGTTCTTAATATCACACTAAACAAAATCTATGTCCAGCTGTAAAGTTCAATTTTAAAAAAAAGCAAAATAATCCATCATCAGTTGTTCACCAGTAACAGAAACTTTCCTCTTTGTCAAATCTATAATTAAATCGACTAGCATTTTTTAAAAATTCAAAGAGAAAACACAAAGAAAAAAATTAAAACTTCTTCGACTTTAATCATAACTACCATCAAAATCAAGAAAGAATCATTACCTCAAGATCCTTTACATTTTCTGATGCCAGTTCAAGAGATTCAGAATCAATGTCAATAGCAATGACTTGTCTATTGTAAAAGAATTGAAGACAGAAAACATTTATATAAAAACCTTAATAACAACTCAGTATACATATGAAATATTTTATTCAATAGACACTTTTGTCTTCCCACTTTGTGAAAGTATTTCTTTCTTGTTGAAGAAAAGGAGGAGGGAAAAAAAAAAAGCATGAAGACAACATAAAGGCTTAAGAAAAGAATGGAAAACAAGAACAAGCACACGCAAAGTAGTTGAGAATTGAGGCTTAACTAAATTGCGTTAGTATTACATTTCTCGCCAAAATTAAAATTTGACAATAAAAGCAAGCATAAAAGAGTAAAAGCAAAGAAAAGAATATAAAGTTACTCACTCTGCACCTAATGTAACACACCCACAACCAAAATCTGCCACTACCTTATTGATCACATCTCCAAATGAATTCTCAGCCTGATAAATTTGGAAACACATAAAACCAACAAAATAACATCCTCATAAAACAATCACATCTAATGCACATAAACATACAGCGAAAAAATTATGTTAACAACCATTAGAACTACAACTGGTCATGTTCATTGGTTCATAAACATGATAATCATGACTATCGCACATTTTAAGTCAAGAAAGAACATGAAACTTATAACTAACTTCTACAATAAAATAAAATATAATATTACATATTTTAAATTATATTTTAAATAATTATGTGTCAAATAATTGTTGAGTATAAAAATAATATAATAAATAATTTAAATTAATATATAGCATTACTCATAAAATAAATTCAGGAAAACGCAACTCTCTTCATTCACGTGCAATAACTCGAATTAACAAATTTATGAATAAAAATTATATAAAAAAAAGGTAAAATTTCAAGCGAAAAGAAGGAGCGAGAGAGATACAGTATAAAGCATGTGAGAAGCAATGTGGGGTCCAATTAAGTACTGCTCTAGTTCCACATGCAATCACATGAATAATCAGACAAGTGATCCATTCTGTTATTACTTACAAGTGATAACATTTTCAGTCAGTGATTAAGAAATAGATAAACAGAGATCTTTGGATTGGAGAACTTTTGAAGGTCGCCCAATAAGCTTTCTAGTTGCTTCAGCTTCATTGAATCCGCAGACCAAACACTGAGAAGATTATGGTTTGCTAAAGTTCACCTATTTTAGGATTCCTACAATTATCAAATATTCTTGGCTTTTCTTAAAAAAAAAAAATAGTAATTTGCCAAAACACTTCACCTAAAATGACACTTTTAGTAATTTACCCTTCCGTTCTTCATTTGCCCAAAATACATAAAATGATTATTTGATTATTTTAGTAAGCTTTTATTGGTGGGGCAAATAAGTAAAACTGTAAAACTTCTCTTGTCATAGCGCGGCCCCGACTTCATTTCTACCTTAGTTGCCTTTCAATATAAAACGAACAGAGAGAATAAGCACTTAAAATCAGAGATGGCAAACGGGTGGAGCGGCTTAAATCGTGGTAGTGTTTATTTTTAAATATTTAATTTAATATTTTTTTACAATTATTTTAAAATTTTTAATTTTAATTTTAATTATTTTAATTGTAATAATAATTATAATTATAATTAATAACTATAATAACAATTAAGATTATTATATTAGATTGAAAATTTGAAATCTTGTTTTAATTATGAATTTATAATTATAATTTATATTGGATTGAAATTTTAAAATTGTGTTTGTAACTATAATTTATAAATTCATAATTAAAAATTTAAATTGCAATTCCATTAAAAATAAAAAAAATTATTGATATAGTTTTAATCCAATATAATTATAACCATAAGTTCATAATTGAAAATTTAAAATTGTAATTCCATTAAAAATAAAAATTTATTGATATTATTCTAATTTTCAAATCTAAAATTATTGAATATAAATACAAAAATAAATTATAAAAATTTAAATATAAATTTATTGAAATTTATTTTGATGTTTAATAATTAATTTACATTATTTTATTTTATTTTTAAAATTTTAATTTAATTTAGATATTTTAAAATTTTATATTTTTTGTAATTATAAATAACATAATAAAAATAGACTGTGAGAGTCTCCAATAAGTTTCAACCATTCGGCACCACTAGCTTGAACTCTCACACTACTCTACTCATTCAACTTTCTCTAACTACCCCAATCCCTAATTTGAGAATGATAATTAGAGGAAGTTAAACAAGTGAAGTAAGATTATAGTTCAGATTGGTAGGCGGACAATGGTTAATGGCTGGTTGGAACTTTTTGAGAATTCTCACCAATTTTTTTTTATTACAATATTTATAATTACAAAAACTAAAAAAAAAATTTAATAAATATTATAAATATTTAAAGAAAAATAAATATCTAAAAAATAAGATAATATAAATTAATTATTAAACCTCAAAATAAATTTTTTCTGATAATCTTCCTTACACTTCGCGGTATGTCAACGAATATACGCAAAGCTATAATAATTAGAACACGTTAAAGTTTGATTATATGTATTGCAATACAATGTTATAATATGATTATTTTCTGTTTGTATTGAACATTTGATTAAAAATGATTTAAAATAAACTTTATTATGTTGTTCTATTATAATTACGATGCACCTTCATCACTACTATTTTAGCAAGGTTAATAGTGAATGTTATTGTTGCCATCTTATGATGGTTGAGAGATTATTTTATAATAATCTGTAAATTAAAAATTGTAATTAACTAAATAAAAATTAAAAAAATAAATAATTTGAGAGAAAAATAAAATTTAAAGAGAGTTGAAATAATTTAGAATAAAATGTGAGAGATTTATGATGAGTTGAGAGAGTGAAGAGTATACAAAAAGTGAGTTGAGTTTGAAAAGATACCTTGCCATCTCCCATTTTACATTGATCAACGATAAAAAAACTAAAATAATAATAAAAAATTAATAATAATTTCTATGTACTCTTAATTTTTATTATTTATTATTTTTTTTTGAAAAAAATTATTTTAAAAAATAAAAATGACTCATGGCTTGTACTAATACTACACGACACAACTTCGGACTATATTAAGTCACAACCCAAGTTTTTTTACCGGGTCATACACAAAAAATTATATAGGCCAAATTTTTGTAGGTCGCTCAATTTGGTACAACTCACTTACTATACATAATTAAAGCATGAATAGGGAGACAAAATTAGAGCATTCATTCTTGATAGAGTTTTGACTAAGAGTGAATAAAAAATTGAAAATAAAAAAACTAATTTTGGACAGTTCAATTTAATTTATACTCTTAAAAAAAATAATTTAGTTATTAATTTTAAAGATATTATCATGAATACTTCTGAAGTGTGGCATAATTTTAATAAAATCTACTAGTTTAAAAAGTAAGTTGTAATATTCAACAGTTAAAGAATATTTTATTAAAATTAATTACAAAAAAAGTAATTAATTGTAAAAAATATAATATCATCATTTTAATATTATTTTATCAAAACAATCCTTATCCTGCGTTTAAATATTCTTATTCTTACATCTAAATACATTTATCATTTTATTCAAACAATATTAACCTTGTATTCAAATACTTAATTTAAAAAAATAATAATAAAAAATAAATAAAAAGATAAAAATAAAAAAGCGGCCAAAATGCCTGTTGGTTAATGACATTTGGCCGTTGGTTTATTATTTTTTTAAATTTATTAATATTATCAAATTATGTTATTAATTTAAAAAATTAAAAATTAAAAAATATTATTAATTTATTATTAAAAATTATTTTTGTTTAAAATAATACTCTGTAAAATATATTTCAAAAGATAATTTAATTATTTCACGTAATTATATTAATTTAAAAAAAATTTTATTTAACAGTTAGATAATACTATTTATTTTTTAAAATTAATAAATTTTATTGAATTAAATCATACCTTAAAGATATTTATAATAATTTCCCTTAATTTTAATATAATCGATCAAATTTAATCTGGTTTTGATCCGATTAGATATATATCCACAAACCGGATAAAAAAATCGGTTTATAGTTATTAATATTTTTCAAATAGTAAAATACGACGTGTCATATTTGATTAGATATGGATTATATATATATTTGAAAAGAAAATAAAATAAAAACCCTAAAATTCACTTCAGTTCAGTCCGCTCTCTCCTCTCTCGGCTCTCCTCTCTCTCACCCATCTATCATCTCGCCGGTTCTCCGTCGCTGGTTCCGGCCAGGCCACGCCGCCGCAAAGCCCGCAAGCAATCCTAGGTCCTAGCTTGTCCACGTCTCGGCCGCCCGCGATTTTCTTTGCCTCCAGACGCCTGAACCCGCCGCCGTCCCCCAGCCAGGTCCCAGCAGGTATAATCCCCGGTTTTTGTTTTAATTTTTTTTATTAATTTAAAGTAGTTATTGTAAATAAATTCAGCGTTCTTTCCGTGTTTGCGTCTTCAATTTTAGGGTTTGTGGAGCCAGGAGTTCGAATTCTGCGGTTTCTTTGCATAGTGTATTTGTTGATTTAGTATTAGAGTTAGGGTTTATTTGGTTGATTAGAAATTAGACAGAAAAAAAACTCTTTTTATGTGTTCTCTGGTGTTTTGAATTAGGGTTTATTTTTTTATTAGGTAATGACAATCTCCTAGTCTATGTACCGGTGGGGCTTAGCAGTTGACAAGTGTTGGTCCTCTTTGGCTGCAATGCAACTTCATAACTTTTTTCAAAAACAGCTGCCTAAATATTCAAACTTTATACAATACAATTTGTTAGTTGTTGTGAATTGATTTGATTAATTAGAATCTAATTCTGGCTTTCTAGATGATTATCCACTGCTTCTCACCTGCGATTTGATTATTATCAGGAAGCGATTTTATCCTCTGCATAGTTTCCCCCCTGTGCTTTGCTTAATCATTTGTTTAGGAATATAACAATGGAGATAGATTGGAATGCTGGATTGTTGGTATGATTATCACACCAATTGTACTAAGCAATGACTAATGAACAAAAATTTGTGCCCATTTGTAAAACAAAGGCTGGACCCCTTAGCTGGGTACAGTCTTTCTTTGGCCCCAGCCCACCGGTTAAACCAAACCACACCACACCTGTCAACACTGTACTATAGCTTAGACCCGATTTGGAGTGCTTCAGGCTGTTGGTTTCTCAGATTGGATTAAAGGATGGCCCTGAATTTTATCATTTTTGTATTCTCTTAGACTAATACTGGCAGGTCATGCAATGTGTGACCTCCTTATACTATTCATCCATTTTGAAGCTTTTGCCAGGCCTGTCTTCACCCAGAGCTATTTTTCTCTCCTTTTCGGCTAAATGTTATTTACTGGGTGCAAAAGTAGCTTCTAGATTTTCATTTAGTACTGAACAATTTTTTCCCCAAATTTGATGGAGAGTAAATTTATTGAAAAAATATAAAAAAAATCTACTTATTTTTTGTCCTAATGGAAAAAAAATTTCACAAAAATTTTGGCCCAAAAAAGTCTGGACTCAAAAAGAAGGAAAAAGTCCCAAATAGTCCAAAGTAGGGTTTAAATTCTTGACCCAAAAAAGAGCCCAAAAAGGTCCAAAACCATAAGAACCAAACCGGAAAAAACCAGTTCTGTTATTACATAAAATTTGGTTTTTTCAGTTCATCCATAAGAAAGAACCGAAAAACTGACGGCCGATTCGGTTTCAGCTGGAACTGTCCCATGCCCACCTTTAGTTTCGGCCACACACTCTATCTCCAGTTTGTATCGATACCGCTATCTATCTCTCTTATATACATAAAATATTCGCCTCTAGGGTTTTATTTTGAAGCTGATTACGTTTTTATTGTCACTGTAATTTCTTTCTAATCCAAGCAAACAGAGAATTAAGTATTAATTTCTTGTTGCCCTACGAGCAATGAGGAATTTGAAGAATTGAATTTTTTTCTGAAAAAAAAAAAGAAAAGCTAAAAATATGTTAGTGTCTTAATTGCCAATGACCAGAGACACAATACTTTGCTGCCAAGTGCCAATGTTGTTTATTAAAATCTAATAATGTTATCTATGGAGGATTCTATGATTATATTAATACCATTATTTTCATTAATTCTGTCATCCTATGTTTTTTTAATAATACTTAGATTTTGTGTATTGAATGTTTTCATTGAAGGGCTCTGATGTATTAGGTCAGGTTTTGATTGTTGGGATATTTCAATTTGGTTTGATGTATATTTCTTGGACTTTCAATTTGTCAATGCTATTTTTATGCAGAAACATGATTTACTTATTTAGGTTATTTGATTGACAATTAATATTGTGAAACTTGTTACCAGTGAAAAAATGACTTTATCAGATGAAGAAATCAAAAGGCTTTTCAGAATTCGAAAGACTGTGATGCAGATGCTTAGAGATCGGAGTTATTTTGTTGGAGACTTTGAGATCAACATGACCAAAGAACAGTTTATCTCAAAATATGGTGAGAACATGAAAAGGGAGGACCTTGTTATCAACAAGGCTCTGCGAAATGATAGCTCTGATCAGGTATGCATTTTTTTTATTGAGATTTATATTCTTCCATGTTCAAGCTGGATGTTTCAAGTTTACCAATGTAGCAGCAGCTGTATTATCATAGATCAGCTGGAATAAAAGATTCAATGGAGCCCGGTTGAGCTTCAAAAGCTAAAGCTCCAAGAGAGTTTGGGAAGAACTTATACATGGCCTGAATTGACTCTATAAGACCTAAAAAATATAACTATAATTATTAACAAGTGCTTGTGCTCAAGCACTAGGTTATTGACTTTAGGTGAAGCTCGAGCTTGGCTTGTTAGTAAGCAAATTGTGTTGAATGAAGTTTTCTGTCTTGCTGAGTTTGAACTGTTTGATAAAAGCTTGGACCTTTAATCTCCTATACATCATACATGTCATGTTATGAGGAAAAACTGGCTTAGTAGAGTGTAAAATAGCAGAAAATATCCAACTAAACTTGAATGTAATGAGCCAATAATATGAAAGAACATTATTGCAGTAGCTGAACTCCAAAGTAGAACGAGGTCACTTGGGTTTTTTATCCCATATATATTTATGATTGTAACACTCTTGATATGTGCTCTCAACATAATTTTCTTTCATACTTATTACTTTTTTGTATGCCAGATCTATGTGTTCTTTCCCGACGAACCAAAGGTTGGAGTTAAGACAATGAAGACTTATACTAATCGTATGAAATCAGAGAATGTTTTCCGGGCAATATTGGTGGTTCAACAAAACTTGACTCCCTTTGCTCGGACATGTATAAATGAGATATCTGCAAAATTCCACTTGGAGGTGTTCCAGGTAAATTTATCTGCTTTTATGATATAGGCATACAAACTCTTTAACTGTTGAGTTTTCTAGCCAATGGGTAATTGTCATTGTACATCTTAAGACCATGGTTAAACTGGATAGCTAGGTTTATACGATGATTTCAATGTTTCATGGGATTATCTATGTACTTAGCAACTCCATGGTTGAAGTACTAGGTAAAGAGATGTGCAGAAAAATTTATTTCTGTTGCTTAACTTTTTCTGAAGACTTTGGTTTATACCGTGAATACAAGAAGGACTAAATTGGAGGAGTTTTTAAATAATTATGATCTATCTTTTGAACTGCTTAAGAGTTCTAAGGAATCATTCTTAAACCTTACATAGTTCAAGAATGTAGCTTTAAATAAATGCCACAAAATTCTGAAGTGCTTCTTTACACTTCATTGTCCTTGTCATGGCATGCGATAACAGTAATGCATCACTTTTCTGACATAATGGAGGGCATGAATGTTCTTTTCTTTCCTTTTTTTTCTTTTGGCTCCATTTGATTCAGGAGGCAGAGCTTTTGGTTAACATCAAAGAACACGTTCTTGTACCTGAGCATCAGGTGCTTACAAATGAAGAGAAGAAGACTTTGCTGAAAAGATATACAGTGAAGGAAACACAGGTCAGTGATGGAAATCCCAATAGTCTCATCTTGTTCAGGGTACTTTGTTTGATCTATGGTGTCATCTAACATGTTTAACTATCATCTTGAATAAAAACTTTTAGGTCCCACCCACAAATTTGTCTGCTTCAAACAACATGAATTATAAACTGATTATACAAACCTGGATGTGACCTCAATACCTTAAACTTCAAGAAACTATTACTTTTGGACAAGTTCTGTTTATGATGAAAATGATGATACTTTTATTTGGAATAAGACCCTGTATATGCACGGCATCTATAATCCTGTGTGCATTCAACTGTTAATTATTCTTGCATGGTTAGTGTCTGCATGTATACCTTGCTCCAATTATTTGGGAGCATATTAGTCTTATAACATGCAAACAACTCTCTGTCATTGCTTAAGGTTGAGATGTAGGTTTTATATATGAAGCTCAGTTTTGCTTTGTGGTATTTCCAATATTTATCATTGATATAATTTGGGGTGTTGGATTTCAGTTGCCTCGTATTCAAGTTACTGATCCAATTGCAAGATATTACGGTCTGAAGCGTGGACAGGTTGTGAAGATTATCCGGCCAAGTGAGACTGCTGGTCGTTATGTCACTTATCGATATGTTGTATAAGTATTTTCTTCAACAATTATAGTTATTACTTAGCATTGCATACATGGCTTGAATTGGAACTGATTTTGCCTTTGGATCCGTTGAAACAGAATGTTAATGCAAAACCCTTGCAATTAGGACCTTAGACAACTGTGCTATTTGCTTGGTACCGGTTTTTCTGAAATCAGCTTTTGTGAAATCAGCACTTTGTGCTAGTTCATTTTGGTACTTGTTTATGTTGCTGCATTTTAATATTATTTCCCTCAGACTAAAAAAGGCATTGTTTATGATTAGTGTCAGAGATATGTATTTTTGCTTCTCCCATAACAATTATAAATTGCGGCAGGTTGGATGATATTGTGCTTGTTATTTACTGTTTAAATATTTCAAATACCACAATTAATTTAAACTCGGCTTTTTTAGTGAGTTTCCATTTAATGATGCATATTATTTAAACCAGCCCCTCAACTACGACCAACATCTATGTATGTATATATTCTTATATCAAGAGATTTAAGGGAAGGGATCAAGAATCAAATGAAAGGCTAGACATTGTAGAGTCGTAAAATGCACTACAAGTCAAACATGTCATGTCGTTCATCCTCTAAATCTTTAGATTTGTGTGAACTTGGGGATGATACGTGGAGCTCTACCTTTGCTCCTGTTGTTTTTTGTCCTTAAGATTTTAGTCTTACGAAGTGCTAAGCCTGCGTTTCAGCCATCACTCCGCTGCGCTACTTCGTGCAGATCGTGTTCATTGTTTCCATATTTCTCTCTTCGGCTTCTCTGCAACCCAAATATTCGTGCTTACTTATTTGGGCAACATTGTGTTCCTTTTTTTAAAAAAAAAATCTAATGACTGGTATTTTTAATTAAAAAAGCAATAATCACTAGTCTTAAAAATTAGAAAGAGAAACTGAAGGAACTGCAACGTGAGAATTTATTGGCAGTCAATCAAATATTCAAATGCCAGGGTTGATCTATTCTATATTCTTCAAGCGATGGAGATACTACAGCAAACAAATTACTTATATATGCGGTTTTGAGAACACAAACAGCCAAGCAATAATGATACATGAAAGAGAAAGATGAGAGGGATAAACCTATAAATAGACCTTGGAGCAACTGTCTACGACGCTATATCTTGCCCGCTAGAATGTTAAAAGTACATCAAGTCTTCAATACTCAAAATCATACTATAGGAGGTAGGACCCAATTTTGAGACTATTAAAGACTTCTAACATTCATATAGTAGCAACCTCGACCGTCTTCAGTAGTGAATATTTGATCAATATTGACAGCAATAAACTAGTTACGGTTCTTACACTTCTCCATGGCTCTCGGCGCTGCAATGAGTAGATACAAAAACACACATCAGTAATAATTTGTGCCACGCCAATAACCCACAGAAGCATTTAATAATACAGGCAAAGGACTGAAATAAAGGGATACCTAAGCCGATAGCCTCTGAACTCTTCATTATCCTTAGCCTTTTACAAGTGTCAGTGAACATTCTGCAACAACAAGCCACTCTAAGTTAGCAAGACATGTCCTTACACTTCTTTGTCCGAAATTTAGGGGAAAGGAGGAGTCATCAATATTTGCATTAGATGTCTCTTTTGTGAACCACCAGACATTTTAAGTTAATATTGCATCTGTTTTAGAGGCTACGTTGGTATACTTGTTTGAGTTCTAGAAAATATTAGATTAAACTCAGAGATATTTTCAATAGAAGTACAATGCAAGTTTCATTACAACACGGGAAAATTCATCCTCTTGCTTAATATGATTTACAAAATAACAACGGGGTCATATCAACCCAAAATAGGGTACTTTAACTCTTAGAAGTTAAAAGAACGGCAACCAGATAGAAATTTGGCTCATTGTTGTTGGTTCATAGATTAAATCAGTCAGCCTGCTGTCTGAAGAATTCCAGTAACCACTTCCCAGTCTGTCATGTCCTACTCCCCAACTACTACATAACTAGGAAACTCAAGATACCATACAATTAGTCCATCCTAGATGGAGTGCTAAGAATTTTAACTAAAATATTGGGAAACACTTACCCCCATGGAACATCACCGACGAGCATCCAATCGCCGTCCTTATCTTCGTAGGTGAGTACATATTCAGAACCATGGAGAAGATCAATTAATCGACTCTCAGTCAATCCATCCCGGCTGGGAACATTGTGAGAACCATACTGACCTGAACCAGAAATTCATAAGATCAATGAAAGGAGAGTACAAAGCTTTTGGGATTTTAGTCAACTCCAAAAGAGTGGGGTAACAAGGAAACCTATTAGCAAAACTACTTGAATGAGATACGTGCACACAAGCATGCATGTGAATATGTGCCTGCATGCAGGGGAAGATTGGCAATTGCTAGATTTTACCAATTGTAAAGCAGCTGAACATCTTTTCCAGAGCAGAAGACAGTTCCATATAGCTGCTGTAGGTTTTGAGATCAACTTTTCGCAGGTAAGGGGCACCATCCATGCTGACTTTGACATACAAACACCCCAATCCTAAATTGGCTTCCAAGTCATTATCATTCTTTTGAGAATGAGAAGACATAGTATTCTTCCGAAAAGAACGAATTGGTGGCCATCCCACAACTTGTGCCCTGTCACGCAAAACAGTCAACACATGAAAATTTTAGAGCTTGTTGTGGCTTAGAAATTTCTTTCAAAAGAATCTGAATCAATTTTTCTTCATGATTAATGCAAAACTAAGAGATCAATTTCCTAGAGGGAAGTCCATGGAGCAAAAGTTTTAATGCTATTAAGAAATCATTCCAGAATTATTCTAGAATTATTCCTTATTCTGGAATCATTCCAGAATTATTCCTTAATAAATGCAATAACACTACTATAGACATCTACAAACCCGGTTCTTCTCTCATTTCTACAAGCAACCTTTGTCCTTAAAAGTGAATATATACGAGAAACAGCAAACAGTTGAGGGATGTTCAATTTGAATAAGGAGACGATAGAAGTATGAACCATCAGGATGCCAAAGGCAGGCACATTCAAAAACAAACAAACCAATATTTCTTTAAAACAAAAAAAATCAATTCCATTTACAGACCAACTCTGGAACAATACTTTTAGATCCCTTAAGTTAAGGAAACTAAATTCTTTTAGTTTTCGCAACGAGAACATGTTGATAGAAACTCAATTCTGCAAAACTCAACTATTTAGCCCATTGGGGTTATTAAAAATAACTTAAAGCAGCACATGTTCTTCATTTTAAAAGAATTTTCTCAGTAAGCAAACAAATACTCAGAAACTCACCAAGTAAAGCAAAACAAATAAATATGGAAAACAGTCCACCAAGACAAAATTAAAAATGAAAATATATATCGAATAGTTACTTTGAAGAAGGGCCAATCCCACGAGACTTCTTCTCCTCCACCACCACAGTCGTCTTTGGCGAGTGAGCACCACCACCACCCTCTTTCACAGCCGGACCACCCAAACCCGAATCCGACCCAACAAGAACCTTGCAACTGTTATTATTACCACTTCTTGGAGAAAACAGCCCACCAGCAGCAGCTTCAGATCCACTCCCAGAGAAAACCCACTTGCCATCAATAGCATCAGAGAAACCCCGTTTAGCCCCTGAGCCCACAAAGCTCTTCAATGACAGTATTAACGGGTCCCCTTTCTTGTTATTGTCACTCTCTCTTTCTGGTGACTCTGACCCGGGTAACCCGAGTCTCAACTCAGTTGCTTTCAGGTTTAAACCAGACTTCTCCATTTGATTATCATTCATGCTCTTACTCACATAGAAATAAAAACAACTTCAATAAAGTATGAACAAGTCTCAAACTTTGAAGAGTATGAAGAAAAAGGAAGGATTTTGCTCAGTGTTGTCAACTGAGAGACGTTGAAGTTGTTACACAGAGGAGATATGAAGATGAAGATGATGATGATGATAATGATAATGATAATGAATGATGATGAAGCAAAGCAGCAAAGCTTCTTTGGTCTTTTGGCAACTCCCTTTTGTTTCTATATACTCCCACTCTTTCTCCACTGTAACCAAGTATGCTACGAAGATGAAATAAAAATCTATTTAATTTAAGAATATTGCTAAAGTCACAATGAACTTGTTAAAATAAATTAAATGTTATTTAAAAAAAAAGTTAATTGCAAAATTTTCAAAAAGAAAATGAAAAAAATGCAACTGTTCTTAGCTTTTCTTTTTTTTATCTTATTTCCTTAAAAGTTTTAAGAATCAATTAAATTAAAATAAAGGTTTTTTTAATTTATATTTTTTTCTTTAAAATTGAAATTATCATATTAAACATACGATTGTTATAGAATAGCATGCTTATCTTAACATGAGTTAATTCATTTACTAAATTATCCCTCACTGTTTATATATTACTGTATTTAAATATTATATATATATATATGTTTTGGCTTTTTGTTTTCTTTTGTTTCATTATTATGGTTATGGATGGGCAACCAGTCCGACAAGCCACAGAAAGGCACCCCCCGGCAACCTTTCCGATATTACCCCTTTTTTCAATCTTTGGAAGCTAAAATGCGCCTTGCACATGCCGACGTGGACAATACTGCTAATGTGCGCAGAGACGGCGTTTGGGATTGGAGAAAAAATAAAAATTTTACGGAGCATCGGAAGCAAAGACGACCTATGTAGTTCTGACTTCTGAGAGGACAAATTTTTCGGATTTTCAAGAGAGAAAATATGCCACGAAAATAATTGCTTAAAGATATTTTGCCCCATTTTGTGTTTGTATTACCGGAAAAAAAAATTAAAAAAAAAAGAAATTAAAAGGAAAAGTGAGAAGCATTTTGAAGATAGCTGGCACGAGACCAGACATACGAACAATAAAAAAGTTAAAAGAGAGAGAGAGAAAAAAAAAAGCAGTTAAACTGAAAAGAAATCTGTTGTCTCTGATTAAATGAAAGAGAAGTGTCGAGTTTTTGTAATGTTTGAGGTTATCTTTTTCAGGCACAACGTGTTTGGGTTGGCGGCAAACTTCGTTACAAGTCGTGTATTAATTAACTAACTGAAAATTAATGGTTTAAGTACATAATTTGACCTTCTCTGAAATTTTAATTATTGTCAATCGAGTGGCTTTAATGAATAAAATGTTAAAAGAAATAATTATATTTTGGTAGTATTAGTATAAATCAATAATGTTAAAGTTTGCAAGGTGGAGGCAAAGAGATGGGTTGGTGGGGGACAAGATGGCGTTGTGGGTATAAACCGTGGAGTGGTGGGCGAGGACTCCCCGTAAAGAAAGCTTCACTGCCGAAAGCCTTAATCCAACCAAATCAACGAGTCCGCATCATCAAATTCATTCTTTCTACGTACAAAACTATCAAGTTGTAAGTATCAACTGATATGGGAAGTGTGTTCTTCAATTAGGATCAACTAGCTGGGTGCGCATTTATGACTTGGGATAATTAGAGATTTGTCAATAATCTTGGGCTCCTGTTTCTTTCATATTTACAAAGACATCAATTTCATTTTTTTAAAAAAATTTGGGGGTTAACGAATTGTATCTTTGCTTGGCAAGAATTTACAAACATTTAAGGAATTTTTTTAAAAAAAATTTAGGGGGGTGTTTAGACCAAACGATGTAATAATATTATAATATAAATGTTAGGGGACTGTGGTGAAGTGTCGGAATTAACAAGATAGTGGAGTAAAATTCGCAGTCGTGTGTCTGGTCTTTGTGACATTGGGTTTCAACTTGTCAATTTTTAGGCCAAATTTTCGGTGTAAGCAAAAACTTTCGTTTTCATTGGCCAACAATCGGCAGACTTTCTCGAACTTCTCCCATTTTTGTCAGCATTTTTAACTTTGAATTAGTCGCATATCAACGCATCTACACGCTTAATTAAATATCCCCGTAAAATATTGGGTTTAGCCTTAATAAAACAAAATGTAAGACTTTCCAAATTCTACGTCCATGATGACATTAAGTACATTGTAAAACCCATAAGGCATTAATAGAGAGAAAAAAAAAATCACTACCGCATAAAGGATATTATAACCTTCACGGCTTCACATAAAACATTATGCACATTTTCCCACGCCATGCATGCACGCAAGCAAGTCAGAACTGAGCGGAAAACGTGTAAACTTAGCTCGGCTTCTAATTGCTTCTACACGGCCCAAGAAATTAAAGCAAAAGATGTACCATATCAACGTCCAATGACCGATGTTAAAATTTTCATATTGCAACATCTGACGATATATATTTTAAAGTAATTCATGTATATTTTCTCTTTCTTTTCCATGATCAGAATTCATGAGACAGAGTTAGCTGTTATCAGAATGATAAAAAGAGTGGAGGAAAAGAATCTGGCCAGAGAAGGAGGACCCACAAAAGGGAAGAAATATTGATGGCTCATGGGTCCTATCCTAGCAAAATGTGTCATGGTCATCGAGCAGTGTGGAGAGTGGTCTCTTTTCACTCTCATTCATTTTTCATTTATTCTCAGCTTTGCTAATTGCTTTTGTGGGTTTGGTTTGGCCAAGTTCAACTTCAACTACTATATATAGATATATATCTTAATCCTATGTAATTTTCGCGGGTGGCAGGGCATTTATGTTAGTGTTTTGTGGGCCATCTCTGCTTTGCAATTTTTTTTACAGTGATCCCACGTGTTTAACAGGATAATGGCATTTAATTTGTTATGGTTAATTCCCAGGTTTGATTTTTGTTTTTTCTTTTTAAGAAGAAGTAAAAGGATGATGGGATTGGGATAAGCTAATGCTTTTAACCTCCACTAACTTCCAGATTCCGATCCTTTGCTTTGGTTTCTCTCCATGTATAATCTCTCAGTAATGGCAGTTCTAGTCATAGGAAAGGAAACTGCAATTCTTAATGCCAAGTGCTTTGAGTTCTTCCAACTCATGTGTTTGAGAATGCTTTTTTTTTTTCATTACATTTACAAGTTTAAATATATAATTCAATAACATTTTTCCCATACTGATATTCGATATTAAAAATGTAGAATTTATATATATCATCACATAATTCTAAATTAGTGCTGTACTTCAAATTCGAATTATATAAACATGCAAATGTCAGCATTAGTACAATTCAAAGTATTTTTCTTATATTTTATACTGTTTTATTAGAAAAAAAATTAAATAAACTTTTATTAAGACAAATAAATATTTAAAGTATTTATTTTCAGAAAACAATTTTTTGACAGTAGAAGAACAATTGCAAGCATTCAGTATAGTTTCCAGAATTTTTCTTCAAAAAAAAAAAACAATTATAATATCATATGTTTTGCTACTTTTAAAAATGCTCTTCAAATCCTAAGAAACGCTTCTCTTTATTTTAATTAAACAATAAAAAATCGACACAAACATATATTCGACAATGTCAAAAAAATCCGGAACACCTTATAAATTTGTTGGAAATAACTAATTAAGCACACCAAAGGGGAAAAGAGGGCATGAGGTGTAAAAATGGCTTTCAAGTCCAACAAGAGTGAACCCAAGGACGTTCTGGTAAGCTAGAGGAGACAGCATGAATCTTGAAAACAGGAGCCACTGACCCCATGCATGATTTGATTTAACAATTAGAGAGAATCGCCAACCCCACTTTTTAGTATCCCCAACGGGCCCGTCATAGGCTTATTGTGAAATGTGAATAATAGCACAGCCACTGAAGATTGGACACACATTTGGCATCACTAGCAGATGAAGCTAGGGCATATGCATGGATCCCACCATGCACCAATAACAAATATAGCAGACTTATCTACACGCCATGATCAAGATGCTAATGCTATTGCATGCTGAAATTCAAGCTCAAGAGGCTACTTCATCCCGCCCAAAAAGAAAAATTCAACTTGTATATGGTTTCCACTTTTCAAGCAGTAAAAATTCCACTTGAGTTTGACAATAGAATTTTAGATAATGGATTGGCTTTTCTCTTTATATACATATTCATGTTCAATCAGAAGTCAACCTGCAAGTTGGGTAATGATAATAGCTTCAAACGCACTCTTGTTTTCTGCAGTTTCGGAAATGAACAACAGAACTCAAAATTTTTAGTGTTTCAAAGCAAGCCTGCAAAAGAATGTAACAATTATTGGTTGTTAGCTAGGAAAGCAAATGAAGGGGACAGGGTTTAAGATTTTGATGAGCCTAATACCAAACCATTGATATAGAAACTTAATCATGTGAAAGAATAATGCCCACTTCTGTTTGAAATTATTGTCTAGCCAACAAGTTATACAAACAAGCATTAGATGGGAAAAAAACGTTAGTAAAAGTATAGTAAAAAGTGAGCGATATTGTTAAAAGACCAAAACATCATTGAATCAATCAGAGTTTCAAGAATAAACACCATATCTAGACTTATATACGATGCCCGGGAAACCAACCATATACATTAGTAAATCTTACTGAAAGGATCAGAATTTAAACGTCATTACGGTCTACCATTTGGACCACTTTAACCGAAACTGGTGAGATATATTGATGTATTTTTTTTAAAAAAAAAAATTGGATTTGGAACTGTCAACATCGACAGGGCTTGAACTCGCAGCTTCCGTCTTCATAAGGCAATGCTCTAACCAATTGAACTATAATTCCGGGAAAACAAAATGTAATTCTTATGATTTCTTTCAAACTATTTCAATTTTGTTCAAAATCGCCGCATTGTAGCAGAGATGCAAGTGATATATTGATATTCATATGGATATAAACTTTAGCAAGAGCAGCAAGTATTACTAGTGATCCTTTGTTCCATTATTGTCAAATCGATTGATAACCCATTTTTCAATGAAAAAAGAGCTTTTTTTGTCTTATTTTTTGCATTAAATTTTATACTTTCTATTTAATGAGCTTGATATGAATATAGATTATTAACAAGATCAGAATTTATGAGAACTAATATATAGAGCATATAAAAAAAAATAGCGGTAGGGATGCCGGTTGAATTGGGAGAAACCGTAGATATTATTTTGGGTCAATCAATTGGGGAATTGTGGACTCAACTACCATTAAGAATTTTTTTATTCTGGCGAAGTATTTATAAGGAGCACTGCAAAACATGTACTAACCCCTTCTAATGGAAAAATCAAATTCAACGAGGAGCATCTTCTTTTTTGTAGAAGAAACTCACCCATTTGAACAAATACTGAGATTTCTTTTTGTCCTTATTACATGACATGCCAACTGAAAGATTTGTGATTGAAATTTCTGTAGATAATGAATCTATAATTAAGATGCTCCGTGATCAAAAACTAGTCACATAATGTTCAAATCAATTGGCCACTCGTACCTACTGCCTCTTACTATAGCAGTGGGTCTCCATGAACTTTCAAAACAAAGGTTCAAGCTAGTTATTAGATCTAGCACAAATATATATATATATATATATGTAAAAGTAATGGGTGTCTAAGTCTAACAGAAAGCAGCTTGCAGGTTTTATCGTACTCCAGTTTGCTCCTCCCAATGGGTCCCTTATTGATATATCCATGAATTATTGGAGCTAAGGGGGGCTGAACCTTAATTTATGTACCAGCAAATCAACATATGACTTGAGGGAAATTTTGAGTTGACAAGTTCTATCAAACTGAAAACTGAAAAATACGGCTTTAGAAACCTAGCTACTGAGTACTGACAGCTTACCAAGCATATATATCGTATGTTAAAAGTGGGAACCATTTCTGATTTCTTATTGATTGGAAATAATAAAGAAAATCATTTTACGATATTATGTACGAACAACGATGTGTCGAATTCATTTCAGACATCGTTTTATGGTGGAGATGTTGTATGGTTATAGTTTCAAGTCGTAGGGCCTCTAAAACTTCAACAAAATTTTAAGAACACATTAATTCATGGTATTTAATGTTCAATTCAACGAGTCACTAAATGCATGGAAGCATCATGTGACATTTGAAACGTTAAGTATATGCTAGCTTCATGACTTACAATTAGAACAGTTAAATTTTGACCATATTTTAGAGAATATTAAATAAATTATGAAGGTTCTTTGAAAAAAACTCAGGAGGCACAACGTCTATAATAATTTTTTGCCTGAAAGGGTAAGTGTCCCCCGGTGCACGAGTAAAAAGTAAGCAATGTTGATAAGTGGGAGAAGTGGAATTGGTTGTCTTGGGATCAAGAACGTGACATTTTGATGGGACATCAAAAGCCATGGGAATTCTGAAATTTCAATCTTTTCATGATAAAATCCACCATACACACGTATTGGAAGACTTGGGGCGACTAATCACTTTGAAGAATGGTAGCTTTTTTAAGTGCTCGGCATTGAAAAACATGGTGGGATTTGACTCTTTACACTGACTGTTTACCTAAAAGCATTGTTATCATTGTCAACTGGGAATCTGCTTAACAAGTATGTACACATATAATTGCACTAAAAAATTGTAAAATATAGATGATTGCATGGACACACTCAATTATACACAACAATTCAACGAAGGAATGGAGAAGAAGAGAAATCAAGTCCAATCTTTCTCAACCAAATGTGAAGTCTGGCAAATGAAGATAAGATCAACTCTGAATCTGATACAACACAGATTAGGGCAGTCCATTTCAGATTAAAGGAACTTTTACTTTTTGATACCTTTACGGCTTTACAACAGAAAGGATTTGTTGTGTTCTACATTTGGATACAATTCAGATTGTGATTGATGGTGTGTGGCTCCCTCCGATACTGATATGTGGGGTTTCTTCCAATTAACGATTGTCAACTCAATAACAATGTCCACTGCGCCAGAACTTGCTAAACCCATGCAAGAGAGTTCAACTCATATACAATTAATTCAACAATCTTCTCAATACATAAACGACTCTGTACCAAGAAACTATCCATAATTTCATTATTTATGCCGCATATTCTTAGATATTAAATTGATTTAACTGGCCGTAAGGTTTTGCAGGATCCCATAATAGATCTCCAGTTCGAATTTTACTCACAATAGGGTTGGAAAAGAATGTAATTCATATTTACGCATTATTACTTGGTGAAAGTGAGGATTAAAATCAAAATATGGCATCATTTGTTCTGTACATAGATCATATGCTTGAAATACCAATGTGACAAATGGTTGTCCTAGCCAGTTTCTAAGGAAGATGATGAAACATTCTGGATTGGACCTACGCCAAACAAGAAACAGAAAAACACTCTTTCAAGTTCAAGTAAATGTCCTAATCACGAATAGCCTTTCAACCTTTTGAAGATATTCATGAAAAGTGCACAAGACTTTTACCTCCTTTTTACACGTTAGTATAAATAGATATACGACGTTTCTCGTGGTGTGTTTTAAACAAGCATAACTTCTAAAATAAGTGCAAATAGAGCTTAACATCATGCTACACAGCTGATGTAACAAAGCATTTATTTCAGTATATACATGACACCCGTAGGCTTATATCAAATTCCGGAAAAAAGTGGACCTAGTTTTGGTTCAATTGCCAGAACGGCCCAAGGCCCAATCAAGTCTAATTTTCTGGGCCCAATAGCATATTTGGATCAACCAGTTGCTACATTATGAATCCATCTTCTTAATGCGCATCACTTAATTTTTTAATTTCGTCGCTCGACTCGACATATGTTTTAGGAAAAATCGAATTGCAAAACATATTTTAAAAATGTGATTGTTATCCTCGCTAAACATTGAACAAATTTCTGTAAGTACACTTGTCATTCGCAAGCCCAGTGCTAAAAGGATTTTATTCTCAGGCATAAGCACTACATAGTTTCAGGGGAAAAAAATTAACGTTTCTTTTTTAACACGGTAAAATTAGTGGCACACGTACAAAGATACGCATAAAGATCAAATGCATTTGTTACCAGATTTGAATGAAGATCACACCAGCCCCAAGGCGTCTCTCGAGTGGCCACCAAAGTGCACAGCACCCGTGGCCACTTGAATTTGAGTAAAAAGAGGGGCAGGGGTTGGTTATTTAAGGATATCTAACTTTTCACCAAATCCTTTAAAAAACAGAGATCACACCTACATTCTTTTCACTTCAGGTAAAAAGGAAACATTATTCTCCATTAAATTAGGAGGAAAAAACCAAGTATTCTAGTGAAGTGGGTACTAACTCATTAATTTGATTCCATGGCTACTTTTAGTAGATCTTCCCATGCAGTCATTTTCTCCCGTGGTTTATTTCTCAAACTCCCAAGCCTCTTCTCTTCAGAGTCAATCTTTTCCCAATCATTGAAAAGTACAGGTCTAACATTTCTATTGTCCAGTAATTGTAGGAGTCTCTCTCTGCCAGGCTTTGGCAATTTAGATGAGGACGCCAATACTCCCCTTTCAAGGTCTTGTGATATGCTTGCAACCTACAATGTCACAAAGCTGCTAATCACTAGATGCAACTATAATATTTAAATTAATTCTAGCCTAGACTACGAAGGATGAAGATCGTCTTGATCTCTTGTAAACAAAGGCATTACATTTCCGTCTAGGAGGTGGAAGAGAGCTTACAGTTTCTTCAGCGCAGTACAGGTTTGTGGCGATGATCCCAGTTGGTCCTCTCTTTAACCACCCACAAACATACAAACCATTCTCAATCAGTGAAGGATCTCCTGAAGTATCACTCAGAACTCGACCCCTAAAGTTTGGCACAACACCTAAAAAAGATGCCATGAGATGTGTAATAAGTAAACTTCTTGATTTTTTATTGTAGGGTGTTTGCTTCAAAATATGCATCAGAGCCATCAAAAAACTGGTGAAAATGATTTTGATGACCACATGTAATTCAGTGGCATTCATCAAATTTATTTTTGAGAAGAAACTAAACAGAAGGAGTAAGACATAGATTATAAAGAAACTGGGGAATATAGAGGTACAGATTATAAAGATATTAAAGGTGTTTATAATTGGAAAAATATTTCACACTCATAACATTAAGAAACGAAGAAGAAGATGAAAGAATACGACAAGGGCTTTCTACCTGAAAAATCTAAACCATGAGAAGACATTGGATAGCTACATTGATTCAACTTGCAATTTTTGAGACATGGAATTACTAATTATAGGTTAGTTAATAGCTCAAAAGTCAGTACCGCGTTTTATATATATGATGAAATTATGTAATTAGCTTAGCTTTTTCAGATAGAAACTTTGAACTGATTAGAAGAAATTAATATATAATTGCTTCTTCAGAAATAATTTGCATGCAATAAGCAGGAAAGAGTAATATTATCCTGAGGCAATGGCACATCTATTATTTAGCTTTTTACCTTTGTGATGATCAAACGGTAAACCATCCACAGGTACTGATTTGTAACCAATGCTCTTTAGCACCATCCTGAAAACAGAAAGAGCATATTGCCTTGACCAGTTAGTACTACATCCCAGTTACATGAATTGAAGCTGGCTAAAATACTTAGCTATAAGGTCAACATCATGATGGGTGATATATATGAATTACCCGCACTCAAGATCTTCAAATTCTCCAATTCCAACAGCAATCTGTTTTCCAGGGCCACCACCTACAAGTAGAAGCTAAATAAGACAAGTGATAACTGGCATTATGAGTTGAATCAGATTATCAGAAGAGGAAATGTTACATTATTTTTAATTCTTATATAATGAATAGTTTCCCTTGACACTTGAACAAGACATCATTTGTCATAACTGATAACACTATAAAAAATAAGAGAAGTAGCTTTCTTGGTTTCAACAAACAACCACTTTTCAAATTTACAAACATATAATTTTGCTCTCATGATGACATCCACATAACCAACTTAGCTGTATATGTTGTGTGTTTTGCAGGTCATATAATAATTTACAATCACAAGAAGTGACAGGCCTACAAAAGCGGTACAAAAACTAATATGCCACAAATATGTATGGCGAGAAAACTACCTTTTAGAACTGTCTTCTCAAAGCGCACACCAGAAACATGGCCACTTCTCTCAACTGATTCTAGAAAACTATCAGGTTTGTGGAAGAAAACAAAGTGAAGTTCACGTTGACCTGACCTGGGTTGGGAAGTTCTGGAGGCAGCTGCCTTAGAAAGCAATTCGTAAACCCTCCTCTGAATTCGATTGTTTTTCATCTCTTCCTTTCCCAAGAGACAAAATCAAGATGAAGAAAACATCAAGAAGAAGTTAATATAGCTTACACCACAAACTATATTCCTTACTCTTTGCTGTAAATTAGCAGATCAAGGATGTGAACCATGAGAATGATGACACAAGCAAACTGGAATTGAGACATACCTCATCTGCTGGGGTTTTAACTAAATCATCTTCCAGTATATGAAAATACAAATTTTTAATACCTGCAAAGCCCAACGCTTTTCTTAGTTCCAGAAAGAATGGAGAATTCATAGTAATGTTCTGAAAGCAATTAGATATTTAAACAGAAAGACAAAGAAAAAGTATAATCAATGGTTCACTATTTTGCACCGAAAGGACAAAGGTCTCAGATCATGGAATTAAACTTAAAATTATCATTTTCCATTTAATATACTAGATAGTTCAAAGCTGTTCAGTCCATCAAACTTCATAAACCTCAGCAGTTGTGCCAATATAAAATATTCTCTCAGCAACACATTCCAAGATACATGAAAAGGCAAACGCTCGGATTAGCATTAGTAAAAAGGACAGGATGTCAAGAATTACCAAGAATTTCTCGGAGCTCTTTAGCAGTACAAGCTGCTTGCACAGGTCCACGTCTTCCAATCAGATAGACTTTCCTGTAATTATAATTATATCTTTAAATATTTAAAAGGGGAAAAAAAAGTGACAATCTACTGATAGATTTATCAAGTAGTTTTCAAATGAGGGCAAAATACCTGATTGCACTCTCCTCTAGAGCAGTCAATGCATGGCTTGCAATGTCAGTTGTTGCCAATTCTTCGGTTGGTCGTAAAAGGATACGAGCAACATCGAGAGCTACATTTCCCTGAATTTAAACACAAGTACTGCTAAATATCGTATGCATATAGTTTGTCATAAAAGGCCAGAGTGTACGGCACCATAATCTCACAGGATACTGCCATACATCATTTTAATGTTACTTAACATAATTCATTATCACTCTATCTATTAGGGCTCAATTAGAAGTATTAATTATAATACTGCACATGCTTACAATTAGATGTACACCAAACAGTCATGTCTTGGAAAAAGTGTAGATTAGCACATCTTTGGTTACTAGATGCTTAATCTATCACAACAATTCAAACCTAAGACTTAACCAACCATACCAATGCAAATTGTTATATTTTTGTTATTCTCCCTTTTCTTTTTTCATTTGATTCATGAAATATAAACCACACTCCTCCCCAACCCTAGTTTGAACATGATTAGAATCCCATCCCTCTTGTACCACCCCCAAAAGACTTTACCAATTGAACCAATTGACACTTAGATCATTCTACTCGCATAAAGTGTTTATGGCTAAAATTTGAACCAATGAACCACACAAAGCCACCTTTCAAAAGCTCAAGCAAAGTCATAAGTCACCTACACTTCACAAGGGCATGTAAAGAATGACTCCATCTTAATCAATGCCCTTATCTCCCTCTCCTATACTTGAAGCCGCTTATATCATGACTACTTATTAATTAATTCTACAAACTTAATAACATGCATTCCAATAGAAAATGTGATACAAAAATGACCAAATCTTATCGTTGTTAGTTACATCCTAATATAATAATTTTTTTATGAACCTGGCTTCAAAATAATCTACATTAAAATACCTGCCCAAGAATAAGGGCTGTATCTGTACTCTTCAAGTCAGGATTGAGGTTTTTGCCATTTGGGTGCCCATTGTACCACCAAACAAATTCTCTTGCTGAGTGTATCCCCCTCAAATCCTACCAAAAACACAAGAGAAAACTTATAAGCAACATTACTTTTGGCTAAATTTTTATCACACAATCACAAGCACCAAAACAACAATTTTGCATATTTGGATTATATAAATTTTATACTACTATACTAAAAAATCAAATCCATTAACAATCTAGTTTGATTAAACATACATACTTCTCCCGGTATACCAAGAGCTCTATCACTTTCAGCACCATATGCAAGCACAACCTTCACATTCCATCAAATGGTGGTCAACTTATCGATACACAAAAGATAATTACGGAAATAAAACAGCAAGGACCAAAGAAACTCATCTACAGCAGCTATTATACCACATGATAGAGTTCACGAAGCTCCGAGAGGGAAACAGAGGATCCAAGAGTGACATTTCCAAAGAATGAGCACCTCTCTTGTTGCGCCGCTCGAGAAAACTGATTTATCACAATCTGTTGGAATTTTTCTGGTAAATTAAGCTCAATTAAGACAATGACACTACACAAATGACAAAGGAATCAAGAAAATAAGTACAATTATATGATCACCAACAGAGGATTAAAATTTCACCATCATCATGTAACTTAAAAACCACAATTTTATACCATACAAAAAATTTCGCTCAAGCTAAAAATAATTGTAAATAGTTTTTTAAAAAGAAAAAAAAAACAAAAACATGCCTTAGTTTCAGGATGATCAGGTGCGACGCCGGAGCGTACTAATCCAAACGGCGTCGGCAATCGATCAAGGATGTCAACTTGTGCTCTCTCGTGTGCCTTCAACATCTACATATATGTATATATTCTCAGAATGTCTTCATGAAAACCAAAATTCACTTATTTCATGTTTCTATGTAGACAAATAGATGTATAACAATGGTACCTTCTCGGCAGTGTAGAAGCCAGCGGGTCCGCTGCCAACTACACAGACGCGTAGAGGATTGGTAGAGAGGGCTGTAAAGCTTCTTGATAACCATTTTCTTGCCTGAAACATTTATTTTTTTTGGATTCGGGAATAAGAGAGTGCAGATTTTAGGGTTTTGTGTTTCAAATCACCGGCGATGACTGCTGTCTGCCAGATCCTGCAGTTCGAAATACTTTATGGGCTACAAGGCCCAAATTTTTTATGTGGGCCGACCCCTGACTAATAGGCCTTTTAGAATTTCCCCTTATTCCAATTTTTTTTAATGAAATATACATTAAGAAAGTGCAACTAGTTGTGTTTATTCTGTCCAAAAAAATCTAGATCTGTTTTTGTATAAAATACTTCTCTTTATCAATAATGCTATATTTTTAAGAGCTATTTAAATATTTTTATTTTATATAATGAGTTAAGCATATATTGAATTATTTTTATAATTTTAATAATTATTTAACATATTATTTAATAAAAAAATAAAAATATATTATTTAAAAAATATAATATCACTTTATTTATTAGAGCCTAATTTAAGATGACTAAGCAATGGGTGGTTTAAAAACAATGGCCAATACTTTTGTACCCATTATATATGTCGTGGGTTTCAAAGGCGTTTCTCTTTCCTTTTAATCAAATATTATAAGAATATCAAAATAATATTTTTGACTGTTTCTTTCTTTTGAGATTTTTACTGTTTAATTAATATCATTATTGATATATCAGTATAATCCTAAAAAAGTCTTAAATTGAATAATGTCTTAAAAAAAGTCTTAAATTGAATTAGAAACTTGAACATTAGTCTCCTAAATTATAAAGATACGTGAAATTATTAGTCTCTTTTTTTGCCTCCTTCAATTTTTTCTTCAAATTTATCCTTGTAGTGGAGGCAGCTTGCAACTCATCGTGGCGTGTCAATTCATCCCATAATTCTATTAATCATCCTTGATTGATATTTGTCTATTAGAATTTTTTGTTGATAGTTGGCTTTGCTCATGATTGTAAATAATTTTAAATCGAGTGATTATTTTATCTGTCTTTAAGAGGTTAACTTTTATGACCTTTTGCATCATTTCTCATAAATGACACAAAGTTGTTAATTATAAAATTTAATAAATTTTTAGTCCATAAACTAAATTTTATTTCTCTGTTAGAATAATGATTTAATCTCTTTAAACCAAAATAAATTAATCTCCAAGATTATTCTTGCACTCACATAGCTCAATTATATTATACCGGTGATTATCTTTGATAATAATTTTTTAATACTCAAGTCAGTAATTGAGTTATGTAAAAATAAAAAGACTTCTAAAAAGATAGAACAAAGAAGTTAATAAAAAAAAATGAATTGATAAAACAAGGGTTTTGAAGTAATGTAACATTCTTTTTATAGGATTATATGCATTTAGCTATCCAAGTCCTATAAAAATTAGGATCTATCTCTAGATTCTCAAATTGGGGCCTTCATGAGATTGTAGAACTATATTTTGTGTAAAGTTTTATGGGATGCTCCAAGATCTTTGAGGATAAACCACAACAAAAGTTTAAGAGTGATGTGATTATTTTTGGATTAGTCTTCAGCACTTAAGAGAGTCGGCTCGGTCTAGGTCAATTACTCTAAGAGGACTACCAGATGCACTAGGATGACAATGACTACTTGATTACTTTAGGATGCAAAGGATTTCTTTATGTAAGCACCAACAACACCTCTCTTTTGTCACTAGTCCTAAGTTTCTTGGGCCCTCTTGGGCTTGAGCTTTTTATACCCTAGTATGGAAGTCCTATACTACAAGCCATAGGCGAGATATTCTTAAGAGGTTAAGCCTAAAGGCCATTTCCTCATTGGGCCCTTATAGTATTGAGTCTTGCTAGAGAATGGATCATTTTCTTAGTTGGTTGGGCTTAAGTCAAGATCCTTGAGATAAACAAGTATTTTTTTTATGGATCCTTATTCATGAAAATTTTTATTGTATGTCACTATATTTAAATCATTAGATTTGATTATGATGAAAAAAAATAGTTAAAATAAAAAAATACATCAATTTTTGTATTAATTTAATCTATTAATAAAAATTTCCTTTTTTTTAAATAACATTAATTCTTTCTAAAATTTTTATTGTTTATAATTAGTAATTTATTTCATAAAATATAATGTGATGTAAGCATGTACAATTATCTTGCTTCGATCTTCAAATTATTAATGGTGTGAATTAAATAGTCATTTTTAACTTTATACTTCACATGATGCATAGTTTCTTATTTTACATATTTACCTTGCTCAATATGATACGAGATTAGAACTCTACAATTTCATATCCATTAAACTACAACAATATTATATTTGTAAATTTATGCCATTTTTAGTTTCTTTGCATCCACACATAGCCTTTTGCTATGGCATGTGGCAGTTGATAAGTAGACTTTCTTTATGAATTCTAATAATGATAATATTATTTTTCTTCTGTGATTTTATTATTTGTGTATCTATACTTAATTTTAATATTTTAGTATCTATTAAATTATTTATTATTTAAGTTTAATATTTTAGTATGCCGTGATCTAAAATAGTTGTTTTTTTAGTTTATTTAAAATTATATGTTTATACTATGCGGCAATATAGAATAAGTTTATTTAAAATTTGCTTTATGGTAGTAATCAATTTGTTGCATCATAGTTCCCTATTATTTATCAGCTATAATCTTGATTGGAGAAGTTAGATATTAAGGGGATAAAAAAAGCTGAATGTGGAGGATTCAAAGTAGGTGTATGTATATTTAGTGGTATTTTTTATATGGGTTCTCGTTCAATTTTTTTTCTTTTATTGTATGTCACTAAGTTTAAATCAATAGATTTGATTATAATAAAAATAAATAGTTAAAATAAAAAAAAATGTTAATCTTTGTATTAGTTTAAATTATTAATAAAAAATTCATTTGTTTTTTTTAAATTAACATTATTTCTTTCTAAATTTTATTATATATAATTAGTAATTTATTTCAAAAAAATATAATGGAATATTTGTGGAATAACTAAAGATGATCTATACATACTTATTAACAACTTAAACAACACGTAGATCAAATGTAAAATTAAAAAATAAGTTGATATATCTCTTGCTATTGAAACTTTCTCACAATATGGTGATGAAAGTTAGATACTTTTAAATCTTTACAATATCTAGTGATGGTCTTTAAGAAACTGAATTTGAGATTGGTGAATTTAAGGACATAACCAAGTGTTATATTTATGGGCGTTTGTCTATCATAAATGCTATTTCTATGTTCATGATCATTGGTATTTTTTTATCATAGGTAGTTTATTGATTATGGACAATTATTATTGATCATCGGTGGTTAATTTCTATATTCTTAAAATGGTGGAATTATGGACTACCTTCAACGTGGGAATGTTAAGGATAATAATAGGGACAATTATTCTATATATTTTGATATTGAAAATCAAAATTTGGAAATTGATAATGTGATTGAACAATTCTAACATTCTCCCACTTGATTTATGTATTCTATTATTTACCATAATATGACACAAAATACACGAATTATGGCGATAAGTTCTTTAAAAACGAATATTATCATTTAAGCATCACAATACATTATGTCCCTTAACACTAACCTATATCACTTAATGAATAAACTATATGTTTATTCTAGATCCAAATATTAATGATATTACTCAAAATAACAAATGTGTACATAATTAAAAATCAAATATGAGAAAATATCATAACATAAACATTATTTTATTATAAATTATATTTATACAAATGATAAAAATCATACAAAGGAACCAAGTCCTATTCTATCTACATGATCCTTGAATTTCAATGATGGCATTCCTTTTATCAAATGATCAGTAGTCATTAATTTATTGTTAATGTGTTCAATGATCACTTTCTTTTTTTTAACATATTCCCTTATTGTTAAATACTTGATGTCAATATATTTACTTTGAATTTCACTCTTATTATTTTTAACCATAAAGATAACAACTGAATTATCGCAATATATCTTCAATGGTTTAGAAATTGACTCTATAATTCGAAGCCCAAAAATAAAACTCTTTAACCAAACACCATGCAAAGTAGTCTCAAAATAAGAGACAAACTTAACCTTTATAGTAGAAGTAGCAGTCAAAGTTTACTTTACACTCCTCTAAGATACAATTCCACTGGCTAACATAAAAACATATCCAGATGTTAATTTACGTGAATCAACATAACCAGCAAAGTCCATATCTGAGTAGCCAATTGCTTTCAGATTATCAATCTGTCTATACATAAGTATGTAATTTTTTGTTCTTTGAAGGTACCTTATCACATTCTTTGCATCTTTCTAGTGGTCTATATCTGGATTACTCTGATATCTCCTTAAAGCTCCTATATCAAATGCAATGTCAGGTCTTGTATAGACCTGAACATACATTAGACTTCCAACAGTATAAGCATATGGAATGTGGTTATTTGTTTCCGTTCAAGATCATTTTTCGAGCACTAGTTCAAGTTGAACTTGTCACCCTTCACAATAGGAGCTATGTATGGTGAACAATCTTTCTTCTAAAATCTCTCTAAAAATTTATTGATATAGGTTTCTTGAGACAGACCTTAAATACCTCGAAATCTGTCTTTATGAATCTTATCTTTCATAGCATTGTACCATAAATTTGATTTATTGCAACTTAAGCTTGTGAAAATAGTTCATGATTATTTTTAACTTCAATGTTATAGTCAGATTCTTGCAGATACATAATGTAATCAATATGAACTATTAATCTCTTCGCTCTAGTCGATCTTTATAATGTTGTGTCAACATCCTCTTGAGAAGCTTATTGTTGAACTGGTTGCTCAATCATCTCTCGTAAATCCTGAACAACTTGATCTATTGAATTATTATCAATAGTTTGTAGATCTTTAATGATTGGTTTTACAACATCCATTTAAACTTAAGGGTGTTGCGAATAACAATCAATTTACTGCTTAAAATGGAAGGCTGAGAATCTACAGGATCATTCTTAGAAATAATTTTTTAGGATTGATCACTCTCATTGATTAAGTCATTTTTAAAAATTTTTACATTTTTTGATTCCACAATCCTAGTAAAATCTGTAACCTTTAAACTTTTTAGCATATCCAATGAAATACTCATTAATGGTTCTTGGGTCTAGTTTATTCTCTTATGGGTTATAAAATTTTACTTTAGACGATCATCCCCAAATGTGTATATGTGCCAAACTCGGTTTCCAACCTTTTCATAATTTAAATGGCGTCTTTGAGACAGCCTTGGTTAGAAATCAGTTTAATATATGCACTACCATTTTAAGAGCTTTAACCTACAAGGATTTAGGAGGCTTGGAGCTGCTAAACATACTTCGTACCATGTCTAACAATGTTTGGTTTCTTCTTTCTACTACATTATTTTGGTCTGAGGAGTTAGGCATGGTGTTATGCCACAAACCCATACTCTTGAAGAAACTTTACAAATGGACCATGTGCTTGTCCATCCTCAATGTATCTATCACTGTATTCCCTACCTCTATCTGTTCTCAAAATCTTAATTTGCTTCCTATATTGTTTCTTTATTTCAGCCTTAAGTACCTTAAAGGCATCTAATATTTTATTCATATTATGAAGCAAATAGATATACATATATCGTGAGTAATCATTTGTGAAAGAAATGAAGTATTTCTTACTATACAAGTTTATGTCTAAACTATAAATATCTGAATGTATGATCTCTAATATGTTAGTGCTCCTCTTGATAACGTTTTTGGACTTGTTGGTCATTGTTGTGACTTGGGGGTGAGTTATGTGGAGAAGCTCGACCCTGTGACGACTAGTGGAGGGGGCGGGCAAGCCCCAATTTTTCGTCACAAGTTCGCGGGTCGTTCTGCTGAATAGGTTTCGACAATGATCCTTCCGCAGGTTCACTTATGAAACCTTGTTACGACTTTTTCTTCCTTTAAATGATAAGGTTCAGTGAACCTCTCACGACGTCACAGGCAACAAATCGCCCGTGTTACCGCGATCCGAACACTTCACCGAACCATTCAATTTGTGAAAGCTTTGGGGTCAAATTGTAACTAACTAAAAGTTTATAGCTTGAGTGCAAATACTTAATTCTATGTGGGCCTATTTATAAATTTTTAAAAAGTTTTGTAGGGTTAAATTATAATTAATTAAAAGCTTAGAGGTCTAAATGCAAATATTTAACTCTTTAAGGGCTTATTTACAAAATTATAAAAAAAAATAGGTCAATTAAAATTAACTAAAACTTAGAGGGTTTAAATAAAAAATGCTAAATAACATGCCATTCATTTATGAACAACAATAGCCAAATAATATGTTATTTTCTTAACAGACTCGATCATTTCTCCCTATTTTCAACATCATTTTTTACCATTTCAAATTATCAAATGTTTAAAATTCAAAATTTCTAGTGATTTCTAACATCATTTTGCATCAAAAACATCTAAATTACAACTTTCAAATCAAAAAATAATTCAGCCATAAACTTAGAATTTTTTAGATTACAAATATTCAAAGTAGAGGCAAACTTGACTCTGATATCAATTATGGGATGACTAAAGATGATCTATACTTGCTTTTTAACAACTTAAACAGTATATAGATCAAATGTGGAATTAAAAATGAATCTAACATACCTCTTGCCATTGAAACTTTTCTCATAATCTGGTGATAAAGGTGTGAGTGATTTTAATCCTAAAGTGCATACATGCATGTTTGTGTCTATCATTCAAATTTACATACGTATCACATACATATATGCGCAGCGAATGAGCGAAATACTAATTTTCTAATGATAAACATAAATAATTTTTTACATGTATCTCATAATTGTAAGCTACATAAAGATTGATAATTTATTACTTTGACAAGTCTTTGATTTTTGGTCGAACCGGAGTACCCGCCTTGAAGCAACTCATTTATAATTCTAGATCCTCAACACGGTGGGCTTGAGGAAGCTAGAATAGCAAATTTTTTAGCAAATAATTCAACCCTTGAATTCTTATTTCTACCTTATAGTATAGGTGATCAAAAATGGAGGGAAAAGTGAAAGAAGTGTATTTTGTGTTCTCAACACTTAGCCAAATTATCATACTTCTCTCTCCAAAGCCAAATTATCATACTTCTCTCTCCAAAAGCCTTAACTGTATCTTACAACTCCAAATGAGCTACCAATTGCTCTTAATAAGTTGTTTTTGTTTTTCCCTCTCAATGGACAACACTTGTCCCATTTTAATTAGATAATGGCCTTCATTAGCTTGGTCAATGTTTGCCATTAGTGTTTTATTTATTATTATATACAATAAACTAAATAAAAATAAAATAAAATAAAATAAAAAATCATTTAAATGAATTTGGCCTAAATTCATGACCAATGAGAAACACTTTCTCATTAGTAAGAAACATGTTAAGGCCTACCATTTACAAGAGCCCCCCATTTATACTTATTATATTCTTTAATTAATATTAAATAAATAATTTAATCATATTAAATCCTGGTAGAAACATATGCCAATTTAAATAAAAAATAAATTGTTTGATTTCAATTTAAATAATAATATCATATATTATTATTATTATTATTTTATTCAATAAACATTTTAATAAATAAAATAATGATATTATTTATCCAGCAAATAAGGTCATTTTGGTAATTTTTAAGTCAAACAATAATTAGCCCATAATGTGCTATTTGTCTATATTCCATTGGTAAAAAATTAATTGTTAACTAATTGATATACTTAATTCTTAAGTCTTGACACGTGCATGACCGGAGGAGACCAAAGTAAATATCAGGTCTGCTAGAATTTTTTAGATCGAACTATTCAATCTGGTACGCTGCCCCAGTGCACAACGAGTACACTTTATATCGCAGGACTCTCTAAGTCCACTCTTGATTTGTTAAACAGAATTATTCTGTGAGTTCGAGATCGATGCCCCACGAATACGTCACAGATATTACAAATCAGTGCAGTAGACAATACAAGTTAAGGTCATAGCGCATACGTATAATCCTTCTGCCAATCATATCCTGGGAGAGTGAGGATATAGATCACTACCGTCAAATTCCTATGTGCTCATCCATGAACTTATCTTCACACACGTATATTGACAAACAATACATGCAAACACTTTTATAATATTGTTTAATCTTATGAGAAACTTTTTTCTTGGGTTTATTGCTTATTACCATACGACTTTCCAAGATATAGTCTCTGAGCATCTGAATATATATAACTCATCTATGTGAGTTGACGAATTCTATATCTGTACACACTAGACTTCATAAGCATCGGACCATACCCAACGACACCCAGCGGTCGCACCATGAAAGGTCTGTGACATGTGTGGAATCAAAGTATTATGGATCACTTACAAGCCCACAATCATACTCAGGTCAAAGGATTACGTATACTACTCAACTCGAAAATACCTTCAATTGACGGCTTCATGGGGTATCTATTGGGGTCCTCGTTGAGTCTACTCAGTATTCAATCCTTACTGAACACTTATATGTTATACGAACTTCCTATAAGCCCATGGTTAGTCAAGAGTAACCATCTAAACTATCTATGTAAATTATATATTGGTCTATATAAAAAGATTCCACCGACAGACGTGCATCAGTGAATTAAAATCAAAAACACATAATTTGAGAATAAACTTATATAATAATATTTCTTAGCAGCTATTGCAACTCTTGCAATTATTTTATTATTAGTGTACTCTCAAGCCTTTGTACTATTGCAGACAATGTTCTAACTTTTAGACTTCACTGATTATTATAACATGCTAACTCTTTAGCATTTATAGTTTTTCAGTGATGCTAACTCTTAACATTGATCTAAATTTTTTTTAGATCAAATCTAAATTCCTTTAGATCATATAATATCTATAGCGTCACAAGTATTGAACTATTTAATAATTATAATTGACAATTTAACAAGTAATGTACTGTATAAATATTATAAAATAAAATATTTATACAACAATAGAATGACACATAAACACAAATTTCAACAGAAAGTTTGATGCTTTTAAACTTTTACAATCTCTAATAATAGTGTTTAGAAAATTGAATTTGAGATCGGTGAGTTTAAGGACCTAGCCAAGTGCTATGTTTATATACATTTATCCATCACAAATGCCACTCTTATATTCATTATCATGGGTGGTTTATTGATTATGGGTAGTTGTCGTTGATCATGAGTGATTAATTTTCATATTCCTAACATGGTGAAATCATAGACGATCTTTAATATGGGATTGAACAATTTCAACAATGTTAACCATGTACAATGATATTGTTTCGACCTTAATTTAAACTCAAATTAATGATGTAAATTCAATAGTCACTTTTACTTTTATATTTCACTTGATGCATGGTTTCTTATTTCACATATTTACCATCCTTTATTTTATTCACTTACATCAATTTTAAAATGATTAACAAGACAAGCATCGTCAATTCAGATCAATGGCACAATACGGGTGAATGAATAGCAAGGAAAGTGTTCCAGGATATCATAAGTTACATGATAATTTTATTTGATGAATTAGCACTAGTGTGTCAATTAGATGAATGATTTTGAAAGTGGCAAATTTTAGGCAAAGGGTGGAATAATTCTCAAGTGCAACATACTAATTCATATTAATTAAATTGGATATTGCTCACCAAATTCCTCGTCGCCATTTATTCCCAAGTCAAAATAACTTAACATGGGTGTTGAGAAAATGATGATGATTATAGAGTCGTTTAAAACTTTTATAAAGTTAATGAAAAATGGACACACATTGGACATTGGTGACTTGAAATTGAAGCTAAGTGACAACAATGTGACATCTCTCATCGCCTTTCAATTGGCAATGTAATTAAGAGATTGTTAATTAGGTAATTCTATTGGGTCAGAAGTGTTGTTGATGTTTGTAGTACTTGAAATCAAAAATTAATTAAACCGCCAAGTGTTGAAACATATCCCAACTACCAAAAACAAATGGGTCAACGGGGTTTCAATTTGCTAATATTTTAATGATAATAATGTCATGTTAGGTAAGAAATCATACACTTTCAGTCTCTATTATGATAAGTATTACACCACGATTATCCATTTGGTGTCAAATTTACAACTTAATCAAATTTAATATTCTCTTGAATTCAATTGAAGAATTCCACACAAACCCCTATAACATTAGATTAAAATTTAATTTAAGAAAATTCATTAATTTTGACCTCAAACTCTTTGTGAGTTTCATCAAATTCATTTTTGAAACCATTTGAACAAATTACAAATAATAAGAAAAAGAAAAAAAAGAAGGAGTTAAGATGTCATAGTTGATGCGATGATGACGTCTATATAGATAAATCAAATAAATAAATGTAAAAATAATGAAAATAAATAAATAATTACAAGTAAAAAGAGGGAGAAAATAATTATTACAAGATGCCCGAGGTTGATTTTGAGGGGAGTGAAAAAACATTAAAAAAAAAACAATAGGCAAGAAGTTTGAGTTGTTAGAGGTCGGTGTCCGAAGACAGTTGAGGGTTGGGGGTGACAGGTGGGCCCAGTTGGAAGGGGCCCGCATCCAATACAGTCCAAAAACTTAAAGGCACTATTACTATCGTTATATATAAGCCCAATCTCGGCCCCCACAAACCGCCTCTCTCTGACTCTGACTCCGACCACTTTAACTAGGTCAATCACAGAACAATAAAACAAAACACTTATTTGTCCATTATTTTAAAATATTAATTTTTTAAAAAACCTTTTTTTATTTAATGAATTATTTAATTGGATAAATGCAAAATTGAGGTAGAGCAATCATATTGCCACAGACTGAAGTATCGTCTGCTAATCTTAGTCGTATCCCAATTGAATGAATAAACCACCTTCAACAATTGGAAAATAAAAATATTAAAATAATTTTTAATTATGTTCTTCGAGAAAATTGCATTGACTAAAATTCCAATTTTATCACCAAAAATTTAAAAGACAATTTGGTCCAATTCAACTCTGACTCGACCTTTTAATGAAGGCCCCGGAAACAAAAGTTGCAACCAAGTTGCCATGTGAGTATGACTGGTCACACGTGAAATTTTACAAGTTTTAACACCCTTGGTTTACTATACACGCGGTGCGCCACGTGGACCACTGACCCGTCTCGGTTGTGGCTTCGTCTTCTAGTGGTTTTTTTTTTTTTTTTTTGACTTAACGTCTTCTAGTGTTTTGGACGCGACCGTGGCCATAAAGTTCGGTTCGACTTTAACACTGTCAGTCACGTGATCTATCATGTGAGGCATATTAGATCTTTTCAGTTGTGTACAAATTTGACCGACCCAGATCGTCCGATCTGATCAATCGTATGTAAAGAGATTTTCTTGTATCAAAACAAGATCGTTAATTACTCAAATGGATCTAATTTTTTTTGTATAAAATATTGTGATATTGTTTGAATACTCTTAGGCATGACCTCAATTTTAGAAATACTTATTAATATTAAAAAAAATTTTTTTAGAGTTAATATGTAGAATTATAATATTATTATTTTAATACTATATTATCTAAACACTATATTTTTATATTTAAATAATTCTTATTCCGTATTCAAATACTTTTATTCTTATATTTAAATATTTTTATTTTTTTAATCCAAACACCAATTAAAAATCTTTAAAAAAATTCTTTTATATTTTTACAAAATATTTATATAATAGATCAACTAAATTTTATCGTGTTAGTATTTATGTGTTCAAATTTTTTTAGACAAATCGGTAGATATAATTAATTAAAATAATACACATGAAAATATTGCATATGCTAAACTATTTTTTTTATCAGGTCGCCGCCGCCGCTGCCCCTATTCCACATCATCGCCGTTGTCGCCCCAAGCCCACATCAGGCTGTTAGCAGGGCTAATGGCGTTGATGGAAAGAAATTTGAAGTTATAAAGAATATGTTAAGTAGGTTGATTATTGAGGTTCATAATTACGGAAAAGAAGATCGATGGAGAAAAAATTATCTTTTTTTGTTATGTTTGTCAAGGAGCGATCTTGCCGAAGGTGGAGAAGAGGGTGTGGAGGCTAGAGTTTGCGAAGGTGTAGTCAAAGTTCGAGACATATACCATCGATTTGGACAAGGCTAAGCCGCCAAATCTCTTGAATTCTTTGGTTGACGAAGGATCGCTAGCCATTTATTTTATATCAAATTTATGGATCGTTGGCATTTTTTTTTCAATTTATGAATCTGAGTTTTTTTTAATTTTTTGGACGAATTTATTAGGAGTTTTGTTAATTATAGAAAGAAATTGAAAATTTTGCCACAGATTGCTTT
This sequence comes from Ailanthus altissimus, assembly GCA_946807835.1. Lineage (NCBI taxonomy): Eukaryota > Viridiplantae > Streptophyta > Magnoliopsida > Sapindales > Simaroubaceae > Ailanthus > Ailanthus altissimus. Next base: position 26,786,530 of record OX327689.1, read on the forward strand.
AATTTTGCACTGAGTATGAAAAATAACTTAATTTTGTATTGCAAAGTCAATTTAAAGATTATGAATCAATTATATTAATGTTGTATATAAGAGTATTTTTATAATATATCGCTGATTTTAATTTATTAAAAATATAAAAGTCAAATAATCTAATTGTTGAAAAGTGTGAGTTTTTGTACAAAAAATTGTGTATTTTGTTTGTTGTGGGAGGGTAAAATAATTATTTTATTGTCTTTTTAAATTTAAAAAAAGTTAGACTTTTTACATAATTTTATTAATTATAACGAAATATTATCTAATAATTTGATATTATTATCTATTTTTAAAAAAATGAGCATTAATTAAATTATACAATATCTTGAAGGTATTTATGATAATATTTGTAAAATATTATTAGTTGATAGTATTAAAAAAAATGGGATATTAACACTGTTACCTCTTGAGGTTGGTATATATTATATTTTAATTGCGATTTTAATTATACAGTCATTCCCTTTATTTAATTAAAAATATAAAAATATTTTTTGATTTATGCAGCAAAATTACTATAATATTTTTGTCTTTTCAATTAAATAAAGTGATAACTATGTAATTAAAATTAAAATGTAATTTGTATGATCTCTAGAAGTAACGATATTAATACCAAAAAAATAAAAATCCAGTATATGACCATTGATTTGCAGAAGGGATGACATTAAACGGGTCTTTCAAGTTTCATCTTAGATGTAGAATATAATTTTGTTTTATATTAATAAGTCACAATGAGACAACAAAAAAATAAAAGAAAAAAAAAATTGTGGGACATTTTTGTAATTAGAAGGTGAGTATAAATACACAACTTGTTGAATGATTAATCTCAATACAAATATAGAAGATGTTTACTTAAGATGTCAGTATTAAAAAAAAAAATATTGGATATTTCAAATATTAGTATGGTTATTGTTGAAAAATTGGCGATTCAATAATTTTAGTCGAATAAGAATTGAGATGAATATCAAAGTGGAGAGTTATAAGAAGTTTAAAACACGTGGGACACGTATGGAGAAGTCTAGGACGTGTGGGATAAAAAAGGGGAAGTGAAACGGGACTCAAAGACGCGAAGGAAAAGAAGAAATCGCGGGGAGCTTCCAGCGCCGCAGCGCTGGACGCGAGAAAGGCCAGCGCTGCGACGCCCAGGGACGATCGCCGCAGCGTCAGAACGCGTGGAAAAGTCCGTTTTGGTTCGGGATTTCAAGTTTTAGAAAGTTTAGAACTTCCAAAACAAGTGGACTCTTACTCCAACAAGGAATAGGGTTTGTAGGCACGAAATATACCATACATAAACACTTGTAAACCATTGTTTAAGGTTAAGCATCTAAGGTTTTAAGATGTAACCATAAGAGAGAATAGAGGAGCTAGGTAGACACTAAGTGCGTGGTGCACTAGGGTGTAACATTGGGGGGTGTTTTCTTTTTTAGGTTTTTTGAGTGAATAAAAGAGAAACATCATAGATCCTTTAAGCTTAGATGCTCGGGCTATTCTTGTATTTCTTGTAAAAATCTCTTATGAGGAGATACGAAGAGGTCTTAGGGAGTTATAATGATCAATGGTAGATGCTTAGGGGTCTCTATGGGAGATACTAAAGGGTCTTGTGGGATCATTGATGATGTAAGAAGATACTTTGTGATCTATTTCAATGGGAAGAAGCTGGATCATGGATCCTCCGTGGACGTAGACAATTTGGGCCGAACCACGTATATCTTGTGTCTTGTGATTGGTTTGTTTTCTTTATCTTTATTGGTGCGTTAATCTTATGTGTTATTCCTTATGGTATGAGTTATGGTTTTCCGCTGCACATAGGGTATCAAGGTTGTGGCTTAATTGATGCTATAAGAGTGTCAAATTGAAGTACACGGCTTAATATCCCTCAACAGTTATATAATGCACATGTGTAAATAAAGAGTAAAATTTAATTTAAAACTTATATGGGAAAAAAGAATTCGTAACTGCTTCAGTTAACTTTTTTTATATATTAAATGAATTTATTTTATTTTTAAAAAAATTATTAGCATAGTATTTGATAAAACATAGTAGGTCCCTATTTTTAAAAAAAAATATTTGCTCGTGACGCGATAATTTGAAATAGCTATATGTTATTATAATAATTTGTATTTATTAAATTAATTATAAGGTTTAATTTTACTAATAAAACTTTATTTTATGATATTTTCATGAGATTCTTTTTTTTAAGTAATTTTTGAAATGATATAACAATATTAAAACTACTCATTAAATAATATTATAAAACAAAATTAAAAAATTATTGTTGGTCAATATTGTTGTTGGTTATTAGCCTCTAATGAAGGTGCTAGGAACAATCAATTAATTGAGGATATTTTTGAACTATAAATTATATGATCTATAAGATAATAATGTCGACTTCCCCCACAATAGAAATAGGGAAAGAGAAAAATAGGCGGAGAAAGATAGTGGTCATTGTAGTAACATATTGCAATGACAATATATTGAGGTGCAACGTTATCATATCCCGAACTGTTAAAAGTTTAAAGTATCAACTAAATTATTCGATTATTTATTAAAAATTAAATTAATAATTCTCCTTCATTTTATTGGATGTTATTACTCATATTAGTTATATTTATCTATCGAGTTTAAACTTTAATGCTGAAGAATATAAAATAAAGGGTTTAATAATAGAGTAGTGCTGCACTTACATAAATATAATATAAAATTTATATTTTAATTAATATTTTATTAATTAGTGACTATTATTTATTAAGTAATTTTGGACACATCAGATAATATATTAATTAGGATAAAAAATTTATATTCAATTATATAAATATAATATTACTCTTAATGACATAAATATGTTATATTTGGCAGGTAAAACATTAAATTTAAAATATTAAGGCTAAAATCTATGGGAGTTTAAACTTAAAATGATTGCGATTTGAATTAGGAAGGGAGATTTTATTATATTCGATGGGACTCCAAGATTTTGTTGATATCAATCATCCTTTTTGTTTTTTTTGAAACAGTGTTATTTGTGTTAAATTTTTCGTTCATTTAAGCTTGAAAAATAAAATCCTTTGTTTATTGTTAAGTATTAAAATGATATTTAAATTTTAAAAATAAATTCGTATATGATAAACATTTATAGGATTAACGTGTAAATGACTTCAAATGCCCATTCTACCTCAAACTCTCTGATCATTATAATAGATTATCTCTTTGCTGATTCAATTAGTTTTTCTATAAGTCTTGTTTTTATCGATTTAATTAGTAATATTGATTGATCGACAACATCAAAACTTCTTTATCATGTCAATTTTCATGGACTTTTTATTATTATCATTATTTTGTAAGTGTCAATTTTGATGGGACTTTACTTCAAATAAACAATAAATATATATGAGACACATAACGAATTAGATGCTTTAAAGTGACTCGTGTAATTGACTGAATCTTTTCCAATGGAACAAGAAAATAGAGATAGATATATTTCTTAATACTAATATAAGTTGGACGATGGGTCGGATATCTAATAGAAAAAAATGAAAATTATAAACGGGATTGTGTTTCTTTTGTTACATAGAGGATGGAGAATTTAAACACAAAATCTTCCTTTAATAAAGTTATGTATTATAAATATTTTATTATTAGGTCATTTATTTAAGTGCAGGATTGCAGTTTTGATAATTTAAAATATTGATATACGTTTACGGTAAAAATAAAATATTTTTATTGGTAGAACTTATTTATAATATTAATATTGAATGATAATTAATATAATATTAAAATTAAAATTTTAAATTTAAACCCTATAACTGAAATGAGAAATTTATTTAATTTAAACATATTTAAATATATGTTTTATGTGAGAGAGGCTGTTAAAATTTATTTTTTATATTAATATTAAACTTTTACTCGTAACTTAAAATTTTGAATTAAACGGTAAATTAATACTTATTATTTATACTACCTTCATTTATAATTTTCAAAGGGTTAGAGATTGATAATGATAGTTGTAGCAGCGACAATTAGCCAGAGGCATAAAAAAGTATAAAATTCTGGCTTTTTATAAGAGCAAATTCTCTTTTGACATAATGAAGACTCTTGCAAAAGCTAGCATAGAAATAATCACCATTTACGAATTGTTTATGGTATAAGAAATTAATATAGTTCGTTTTCGTTCGGTATAAGAAATTAATATAAATATTCAAGTGGAGGAAGAAAAAAAATGAAAAGTGGAAATTATTTTGATAATAATAAGAAGACAAAAGAATAAGAGATTAAATTATGAAAAAGCATGATGTTAGGAGTATGGGGATCTGTAATTAAATCGAATTGACGAGAAGAAGATGCAAAATCTGATTTAATTATTTCGCAATGAGAATGATTGATAGCTTTGTTTATAATCCACTGAGATTTGGCCTTTTCCTTGTCTGCCAATACTATTCCCTTTCTATATTTTAAATAATTTAGCTTCACTTATATATATATATATTTTTTTCCTGAATATTCATCTTGAAAGGGATGCTCCGAATTCATCCCAAAAGGCATTATGCAAACACTGTTCATTACATTTAAGTCCTCAAACTCTTTTATTTTTACACTTTTAACCTGAACAGTTCTCGCACAATGCCCTTCTAGATGAATTTGAGAAATACCTTTCGAAATGAACAGAATTACTCTTAAAAATAAAAATGTAATCATTATTTCTGTAAATTAGTCAAAGTTATTAATGTTTATAGGTTTTTATTTATTTTTAATGACAATTTATTATAGAATGTAATATCATATTATACATTTAAAAAATATAATAAAAATTTACAAAACTTTTAACAAAATCACCTTCAAATTAATGAAAGTTCAATAAATAAAAAAAAAAAAAGAAATCTTATTGCACATGGCAACAAACGATGGAAGTATACAGAATTAATTGGAATATTGAGAATATATTTAGACTTGAGAGAGGTGAGAAAGTAGAGATAGAATGTAGGAGTTGATTGGGGGATGGATATGTAATGAAATTAACATTGAATATATCTGGATAAGATTGATGGATATGTAATTGTAAATGCTTTTAAAAATGCGTGCACGCAAAGCCATTATTATGAGGCGACATGTCGGCTTATAGACCCAGAAAACATCGTTTTCTCCTAAATGCCTAACCATTACTATTCTATTACTATCACTGTTAGGATGAAATCATCAAACATTATTGATACTTGTTAATTTAATTAACTCCACTGTTGATTTCACCACTCCTCTCTTCTTCCTCAAGTACTTATTACAACGGGTAGATTTGTCATAATATCTATCTCTTAATATTGAAATTACATATAAGTTATACAAGATGTAGAGATTTGATTGTAACGTAAGAGTATCAGAAAAGGAAAAGTTGAAATTAAATTTTGTTTTGAATTTTGACACATTTAAGTTATAGGGAGTATTGATTTTCATAATGTTTATATAGTCTTATGTTGATTTTACGTATTGAGAAGGAATCTAAGATGCTTATAAAACTCAAACTCCAGAATTTATGAGGAAAAAAAAACTATAAACTTGATTTATACAGCATATTTCACCTAGAGTTAGAAAGCAAAATTAATAAAGGAGGTGATGTTTGAAACTTCAATATGTTTACACACGCTTAGCTTTACATACAGACATTAAAAATTAAGATCCTCTCATAAGTTAATTTTTACTTAAATTTTTAAAAATTATTTAATACTTATTTTGTATTTGTTGAATTGGTGATTCAAAATCATGTTTGATTGGAGTTGAATCGAGGACCAATTCAGGGATAAATTTGAAATTGAAATGAAGTTAGAAAAATAGTTGAAAGGAGTTGAAAACTCGATGAAATAGTAGTTGAGAAGTGCAGGAAATAAAAAAAAAATTCTCAAGTCTGAGCGCTACGGCATTGGTCAATGCCCCCGGCGCTAGCAAAGGCATTGCCAATGCCCAGGCCAATGCCCCGACATTGGCTAGGGCACCACTTTCAGAATGGGCATAAGTTGCCCACGCCGCGGCGCTCGTGCTAGTCTATATATACCATTTCTATTTTTAGAGTTTGAGAGAGAGAAAAAAAGGAAAAGAGAGAGGATCGAAATATAAAGAAAATACACTGTTCAAGTGTGTATTTTGATTATTTGTGCTCCAAATCTCTCACTTGTAATCCCAAGTATCAATAAAGAGGTTCGGATCCTTGATCCAACGTAGAGGTAAGCGTATTTGGCCGAACTGCGTATATTTTGTGTTGTGGTATATTCATATTTATGCTATTTATAAGTTTTATCTATGTGATTGATCTTCTAATTCGTTGGATTGCTTCATATTTGTGATATATTGTGGTGTATTACAATATATTGGTGTGGTTGAGTGTTTGGATATCAAATTCGGTATTGGGGCTTAGTGTTTGATTCCTAATACGTATATTATTTCCCTTTAAACAATCCGGTAGTTGCTATTGTGTTCGTAATTGTCTTTGTGCAATTGATAGCGGATTAATAGTACTAGGGTTGTTTGTATTTGGGGTTCTAAGTGAGGGTTTATACACCAACAAACTGGTATCAGAGCATATTGTACGAATTTGATATAATTATAGCATCCCAGAAGTATAATGTTGAGAAATTTACCAGGCGTAATGATTTTAATTTGTGAAAGGTTAAGATGATGGTTTTGTTAGAGTGTCTAGGACTTGAATCAGCCCTAGAGGATACCTCTAGTCTAAGTGAGAAGCCTACAACATTTTCGAGTAACCTTGATCCGCAAATGATCGATAGGAAAGCTTGGAGTGAGATAATTTTGTCATTGGGTGATGAAGTGTTAAGGGAGGTTGGTAAAGAGAAAACTGCTCTTGGTCTTTGGAAGAAGCTTGGCAGTTTGTATATGACGAAGTCGTTAGTAAATCGTCTATACGTCAAGAAGAGTTGTTTCAGTTGTCTATGACTGAGGGGATTTTGGTTAAAGACCACATTAATGTTTTCAACAAGATTATCATTGATCTTAAGACCATAGATGTGAAGATCAGTGAGGAAGACAAAGCATTAATCTTGTTAAGTTCACTACCTCCGAGTTATGAATATTTTGTGGACACACTCATGTATGGCAGAGAGACTTTAACGGTTTTAGATGTTAAAGCCTCGTTGAATTCTAAGAAATTGAGCCGAAATCAGAGTCTTCAAGTAGTATAGCTGGATTGGCTACAATGGGAAAGACCGTTGGTAGAAATACATGGCAGAAATGTGGTTTAGGATCAGAACTTGGATGAAAATCCAGGAAGTGTTACTTTAGCAGAAAGGAAGGGCACTTGATAAGGGATTGTCCTGAGAGGAGAGCCAAAATGCAAGGAAAAAAACCAGAAGCTGATGCTGCAATAGCTTATGAGTTAGACTACGAAATTGCAGAAGCATTGGTGGTTTCGAATGGTAAAATGGCTGGTGAATGGATACTTGACTCTGGTTGTAGTTTCTACATTTGTCATGATAGGTTATTATTTGCCAATTATCGTCCCATTGAAGGCAATGTATTGGTGGGCGGTGATATAACTTGTAAAGTTATGAGAATTGGTAGTGTGAGGATGAAATTGCATGATGAAAACATTAGGGAAGTGCAGAATGTAAGATATGTTCCTAGTCTTAAGAGAAACTTGATTTCCCTATGTATTAGATCAAGTGAGATGTTCATTCAAAGCTAAAAATGGATTACTAATAATAGCAAGAGGGATGGTTACTGTTATACAGGGTGAGAAGTGCAATGGTCTATTTGTGCTTGTTGGACATGTTGTAAGAACATGTATTGTTGATGAGTATGCCAAGTTAGATTCAACATGTGTTGTTGAGAGAGTGCAATCCGAGAGTAAGTCAGCATGTGTTGTTGAGAGATTGCATTCCGACTCCTTTGCATGTGTTGCTGTTGAGAAGGGACATAGAGAGAGGTAGCATTTTAGTGATACTCACTGGAGTGGTGAAGGTCAGAAGGGAAAGGCTAGTAAGGAAGTTGTTGGCAAGCATAAGTTGCAGCTACAGAGGTATTGTGGTCTATGTGTCATGAGTTACCGGAGAGATCACAATCAAACTAACTTACATTTGAAGCATTCGTACTTATAGAGGCCTAAATCACTGAAGACAAAAGTGTTAAGTCTGAGTGACTTAACTAGATCACTGCTAAGTAATTGAGCATGTAATGTGGTGGATGGATCTCGATTAGTCTCTTTGGAGATTTTGAATTAAGGAGGGGATTTGTTGAATTGGTGATTCAAAATCATGTGTTGATTGGAGTTGAATCGAGGATCAATTCGGGGACAAATTTGAAGTTGAAATGAAGCCAAAAAAATAGTTGAAAGGGGTTGGAAACTCAATGGAATAGTGGTTGAGAAGTGCAAGAAACAGGGAAAAAATTCCCAGGTCTGAGCGCTGCGGCATTGGCCAATGCCTCGGCACTGGCCGGCATTGGCCAAGGCGCCACTTCTAGAATGGGTATAAGTTGCCCACGCCGCGGCATTCGTTTTGAATGTCGTGGCGCTCATGCTAGTCTATATATGTAAGAGTGATTACTACCAAGAGATAAGAAGAATTAAGTCTTTTCTTTTATTTTTTACAACTCTTTATGTTGAACCTTGGTAAGCCTTTGTATTTTCTCTCAACATTTTGAGAAAAACACTTAGAAAATGCTCTCAATTCTCTCTTCTTTGTCCTAGAACGAATTTCACACTTCAATTTTTCAAATTGAACTCTTTCAATTCTTAATTAAGTGTAAGGAATGATTTCTCTTAGTGCTCCACCATCACTTATCCATGTTTACTATTACAAACATTAATCAATCATATTTTTCACTCATCAATTTGATTCAACCATTTGAATCAATTTCTAGAGAGTTAATGACATTTAAACAATGCTAAGTGGTTTCACCACTTCCTTAGTGCATCATTTAAGAATTTCTAAGTGGCCAACATTCCTTATTATTAATAACAAGTTCATTCTTCATTAGTAAATGGTGTTTGCCACTTATTCCAATTAATAATAATAATTTGATTAATATATAAAATATTAATAATTCAAAACTATTTTGAATATTTACATTTACCATATATGTATTTACCAAGTAAGGTAAATAGGTAAATACATGGTAAATTATTTATGGAGCAAGATTATATCACTTGTCAATTTCTTATTGGTTAACAACTATTGTAAACCAATAATGTATTTTACATTCAATTGTTGACAAGTGAATAATAAAAGGAACCTTGAAACATTTTTTTTCATTTCTTAGAAATTGTTGGATTAATAGTTTAATCCAATTTGCTTCCCCAGTACACAACGAGTACACTTCATATTGTGGGACTCTCTAAGTCTATGCCCGATTTGTCATATGAAACTATTTCACACGTCTGTGAACAATGTCCCACACACATGTTACAGATATTACAAAACGGCACATTAGACCATACAAGTTGAGGTTATAACATATTCGTATAATTCTTCCATCATAAATATCCTTAAAGAGTGGAGATATAGATCAACACCGTCAAGTCTCCATTTGCTCAACCACAAACTTATCTCTAGATTTATATTTTAATAAATAATATTCGTAAACACTTTTACGATATTATTTTTTCGAGGATAAAATTAATTTTCGGATATGTCTGCTTATGGCCATAAGACTTTCTGAAATACAATCTTGGAGTTGCAGGATATTTTACTCACCCAATTGAGTTGATGGATCCCATATCTGTACACACCGGACTCCATGAGCATCGGACCATACCCAGCGACACCCAACGGTTAGACCATGAAAGGTATTTGACATGTGTGGAACCAAAGTATGATGGATCACTCACAAGTCCACCGTGGCACTCAGGTCTAAGGACCACGAATACTACTCAACTCGAAAGATCCTCCATTGATGGCTTTATAGGATGTCTATTGGAGATCTTTGTGAGTCTGTTCAATATTCAGTCCTTACTGAATACTTGTATCTCTATACGAGTTTCCACTAAACTCATGGTCTGCTAAGACTAACCATCTGGACTATCCAGATATAGACATACACTGATCTATATATATTAAGGTCTTCACTAACAGACCCGCATTAGTGAAGATAGATCAGGAACATTAAATTTAAGAACATATTTGCATAACAACATTTCCTAGCACCATTTGCAACTCATTGCAACTATGTCATTACTAATATATTCTTAGGTCTTTGTCCTATTTCAGACAATGCTCTAACTATTTAGATTTTACTAACTCTTAGTTCTGATCTAAACTCCTTTAGATCAGATCTGAACTCTTTCAGATCATACAATGTCTAAAACGTTACAATCATCTTACCATATTTGTATATCAAATAATTAGTGATATATTGAAATCATAAATGTATAAACATGAAGCTTTGATAGAGTGTGTGAGACCTACCAACGCTTTGGTCTAACCAGTGGCTGACACCTCAGCACCTACTGGCGTCTCAACACACAATTAAATCTCATGCATGACCCTCAACTGTGTTGAACCTGGGATCTCATCCCTTATAGGCCTTTAAGGTTCAATGGTTGTACCCATTGGGCTGAAGGACTAACCTCTAAAGACCTATAAGACCTCCATGAGATGGGGGCAGGGGTTCGATTCCTTGGGGATGCAAGTAACCTGCGGAGAGTGTGTTGGGGCGCCAGTAGGTGCTGAGGTGTCAGCCACTGGTTGGACCAAAGCGTTGGTAGGCCCCACACACTCTTACAATATATACCCCTTCTATTTTTAGGGTTTGAGAGAGAAAAAAAGAAGGAAAAGAGAGAGGGCCGAAATATAAAGAAAATACACTGTTTAAGTGTGTATTTTGATCATTTGTGCTCCAAATCTCTCACTTGTAATCCTTGTAATCCCAAATATCAATAAAGAGGCTCGGATCCTTAATCCACCGTAGAGGTAGGCGTATTTGGCCGAACCACGTATACTTTGTGTTGTAGTATGTTCGTATTTCTGCTATTTCTAAATTTTATCTATGTGATTGATCTTCTAATTCGTTGGGTTGCTTCATACTTGTATTACAATATATTGGTGTGTATTACAATATATTGGTGTGGTTGAGTGTTTGGCTATCAAATTCGGTATTGGAACTTAGTATTTGATTCATAATACATACATTATTTTCGCTTAAACAATTCGGTAGTTGTTATTGTGTTTGTAATTGTCTTTATATAATTGATAGCGGATTAATAATACTAGAATTATTTGTATTTGATATTTTAAATGAGGATTTATACACCAACAATATTAAATATGAGTAATCAAAATATATTATTTTATTATTATTTTTAATTATTAATTTTCATCAATCACATATTAATAAAAAATTAACTGAAAGATTAGCTTATGAAAGAACGTGAATACATGCGTTAAACCCCTTGCTGCTTTTGGTTAACTTAGCTTTTAAAATAAAATTTACTGCTTTATGAGTTTTTACTAAAGCCGTCTTGGGATCATGAAGAGGAATTATGGATTAATTCAAGGAAATTAATCAATTAATTACATTAAATCAAAGCATGTGATGAGGAATCCGATGAGCAAGCATGAAGTAGATGACTCCAAAAAACCACACATGCTTTGATGGGTGATATTCGAATTCAAGGAAACGACATGTCAAATTTCAAGATTGTCTGGCTTCATGTATAATAATCAGAATTGAATTACATATTTGATTTGGATTGTGGGAATAGTTATACTGCATATAATACTGAGAAGCAAGGTTCGCCAAGCTGCTATAATCATGCGGCGACAATTCAATATTGGTTTGTCGGCATCAATAATTCTTAATTTTCTAAGATTTTGCTGTCGACATAAGACAAAATCGAGTGATTATTTGTGTTGTAAGAGAGGGCTTTTTTATTGTTGCGATGGCCAAACCGTCTATTCTATCAGCCTACTAATGTTTGCAATAGCTTGTTTCTTATTAGGTTTTTTTTAAAAAAACAAAAACACACGTTTTGACAAAATAAATGAATAATTTCATTCTGAATAACTTATTAGAGAAGTAAAATATATTCAAAAAAGTTATGGTTGTTGGCCTGAAATTTCCACGCTCTCTAATGAGGTGCTTGAAATTGGTGTGTAAGTAACATCAATTGAGAATTAATTGATGTCCAATTATGAGCACATATTCCTTCAACAAAATTGTGATTTATAGAAAGAAAACGAAAAAAGAACAACAAAAGAAACTCTTTAAAACAATGATACCCAACAATTTTTTTTTTTTTTTTCTGTGAAAACATACCAAAATAGCTGTGTTAATTTCTCTTTGGCTCTCTCTCTTTTTTTTTTTAAGAAAAAGATTATTATATTTTTATGGTATCGACCAATATTCACTTACTTCTTTATGAATTTTAAAAATGATCAAAATTTGTAAATATAATTTGTTATCTTTTAACTTTGTACATGATTTAATAATTTTATCCTTAATAACATATGACTAAATAATTTTAACTTTGAATAATTAAAAATAAAATAAAAACAAATTAGTTCACTTATCTTGTGGTTTCAAAAAGGATCAAAATTCATTGCCCATTAAACATGTTTTGTTATCTTTTCACTTTTTGTATGATTTGACAATTTTATTATTACATGGCTTGACAATTTTATCTATAAAGAATTGAGAATAGAAAGAAAAAGAAATTAGTCCACTTACTCTCTTATGGTTTCAAAACGAAATAAAATCCCCTAATCGTTAAGCATATTCTATTATCTTTTAATTTTTTCATTCTATAATTTGATAATTTTATCATTGATAATACATGGCTTGAAAATTTTATCCAAGGAATTGAGAGTAAAAGAAAAAAGAAATTAGTCTAAAGGGATTAAAATCGTTGACCTCAAAGAAAAAAACTATCAATTTTTACCGATTGGCCAAACTTAAGTTTACTTGACATTTCATGAAGACTAATATATATACCCTATAAGTAATTAGATAAATTATTAGTTATAATTTAGAAAATAGTATTCAAAATTATAAATAGTAATAAGTATAAATATATTTTAAATAACGTTTAATTCAAATAAGCTTACAAAAAATAATTTTTTTTAGAAACCCATTATAAAAATCTTATCATTTTCTAATTATTCTTAAATTAATTGAAAAGAAATGAAAATGTATTAATAATTATATTAATTATAAAAATAGTTTTCTAACAAAAGTAAAAAATTATTTTCCATGTGTTGTCATCAATTATCATTTAAAAATAATTTTTTTCTTGTAACATAATTTTTTGTATTAATAGTTGTAATAATTAAAACTCATTTGAGAGCATAGAAGAATTTGACATTATTTGTAGTAATTTCTTTTAATCTAAAATTTGATGAAAATTAATTTCTTTGGAGTTAATACAATTCTCAATATTTATTGTTTATATATATATTTTTTTGTGAATTCTTATAAGTTATAATTTAAATTTAGAATTCTTTATGAAAATTTATTTTATTATTTAAAAATTTACTTGTGAGCTTGAAAAAACTTTATTTTTAGATTAATTTTGCAAAAATTATAAAATAATTTATTTTTATAATAAAGTTTTAAAATTTAATCTTTAAGTCTTTTGTTTTACATACTTAATTGACTTTATTGTTTATTAAAATATTTTATACTTATTATTTTTTATGATTTTTAAGTACTAAAATTTATTTAATTTATAATTAATAATTTATCTAATTTATTTAAAGGATATATATATATATATATATATTAGTCTTCATAAAATGTTCATTAAATATAAGTTGTAAAGATTTATTATTTTAATCTTTGAGATAATGGTTCAAATCTCTTTAAGATCATTTTTTTTCTTTAGGGGAAAAATTGTCTAAGTTATTTATATTAAAGATAAAACTATTAAATCATACAAAAAGTTAAAAGATAATATTTTTTTTTCTTTTGCTCTAATTCTTTAGGGACAAAACTGTCAAGCTATTTATTATCAATGATCTTTTGCTTTCAATTGTTTAGGAGCAAAATTATTAAGCCATTTGTTATCAAGAATAAACTTGTTAAACTATACAAAAAATTAAAAGATTTTCTTTTGCCCTCAATTATTTAGGAAAAAAATTGTCAAGTTATTTATTATCAATGATAAAATTATCAAATTATGCAAAAAAATAAAAATTAATATAGAATTATTTTTTTATTTTACTCTTAATTCTTTAAGTGTAAAATTGTCAAGTCATTTATTATTAAAGATAAAATTATCAAATTATGCAAAAAGTTAAAAGAATACTAATAAATTTCTAACGACAAGGGTTTTGGTCTTTTTTAAAAATACAGGGAATAAGTGAACATTAACCAAATTTTTATTATTATTATTATTATTTTTATAAATATGTTTTTCATTAACTGTATTTCAAGTTATCTCATGGATCAAGAGGTAGTAACATTTTTTCCTTTTCCAAATTCATTTACCTTGTGATGCAACAACAATAATAATATTATAAATGCAATATAATAAAAGAGAGAGAAGAATATAAGATGAAGGCATGAAGACAAGGAGGAGATGTTTGTTTCGCGGTAAAATGAGAAAGTGAGACAAAGAATGTAAGAACATAAAATAAGAAAAAGCATGGGTGTGAAGTGTGCTTTGGAAAGAGACACGGCGCCTCCCACAAAGATTTTGGCTGTATAAACCAGACATTCTGATTAATTTTCCCCCTTAATATCCTAAAAAAAAAAAAACAATGGTTATGTTCCTTAGTTTCCTGGTAATAAGGTCAAGCTAGCTCGAAATTTAAGGGTTATTTTGTTTGCTAGTAACATCGAAATGCTGCCTAAGGGAATGTATGTCGTTGAATATAATATAGATTATGGTAATGAGAATGGAATAATTCTATTATATTTTTATTCTTTTATGCAATTTAAAAGTGCCCGCTCCTCCTCCTCCCTCCAGATTTACATTACAAATTATCAGGGCTTAGATGATTTTTTTTTTCAATATTTATAGTATTCAGGAAAGGTATGTAATATTAAATTCTAAAAAACTAAAACTTCCTTCGAATTTAATAAAAATATTTAATATAACATTCCTAATTTTTAAAAAATAAATTTAGGATTTGTTTTTTAAAAAAGAAGAAAATATAACATTGCTAGAGAGCGGGAACTTTATTGACTTTGTTGTGTGTTACGGAGAGGTGTCACGCTTCCTCTTTTTTTTCTGATATTGAGAAATGAATTTAAGGGTAAGGGTGCCCCAAAAGATTAGCTAGATAAAAATAATTGTTCTTGGAAATGGTAATCATTCCCTCAGTGACCTAAGGGCTGAGGGCTGAGGTTAGGGAGGGATCTCCAAACCCTAGATTTTGACCTCTTGAAGAATGTGGTTCTGTCTGTTGTATGTTTCTGTCGCTTCTTTCTCACGGGTCTATCTCTATCCTTCTTTTCTTCACTTTTTTATCGACTTAATATATAAAAACCTTCACAGGCAACTAATTACAATAAAAAAAATGCTTTACTACAAACACTATTAAAAAAAGTAACTATTTTTGCCATCATCGTGACGATAGTCCACAGTAGTATCTAAGCAATGTGATAAACACTTCATAGAAATACATTATTTATAAAACTTATTAGTTAAATATAAATTTAGATGACTTTATTTATGATAATTTGTGAATTTGAGATTAGGGATAAATTTAAATTACAACTTAATACAATGCGTCAATTCAGAAATTATAAATTTAAACATTTAGAACTCGATTTATATATATATATATATTTAATTTTTAAGTTAAAGGTGGCTAGTAAAGAATTATGAGAGTTTCCTCCGTGGAAAAAAAGAAAAAGGAGATATACTATTTCCAAGCTTTGGTATCGCTGGTTATCATGGATTGATTTAGTCATCACCTAAATTTGGAAATTATGAATATTCAAGAAACATAATCGTTGTTATTAGAAGTGTTTCCTTGGTCTTTGCATAGTAATATTACTTGAGATTGCTTGTTAATTAATTACATCTAATCATCTTGATTCCAATATCGGAGAAATATGAGAAGTTCTCAACAGAGAGGGATGAAATATAGTAATGGTTAGAGCTTAGAGAGGCAACTTTCCAGGTTTCGCTCAATGAGTTTTACTAAAATTATACACACTACATTGCTTGTATATGGAGTTAATTTCCATTCATTTATGCTCCAGTTGCACTTTTATTTTCTCCTTCTTTTTGAAATTCTTATAACATATGATGCTGTATATGCAACCCAATTTCGGAAGAAGACTATTCATAGGTTCAGATAAGACAAATTCAATGATAAATTCTGTCGTAAAATCATATGATGCTTATACTACAAGGGAGTGTGCGTCATTCACAATCAGATATCAATAGCCACATTAAGTACCGCACGACTCAAACTCGAATATTATCTTTATTAAGTATATGTACGTTGGGTAATGGAACAAATATTTTCTTTTTTCAGAATCATTCTCTTTAATTTTCATCTACTTGACAGAGTATGAATTCTTTAAGTGTATTATTGTACTTCTCTATTACATTAATGATTAATTGAAAAACAAACTTAGTAAATTAAACTCTAATTAAAGAGAGTAATACATAAAAATAATTAAGATTTTTTAAACTCACATTGTAATATTATTGTATCGCCAAGTAGATTTGTGTGGTATTATAGCCATGCAATTGTTCCAAGTGTATGGATAAATGGAAATATCATACGCCAACTGCCAGTGTATAAATTCTCTTCTCTTTTCTTTTTTGTTTTTGGAGGGTTTGATTTTCTTAATTAATGAGATGCTACCACCTTTTTTGTCCCACTTTGAGATAAAGCAAAAGCAGTGAAAAAGCAAGAAAGAAAAGAAAAAACA
Organism: Ailanthus altissimus; assembly: GCA_946807835.1. Taxonomy (NCBI): domain Eukaryota; kingdom Viridiplantae; phylum Streptophyta; class Magnoliopsida; order Sapindales; family Simaroubaceae; genus Ailanthus; species Ailanthus altissimus. Next base: position 26,803,381 of record OX327689.1, read on the forward strand.
TAAAAGAAAGGAGGAAAGTTAAAAAAAAAAAAGCAAAGCAATAAAGAAAGAAAGGAAAGAGAGTAAAAAATTAAAGACAAAGGTTCTCAAACCTCTATGATTCAAATTCTCTTAACAGATAGGACTTGGCTCTCCTCTACTTAACCCATAGTGGCAAGACCCTCTAAAAGTTTCAACAAAGACTTGTTGGGAGCTTCAAGGAAAGGAAAAGGGAAAGAAATACTAAGAGAGTGAAAGAGAAACAAATAAAGTGAAGTTTTAATTTGTCAAGCAGAGATCAAGGAATGAATAAAGGAGTTTTGCAGAGCTCACCGGTGCAGCAGATGATGGCCGGAAACCCCAACTGGTGGAACATCAATAGCACGAGGCCACCAACTCCACAAGCTTCTCCTTTCTTGCCTCCTCCTAATTTCTTCCCTCAATACACCCCCACTTCTTCTTCATCTTCCTCCTCCACTTCATTTCCTATTTCTTCTTGTTACGATAATCAGGAGTTTCCTGAGTCACGGAGCCAACTCCTCCTGTAAATCTCTCTCTCTCTCTCTCTATATATATATATACATAAATATTGGTTATATACTTTAATGGTTTACATGCACAGTAATAGCTGCTTAAGTTTTTCCATTTAATAAAACATATTCTCGATCCATTCTCTCTCTTCGTCAGCTCTTTGCTTTTATGAGTAATTGATGAGAAAATAAAAGTTTCTTGGGTTTATTAATTGTATGCCATAGGGGTCGAATGGTGGGCGAAGAAGATAAGAGTGGTATGGGACAGTTTCAAACCAAGAAGTTGGAGAACTGGGAGGAACAAATACTGCATCAGACTTCAGGTGCTTCTGTTGTAAATGTGAAGCAAGATAACCCTATAGACAGCTATATGTATGGACATGCAAATGAAGATTTCCATCAGGCAGCAGCAGCTGCAAACCATAGTTGGTCACAAGTAATGCCTGCTTCCTCTCCCAAATCATGTGTGACAAGTTTCAGCAGCAACATGTTAGATTTTTCTAGCAACAAGTCAGATGGGAGGCATCCACCGCCGGATCGATTTTCTGAGGTGAGAGAGTACTGAGACTATTGATGATATTTTTAAGTTTACGATTCTGAATTTCTAGGGTTTCGATATTTATTTCTTAGTTCTGAATTGCATGGTATCTGATTTTTATCCAATTGATAGGTGTAGTAGCCAATGGTCATCAAGTTGAATTTGATCAGGCCTAGGAACTCTTACATATTCTTAAGTTACTCTTTCTCTAGAAATTAGAAAAGTAGTTTGTATATGGTTTTAATTACTTAAGCTGATACTTTTTTCATAGGCCATGACAATGGTTCAACTTGTTATATTCTTTAGAGATGCTGCTGTTTCTTATTTGTTTTCTCCTTTTATATCTTTTAGTGTAACAGCACTGCAAGTGGTGGGGCGGCCAAGAAAGCTAGGGTTCAATCTACTTCAACCCAATCGACCTTCAAGGTAATGTGCTCTTGTGAGGTCTCTGTCTCTGTCTCTCCCTCATTCTCACGCACACAATATTACATAAAGATACCAACACAAGCACAAACATCTGTGATGATAACTGTTGTCTTTAATAATTGTCATTTTCTTCAAGCATGACGATTCTTGAACTAACTTTCATCTCACCCATAAAAATTATTTTCTTTTTAAACCAAAACATTTTTTTTAAAAAATCATGGGTAATAAAATTAAAAGTTAGAGGGTCTCTGATCCTTGTTCTCATATCAATTAACCTATAATATTTTGCATCTTCAATTCAAAACCAGGTGAGGAAGGAGAAATTAGGAGACAGAATAACGGCCCTTCACCAGCTCGTTTCTCCATTTGGCAAGGTAATAATATATAATTTATCTAATTAACATGTCTCAACCATTAGATCTTGAAGTTAAAAGTGGAAATATTTGAATTGTTTATGTTGAATCCATAAGCAGAAGTTTTTCCAAAAATGATAGCTTCCTTTTGATAAATTTATCCTTTTTTTTTAAAAAATTTTTTTACTGGGGTTTGTTTTTATTTAAGAGTAAAGAAAGCCATGAAACATGACTTTGGCGGGTTGTGGTATTTTTCTCTTTTGCAGACTGACACAGCCTCAGTCTTGTTAGAAGCTATTGGGTACATCAGATTCCTTCATAGTCAAATTGAGGTGACATTTCTTCTTTCTTTTCTTTTTATAAAACAAGTGATGGCACAGCATATTATTGTTAAAAGTCTTATTACGCAATGGTCCATTAACATTCTTTGAGTTGAAGTCCTAAAATATATTCCTTCTTTTATCCCCCTTATTCAGGCCCTCAGCTTGCCGTACTTGGGCAGTCGATCAGGAAATATGAGGCAGCAGCAACAATCTGTAAGAATAATTAACTATGTCATATTATCACTCGTTTCTCGCTAAAACCAATTGCCCTTCTCTCTCTCCCCCATCTTTATGCATGTGGATATGTTTTGCAGGTGAATGAGTATCTACATGATTAATTTGACATTAATTGATTAATGATTATGGTCTCTTAATGTTAGGTTCAAGGTGAAAGGAATTGCATATTTCCTGAAGACCCTGGTCAGGTAAACTTTATTGGATCCATTGCCTCTTAAAGGGAGTGTGTAGGGAACTTGAATTTAGAAAAAGCTACAAGTTAATTTTCTGTGTTGTCTTTAAACTAAATTAAAAAGGGAGTGTCCTTAAAAGAACAACGTTCTCAGCTTTATAGGTACTTTAATTTTCATTAAGATAAATAATAAAAAAATGATTAAAAGATTCTCTTATTCGTAGCATTTCAGAACGTTAAAGTTTCTCGAATAAATGTAAAGGGATGCTTTGGGTTGACAATTCCATTACAATGCTAAATTCTTTGGTTCTGTTTCTTTGCATATTATAGCTGTTGGACGATAACTGCATGAAGAGGAAAGGAACTTCTGATCAGGTACTTATTTTATACAAGACACACCATTCTAGAATATATTCAAAATACATTACGAGGAGAGGAATTATGACTCTTTGATTTAATATTGTTAATTAGGAATCACATGAAGCACCAAAGAAGGACCTGAGGAGCAGGGGGCTGTGCCTGGTTCCTGTATCTTGCACACTGCAAGTTGGGAGCGACAACGGGGCAGATTATTGGGCTCCCGCCCTGGGCGGTGGTTTCCGATAGATGTGGATATAGAATTTAAATGGCAGCACACTTATTTAGCATCGATCGTGAATCGATATAACATCATGAGCAGTCACTCTGCTAAATTCTAAGGCTGATTGCTCATGATGCTATACAATCTTCCTTGGGTTATCATAAGTGTGCTCTCTAGCTGGCTAGCTGGGACTTAGAGGTCCATATAACTCTCTAATTTACAATTATGCTTTCTTTATGTTTCTCCTTTAGCTGCTGCTACAATATTAGTTGCTTATTTTCATGTGTATGCATTATGCAGTTCTAGTATGATCAATTAATCATTTTAATGCTGCGCATATGAAGCAATCTAATTTAATTACTCAAGATAGCTAGCAATGGAAGATTCTAATTTTGTGCTATTATTGAATCTACTTCTTAGGCTAATTACATAAATAGTAGCTTCCAGGAAGTGAGATTCCATACTTCAATCAAATAATTTGGATTGCGCGCTTCCCCATTTCAAATCTGAACTATCCCAGGTTAACATTTTACAACTCTATATAACTATAAATTAATAAATCAAATTTATTTCTCACTTAATTCCCATTCTATATGTTGTTTATAGTTCACAATCTCCAAAACGCTTAGCTACATGCATGAGCATTGCACTACAACTTCGAAAAATTAGTTGCATGATCTAAGGACTTATGTGTGTAACATGTACTCGGGGTCACATAGGTACTTTAAATTTCTGCTGCAACTAAACAAATTTTTTTTTTTCCCGATCAAGTCAAAATAATCACTTATAAAAAGCCCTATAAAAGTAGTTACGGAATAAAAAAAAGTTTACTTTATCTTGTATCCTTTGCATGATAACTAAGTACATATATGATATATATTTTGGTCATTGTGTTTAAGAGAGTAGCTGTGCCTGAGCATAGAGCATAATGATCTTTGTGCAGCACCTTATGAATTGTTATATATCCTCTCGATAATTGTTTCTTAATTTGAAAATATATTTTGCTACGATTTATTGTTGACAGGAAATGAGGTAAAGGAAGTAATGCATGCATAATATTGTTGGAAATTAGTAATTTTTCTCGTTATCAGCAATTAACAATTAATATAGAAACATTAATTCCAGAATATATATATATATATATACACACGCACATTAATTGTATTTTCCTTCATTCTTTTATATGGTAACGGTCTTTTTTATATATCTTGTATTAGGACCAGGATCTTCTCATAAAATAAGTTTTACCTAACTTTTTACTAGCATGTGATTGGTGAAGATTGATGATTAGTGAAAAGAAAAATAGTAAAAAAATAGATCTTGACTATCCATATACTTAATACTGTCAAAAGATTCTTACAAATTTAGATGAAATTTAATTTATGAGAGGATCTTAATTCTATTTTATCACATAAGTCACATGATCGGTTTGATTGTTGAAGACTTTAACATTTTAGTCATATATACCTCTATTTAAGTAGAAGAATAAATGCATTATAAGTCCTTTATTATAGGGATATTAATGTAAGCGTGTCATTTGATCATATTTGATAAGCAAATTTTAACTACATTAGATGGCAAGATCATTCAAATTTTTATTAGCTTGCATTTGTTAGGAAAAAACACATTGCTTTGTGTTAATTTTAAAAATAATGTAGTATCTTACAACAAAAAACAACCCATGGTGTACCATCCAAGATTTAAGATGCTAAGCTCATAGATAGTACGACCATGATGATGAAGTGATGGTGAAGTGTTAGAATCCCACATCGCTTGGTTAGAGAAAGAATATGAGTTATATATGTAGAGTTTCTTCTCAAACAGTATGAGACCTTTTGGAGAGATCCAAGAATAAAGTCGTGCGGGTCTAAGCCTAAAGTGGACAATATCATAATGTGAGAGAGTAGGTTGTTTCAAATGGTATTAAAGTTTGACCTACCTTGTGGTATGGGCCAGTGAGCCCATAGTTTAGGATATAGATAGTGCATACGTGCCATTTTGATCCTTAGGGTTTAGCCTACATAGGTCAGCCATGTGCCCCAAGTGCCCAGCACATGCGAGGCCATGTGTCTCTCATAAGGGGGATAAATTGTAATACTCGAGATCCAAGACATCTGAGGTAATAAATAGCAGGATTAAAATGGATGAGGTGAATGTGAGGTGCTAAAATCCCATATTGTCTGGTTAGAGAAAGTTTATGAGCTATATATTTTCAAATAGTATGAGACATTTTTGGGAGACCCAAGAACAAAGTTATGTAGGCTTGAGCCTAGACCAAAATCAGACAATATCATACTGTGTGAGAGTCGATCATTTCATATGGCCTTTATAAGATTTCCTTACATTAAAATTTCTAAGCTCACAAATTGAAATTATGTTTTCTTAAGAACAGTAGATTAGATCCTTTAAAACCAGACTTAGATAGTTTTCTTTGATATGCCTTAGACTCTGAAAGTATTCCTATAAACATAAACACGATGAGGCTGCATAAAAAATTATTTCTAGCGATGACTCTCTGATGCTTAAGTCTATAAGGAAATGAATGTTGAAATTATTTTTGCTTAAGAACAATATATTAGATCCCGCTAAATTAGACTTAGATAGTTTTCTTTGATATGCCTTAGACTCTGAAAATATTCTTATAATTACAAACACGATGAAGTCGCATCAAAAATTATTTTTGGCGATAACTCTCAAATGCTTAAGCCTATAATAAGTCTATAAGAAAATGAATGTTAAAATTATTTTTGCTTAAAAACAATAGATTGGATCCCTCCAAACCAGACTTAGATAGTTTTTTTTTTATGTGCCTTAGACTCTGAAAGTATTTCTATAATCACAAATAAAATGAGGACGCATAAAAAATTATTTCTAGTGATGACCCTTAGATGCTTAAGTCTAAAATGAGTCTATAAGAAAATGAATGCTAGAAAATAATAATCACAATTGTGAGAGTGGTTATATATATATATATATATATATATATATATATATTATTTTGGAAGTAGGGTTTCAATTCTTCAAAAATCCCCCCCCCCCCCCCCCCCCCCCCCCCTCAATGGTTTAGTCTTTAGTCATTTTTTTTATAGACCTTTGTATTAAATCTTATCAAACATGGGACACATTTTTACCTTCCTAATTTGAATTTACTCCGATATTGTAGCAGTAGAATACTAAGACTCATCCAAAAATCTTGGGATACTACAAGATCTTTGGAAGTAAGAATAATGAGAGTTTTAAGATAACATGTACCTTTAACTTGGTTCTTAAAGATTGAGTGGTTGGTTCTGCTTGAAAAAGTTATCGAGGATATTAGTTGATGCCAAAAACACTTTGGAGCCAAGGACTATTAGAAGGCCTCAAGGATATTCCTCTGATGCTAATGCTATGCCTTACTTAATTCGTGAGCTTGAGCCTATAGTGTCCCTGTGTAGAGGGCCTTTTGTTGAACCTCAAGCAAGATATCTTTTATAGGTATGAGTATGGGGTCTATTTGATTATTTGGACCTTTCCTTGAAGGTGTAGGCTTGGGCGAAACCTTTGGGAAAAATGGTTTCAAAATAAAATATTTTTGATCTTATTTTAATTACTTTTTGTTCTTGAATTAATGAATAAGAAAAGATGCTCAATGAGCCTATATTTTATCCACTTGGAATGACAATTTAGTTCGGATCTAAAAATCTAGATTATTTTATCCGAATTTGGGCCGAACTCAGGTTTTTTCTAGAACCCGAAACTTGAATTTTACCTTTTTTTTTATAAAAAAAGTTCTAAATTAAATTTTAAATTTTTAATCTTTAATATATATGAATCTAGCAATTATTTTATAAAATAAATACTTTAAAAGTTTAAATGTAACTTAAAAAAATGAAAAAAGGAAAAAAAAAAACCCAAATTCGGTCGTTCCTGACAAAACTCAGATAAAACACCTATTTTAAATTCATTAAAAAAATTCAAATTTAGATCGAAATCCAGATTTTTCATTTATACTATCCACCAATCCATCACTGTTGACCTATAACGATAATAACCAACATATTAAACAAAAAAAAAGAGAGTATATGCTATGTAATTATAAGTTAATAGTTATGTGATTGCACCATTAAATTTCATCCATTTTAATTCATATTAGATTTTATCATCAGACCAATATGACACATAAAATACATAGTGTTTGATAAAAAATGTTGAATAATTATTTTTCACTCGATGCTATTTTAATTTTCATATTCATTTATTTATTTGTATTTGGAATTTAGTTAAAACAATTGAGATTAAAAGAAAGATAATCTTATTTGTATTAATTCTAATTAAAACAAATATCATCTTCACCGATTACAAGCAAAAAAAAAAAAAAATTTGTGAGGTCAATTTGTAATATTTATAATAAATGATAGTGTTGAAAGTAATGATTCAACAATTATGTATGAGTATGAATTAAGATGACACTAAATAAAAAGTCAGCAAAAAGTCTAGTATGCAAAAGTTATGTGAAGAAGAAGCAAAACGAAAACGAAAACGAAAAAGAAAAAGAATGGGTACTGTTTATATGGCAACTTGGGGGTATTTCTTGTTTTTACTCAATTGATTTCTTTAAGTGAGATTAGGACTCCTACAAATAAGAACTCTTATTCCAAATAGGTTTAAGGTTTCTAGAGGTTTTGTAAGTACTATATAAATTTTTGTAAACCCTTAGAGATAGTCAAGCATTTTATGTATCAAGATATAAATATAAAAGAGAATAGAAGAATTAAGTAGGCACTAAGTATATGATGCACTAAGGTATAACCTTTTAGGGTATCTTTGTGTAAAGAACAATAGCGCCAAAAGATCATTTTGAGAGGGCTTTAACTATTTTTGTATTCCTTAAGTTAAATCTTTTATAGGGTATAAGAGACACTAAGAGGTCTTATAAAGATCATAATGATTTAGGAAATACTTAATGATTTACAATGTGAGATACTAAGAGGTCTTATAAGACCATAATGATCTAAGAGATATTTAGTAATCTGATTAATAAAATAAATTGGATTATGGATTTCTTGTAGACGTAAACATTTTTTCGAATCACGTTTATCTTGTGTCTTGTAGCTTATTTTTTTTTAATCTTTATTAGTGTATTGATATTTTATATTCTTAATTATTTATAAGTTAAGTCTTTCCCATATGTATAAGGTTTATTTGGAGTGCACACCAAAGAAATCCTAACAAAGGGGTATCAGCGCAAAAGTTAATCTTATAGAGAGATCAATGTTAAAGTTGATATCCTGCAATAAATTGATATCAGAGATTAGGGGTGGGCAAATCCGGTTCGGTTCGGTTTTTAGTGTGAACCGAAAACCGAACCGAAAAATTAAAAACCGAACCGAACCGAACCGGTTCGGTTCGGTTTGGGTCGGTTCGGTTCGGTTTTATAATTTTTATAATTTTTTTTAATTTTTTTTAATTTTTTTTAATTTTTTTTTAATTTTTTAATTTTTTTTAAAATTCGGTTTTTTCGGTTCGGTTCTCGGTTCGGCCTTCCGAACCGAAAACCGAACCGAATTTTTTGGTTTTTAAAATAAAAAACCGAAAACCGAACTGACCAAGAGAAAAACCGAACCGAACCGACCAATTCGGTTCGGTTTTTCGAGTCCGGTTCGGTTTTTCGGTTTTTTGCCCACCCTTAAGAGATATGGTTGAATTGATGCCTAACTGATGTCATATTAGAGAGCATAATTTAATACCGTAATAAATAGGATATTACCTAAAAGAAAAAGAAAATAATTAAAAAATAGATTAACAATAAGTTTAAAGAAAACTTGTTAATTAAAAAAAAGATAATACTATTCTTATAAGTTGAGATATAAAATTTATATTTCAAATCGTGGCATTTGATATGTGTCTATAGTTAATTTGTGTTGTATAACTATTACATTAATAAAAATTAAAAATATAATAAATATTTAATAAGTGATAATTATTAATTAGTGATACATTAATTAGATATAAACTTTATATCCTAACTTTATAAATATAATACTATCTAAAAAAAAAGTCTTAAGAAATCAAAAAGTATAACTTTAAACTCAAAAACATGATAAAAAGTATATATTTTAGACTTGATGTTTCTAGTTCAACGATGAAATGATTATTCAATAATTCTTTCAACCATAACTACTAATATCTTTAACAATCAAGCTTTTACGATTAGTTTGTATGTTCAGTATTTTTTATATATAGAAATTTATTAGTATTGTTAGGATATCATCTAGGTAAAATTCCTATTCTCTCCTCCTTTGGTTTGGGTCAATTAACACACTTGTGATTTTTAAAATATTCCACTATTTTCCTTGCTATTATTTTTTAAAATATATTTGTTAAAATTTTTAATTTTGTCTTCCTAAATTTTTCATATATACCACTTTCTCTTTTGCGGATTTTAAAGCTACCGATTTACCTCTTTTCGAGGAATTTCTAAAACGAATAATATTGTTAAAATGGCCAATTACTCTCCTAAAATGAGTTAATGGGCAACTTTAAGAAACTTAAGGGAAAATGGTATATATACAAAATTTAGGAGGGTAATGGTGATATTTCTAATTTTTAACGGTTGGACCTTTTTACCCATTAAATATTTGGATTGTGGTTGGGCTGAACTTTGAGCCCAATCCGACCCAAGGTCAATTTCATTAGAAATTCAAAAAGAAATGAAACTATATAATATAAGAAAAATGCTCATGTCTCATCTCTTGGTTCGGCTACTTATACGACATCCCCAATTTTTTTCAAAAAAATATTTTATTATCTTCTAATATTTTATTTGTTAAAATTTTGAGTGATTAGACTTTTTTATCCTTTTTTTTTTAAACTTTGGTTCCATTCAAATTTGGGTTCAATTAGTAAATTTCATTGAAAATTGAAAGAAATGAAACAAGAGAAAGTCAACACAAATGGTAAATATATGATAGTGACAATTGAGCCACTAACATATTTATAACATTTAATTGGATTTGGCAATAGATTTGGGCTTAGTCAGATTTAGGCCTAAGTTTTTCAAAACCGACTCATTAGAGTTAATCAAATTAAACCTGAATTAGGCATGACCTTACATTAATACATACTTAAATTTTGAATCATTGTCCTATTGAGTAAGGGTCGGTGTTTGCAAAAATGTCAAGCCGACGGGGTCAGGTCGGTCTAGTAATTAGGGGGCAGCCGTTCGATCGCCTATGAGACTAGGACCAATAGCTAAAAAATGGGTTTGTGTTAAAAGACTTTATTTAATAATTATACTTTTAAAGTAATTACAAAAATAAAAAAACAAAGAGAGAAATAGTATTAGAAGAGAAAATACTATTGTATATTGTGTAATTTGGGTCAAGGGCCTTTGAAGTCAGCCCAGGTGCAGGCCTTGCTTTGAAGGTTTGGGCTTAGGCTCAATTCTCATCCCTACATTTAATATATATTCCATCTAAAGAGAGCGTAGGCGGTAGGAGGCGAATCCAACTTAAAATCTACATTAATACACTACAAATCTTTTATTGTTAGGTTATTTAAACAAGTGTAAACATTTTCAGTACACTAATCAACAACTTTCTATTTGAATAAATCATTCTTCCTTCTTAATATTTCTTTTGGTTTCTATTCTATAAAATCAAATTATCACTTTATTTCTTTATGTAAAATCAAATTTACTGTCTTTTTTTTTTTTCATTGCACTTAATCATCATGAGATAAAGTTGTAACTCACAAGAAAACAATTAAAAAAATACGAAGGCATGGTGCAATTAAAAAGTGAGAATGCCTTTATTCATCAAAGAACAAAAAATAATTGCTCCAATTCACCCTTAGTTTGCTGGTGGCTGAAAACTATTGTTGTTGAGTTCGTTTCTCTTAATACTTTTTATTAAAAGAATTATTTCAGAATTATTTTAAAATTATTTTAAAACTATTTTTTTATACTCTCCTACTATATATATATATGTTATTAATGTGAATTATTATTTTCTTATATATATTAATTTCATATTATGTAATAAAGTTACAGCCTATATAAAGGTTCTATTATACAGCTTTATAATACACAATAAAATATATTCTTTTTATATTTATCACATAGTATTAGAGTTTTGTTTAGTTAGAGATTTGTCGAAATTGTTTTTCAAAACCCAACAGAATCTATCGGAGTTTTTCGAAAAGTTGTCAAAAAATTTTGAAATCTTACCGTCTTAGTCACTGCGCATCTCCAATTACTCAGAATCCTTCGGCCGTTTCAACGTCGTCGAAGATGCGCCGATTCGAGGTTAAAAACTGCCAGACGCGCCACCGGCCACTGTCACTTCAGATCCCGATCGTTTAATGGCGACGTGACCGACACCTCCCATACCAAACGAATCCCCCATTGTCGGCTGTTCGGTGCTGCTGCCGACGCGCCAATCCGAGGTCAAAAACTGCCAGATGCGCCGTTGGAACTTCACTGTAGCCGATTTCTTTCACTTCAGATCTCGACCGTTATACAGCAGCGTGAGCGACACCGCTCAGAAATAATTCTCAGTCATCGGCCGTTCAAACGCCGCCGAGTTTACCTCAATCGGAGGTCGGAGCAAGCCGGACGCTCCATCTGAAGTTCACTGATTTCTGTTAAGGGTTTGTTTGTAAACTTTTCAATATTTCTAGGTTAGATAGTAATTTTTTTATTCTTTTAGGCATTTTTTTTGCAATTTTCAAAAGTTTTGAGGTATTTTTATAATTATAGTATTTTTCAGGAGTCATTTTATAATTTTTTAAAAAATTAGGGGCTGTTTTATAATTATTATATTTTGAGAGGTTGATTTGTAATTATTAAAAGTTTGAGAATTTACTTGTAATTAATTCAAATTTAAGGACTAGATTGTCATTAGTAATAAAAAAAAGAAAGAGATTTTTTTTTTTTGAAATTTATGGATAAGTATAGTACTTCTGCTGGTTCTACTCTACTTAAGCCATGCCACATATCTGGAACATCTCAAGGTGCGTCTTTTACAGGAGCTGTTGTTACTACTGCATAGGATAATGTGAATCGTTCCCTTAATAACCTTGAATCTTTACTCCGTCTACTCCTTTTTAATTATAGTAAACCCTTAATTTCTGCTTCTTCCAATATTTCAGGTAATTCTTCTTGGTATTTTGATTCTGCATATTGTAATCACATAACTTCTGATCCTATAATTTTCTCCTCTAAAACTCTTCATTCCTATTTACCATCTATTCAAACTACTAATGATTCTCTCGTGAAAGTTAACCATGTTGGTCACGTGTCTTGCCATAATCTTTCTGTATCTGACACATTTTTTATTCCTAACCTTACCTTAAATCTTTTGTCTGTTGGTCAATTATGCAAACTTGGTCTTAATGTCTTGTTTACTGCTTCTGATTGTTGTGTACAGGATCCAAAGACCGGTCGGATGCTTGGGACAGGCCGTAAGGTTGGTGTCTGTATGAATTTATCTCTTTAGATTTATCCTTTCTATATCCTTCGTCTGCAGCATCTACCTTTTCGGTATCTTCGTTACATCTTTGGCATTCTCATTTGGGTCATGTGTTAATCAATCACATCCGATCTCTAGTATCCAGTGGTCACTTAGGTATTGTTTCTGATTATAAAGATGATTGCCTTACACGTCATTTAGTTAAACGACCAGTCTTACCTTTTGATAATAGTATTACTGTCTCTCATGCTCCATTTGATCTTATACATTCTGATATATGAGGTCCTTATCCAAATCGTACAATGGAATGATCCAAATATTTTGTGATCTTTGTTAATGACTATTCTCGGTATACTTGGTTGTTCCTTATGAAACAATGATCCGAATTTATTAAAATTTATTGAGATTTTGCTCAGATGGTTAAAACTTAGTTCTAATGTCTTATTAAGGTTTTCCGCACTGATAATGCTATAGAGTATAGAGATTCTGATTATCTAAATTTTTTACAGGAACACGGTACTACATGTCAAAAGTATTGTCCTGGTACATCTCAGCAAAATGAGAGAGCTGAACGTAAACACAGACACATTTTAGATACTACTCGTGCTCTTCTTATCTCTTCCTCTTGTCCTGAAAGTTTTTGGGGAGAAACTTCTTTAACCGCTGTCTTTACTATTAATTGTATTCCTTCTCCTGTTATAGAGAACAAGTCACCTTATGAACGTCTTTATGGAACTTTACCTGATTACAAACTCCTCAAAGTATTTGGTTGTGTTTGTTTTGTTCTACTTCAAAAATATGAGCATACTAAACTCGAGCCACGTACTCGATTATGTTGTTTCTTGGGATACGGGATAGAACATAAAGGTTATAGGTGTTGAGATTCTATATCTAACTGTCTTCGTGTTTCTCGTCATGTAGTCTTTCTCGAGCATACGATGTTTTTCTCTGTATCTAACTTTAAATATGTGTCTCTTCCTATGTCACAATTTTTTTACAGATAGTTCTGTTGATCTTTTTCCCGATACTTTACCTACAGATATTTCTTCTGAGTTTTATACAGATGAATCTGCTGAAACGACGCCTGCTTCTGAGCCTCTTACCTCGTCTGAAGGATCTACTCTCAACATCCCTGAGGCCTCCTCTATACCCTCTCTTCGTCGTTCATCTTGGGTAAGAAAACTTCCTATTAAACTTCGTGATTATCACTGTTTCTCTACTACCCTTTTTTTACATGAGCATCAATCATATTCTGAGACTAGTTCTAATCCTGTTTGGCAGCAAGCAATGACAAAAGAATTGCAGGCCCTTGAGAAGTCGCATACTTAGGATTTTGTTTCTCTTCCTTCTAATAAAACTACCATTGGATGCAAATGGGTGTACAAGATCAAGACCAAATCTGATGGATCTATTGAGCGTTATAAAGCCCGCCTTGTTGCCAAAGGCTTTGCCCAAGAATATGGAATAGATTATGAAGAAACTTTTTCCCCAGTTGCTATACTTGCTTCTATTCGAAGTTTATTAGCTGTTGCTGCAGTTCGTGGTTGGACATTATTTCAAATGGATGTAAAAAATGCTTTCCTCAATGGTGATCTCACTGAAGAAGTATATATGAAGCCTCCTCCCGGTTATCCACATCCTCCAGGCAAAGTTTATAAACTTCGTCGTGCTCTGTATAGTCTTAAACAAGCTCCTCGTGCATGGTTTGCAAAGTTTACTGGGACTATTCTTCAGCATAGTTTTCAGTCTAGTCCCTATGACTCAGCTCTTTTTGTCCACAAGACAGTACAAGGTTGTGTTCTCTTACTTATCTATGTTGATGATATGATTATCACGGGTGATGGTCTTCTTGGCATTTTTACTCTCAATAACTTTTTTTAGCAACACTTTAAGATGAAAGATCTTGGCAACCTTAGTTATTTCGTTGGCCTTGAAGTACTATTCGACTCTACTGGGTATTATCTTTCTCAGGCTAAATATGCATCCGATCTACTTGCTAAAGCTGTGTTGATAGACAGTAAGACTGCCTCCACTCCTCTAGAGCCTAATGCCAAACTTCGATCCTCTGATGGTACTCTTCTTAGTGATGCTACTTTTTATCGTCAATTGGTTGGTAGTTTGGTCTACCTTACAGTTACTCGCCTAGACATTGCTTATGCTGTTCATGTTGTGAATCAGTTTATGGCCACTCCTCGTACCTCTCATTATGCAGCAGTTCTTCATATATCACGTTATCTCAAAGGTACACTTTTTCACGGTCTCTATTTTTCGGCTCACTCTCCTTTTGTGTTACAAGTTAATGCTGATGCAGATTGAGCGGGTGATCCTACGGATCGTAGATCAACTACTCAATTTTGTCTTTTCTTGGGTGAGTCTCTTCTTTCTTGGAAAAGTAAGAAACAGACAGCTGTTACTCGCTTGAGTACTGAAGCTGAATACCGTGCTCTTACAGATACTATCTAAGAAATTATCTGGCTCTGTTGGCTTCTTGAAGATATAGGTATTTCTTATACTGGAGCTACACCTCTTTATTGTGACAATCAAAGTGCTATCCAAATTGCCCACAATGATGTATTTCATGAACGGACTAAACATATTAAAATAGATTGTCACTTCGTTCAGTAACACGTTTCTCAAGGCACTATCATGCTTCACTCTATCTCATATGAGGAGCAACCTGCTAATATTTTTACCAAATCTCTTCTTTCGCACCGTTTTCATGCTTTAGTCTCTAAACTCAAACTTGCTTCTACTGCGCTATCTTAAGTTTGAGGGAGGGTATTAAAGAATAATTCTGAAGTGATTTCGAAATAATTCTTTTATACCCTATTACTATATATACATGTTATCAATGCAAATTATTATTTTCTTATGTATGTTATTTTTCTATTATGTAATAAGGTTACAGTCTATATAAAAGCTTTATTGTACAGCTTTATAATACACAGTGAAATATATTCTCTTTACATTTCTCACACTTTTCTTGGTAAGAGATGATAATCTAAAAATGAATATATTGTTTTATTTTTTTTTTGCATTTGTTCATAACAAGAAGTTATAAAAATAAGAGTTGTAGATTGTAAATAACATGAAATTATAACTTCAAGCTTTAATTTGTTGTTGTGTTAATTTGCTTGTTTTTTTTTTTTTGAAACTTTAAACAATGAATTATATAATAAGATTTGGGAAATGACATAAAAAAATTTAAGAAATTTTTTTAAAATGGCCTAAATGCTTAGGCTATGATCTTTTTAGCAACAAATTTATGCTCTAATCTTTGTTAGTCAAAATTAGAGTAAATGGGCACAATTTTTCTTATTTATAAAATATAATTAAAATCATCATTTTAAAATGACTCTCAAATTATAAACTCCAACATATCTAAATTTGGATTAAGTAGATTTTAATCTTCTAATTAAAAAAAAGTACAATTATTTTTTATTATTATGCAATGAAAATTATTTTGTATATATTTATAAATTATACATTTAAATTTGAATAAATTAGAGTTACGAATATAGTTTTGAAGGTTCTATGTTTATTTTATGGAAAATGACATTCTAGTCCCTTATTTTAAGGGTATATACTAACTTAGTTCCTTATATTCTAATAATTATCACGTTAATCTCTGCCATTAGAATTTTGTTATTAAATGTTTGTTTTTTTTTTATCACTTTTATTATAAGACATTTAGTCAAATATCCACAAATCATGTGACACGTTTTGTGACACGTGTCATCACTTAATTAGTTTAAATATTTATTAAATATTTTTAAAATAAATTAAAATAGAGCTGTCACCATCGAAAAAAATAGCGACTGGCTACCGTTTTTTGGTGATATTTTGATGATGAAATTTATTAAATTTTATATTATTCGACTCTATTTTCTTATCTACATAATGGTGAGGTCATTTTTTTTTTATCAAAAAAATGCAGAAATAGGCTAAAATGGTGGGAGAAGGGCGGCTGCCACCGCTGCTCACCATTAAACAAGAGCGGTGACTTGCACTGCCCCCACCTATAGAGAGACTGGCTACCGATCTATTCATAAGTGGGGGCGGTACAGGTCACTACCACCTAGTTTGACGGAGAACGGCTGGTGGCTACCGCTCCTCTCCCACAAATTTGCCTTTTTTTTGTATTTTTTATACAAAAAATTACCTTACTATTTTGTAGATCAGAAAAAATGGAGTCCATTGATGTAAAATTTGATAACTTTCATTGTCAAAATATTACCGAAAACGGCGGCCAGTCGATCGCTATTTTTTGGCGGTGGTAGTAGTTCTATTTTAATTTATTTTTAAATTTTAATTTAATTTAGATTATTTTAAAAATATTTATTAAAAATTTAAACCAATTACATAACGACACATGTCATTTGTAACTAATCATATTTTGATAGTGTCCTTTATTTATTAAGTTATTTTTTTAAAAAAAATTCTTTAAAAAATATATTTATTAAACATATAAACTAATTACATTATGACACGTGCCATTTGTAGCTAATCATATTATGACATGTGTCCTTTATTTATTAAATATATATTTATCAATTTAATTTTAAAATATTTATTCTTTAAAAAATATATTTATTAAACATATAAACTAATTATATGATGACACGTGTCATTTGTAATTAATCATATTATGATATGTGTCATTTATTTATTAAATATATATTTATCAATTTAATTATAAAATATTTATTTTTAAAAAAATATTTTTATTAAACATATAAACCAATTACATGATGACACGTGTCATTTATAACTAATTATAATATGACACATGCCTTTTATTTATTAATTATATATTTATTAATTTAATTTTAAAAGATTTATTCTTTAAAAATAATGACATGTGTCATTTTTATATTTTTTATTTTAAAAATAGAAAAAATACTATTTTGCCCTTAAAAATAATTCATTTAACAGCAAGTTTATGATAGCAGAAATTAATGTAGTAATTATTAAAAAATGGGAGACTATGTTAGTATATGCCTATAAAATAAGGGACTAAAGTGTCAAAAAAAATTTCATTTTAAAAATGTATGAGCATCAAAATATAGACGTAGTATAATGTGATGAATTGGAGAAGCAATATAGTGAATATGAGAGAATAAACTAGAAATCTAAGTTTTTTGTGAGTGCGTGATGCAATTACGTTCAATGGCACAAGTCACACAGCTTTACGTGCTTGCGAATGTGGTCTGCATACCAATCTTCTAATTGAAAAGAAATATGATTATTTTTTATTATTATGCAATATAAATTATTTTGTATATATTTATAAATTTAAATTTGACTAAATTAGAGTTATGAATATAATTTTAAAGGTTGTCTGTTTATTTTGCAAATGTATGAGCATTGAAAATAAACATAGTGTAATGTGATGAATTAGAGAACAAATAGAGAAAATATGAGAGAATAAACTAAAAATCTAAGTTTCTCTTAAGCGCGATGCAATGTTGTTCAATGGCACAAAACACGCAACTCTATGTGATTGCAAATGTGCTTTGCATACCAATCTCGTGCGTAGATCTATTTTAGCACGATTTTGCACTTTTTTAACATTATTATTTTTTATTATTTAAAATAATTTTTTAATTATTTTTGTTAAAAAATTAGTGATTCAATAATCTTTCAAGAGCTTCTATAGGTACCAAAATTAACTAATTGGTATTGAACAATTACAGTGCACAATTTATCCAAGTGATTGATAATTATTGAATTATATTAATGATTATTAAATTACATTGAATTGAAGGTTAAAACATTCATTATCAAATTTAATTGAGATTTTTTCATTATTATTTAACAATAACTCTTAAAATTTAAGCCTATTTAAACTCTATAAATTTGCTTGTGAAATGTATCTATTTTTTGAGTGAATTTTGAAGACAACTATTTTAAGAGATTAAACTAATCTAAACACACACAAAAATTATAAACCTTGGTTATTCTTACATTATCATTTATTTTTTTATACACGCATACTCTTTTTTTTTATAAATATTGATTTAAGTATTAGAATATTTTTTTTTTAGGAGGATGAAATTTTTTTTCACCATTATAAAAAGAACGTAGAGACTTCGAGATAATTTCACGTAAATTTCATACTAGAAAATTTCAAAAAGTAAAAGAGAAAAAAATTATATATATATATATATATATATATATATATATATATATAATACACACTTCTTTTGACCAATAAACCTTAAAGTTGTAACAGATGAAACAACTATAGAATTTTTTTCTGTTGTAGTTAGACTACAATTGCTCAAATTTATTGAAGCTCTTCTCAAAATAACCTCTTCCTTCCTCCTTTCCTTGATTCTATGTCAGTAAGTGTTTGTGAAAATGACTGAAAATTTCAAATAGGGCAAATAGCTTCGAGGCATTGCGTGAGATTTTCACATGGGCAAATTCCTGTCAGATCACGTACTCTCTTCAACAAAACTAATGGGGCAAATTGCTGAGATTTTCACAATCACAAAACTTGAACCTTTTAGATCGAAATTGGGATTGTTTGCTAGGTTTTGGAGAGATATAGGTGAGATAAGAAATGCAAGTAGGGTTGAGAATTGAAGAATTGTGAGGTGAAATGATAATTTGAAGCCGTGAACTGAATGGGAAATATAGCCATGATTTTGTAGAAATTATGGTTATTTAGAATCTAAAGTAATGAATCCAAGAGTATGGTTTGGTATCAAAATGGCTTCAGATTTCGAACCTTCTGGGTATTAATTGTATTTTTATTTTTATGTTAATTCCAAATAATGTTAATAAAATATTTTTTTTTATTTTTATGTCAGAGAATAATTCCAAGTAACGTTGGGGGATGGTTGATAATAACAATTGACTTTGTAACGATATATTATTTATTAATATTAATGATTTAAAGAAAAAATTTAAAAAAAAACAAAAAATTATCATGTAAAAAAAGTATAATTGTTAAGTCTATAATCAAAGTGCCACAAGCAAATTCTTTACTAATATTCTTTTTTTTAGTGTTCTTTACTAATATTCTCTTAAAATATAAAATTAAAAACTTTAAGAATCTAACACACTAAGTCTCAATTTTTATGAGAATAGAGAATAAAAAATGATATAACAGTGTGATGATGTCTTTATACAAGAGTGAAGATGATTGATGGATTGAAAAATGGGATGAAAATTGATTTTTCAAACATTTATTTTAGGAATATAATGAAGCAACGCCATTTTAATCTTTTTTTAAAAAAATAAATATATAAATATCTTAGATATTCACAAAGGATATCTGCGAATATTTTACTAAACTCATACTCATTTTAAATTTATTGTGAATTTAATTTTCTATACCAAATCTATTCCAAATATATTATAACTCTTACTAAAATTTTTTCAGCATAATTGAGTTCTAATGAGTTTGTAGATCTACGTATCATTTTTTCATCCTAGAGATTAACAAATACAATATTGAATTCTACCATTATTTGTATGATTTAAATAAATTCATCATGAATTTACATCACGAATTCCTATCCAAAATCCAATTTAATCCTTTCAAACTAATATATTCAATCCAAAAATAATAATTTTAATTTGTTTTGATGACTTGAACGGATTTGATTTGACGAAATGTATACAATTTTTTTTATAAGAAAAATCAATTACATTTTCAATGTTTATGGTTTCTTTTAATTGAAACAGAATTTTGCTAGATCTCCAGTCGAATCAAGGTAAACACATTTAAAGAAAAATTGAATTCAGACAAAAATGCAAGACATGTCTTGACGAACAAATACATTTTAAGTCGAAGGAATACATGTTTTTGCTTTGTAGTTGCAAGCATAAGAGAGAGATTTTCAACTAATTAGACGGAGTGTCTCAAAATAATAAATAATATAAAATAAAAAGCTAATGTAGACCTAGTAAATTAAGGTGTGGCCCAGAGAAAGTTTCACGTGTCATAGCTCAACGACATATGGAAGAAATTATGCAAGTCTCAGTAAAGCCGGCCAATGCGGCAACAAGGGCCGTTCTTCTTACTCAGTTAGCCGCGAAAATTTAAAGAAAGGAAATTACTCCTTTTTCTTTTAATATTACAAACCTCCCCACTATTTAGTATTGAATTAATTATGTGGCAAATTTTGTTACGACTTATCAACCAATTTGAACTTCGAAATTGAAAGCATTGATATTTTATTATGAATAAAAAAGTTTTATAGTATCAATTCATCCCATAAATTAATATATCAAATGGAACATTTTTCAAATTATTTGACAAAATAAGTCATGAGTTTGTTTTGACATGAAAGTTATTTGTAAATTCGAATAAATTCATCATCTAACATATAAAATTAGATTTTTATATAATTTTATTTATTAGTATAATATAATATCATTATATAGAAAATATATGATATTGAAACTCACTAAAACGATTTTAAGAGGAGAAGCTTTAAAATATAATCTAAAACTTGAAGTGGAGGTAAATTTCGTCATTTACAAAGGGCCGTCCCAGAGTTGCTGCTCAAGCCGAAGAAAAACAGGTATTTCTGTTGATATCACCACAAAAAAAAAAAAAACAAACGTCGCTAATTCCCACATCCTCCCCCCAACACTAAAACATTGCACTACCCACCACCATGGCCGCCGCCTCCACCACCACTACGCCGTCCGAAATTCTCCATCAAACGTCCACTTTCATTTCCGAAACCCTGGCCCAACAAGACCTCCGCTATAGCCTTTCTTCACTTCTCCGCAGCAAAATCCCACCATCTAACCAAACCACTCTCATCAAAACCCTAAACTTGGCAGCAGAAACTCTTGAAAACACCATCTCCACCACCAATCCTTCCATCCAGTCCTCCTCTCTCCGCCTCGCCAAGAAGCTCCTCCTCTCCTCTTCTGAAAACTGCTTCTCTTCTTTTCTCCTATCCCTTATCAATCATCTCTGTAACCAGCCCATCAATGCATCTCTTAGTCTACTCCACATATTTTCACTTGACCCTTCACTTGCTAGATCGGAGATAGCGCCCGTACTTTTCGAGGAGTTGTTCCTCGTCCATCTTCTTCCTGTTATTCAGTGGTACAATGAACAAAGATCAAGTATTTTGTCATCTTTGTCGATGCAGTCGGGTTACGATAGCGATGAGTATTCAGTATGCGATGTATCAGTGGTTGTTCCATGCACAAAATTGTTGTCGAAATTGAGTGAGGATCAAGCTTCAGAGCTTAAAGCGCTGGAGAGAAATTATGAGGAGGTTCTTGATGAGAATTGCAGGGTCTTCGTTAACTACTTTAGACAAGTGCTGGAAAATGGTGATGCAAACAAATTGATTACTCCGCCGTCAGTTGTTTTGAGAAAGTTGGAGAACGGTGGCGATATTCTGGAAGATAATGAAAATGAAAAGATCAAATCGCAGGAATTTGGATGGGAAAACGGACGGTATAATGTAATGTTTTATTTATTTATTTTTATCATAAATATTTTACTGGTAGCTAATAACCTTTTTTTTAAACATATTTTTTTAGAAAATTTTTTATTGTATTCATATAGTATCTAATATATTCATTATTGATTGATATTATATAATTATCATCAAATAACACATTCATTTATTTTCAATTATATAAATATAATATTACTCGATATTTTTAATTTATCATTGAGACGCAATTCTTGTTTTCAAAACTAGAGGATACAAAATTTTTAAAGAGAAATGCTTTTGATTTTTTTATAAAAAAAAACAATAAAAATTGATTTAAAATAAACACAATGAAACATCTTTTTACAATTTTCGAAATTGTATTCAGTTACATATATCTAAAAGTTCTGAATTCTGTGTGAATATCTAACTAATATTTTTGAGTAGCAAGCCAAAGATTTAATAAATTTTCAATAACGCTATATATCGACCACTTGTTCTGTAATGAGAGGATAGTGCTTGCTGGTGAAGGAAATGGTCTTCCAACACCATATGAGATAATACAAAACCATTATATTTTAACATAATATTTTAAACTTTTTTTTATCTCAAATGATTTGTTAGTTATTTATTTGATAAAGTTATCATTCGACTGCAAGGAATTTTATATGTTTGAACCAGTCAACCGAATATTATATGTCTGGCTAACATTTTTCTTTTTGTCCTTTTGACCGCTAGGTCAGTACTTAGCTTGAATTTTGGCTCCAGAAAGTATTGCCAGGAATGCAATAAACAATTTTAATACAATGTATTAAACTGTAGGAATAGAATAGAATTTAAGGTGAAGAGTTCAAATGTAAATTGTAAACGTTAAAAGTTAAATCGTGTTAAAATTTAATTATATGAGAGGGTTTAGTATTAAATTTAATTTTTTTTAAAAAAAATTATAAAAATACTTATTTTAAAAAATAAAAATTCATTGTTAAATTAAAAATAAATATTGGGCTTGGGGCCTCGAGTAGTTATGCCACTAAGTAGATTGTAGAATTATAATTGCATGGATTATAACGCCTACAGGCCGACTATGAATTTAATTGGTCAAACAAATTTATTTTGTAAACAATCAACTCCATTCTGTATTAATTACATAATGGTTCATAGTTTTTCCCTGTAATTGTTTTCTTCACTCCAAAAGTCTTCGTTCTTATCAATTTTGCACCTCGTGAAAGTCGTAGGTAGTAGATGATTGAATCATTATTATGTTAGTTCGGTGGAAGGGACAAATATGACTTTCAAAGTCAAACTTAGAGTTGCTCTGAATTTAGTTTGACAATTCCTATTTTCGAGGTTTGGTTCTGTACTCTAATGTCAATCGTATCGTTTTCAAATCTTGCAGCCAATATGGGCTGATAGAGAAAAGTCGATTGAGTTCGTGAGTGGCGATAGTAAATCCAAGTCTCCATCATTTTATCCTGAAAGAGTCTCTCTAAGCAACCCCACAAAACAGAGGCCTGCAGAATTGAAAACATCACCAGATTTAAATTCTGATTCTGAAATTGAGTCTTCGTTGGATGAGAATTCAGTAAATTATTCCTCTTCAGAATCTGAAGCCGAAACTGAGGTAATCGATAGCAACAAGAAAACAATATCACACTAGACTGATTTACCTATGCAGTTATCTTAGTTTAAAATGATGCCCTTCTATCATGTCGCAGAAGAACGTAAAAATGGCATTATTGGAACCTAGACAGAGCCAAAAACAGAAACAAAAGCAGCTGATTTTTGCAGAATCAATTCGGTATGTCATAGTGAAAGCCATGTGTCATCTCCATTTTTGTCTATTTCATGTTCTGATGTTTGGATTCTTCCTGTTATTAGTTCTCCGGATCATCTAATAGCAGATGCTGATATCCCTCCTGGCGGCGGAAAACATACACCTCCTAGGGACTTTGTTTGTCCCATTACAACTCATATATTTGATGATCCTGTAACTCTTGAGACAGGGCAGACATATGAACGTCAAGCGATCCAGGAATGGATTGACAGGGGAAACTCAACATGCCCAATTACGCGCCAGAAGCTGCGTAGTACTCAGCTACCAAAAACTAACTATGTACTCAAGAGGCTCATTGCAAGTTGGCAAGAACAAAACCCTGGTTCACTGTTAAGTCAGTCTGGGAATCGACAATTAGAGTCTGAGGCAATGTCCAAGTCAATCGTGCCTTCAACTTCCCCTAACAGTGCCATAAGCCAAGCCACCAGTGATGGGACAATCACTGAGCTAAGGCATGCGATTACTAATCTTTGCATGTCAGAAATTCTGAAAGAGTCGGAAATGGCTGTTCTCCAAATTGAAAGGTTCTGGAAGGAAGCAAATATGGAACTGGATATTCAAATTATGCTCTCCAAACCTCAGGTTATCAATGGATTCGTGGAGATTCTTTTTAATTCTGTTGATCCTCGAGTACTTGAAGCAACAGTTTTTCTCTTATCTGAGCTGGGTTCAAGAGACAAATCTGTGATCCAGACACTTACAACAGTTGAATCCGATGCTGAGTGTATTGTGGCTCTTTTCAAGAAGGGTTTGCTTGAGGCAGTTGTGTTGATATATTTATTAAGTCCTTCCACCACGACCTTAATAGACATGGACATAATGGAAACCCTCCTGACAGTCATTAAGAAGAAAGAGGAGGATTTTCTTAAATTGTGTTTGAATCCAAAATCAGCTGCAGTGCTTTTGTTGGGACAGATTATTTGGAACAGTGAAGAGAGCATTGTATCTTTAGTTGCCAATACAACCGTTTCATCAAAGGTGTTTGAAAGCATTATTAGCAGCTTGGGGGTAGAATGTAGAGAGGAGAGGATTGCAGCAGTTGGGATCTTATTGAGATGCATGCAGGAGGATGGCAAGTGCAGAAACACAATAGCTGATAAAGCTGAGTTAGCTCCTGTTTTAGAAAGTTTCATGGCTGCAAGTGATGGAGAGCGGTTTGAGATTGTCTTTTTTCTCTCCGAGTTAGTCAAATTAAACAGGTATTTATCACATGTGAATATCTGTATACTTTGTGAGTTTCCAACTTTACATGAACTTTGGGCTAATGCCTGCCAGTGTTGATTAGTATGTTTGGTTTTATCCAGGAGAACATTTAATGAACAAATTCTTCACATTATTAAGGATGAAAGTACTTATAGTACAATGCACACCCTCCTCGTTTATTTACAGACAGCTAACCAAGAGCAATGCCCTGTTGTCGCGGGTCTTCTACTCCAACTTGATCTTCTGGTCTGGATCTCTCTGTCTCTGCCTCTTGTTATTTGACAATTTTAAGACCTGGAAATCCTTGAACAAACAAATTAGTGAGATTATCAATTTTATAGAATGTCTTATTGCCTATTTCTTGACAATTACTTGGATGGTCAAGTTCATCTTTAGTGGTGATAGTTAATAGCAGGTATCTTGGTTTGCAGGCTGAACCAAGAAAGATGAGCATTTACCGTGAAGAAGCTATAGATACTCTCATCTCTAGCCTCAGAAATTCTGACTTCCCTGCTGCTCAAAAAGCAGCTGCAGAGACAATTACATCATTGCAAGGGCGGTTCACTGCCTCAGGAAGCCCCCTTACTCGGGCAATTCTTCTAATGCGTGCTGGACTTGGAAAATGTTACAGAAATCTTGTACGGACAGAGCAGCTTAGCAACATCTCTGGAGAGATTGATGATATTTCTGTGAGTTCTTTAAAATGTTGAACAACATTTCTGGATCATTACCAATGCTTGTCCTTTCACCCTTTCTGCATATTTTATCTTTTAGTTTACAGATCTATAGAATTTCCATGCTATTGATCATTTATCACTGTTAATTCTTATTTCGCTTTTCCAGGAAGAAGAGAAAGCAGCAGATGATTGGGAAAGAAAAATGGCTTTTGTTCTAGTAAGCCATGAGTTTGGTCTGCTGTTTGAGGCTTTAGCAGAAGGGTTAAAGAGCAAAAATGCAGAGCTTTGTTCTGCATGCTTTGAGTCAGCAACATGGCTCATATACATGCTCAATTTTCTTCCAGACACTGGAGTACATAGAGCAGCAAGGGTCTGCTTACTCAAGCACTTCATATCAATTTTCAAGTCTGCTAAGGACACTGACGAAAGAGCCTTATCATTGCTTGCTATAAACAGCTTCAGAAGTGATCCCGGTGAGTAGCAATCTTAGTGGCAATTTGTGTTCTATTATTGTTGCATAGACATGTAGACAAACTTTTTAGAATCTATTTCAGTTATATAATTATGTATAGTTTGTGATCACTGTAGTAGTTTGGTTTGGTGTCATCTAATCCTATCTGAACCAGGTTTCTTGTTGATGGCATTTGAAGTATAAGGCCAATCAGGGCGAGAGATATTACAAACTGAAAGTAGAGAAAAAAATAAATAAATAAAAAATAATTTTTAAAACGAGAGAGAGAGCAGCTCACAGAATATATAACCTACCATGTAATAGACTAATTCATTTCCAGATGTTGTGACTCTACAAAAAGATGGATTATGTTACAGTCCAAATGCTCCTATTCACAGTATTACCTTCATAGTAGAGAATCATTTTATCTTTAGGAAACATATTCTATGAGGATATCACTGGTCCATTTACTACCTGATCTACTTTCAAAATTAGTTCTGAATCATATAAGCCTTGACATTGTTATTTTCAGAGGGGTTGCGTGATCTGAGTCCCCATATGAAGGATATAATTAAAGGCTTGAGAGAGCTTAGAAAATCCTGTCCCTTGGCATTTGAAATATTGAAAGTTCTCTCTGAAGGGCATGACTCCAGTGCTGTAAGTTCGTTGCTATTGTATACAATACTCCAGAAAGATAAAGTATCTTAATGCAATTGTTTACCCTTGTTTGGTCGCAGGATTTCTGGAGTCATAAAGAATTGGTCCAATTGGATTCTAGCAAAAATGGTGAAGTGCTGTCTGTAGTCTGCTTTAGAAACAAGATATTTTCTGGGCATTCAGATGGAACTATAAAGGTAACTCTCTTTATTCCTGAACTTCACAAGGCTTCAACATAAGTTTTAACTCAAGTGAAGCATATGTAAGCATGAAAGGCCTAAGATTAAGTTTAAGAAAAGGTTTTAATTGAAGCTGCGGTGCTGAAATTTGAGATTTTCTTTTGTTCTCAAATTCTGAAGGTCTGGACTGGTAGGGGCAGCATTCTTCATCTCATCCAAGAAATTCAAGAACATACTAAGGCAGTAACCAGATTGGCAATTTTACAATCAGGGGAAAAACTCTACAGTGGTTCAATTGATAAAACTGCTAGGGTATGCTCAAATAATCTATTAAATGTTAAATTTATTCAAGCTGCAGACTAAAGTAGTTCTTTACTTAATGATAATGAGTAGGTTTGGTCTATCGGCAGTGAAGTGATCCATTGTGTACAAGTCCATGATATAAAGGATCAGATTCAAGATCTAGTAGTTGCCAATAGCTTGTTATGCTTCATTCCACAAGGAGCTGGCGTCAAGGTATCTTATAAAACATTCATTCTTTTTGTTGCCATTGATTTCTGCTATCACTCATCGTATGCTCTCTATCAGAATTTGGAAGTTCAATGTAAGTGGGCATTTCATCAGTATATTATCATCTTCTTTGTCTCTAAGTTTAGCAATCGCTTTGTAAACTTTGGCTTACCATCTATTGTTTATCCGCATCAGGCCTTGGATTCAAACTGAGTACACATATTTTTTACCATCATAAAGTTATTTGGTTTGTTGAAATTTTCTTTTGAGCTTTTGCACTCAGTAGAAAATTTTACATGAAATGTTGAACTCATTTTCCTGTCAGGTTCACTCATGGAATGGAGGAACCAAATTGTTGAACTCCAACAAATATCCAAAGTGTTTGGCACTTGAACAGGGTAAATTATTCTGTGGATGCCATGATAGCTGTATTCAGGTGTGAGGCTTTTCTTCAAATGTGATATCAGCTCCTCTAGAAAAAAAAATTTCCTATTGATTTAGAATTTAATGAACAGAAACTTTTATTTTCAGGAAATTGATTTAGCAACAGGAACCATTGCTACAATTCAGACTGGTCATAGAAAATTACTAGGAAAAGCAAACTCTGTTCATGCACTGCAAGTTCACAATGGACTGCTGTATTCAGCAAGCTCCGGCTTAGATGGGGCAGCTGTTAAGGTGTCTCTATACTCACAAAAAATTCTCTATTGCTATTCAAAAATCTTTGAAATATAAAAAATTTAGCCATGTAAAAGCTATTACTTAAAAGCTGTTTCCAAATACCATTTAAATGCTAAACAGAGGTCTCTCTTTGAATTCCCTTCAAGCTAGTTAGCAGAATCTCCACTAGCACATCTGTGTTTGAATTTAATTTCAAGTCATATTTACTCTGGTTGGAATTCTTGGAGAAACTAACAACGTCTAAATTTTTTTTGGCAAAGATTTGGAGTACATCAAATTATGATATGGTTGGATCTCTACCAACAGCATTGGAGGTGCGGGCTATGGCCATAAGCTCGGAACTGATTTACTTGGGATGCAAGGGAGGAGCTGTAGAAATTTGGGATAGTAACAAGCAAATTAGAATTGAAACACTTCAGACTGGCACGAATGGCAAGGTTCAATGCATGGCTCTTGATGACAATGAAGAATTTCTGGTGATTGGAACTTCTGATGGCAGGATTCAGGTAATTTATTTCAACAATCTCAAAGAGGGACAAATTATAATATTTTCTTAGATGGAATTGCAATATTATTACTGTCTTCGAATTTAAGAATCGAGACTCTTTGTTGGTTTGCAGGCTTGGGGACTGAGCTAAAAAGCAGGATGCCGTAAAAATTCAGATAACAGTTTTTGCAAGAACAACAACCGGAAGCGAAATAGTTTCAACAGAAATTCTTTGTACTTGTTAAAAATTATATTTTTTATTGAGAATTTATTCTTTGCACTATTCAAAACACCTTCTTTATTCGTGAGTAATACTGAAAAGTGTACATATTAGAAGAATCAAGTATCAATCTCTTAACTCTATTCAGATTCATTCTTTTGTAATGTAATAACTATTTGTAGCATTGTATAGAATGATTGTAATTCCTATTTGTAGCATTCTAATACTTCCTGATGTGTAGCAATAAAAGCAGAAGAAGGTTGAAGCAGCTAAATATCTTAAGACAGTAGCATGAATAGATTATTTAAATTTCAGGAGTTTCTGCAGAATCAGATGTGCAATCTTCAACTTGAGCATGATTGGGAAAGTTCAAAGTTCATGCACATAAGCTTCTATCAGATAATGAAACAAGTCCTTCTCAGAGATCATAGAATTGAAAGCAGAAACTATTAGAAATATTAAATTGCTAATCCTAGAGATACGGCCGTGTTTTATAAACTAAGGGGGTCATGTGATGATCTCACCTGGTAAAACTAAAACGAAGCACATAATGTGGAAGCGATTCAGTAATATAGCAAGATGTTGGTGTTGTAACAAACTTTATATTAAAAAAAAAAAGTGCAGCGGTACTTCTTAATTATAACTTCCATTCTCGCCTAGTTCTATCCACCCGTCTTTTCAGCAAGTGAAGACATGGTTTCTCGCTTTCTCCAAATATAGTTGACAAAAGAAATGGAGAAGCAGATCATTGCAGAGCAGAATATGCAAGATTCCCACATCAAAAGATAACACAACAATCTTTAATGCCTGAGAAGAGCGGCTTCAGAACCTTGCCCTTCATCATAAGTAGATATTGTAATATACTCCACTCACATCTGTACATAAGTATTCTACCAACCATTCTTCAGGTTCATAACAACAGATGATTTCATTAATATCTTCTTCTTTTTTTTTCACTACACATAATGAATCATTTGAGAAGCTTACGAGTAATGTCTATAGTAGGAAGCGATGCAGTATGTAGTTTCTAATGGGTCTATGGTAGAAAGTGATGAAAGATGTAGATCCCAAGGTATCTATAGTATAAAGTGATGTAAGATGCGGTTCCAAGGTGTTTATAGTAGAAGATTGAAATGATGTGAGTATTGCATATGACGGTTAAGCACGATCTATATAATAAATTGATTGGTTGTAAATAGGAGAAATGTAGTAAAGTGTATTGTGTGCCAATTAAAAGAATTAAAGAAAAAAAAGTTCATTTGCCTACTTCTGTTTCTTGATTCTTTTCCTTTCTTCCCAAGTATCTCAATAGTGGTATCAGACCTTGGTTAGGGGAAACAAATTCAATAAGTTGGAACAAAGCCAATCAGTTGAAAGAGAGCAAGAGAGTTTGTAAGAGCCTCAAGCAAATACGAGAGCCAACGAAGAGAAAAAGGTTTATGAGATTGTATTTTGGTAGTAACAACTTCTTTTGTTTTGTTTTGTTTTGCCACAGCAACAAACCGATGGCTACTAATTGTTCAACAAGCCATTCCTCGCTTGGGTAGTTATTATGATCATTGGAGCATACTAATGGAGAACTTCCTAAGATTCAAGGAATATTGGCAAATAATCTCAAGTAGAATTACGAACTAACAAGCATATAACAATGATAGAATTGCTGAGAGTTGAATTAGAATCACTAAAGTTGAAAGATCTTAAGGTCAAGAATTATCTTTTCCAAGCTATTGACGGATCGATCTTGGAGATAATTCTTTGTAAAGATACCTCTAAGATATATTTGGAATTCCATAAAGAAAAGTACCAAGGTTCAACAAGGGCAAAGAGGCTGTAGCTTCAAGCATTTCATTCAGAGTTCAAAACATTCCTAATGAAGTTAGGAGATTCAAGTTTAGATTATTTCTCTTGGACAATGACGACTATGAACAAGATACTAGTCTATGGCGATGAGATAGAAGATGTGACCATAGTAAAGAAGATTCTTTGATTTATGACACCAAAATTTATTTGTTATTTTTTTTCCATAGAAGAATCTAAAGATATTAACGAACTTTCTTTGATGAATTGCAAAGTTCCTTTTGGTTTATAAGCAAAAACTTAACCAACAGAAGAAAGATGAGCATGCATGAATGGCATCAATATCAAGAGGAGATAAATGACAAGACAGAGGTAGAAATAGAAGCAAAGGATACAATGATCGTAGCAACATTATGATTCTGAAAACCAACAACAACACTACTAACACTGAGAAAATCAGTTCCAAGGAAGTAGAAAAAGTTGTGGTCAAAGCGAACATTATTTAATTATAGGTAGATAAAAGTGTTGGAGCTAGTGCTTACGTGTTATTTCAATATAGTATGAATATTAATTGTTTAATATTTATATAATAAATATTTTAAATATAATCATTAATATTAAAACACATATGGTACAATACTTGTAACGTTACAGATATTATATAATCTGAAAGAGTTTAGATCAGCGCTAAGAGTTAGCATTACTGACAATTATAAATGCTAAAGAGTTTGCAAATTATAATAATCAGTAAAATCTAAAGAGTTAGAGCCTTTTCTATAACAGGGCAAAGACCTAAGAGTATATTAATAATGATATGTTATTATGCAAGTATGTTCTCAAATACTATGTTTCTAATCTATTTTCATCGATGCGAATCTGTTAATGAATCCCTTTTATATAGATCAGTACATGTCTATATCTATAAGGTACAAATGGTTATTCTTAACTGACCATGAGCTTGAAACTTATATAGGCATGCGGGTATTCAGTCAGGACTGGATACTGAACAAACTCACGAAAACTTCTAATATACATCTCATAAAGTCATCAATAAAGAGTTTTCTCAAGTTGAGTAGTATTCATGGTCCTTTGACCTTAGTGTCATGGTAAGCTTGTGAGTGACCCACCATGCTTTGGTTCCACGTATATCAAAGATCTTTTATGATCTGACTGTTGGGTGTTGCTAGGTATGGTATAATGCTCATAGAGTTCGATATGTGTAGATATGTGATCCATTAGCTCATATGAGTGAGTTGTATATCCTGATACTCCAAGAATTGTATTTTAAAAAATCTTTTGGCCAAAAACAGATACTCCGAAAAAGATTTTTTCATAAGGTTAAACAATATCGCGAAGGAGTTTACAAATATTATTTTAAATAAATACAAATTTAGAGATAAGTTCATAGATGTGTTTATGGGAATTTGATGGTGTTGATCTATGTCCCCGCACCTCCGAGATATAATTGATGGAAGGACTATACGTATGCGCTATAACCTCAATTTGTATAGTCCACCGCGTTGATTTGTAATATATGTGATGTGTAGGTGGGACATCGATTATAGACTCATAGAATAATTTCATTTAATGAATTGGGCGTGAACCTAGTGAGTTTCGCAATATAAAATGTTCTCAATGTGTATTGAGGCAGCTGGATTGAATTGTTTAATCTAATAATTTTCAACAAAACCAAATATTTGTTTCATAAACCTTCTTGATACGTACATGTCAATACTTAAATGTTAAGTATATTAATTAATTAATAATTATTATTAACTAATTAATTAATGATATATGATGCATAGTAAGCATTTTTTAAGTATACGCAACTGTGTGGTAAGTGGAATACAATAGAAGGTTTACTTGGTAACCATACAAAGCTTAAGAGTAATTTTACATATTTGATTATTTATTTAAAAGTTAAATAAATATTTAACCTAAGTATGGTTAGAATTTAACCACATGGTTATGTTAAAAGAATAATTTTATAATTAAATATTATTGAATTTAACCTAGGTTAACTGTTAACTAAGGTTTAGTTACTTAGTTATTTAATTATTGAAAAAGTAAATTAACCTAACTCTAGTTAAGTGTTAACTTGAGTTGGTTTAATTGATTATTATATTATTTACTTGGTGGGCTAGTATAACTAACTTAATTAAGGCTAAATATTAACTTAAATTGGGTTAAGCTTAACCAAGATTAAAGTACTTTATATGTGTGTGTGAGAGAGAGAGAGAGAAAGAGAGAAATGAAACAAAAATCAAGCTTTAGTGCAAATTTGGTGGCCGGCATGTGATAGGAAAATGAGAGAAAAAGTTGGTTTGGGTTTTAAGTATTAAAAACATGAAAAACAAAGAACAAAAGTTATTCTTTCACTATTCATCTTCTTCCCTTAATAGTATGTCACCATTCTTGCATTAGAGTTTATTTTTGATAAATTCAAATGTTAGAATAAATCAAAAATAAATTAATTACTTAATTGTTAAGGATTAGAATAATAGTTAATCTAAATGATTCAACTAGTGCTGAAATTAAAGTTGCTATTTTAGAGTCTCAAGCCTACCCCGTTGAGTCTTAAAATTACCAATGGGTTCATTTCAAGCGATACTACAGCTTAAACTGTACCAAATTCTTGTGAGGTGAATTTTCAATCTTGATATTAATGTGATTAATATATTTTATTTGTTCATTATTGTAATAGAATAAAATTTATTGTGTTCATTACTTTAGAAAAGTGAATTTCCAACTTCCATTGCATATATGTTAGTATATGAGATGCATAAATTATAAATATACATGAATTTAGTTGTGATGAACACAAATTACATGCACACAACCAATACGGTTTAAAACTATAAACACCGCACTCAACAAAAAGTTTGCAGACAAGTCCAATGTTGAATGCTACAAATGTCATAAGTATGGCCACTATTAGTTAGAATGTCGATCTAACTTGATTAGAAAAAATGAAGAGAGAACCAACTTTGCTGAAAAGAAATAAGATGTATCTCTTTTGATGGTGTGTCATGTGAAAGAAGAAACTCAACAAAACATGTGATACTTAAACACTAATTGCAGCAACCATATATGTAGAGATAAGAAGGTGTTCTCTAACCTAGATAAATCTTTTCGTAATACTGTCAAGTTTAGAGACAACTCCATAATTTCTGTTATGGGAAAAGGAAGAGTAACCATCCAAATTAAGGGAAATTTCACTGCTACCATATATAATGTTCTTTTTGATCTAGATCTAAAGACCAACTTGCTTACTGTGGGTCAATTGCCAAAAAAGAGATATGAGATTTTGAATAAAGATGGAGTTTACTATATACGAGATGAAAAGTTGAGCTTAATTGCTCAAGTCAAAATGATGCTAACCATATGTTTCCGTTGTACCCTATAGTATAGCTCATTTATGTTTGTTTGCAAGATTGAAGGAGAAAACTTGATTATGAGATTTTCGGTTATGGGCATTTGAATTAGGTGGTTTGAGATCTTTGCAACAAAAGAATATGGTAACAAGACTTCATCGTATTAAAGTTCTGTCTCAAGTTTGTGAAAAATAGTATTATTAACAAACAATACCATAATCATTTTCTTCAACAAGAAAAAAAGGATCATGAAAAGCAAGAAAGGTAATGGAAATGTTGAAGTTGGTATTTACGTACCTTTAAGTTTGTATAAATATTTGATATTTATACAATAAATATTTCAATATAATTATTAATACTTAATTATATAATACTAAACTTGTTATATTTTCAGATATTGTAGATTTAAAAGAGTTTAGTTAATAGCCTTAAATTATCCATTTTCTACTTATAAAAGTAACCTAACTCATTGAATGTCCAATAGAAATTAAATTTCTCTTCGAGTCAGAACATATCTTTCATCTTTTAAACTTGTTGCATTCATATTTTCTAACTCTAAGACCACTGTTCCAATTCATATTAACTATCATGCTTGATTATTGCCCATCAACACTTTAACACCACCAAATTTTTTTATAGTTTTGGAACCATTCTTTTATTGAATCATTCTTTTATTGAATATATGTGATATGTGCATCCAGAGTCCATTATACACTCTTAAGAATTTTCACTAACAGAAATAATGCAGGTCTCTAGATTTTCATAATCATCACTGACCATTGTTGTATCAATGCTCTCAATATTCTTTCTTTAACTATTCTTATTTTTTTATATCAATTTCTCTTCAAATGACCCTTTTTACCATAATAATAATATTTTTTAGACCCAATTCTTGATTTGGTCCTAAATTTTCCTCTAAATTTGTCTTTATTTTCACTATTATAAGTGCTACGTGGTTAATACCACGATATTGCTTGTTCGGGGTGGCTGAGGCTTTCAATGCAATTGGGCAGAAAGAATTTTACTACTCTCAACTTCCTAAGAACATGGGTAGCATTGCTATGGTTATTTTCATGCTTGGAACGGCTGTGGCAAGCTTATTAGGTAGTCTTCTGGTGAAGATTGTCGATGGGTTTACACCTCGATTATTACTACTGGCTTGTTACCATAATCTATTTGGTTAATTTTATCTATTTCCTTATTTGTTGTTTGTGTTATGGACCTTCTAAAGATGAAACGAAAATGCTTCAAAAAATAAAAGAACATGAATCTAGTTAATAGAGCACCTTTTTCAGATTGAAACTTGAATTTGCTTACTTTTGTTAATAAAATTGTTGTATTGAATTATAAGAATTTTAGATCGGATCATCGGCAGAGCCAGTAGTAGGCTTATCTTTGTGGGAAAAAAAGGGTTAGTAGTTATTTTTATGACTTTTAGTTTTTTTTTTCTAAAATTTTTATGACTTCAAGTTATTAACTAATTAATTTATAATATATGTTTCTTTTGGTAGTTTATCATTTTTTATGCCTAAATTATTAGTTTTAAAATAAAATATTATTTTCCATTTTAGGTAAGAAAAATATCATTTTGATGCTTAGTTTTATTGATATATATATTAATTTAATATTCGCTTTTTTAATATATATTATATTAGTCTTGTAGAAAAGTTTTTAGTTATTTTTTACTAGTATTTCTTACAGAGACTAATGTCATATTTAGTAAAATTTATAGAGATTAAGTTAATATATATCAATAAAATCAAGAAAGAAATTGGTATTTTTCCTTCTATGTATGTAATTTATTTTAGGATAGCATTTTTTAATTAAAAAAAATTCTCCTACTATTACAATACTGAAAACAAAAAAAAATACTTATACAACTAAATTTTTCACAAAATTTTAATTTGGGATTAAAATTATAAACTTCTAGTATCAATCTTTGTTAATTGTAAGATAATAAAAAAATGCATCATACATTGCTATCTTGAAAAATAGACATATTATCTCTTATCTGAATATGCATGCAATGCATCATGCATCAATATGTCAAATGTGTCAAATTTGTTAAGTGCAATTGTAGTAACCACTTATTCAATATCGAAAAGAATAAATATTTATATATATGTATAATATTTATATTTTATTTGTATGTGGATGATACTTAATTTATGTATTATTATTAGTATTGTTTGTATAGATTAAGGATATACTATTAGTATTGGGTTTATTTGCAAGACTTTAGATTTATTTTAGGGACCAAATTATAATACTTTGAAAGTTTTTGGGGTAATTTATAAATACTAAAAGTTATCCTCTTAGTATAAAAATACACATTTTTAATCCTAATTTACTCATTTTTGGGTCGAGCCACCCCTTTAGAGAGAGAAAAGAGAGAAATAGAGAGGAGAGAAAAAGAAGAAGAAGAAATTAGAATTTTGCATTTTAAGAGGTATATCATAACTATTTTTCAATTTATTGGTGTTAATTAAATTAATTCCTTTAAGTTTTGATTTCTGGAAAAATGAAAAATTGGGGATTTGATGTGGATTTTGTAAGATATATTGAGAATTGATGATAATTATGTAGATAACTTGAGAAATCATGATAAATTGCAGAATTTCTACTTGATAGTCTCTTAATCCAGAAATTTTATAAATTGTTGTGCTTCGATTCTGGTTTTGATTTTTGATACTATGAAACTAAACATGTATAGAATCATTTGAAACTTTGAATCAATTGAAAATTTCAGAAATTGAATTTTTAGTGAATTTACTAAAATGACTCTGAAATTCTAAAAATTTCCTGTGTTAACAATATGATATAGTGACAAACAATTTTTGATCTGCTGAATGATCTTCAAAAATTACGAATTTCTAGAATATGATAAATTTATATGTCTAATATGATATATGCGAATTTTAGAATTTAGATCAATGTGGTTAAATTGTTATGATCTTCTAAAATGTATCAGCTCATTGTAGTATTTGATTAACAGATTTTTAAATCTATAGAATAAAATAGTTTTAAAATACTTTTGGCAGATATTTTGAAGTGAAATATTTATCATGAATTAACATATGTGTCAAGAGTAATTTTGTGGTATTTTATAATTTTTGAGTTAGTATATGATTTTATAAAATTAGGAGATTGAATATTGTTCAATAAATATCTTGATCCTATCAGGATAATAGCTTGGATTTGATGGTGTTTATGAAATGGATTTGTATGAATTATGATATAATATTCATAAATAAGAAATAATATGAGTGAATAAAGATCTATTATCATTTTGGAGCAATTGAACATCATTTTATGTATAAGAAAATTTTGTTAAGTGTAAGTGGTCAGAATGACAAGTTTTGAGAAACTAAGTAATTAGACCAATTTAATGTGATAAGTGCAATATGTATAATTTTGTAAGCTTTTTAAAGTATTTTGTGTGAATTTTAAGGCTTATGAAAGGATTAATCTCCATTGATAGGTTAAGGAGAATTAAGCCTTGTAACTGAAAGTGCTAAAAGGTAAGTATACTAGACTTTTATTGAAATCACAATAAGCATAGTAATTATTTGTGAATGATTTTGTAAATGTGCTTAGAAATATGTTTATGTTATGTCAAAGTATATTTTGATATGAAATGTGAAAGACATGTGTTTATGAATGTAAGCATGGACATACATGACATATATGTATTTTTTAAAGTAACCTTTCAAAATGAAATGTATTTAACAAAGAAAGCTTTTGAAGTGTAATATGTCAATGAGAAACATTTTGTATTTTGAGGATGCTTGAACTCACTATTGTCTTAGTATGCATCTTATGTGATTTATGGAGCCTTTATATGTAGCATTTTCTTCGGGATTGGTATATGTTATGTGTTCCGTATGTTGGGAGGATCTTATTGGTACCTAAAGGAAAAGTGAGTCATCATATTCGTGTAGTGGCGTATTAGTGCATGTGAGAAGATTCACCGATGATCAGGGTAAAGGTTTGGGTCTTACCTTCGAGCATGAGCATTATATATATGTAATTTAAACCTCACTTGTACTATTCCTCTCATACGGTATGTCACCTACGAGTGACATTTGGCTCATTATGTGATATGTGATATGGAAGTCATACTAAGAAGTAGTTGAGTGATGGTATTCCTATTATATATTTTGAAAGAATATATAAGCACTTACCTGACATAGGATTTGATAAGATTATGATTTTGATTTATTACGGCATATCATACATATGCATTGTGTATATATATATGTATTTGTATTTTGATATATGAAAAATTAGTATACTTACTGAGTTTTATACTCATTATAGTTTATAGTAATTTTAGGTAAATAAGGTACATGTGTGCTTAGCGAATTTGGTAAGGCTTCTGCTGTCCCTTGGGTTCCCTAAGTTGCTAGGTTACTAAATGTTTCATTTGTGGACACATAGTTTAAGATATTTTATTTGTTCCTATTAAATGAATACTTATGATTTTATTAGGTGTGATTGTATTTGGTTTATGTTTCACCAAATATGGTTATAGATTGATTTTGTATTAAACTTACTAACAACTTGATAAGGATTCCTATGTTAAATTCAAGTTTGAAATTTTATGCAATATTAATTATGAGTGCACATTATTGAATAAGTGTAAGTTATGTCACGTTTCAAATCTTTTGGGTTTAGGGAGTGACAGTTTTTAGTGGTATCAGAGCTAAGATATGATTCTGTAGACTTTTAGGTGTCAAGTCAAGGGAATTGAGCAGATGTCAAATCCTTAGGATTGTATTTGTAGATTTGTTGTGTAAATGTTTGACATCTTGCTTAAATTTTTGTATGATTTTGAGAAGATGACACATTATCCCAGAGCTGCTAAGATTGTTGATATTGTAGATAATGGTACTTTTGTGGATCTTAATGTTGTGTGATATGGTGTGTGATGTGTATAATTTCAAAAATTAAATACGCAACAGAAGTATTCATACATATTAAACAATATGTAACATATTCAATCATGTATGATCATTCAAGTACATATATATATCTCATATATATATTTCATGCATGATATAAAATGAATAACAAATAAATAACCTACCCGGATATGAAGGTAGCTTTACAAATCTTCAAGAACTCCAAGCTTCAATTTTGTTGAGCTCACCTTGAAGTGTTCCCTTGCACAATTCTAGTTCACAACTAAATCTGGTGGGATTGTGAAGCTAGAATGACAGCCTTGAATTTTCAGCAAATGATTGTTTTAACACTTAAAACAATTTGTCCTTATGATTACTACCAAGAGATGAGAAGAATTGGGTGTTTTCTATAGTTCTTTACAACTCTATATGTTGTAGCTTGGTAAGCCTTTGCATTTTCTCTCAACACTTTGAGAAAAACACTTAGGAAAAGCTCTCAATTCTCTCTCTTTGCTTCTAGAACGAATTTCACTCTATCTTGCACACATTGAACTCTTTCAATTCTTTCTTAAGTGCAAAGAATGATTTATCTTAGTGCTCCACCACCACTTAACCATGTTTGCCATTACAAACATTAATCTATCATATTTTTCACTCACCAATTTGATTCAACCAATTGAATCAATTTCTAGAGAGTAAATGGCATTTAATCAATGTTAAGTGGTTTTACCACTTCCTTAGTGCATCATTTAAGAATTACAAAGTGGTAAACTTTCCTTATTATTAATAACAAGTGCATTCTCCATTAGTAAATGGTGTTTGCCACTTATTCTAATTAATAATAATAATTTGATTAATATATAAAATATTAATAATTCAAAACTATTTTGACTATTTACATTTACCATATATGTATTTACCAAGCAAGGTAAATAGGTAAATACATGGTAAATAATTTATGGAGCAAGATTATGTCACTTGTCAATTTCTTATTGGTTAACAACTCTTGTAAACCAATAATGTGTTTTACCTTCAATTATTGACAAGTGAATAATAAAAGGAACCTAGAAACAGTTTTCATTTTGCTGGAATTTGTTGGATTAATTATTCAATCCAATTCGCCGCCCCAGTGCACAACGAGTACACTTCATATTGTGAGACTCTCTAGGTCCATGCCCAATTTTTCATATGAAACTATTTCACACGTCCGTGAACAATGTCCCACACACATGTTACAGATATTACAAAACGGCGCATTAGACCATACAAGTTGAGGTTATAACATATTCGTATAATCCTTCCATCATAAATATCCTAGAAGAGCGGAGATATAGATCAACACCGTCAAGTCTCCATGTGCTCAACCATAAACTTATCTCTAGATTTGTATTTCAATAAATAATATCCGTAAACACTTTCACGATATTATTTTCCCAAGAAATTCTTGGATGTCTGCTTATGGCCATAAGACTTTCTGAAATACAATCTTAGAGTTACATGATATTTTACTCACCCAATTGAGTTGATGGATCCCATATCTGTACACACCGGACTCCATGAGCATCGGACCATACCCAGCGACACCCAGCGGTCAGACCATAAAAGGTATCTGACATGTGTGGAACCAAAGTATGATGGATCACTCACAAGTCCACCGTGGCACTCAGGTCTAAGGACCACGAATACTACTCAACTCGAAAGATCCTCCATTGACGGCTTTATGGGATGTCTATTGGAGATCTTTGTGAGTCTGTTCAATATTCAGTCCTTACTGAATACTTGTATCTCTATACGAGTTTCCACTAAACTCATGGTCTGCTAAGATTAACCATCTGGACTATCTAGATATAGATATACACTGATCTATATATATATATATATATATATATATATATATATATTAAGATCTTCACTAGCAGACCCGCATTAGTGAAGGTAGATCAGGAACATTAAATTTAAGAACATATTTGCATAACAACATTTCTTAGCACCATTTGCAACCCATTGCAACTATGTCATTATTAATATATTCTTAGGTCTTTGTCTCATTTCAGACAAGGCTCTAACTCTTTAGATTTTACTAACAATTAGTTCTGATCTAAACTCCTTTAGATCAGATCTGAACTTGTTCAGATCATACAATGTCTAAAATGTTACAAGCATCTTACCATATTTATAAATAAAATAATTAGTGATATATTGAAATCATAAATGTATAAATATAAAGCAAATATTTATACACAAAAGGGATGGCACGTAAGCACAAATCCCAACACTTAATGTTACCATCTAGGATTTCTTTTTTAAGTTATAATATGCTTAACAAGAATGACGCCGAACATCTAGATAATTTGCATGTAGTGGAGAAAAAATTAGATAATTTGCTCAATGTCAAAATATAGATAAGTAGAGTATTGAAGACATCAATTGAAATAACTTTTATTAGAAAGGAACACAACAACAACAACAATAGCAGATCTTTTGGGTCTGTGGCTTGACAGCAATAATGCTATTTTCATAAAATTGGTATACAAGATTTGTATTATAATTAATATTGTATTTAATGTGTCTATTATTGATTAGTGTTATACAACATCAATAAAAATTAAAGAGCCGACAATTACCTAATAAATTATAGTCATTAAATAGTGACATAATAATTGAAATATATATATATATATATATCACAACTTTATAAATCTAACACTACTCTTGTTAAGTGTAAAAAAAAAAACTCATTTGCTTTGTTCTCTTAAAAAAGAGATATTTTCTGTTATGATGCATCAATATGTAAAGTGTATTGCACATTTTTTTTAAAGATGGTATCTCATATCATGGACCAATATGTCAAATGCGTTATACATTTTTTTTATAATATAGCTCATAATTATACTCTTTAATAACAAGGGATCATCAAACCTTTGTATAAATAGAAAAATTAATCTAACCTTTATGTAACTAAAAAAAATTAATCTACCTTTTATATAAATAAAAAATAAATAACTAACAGCTCCAAATAAATGATATTAAGTACCAACCGCCCTGTTAATGAAGTGGTTGACACAGTTTTGTAAACACTTGTTACTACTATGTCTATTTTTATTTATCGATCGATCGATGCTCGAAGAGTGTTTGTGTCAAGGTTATCATTACCAACTATTTCTTAAAGATTTCGGTCTAAAACCTTTTTTTTAATGGGTTAGCTTGGCCTGTAAAATTATAACACCAAGTTTAAGGTTAAATCCAACTATTTACAAGCTCAAGTTAATCACATAAGTTTGTAATACTTATTTCCTTAATCATAAACTCCAAAATATCTTACCTAACTTAAGTATTTAATTTTGCAAGCAAGCAAGTTAGGATAAGTATTTGATCAAATGTTGAGAGTTAAATGTGTTAGAAAGTTGAGCAAGTAATAAGCTCACCAAAGAAAATGTGTGTATTGGGTTATGAGTATTATGTTATAAGTAAAGAAGAGTGATAGTTTCTAAAATTTATATTGTAAGTTTTGTGTTTGTTGTATTAATAAAAGTGTTCTATTTATGCTCCATTAAGCTCAATAATTGGTATCAGAGTTAAGTTGTTCGAGGTGTAGAACAGTAGTAGAAGTATTATTCATACGCTTATTGTTTATATAGGTACTGTTTAAATATACGGTATCATTATCAAAGCCTGGTGTAGTTGTATGAATGGTGCATGTCCAAAACAATTCTGTCAAAACGGCTAATATTACCTAAGGAGTCTGGATTTTAAGTGGGACCGTTGTGATCCCTCCAATATTTTCTAAAAACTTTTCTGGTGTATAATTCATATAAACAAATATGTAGGCATTGTTATTGTAGTGCTGGTGGAAGCATTGTTAAGATAACAGCAGAATGGTCAGAGATTAACCTTGGTGGAGTTTCATTTGAGTTGTGAAGAGTTTGAAACTCTACAAGCTTGCAGTTTAAGATCGAGCTTATCTAGCATTATTAAAGTCTTACTAGCATAATGAGAGACCTTCAAGTAGTTGAAAGAATTAGAAAGCTCAACAATTAAAATTATAGTGCATAGGCTATGTTGATGAAGTCTTACCTACAAGGTCAAAATATTTGGGAGGTCGTTGACGGGAATGAAGTGAAGCAGCCAACAGACGAAGCCACTTTAATGAAGTGGAAGGTAAAAACTAGTAAAACTATGTTCGCCATTTAGACCACAGTTGAAGAAGAAATATTAAAGCACATAAAGAAGGTTAAAATGCCAAATGAAGCATAGGAGACTTTTGCATCACTCTTCTAAAAAAAATAACATGTGACTACAACTTCTACATAATTAGTTATTATTGATAGCACAATGCAACATGACGATCAATAAACACTTTACAAAGGTAAAGTCCTTGTGTCTCAAAATATCTGAGTTAGATCCTACTATTGCTACTGCTGAAATTAGGATGAAAAGAATTATCATCCATGGTTTGAGGCCCAAGTATAAAAGCTTTATTACTATTGTATAAGGCTGGCTAACACGACCATCTCTTGTTGAATTTAAAAATTTTCTTCCTGATCAATAAGCGATTGTCAAACAAATGGGTGGCGTCTCATTAAAAGATGATGAAGAAGCACTCTACATCGATAAAATGAAAGATCAATTTAAACGACGTGCTAGTGAAGGATCTAAAGAAGATGATGACAAGATAAATAGTCACCAACATAAAGGTAGCTCATAGACAAGGGGAGCATAGAGGACTCGTGGCAATGATAGTCAGTCTAAGCAAAAGAAAAAGTTTGAAGAAAAATGCTACAATTGTGAAAATATTAGACATATGGTAAAAGATTGTTGGTCCAAGAAAATGTCTGCTAAGGGTAATACTACCACATCAAACTCAGAAAAGAAAAGTGAAGATGAGTGAGATGCTAAAACGTCTATCACTATATATGAAGAAGACTTATCACTCTCAGTGATAATGCCCGGATGGATTGATTATGAAAAAATTAGATCGTTGACTCAAGATGTTCAAATCATATGAATGGTGATGAAGAAAAGATGCAAGATATGACTAAATACAAAGGAAGCAGTGTGGTGGTGACAGCCAACAACTCAAG
Source organism: Ailanthus altissimus (assembly GCA_946807835.1). NCBI lineage: Eukaryota > Viridiplantae > Streptophyta > Magnoliopsida > Sapindales > Simaroubaceae > Ailanthus > Ailanthus altissimus. Next base: position 26,847,442 of record OX327689.1, read on the forward strand.
ATTACCTATAGCTTACATCGATAACACAGTTCTTGCACTTGTTACAATCCTAACAAGGAAACACTTCAAGATGTCTATTATGTCCTTCGCATGAAAAAGAATCTACTATCAGTATCACTGTTAATATTTCTAGATACTTGTCTTGTTCGATCTATAAGATGTTAATATGTACCAAGATTTAAAAATTATAGGAACACCAATAATAGAAGGACGACAACTAGAGTGTCACGCCCCAGACCCAAAAGATCTGACACACGACATCACTTACATTCATTCAATAATACTTAAACATTCATTTTAATTTCTTTCAGAATTATAACAATTGAATTATGACTGGAACAATTAGTAAATCGGAGATACGCAGAGTTTTCTCAGAGATTAACACTCTACTACGTCACCAGTAGCAACTTTGTTACCGGAAGCCCAGAATATATTCATTGTAAATTCTTACTTAAAATCAATCCATTACTACACTTGGTGAAACTTAAACTAAGTCCAACCACACACAATAAAATAATACATAGGTATTTATTCACTAGGGACAAATCAAATATCTTATCCCACGTGTCCCCAAATGAAACACTTAGCAACCTAACAACTTAAGGAACCCAAGGAACAGCAGAAGCCTTGCCAAATCCACTAAGCATACATGTACCTTATTTACCTGAAATCACCATAAACTATAATGAGTATAAAACTCAGTAAGCATACTAGTTTTTCATATATCAAATACAAATACATATATGTACACAATGCATATGTATGATATGCTGTGATCAATCAAAATCATAATCTTATCAAATCACATATCATGTAAGCGCTTACACATTCTTTCAAAATACATAATTGGAATACCATCACTCAACTACTACTTAGTAGGACTTACATATCACATATCACATAATGAGCCAAATGTCACTCGTAGGTGACATACCGTATGAGAGGAATAGTATAAGTGAGGCCTTTAAATTACACATATATAATGCTCATGCCCGAAGGTAAAAGCCAAACCCTCACCCTGATCATCGGTGAGTCCTCTCACATGCACCAATACGCCACCACACGAATGTGATGACTCACTCTTCCTTTAGGTACCAATAGGATCCTCCCTACATACGGAACACATAACATATACCAATCCCGAAGGAAAGGCCACACATAAAGGCTCCACAAATCACATAAAATGCCTACTAAGTTAACAGTGAGTTCAAGTACCCTCAAAACACAAAATATTTCTCATGGACATATTACACTTCAAAAGCTTTCTTTGTTAAACATATCTTATTTTGAAAGCTCACTTTCAAAAACACATGTATGTCATGTATGTCCATGCTCACATTCATAAATACATATCTTCACATTTCATATCAAAATATACTTTGACATAACATAAACATATTCTTAACCCCATTTGCAAAATCATACAAAACAATTACTATGTTTATTGTGATTTCAGTAAAAAGTCTAGTATACTTACCTCTTAACACTTTCAGCTACAAGGCTTAAATCTCCTTAACCTATCAATGGAGATTAATCCTTTCATAAGCCTCACAATTCACACAAAATACTTTAAATAACTTACAAAATTATACACAATGCATTTATTACATCAAATTGGTCTAAATACTTGGTTTCTCAAAACCTGTCATTTTGACCACTTACACTTAACAAAATTTTCTAATACATCAAATGATGTCCAATTACTCCGAAATCAGAATATATCATTCTTGACTCATATATACTTCTTATATATGAATATTATATCAAAATTCCTACACAATCCATTCCATACACACCATCGAATCTAAACTACAAACCTGACAGGATCAAGATACTTACTGAACAGTATTCAATCTCCCAATTTTATAAAATCATATACTAACTCAAAAATTATAAAAATACCCTATAATTACTCTTAACACATATCTCAGTCCATGATAAATAATTCTCTTCCAAAGCACTGCCAAAAAATATTTTAAAACTATTTTATTCCATACCTTTAAAAATCTGTTAATCAAATACTGTAATGAGCGGATATAATTTAGAAAATCATAACATTTCAACCACATTGATCTAAATTCTCAATTCTGAGTATATCATATTAGACATATAAACTTATCATATTCCACAAATTTGTAATTTTTAAAGATCATTCAGCAGGTTAAAAATTATTTTCCACTGTATCATACTGTTTACACAGGAAATTTCCATAATTCCAGGGTCATTTTGGTAAATTCACTACAAATTCAATTTCTGAGATTTTCAGTCGATTTAAAGTCTCAGATGATCCTAAACATGTCTAATTTCATATACTCAAAATTCAAAACCAGAATCGATTCACAATAATTTATAAAATTCTTAGATCAAGAGACTATCAATCAGAAATTTTACAATCCATCATGATTTATCAAACTATCTTATAAATCATCATCAATTCTCAAACTATCATACGAAATACACATCAAATCCTCAATTATACATATTTTCAGAAATCAAAACTTAAAGAAATTAACATAATTAACACCAATAAATTAAGAAATAATTGTGATATACCTCTTAAGATCCAAAAATTCTAATTTCTTCTTCTTCTTCTTCTTCTTCTTCTTCTTCTTCTTCTTCTTCTTCTTCTCTTTCTCTCTCCTCTATTTCTCTCTTCTCTCTCTTAAAAGGGGTAGCTCGACCTAAATGAGAGAATTAGGGTTTTAAAAGTGTATTTTTATACTAAGTGGCTAATTTTTGGTATTTATGAATTCACCCCCAAAACTTTCAAAGTATAACAATTTGGTCCCTAAAATAATTCCAAAGTCTTGCAAATAAACCCAATACTAATAGTATATCCTTAACCTATAAAAACACTACTAATAACAATATATAAATCAAGGATCACCCACATACAAATAAAATACCTATATTTATATATATAAATATATATATTCTTACCGGTTATGGATACTGGTTACTACATAGAGTCAGTCTATATATTGTCAGCAGAGTCAGCTTATGTAGACAAGACTCGAAAGAATAAGATGGTAGATTTATGGCATGCATAATTGGGACATGTAAGTTATCATAAGCTAAAAGTGATTATAAACAAGGCAATGCTTAAGGGTCTGCCTCAACTTGATGTGAGAGTGGATACAGTATGTACGGGATGTCAGTACCGCAAGGCACATCAACTACCATATGAGAAGTCAAAGTTTAGAGCTAATGAGCCATTAGAGTTAGTTCACTCTAATGTGTTTGGACCCATCAAGCAACCATCAATTAATGGCATGTGGTACATGGTGACATATATCAATGACATCTCGAGGTATGTATGAGTATTCTTTATGAAGAAAAAATCATATACTTTTTTTTAAGTTCAAAGAATTTAGAGAAATAATTGAAGTAGAAGTCAAAATAAAGATTCGTTGTCTCCGCACAGATAATAAGAGAGAATATACCTTTGATGAGTTCTCATAATATCTTTGAGAAAATAAGATACGACGTTAGTTCATATTTACCAATATGCCACAACAAAGTGGTATTGCATACAGGAAGAATCGACATCTTGTAGAGATTTGTAGAAGTATATTTCACTCGAAAAATATACCAGAAAGATTTTGGGCTGAAGGAATAAAGATTGCAGCCCATGTGATTAATAGGCTTCCTTAACCAAAATTAAGGTTCATATTACCCTTTGAGAAGTTGTGGGATATGAAACCTACAGTGAGTCATTTTCGAGTATTTGGTTGTATATGTTATGTGTTTATGCCAAGTCACTTGAGAAATAAATTCGACAAAAAACAATCAGGTGTATCTTTGTTGGATATGATAACTAGCGAAAATGATGAAATTATGACCTTATTAGTGGACGGTGCTATACATCAAGGAATATAGTGTTTGATAAAGCATTTTTATAGTGGTCGCCATAAAAGGAGGAGCTTCTAGATTTAAAAGAAATAGAAGAATGACTACAACAAAAGATAGATAAGCAAATTGCCAAAATTCGACCAAACCAAGAAGAACTTAATGATAGAAGTAGTGATGACAATATCATGTAAGAGACAACTCAATGTCCTTGGCAAACTAGCATTTATCAACAACAAAAAATAGAGGCCAAATATGAAGGAGAAGAACCTATAATCTCTTAATCTCATCCTTGAAAGTCAATAAGAATACGAAAGCATAATCCCAAATATGCTAATACAGCTGTGGCAAAAGAGAAAATGTTAAAAAACCTAAGACTTTTAAAGAATCATCACCGAGCTCTGTATAGATTAAAGCTATGAAAGAAGAAATCATAGTGCTAGAGCAAAATCAAACTTAGGATTTAATGCCAAAGCTAAAGATGTAAAACCTATATCTTGTAAATAGGTGTATAAGATCGAAAGACATCCTGATGGATCGATGGAGAGGCATAAAACTTAGTTGGTAGCTTGAGGATTTTCTCAACAATATGGGCTAGACTATAACGAAATGTTTGGTCCAATAGCCAACATCATTACAATATGAGTTCTACTTGTACTGGCAGTTAACAAAGGTTAGATATTATAATAAATGGACGTAAAGAATATTTTTCTACATGGAGAGTTGGATCGAGAGATCTACATGATTCAACCAATGAGATTTAAAAATAAATTTTATTCTAATTATGTGAGTAAGTTAAAAAAAAAAAGACATTGTATGGATTAAAGCAAACTTTAAGGGCATATCATAGTAAAATTGGAGAATTTCTAACACATGGTAGTTATTGTGTAGCACCAGTTAATTCTAGCCTATTTGCCAAAGATAATAGAAAGAAACTTACAATTGTTCTAGTATATATGGATGATTTTATCATCACTGGAGATGATGAAGAAGAGAATTGTTGAAAAAAAGAGAATTTGGTGGTTCGCTTCCGAATGAAAAAGCTTAGAAAACTTAAGCATTTTCTTAGGCTCAAAGTCACTTGAACAAAAGAATGGCTTTTCTAAAACAACAAAAATATGCTAAAGATTTGCTGCAGAAGTTTAGAATGTTAGAATGCAAGCCTATCTTAACACCGCTGAAAACTAATACCAAGTTGTGCGGTCATGAAGGAAAGGATTTAGAAGGTGAAGCTATATATCGATAACTGGTAGGAAGTCTAATTTATTTGACATTGACTCGATCAGATATTTCTTATGTAGTTGGAGTAATAAGTCGATACATGCAAAATCCTAAAAAACCTCACTTAGAAGTAGTTCAACGATTACTAAGATATATGAGAGGCATAATTGACCATGATCTCTTCTATAAGAAAGACCAAGATTGTAAAATAGTTGACTATTGTGATACTGACTATGCTGAAGACCATGACACACAACATTCAAACACTTGGTACTTTTTTAATATTAGTTCAGAGATAGTTTCTCAGTGCAGTAAAAGGCAGCCGACTGTATCATTGTCAACTACTGAAGCTAAGTACAAAGCAGCATCAATGACAGCTCAAGAAAGTACATGGTTGATGAGATTGATAGAAGATGTAAATCAGCCAAGAGATTATAAAGTGTCAATATATTATGATAAATGGTCAGTAATTTGTTTGGTAGAAAATTCAATTTTTCATGCAATAACAAAGCATATGGAGGTGTATTATCATTTTATCTGGGAGAAAGCTCTACAAAAAGAAATTAAGTTACTGTACATTAAGACGGAAGATCAAGTGGCTGATTTATTCACAAAAAGCTCGAATGATGATAAATTTGAAAAATTTTGAAGACAACTCAACATGGTTAGAAAAATAAAAGTTGGTGTTGAGGGAGAGTGTTAAAATTACAACATTAAACCCAAGATTAAATCCAAATATTTACAAGCCTAATTCTTGAAAATTCTAAGTTAGGTAAGATATTTTGGAGTTTATGATTAAGAAGATAAGTATTACAAGCTTATGAGTTAATAAATTTTTACAATATTTTATTTGTGTGCTTTTGGTTTATTAGAACTAAGTATATAAATATTCCCCCTTCCTCATTTAATTTTGCAAGCAAGCAAGTTAGGATAAGTATTTGATCAAGTATTGAGAGTTAAGAGTGTTAGAAAGTTGAGCAAGTAATAAGTTCAACAAAATAAATTTGAGTATTGAGTTGTGAGTGTTATATTGTAAGTAAGGAAGAATAATAGTTTTTAAAATTTATATTATAAGTTTTGTGTTTGTTGTATTAATAAAAGTTCTCTATTTGTGCTCCATTATACTCAACATAGCCCACAAACTTTAGATGATTCAGAGTTCTCAGATATAATAACATCCTATATAAATGATATTAAAGATATTATGATCTATTCTCTAAAAGATTTAAAATCTGTATAAGGTGATGACTTCAAAATTATAACATGGAATCCTTGATAGTTAGCTTATACCAAATAGGTCATTTGTAGTATTTAAAATACACCAAGAAGGTCATTTTTAATATTTAGAATATACCGAGCAGGGCATTGGCATTTCTATCAAAAACCAAGCACTTCCTCTTGATCGAGGGATAATTAGGACAAATGTCTTGTTGCCTTAAAGATACAGGTTGTTCTTTATTTTGAGATCCTTGAAATCCTGAGATTTTCTGATAAAATCTCTTACCATCTTGGGACATGTCTTAAATGAAAGAGACTACTTATTCTAATTTTATCTAGACTCAACCATCAATAAACATTTATAAATAGAAGGCACTTTTGATTTAGGAAAGAGACATCTTGGAAGACTCTCCCAAAAGAAAGGCATTGTTATGATTGTCATGAAGTTAGAAATTTAAGTAGTTAAGAAGGCAAGTTGTTATGTAATCACTCTTTGTATTTTTCTTGTACAAGTATTTTTTGGTAGTAAATTAATTGTGAGCTCAAAGCTTGATAAAATGGATTTAGCTCACTTTGAGCTAAGCCATTATAAATTTTGTATTTTGTTATTTTTTTTATTTATTTTTATTAATTTCAATCTTATTCTCAATAATAAAAAATTTTGACTTGTTTACTTTGAGATCACCAAAATTTTGAGATTAACACCAACCATCTTTGTTAGAATAGCTGAAAATTCACTTATCCATAAATCTTTTTATTATAGATGGTAATTTTTTTCGTATTAGCATATTAAGTATATATATATAGTTGGCCTAATTTAAATTTTTGACTTAAAATATTAACTTAACTTTGTATTATTGACAGCATTAAATGGTATCTTTTGACTTTAAATTATACCATTAAATTACACAAAATTAATAGAAAAAAAATTTAAATTATTATTTTAAGTCAAAAATCTAAATTAAGGAGACCTACCCTAAACATACATATATATATATATGTGTGTGTGTATGTATATATGAAAATTAAGCAGTTTAATTTTTATATTTTTTATAAAATTATCCACTAATTAAATTCTTTTTTTTTTAAATACTCGTATTTTAATGAACAAATTCACCGCTATCAACGCCAAACACAACCTCTATCCCAGCACACCAAACCACCACTTCAACAACACCATCAACCGCAAAAGAATGCATCCTCATCATCTTGTGATGGTGCATCATCCTGCCCCCACCCATGTTGTTGTTCATGGTCATGGGTGATGGCAGAATCATCACAAACTTTAGTTGCCAAACAAAGTTGACATTTGACGAGGCAAAAATAATCATGATTTGAAGAAAAGGTCGAACCTAAGATGCGGTGGGTGCAGCTCAATGAGAGATTATTTTCACCAAAGGAATAACGCAAGAAATTAGATCGCGTGCTGACTGTAGTCAGTAAACCCAGAAATAGATTGTCGCTCCCATTTTCTTGCTCCTCTTGCAACAATACACATTCAGTTCTTTTTAAAATTTCAAGTGGCTACAGCCATTGGTTCAGTGTTCTCTCTTTTTTCTTCTTTTTGCTTAACTTTTGTTTTCTTTAGTTTTGAATATAAATTATGGGATAAATCATTGATTTGAATAATTGATAGAGTAATCTTGGATAATATGTATGTTTTTATGGGTAATTATGAGATAGTTGATTGATTCAATAGAAGAAAAAAAAATAGTAGGGTAGTTGATGGGATAATAAAGAAGAAGAAGAAGAGGATACGAAAGAGAAAAGAAGAAAAGATGATTGGGCAATAACATTTTTATTTCCTTTAAATGTTTTTTTTTTCAAATTTATAAAAATATATATAATAACTATTCCAATTTTTTTTAAAAAGCAAATAATTATTATTGGCAATCAATTAAGTTAATTTTCATATTATAGGTAATTTGGTAAAAGAACTTAAAAAGTGCACACTTGATATTTTGGACGACAATAACTAACCAGAGTATTTAAAAAAAAATAGGAAAGTAAAGAGTATTTCAAAAAAACACAATTACTAAATTATTAATTTATTTATAATAAATATACATATATATGGTAGAGTACCATTACAACTTAAAATTGTAACTTAAATTTTTATCATTAATTTCATGCAATCTAATATTATAAAGTTGACAATAATAAATGCTCCTTTAGATTTTGAATTTATACTAGTAAATTGCATAAGATTAATGGTTTATAATTTAAGTTGTTATTTTAAATATAAAAAATTTAAATTAAAGAGAACCATATACGTACATATACATATATATATATATGTGGCTTATTAATTACAGAAATTTATTTGGAGTATCTTTGGAATTTGGTTGTGTTTACAAAATATTATTTTCTTTAAATTTACTAAATAGGTGGTTAAAGGATATTTCATGTGCAAATAACCTCACCAAATGATTATTACAAGTAGTTCTAGTTCACAACAAAAACATGATGACCTAACTGAAACGGAGACCATTCTTATCAACATTCAACCGTTAATTTCCAAATATTTATAACAGACGATATAAACGTTTACTATACGAAATGGGTACTTAACTCTTCTTAATTTCTTTATTGATTTTCTCTTTTCACTGCTTGTGTGTATTCTCTAAAATCATCCAACTATCAATTTTTAAATCTCTTGTTACGTCGATAAATAGAATGTAAACGAAAAAAAATTAAGAATGAACATCGGCTTTTGTTCCATTTGTAGCCACAGAGCAGGCCACGCACAGCAAGGCAACCCAACGAAAGTGCCATCAGATTTTCGTAAATTTGGAGAGCAACCGTCGGGAAATGCTGTAATGAGATGTGCTAAGTAGAAGCCGCGACCCTAGTGAAAGCAGAGCCTTGAGAAGGTGATTTCTTGTTTAATTTTGAACTTCATTTCTCTTGAGGCAGGTTTGATCAAGTTATACAGGCACGCGTACGATTTAAAAACAATAACAAATGAGCTACTTTTGTAAATTTTGTGAAATTCTAAAACACACTTTTGACAACAACAAAAAATTTAATAGAAATAATATTACATTTTTTACGTAATTAATTTAAAAATTTTATTTTAAGTAATCAAACTCAAAATGAAACCACATTTCATTTTCCAAACTTTTGAAAGTGGAAGACATGTTATCTTATATTCCAATAAAAACATTCACAAAATAGTATGTTCAATCTTACATATTTACTCCAATAAAATGCAATGGTCTTGTAATTTGTTGAAATATATATACCTAATAATTTTCATTTTCAGAAACATTTTGCCTAATATTTTGAAGTCCCATATCACATATATCAGGATAGACATGAACACAAATCCTCTTACCACTTAAATGGGAATATGCGAAATATAAGATTATTGAGAGTAAATGCCACGTGACAATGCATTTAGCATGTTTAAGTTATAGGTGAATGGCATGATACATGTTTACGTACCTATCATATATATACATACATATATATATATATAGCAAATGCCACGTGACAATGCATTTTATTAATCAACTATACTTTTTCTCAGAGTCACTGTTAGTTTCTTAATAGAGAATTATAATAGCCCGTCTGTTACAATTTCTCCTAAGAGATACATAGCATGTAACAAGAAGAGGAAGACGATACTTTTGTTGGGTATTATATCAATTACTTCCCCTATGATTTTACAGAATTTCAGTTAGATGAACATAATTCGGAAACAGGAATTCATCTCGCCCTTAGCATCTCTATCCGTCAATGGCATCTAACAGTTTCAAGGGCGTCCAGTCATTGTAGCCTCTGTCGCATGTAGGCAGTCGTCAACCTACGGACCCAAACGAGCTCACGTGGCAAGACAAGACAGAGCTTACAAAGAGGTCATATATAGCCAAGAGAAGGGCAACCAAATTACTCGAATATAACTCACCAACCTTTATTCATCCAAAAATCGCAACTTAATCGCACCAATTCAAATGACACTCCCATAAAAAGAATTTGTAAATTGAAACTAAACAATCAAAAGTTCTAGCAGGTTAAGATTTTATTTATTTGTTATAATGGCATGTTAGAAGTTTATAAATTGATATGATGGGCTTGGTGGCGAGCGGCTGGTAGCAAGTGTTAAGTGGAGAACATGAAAGCTGTCTTCCCACCTTCTTCTTGAACACAATTCAATTTCATTACCAAAAGGAGCAATGCATGACCACAAGCAAAATCCTTTCTCAATCAAATAGGTCTACGATTTCAAATCGACCGGTGATTTTCGCTAAGGAAAGAAGAGATCATTTGAATAGAGAGAAGAGGGATTTTTGGGGTTTCATTTCATTTTTTCGCTCTTCCTTTTCCATCATAAGAGGTAAGTGTCTATTTTTTATTTCTGACTATCTAACTCAAATTTTGTAAAACTACAGGGGAGATAACTGATAATACTACTAATTTTGTTTTATGAGTCCAGTATTTATAAATTTCGATAATTATCAAAAATGGTTGACTCTCGTTTACTACGCCAAAATATAGGCCGCCCTTGCTCATATAGGCTAAGCAAAAGAAGACACTGGGGTAGGGACTTATTACTGGTTCAACTATTCTTAATTATTTCATTAATATTATTCTGCATCTCTTTAAATAGCTAGAACTCTCAGCGTTTTCATTGTAGCGACAGCGAAGATGGAGGTCGCTTCCTCTGATCAGAAGAAAACCAATCAAAAGACGATGACGAGGAAAAAGGGTGGCCTCAGGACCATGCCTTTCATCATAGGTGAGACTTGAGAGCTCTCTGATGTTAATATATAACAGGCTAAGAGTAGTACTAGTTGCATTTTCCCAATGATATTTATGATATGTATTCTGTAAATTTGAATTTTGCAGCAAATGAGACGTTTGAGAAGGTTGCTGGCTTCGGGCTTCAAGTCAACATGATATTTTACTTGGTTAATGAATATCACATGACCAATGCAACAGGAGCTAATGTGTTGTTCCTGTGGTCAGCCATATCAAATTTCATGCCCATCATAGGGGCTTTTCTTTCCGATTCTTATCTGGGTCGGTTTCCTGTCATTGCACTGGGAACAGTCATCAGCCTTCTTGTAAGCACTTGAATTTTATCTTAACCGCTTCTCCATTTAATCATTAATCAGCTGGGATAAGTTATATGTTAGTGCCATAGTAGCTCACAAGAAATTTGTCCTTGGGAGAAGCTTCAGGTAATACATTTTTAGATGTACCTGATCAATGTTATTGCTCAGATTGTCAATTCTTCTTTGCAGACACTTCTAGCAAAAAAAATTCATTATTAGTTTTCCATGTAAAATTTGCTTATTTTCTTCTCACAGGGCATGATTGTGCTATGGTTAACAGCCATTATTTCAGCTGCCAGACCCCCACGCTGTAACCTATATATAGAACCTTGTGAATCTGCAAAACTACCGCAGCTGGCGCTTCTGTTTTCCTCATTTGTTCTCATGTCCATAGGAGCTGGCGGCATTAGGCCCTGCTCCTTAGCCTTTGGTGCAGACCAATTTGACAATCCTAATAACCCAAAAAACGAAAGGATATTACAGAGCTTCTTCGGTTGGTATTATGCTTCAGTTGGAATTTCACTCATAGTTTCGGTGACAGTCATCGTTTACATTCAAGATAAAGCTGGTTGGGCTGTAGGTTTTGGAGTTCCTGCAGGGCTCATGTTCTTATCTACTTTCATGTACTTTCTGGGTTCCTCGCTGTACATCAAACCGAAGGCAAACAAGAGCTTGTTTACTGGATTTGCCCAAGTTATATCAGCATCCTGGAAGAACAGACACCTAGGTTTGCCACCAATGGATTCTGCTAGATGGTACTACCACAAAGGTTCAAAACTTATTGCACCGACGAAAAAACTAAGGTATTAATCATATCGAATAATTATAGCATATGTGTTAGGGTGGAACGAGAATTTAAACAATGAGGGCTAAAATATTAAAGTTAAAAATAATATGAAGCTAAAATTTAATTATATAGAAGTTCCAATATCAGATGTAAAATCTTAGAAGAGAGGGAGTAAATAATAAAAATACCTTTTTATAAAGTATAAAATTATTTTAAAAAATTGAGTTTAAAAATTTTATAGAATTTCAAGGATCATGACCCTCTTGAGTCCTAATTTAGATTCGCCTTGCCTTATACTTGTCAGCTTATGATCGATATAAATTAAGTCTGTATTTGATAAGTCATTATCTATCGTGCATAGAAATAAACGACCCTAAAAGTATATAATAAGTAGGTGCTAACTTTATTTTAGTACATAGTTTTAGCTATTTGTTTTATAATTTATTTGGCTCTACTATACTCAGCTTTCTGAACAAAGCTTGCATCATCAAGAACCGTGACAAAGACTTGGACTCGGATGGAATGGCTATAGAACCATGGAGACTTTGCACAGTGAAACAAGTAGAAGAGCTGAAAGCACTGATAAAAGTAATACCCATTTGGTCCAGTGGCATCATGATCGCTGTGACTATCAGCCAACATACATTCCCTGGGCTCCAAGCTCGGACCATGGACAGGCACATGTTCGCAGAAAATTTCAAAATTCCACCAGGCTCTTTCAGTGTGTTTGCGATACTCGCTCTGACAATATGGGTAGCCATCTATGATCGAGTTATAGTCCCTCTGCTATCAAAATTCACTAACAGGCCGAGAGGCCTCAGCCTTAAACAACGGATGGGCATTGGTCTTGCGCTTTCATGTATATCCACAGCAGTTTCAGCTCTAGTGGAGAGGAAACGAAGAAATGTCGCAATTGTAGAAGGATTGGCAAATAATCCTCTTGGGGTTGTTTCAATGTCTGCATTTTGGTTAGTGCCACAATATTGCCTCACTGGATTAGCTGAGGCTTTTAACGCAATTGGGCAAATAGAATTCTATTATTCTCAGTTTCCCAAGAGCATGGCTAGCATTGCTGTGGCACTTTTTGCGCTTGGGATGGCTGTGGGGAATTTGGTTGGGAGTTCAATTGTGTCGATCATTAATGATGTGACAAAAAGAGGAGGAAAAGTGAGTTGGGTTTCGAATAACCTTAACAGAGGTCACTACGATTACTATTACTGGATCCTTAGCATTTTGAGTGTGATCAATTTCTTGTACTATTTAGCAATTAGTTGGGCTTATGGGAGCTGTGAAGATAATAAGATTTGGGATGAAGGAGAAGCCATGAAAGAGGAGGGAATGCTAGAGCCTTCTGGATCTCCATTGATACATCGTATTTGATTCGCATTTCCAACTCATTATGGGCTTCGTAAACACCTAAATGCAGAAGTGTCATTACGTGGGACTGTCTTTTTGTCTTTTGTCTTTGTCATACAGTCCCAACAATAAGATTTTGTCGTTATGTTATATTAAATGTGACATAAGATGTTCTCTTTGGTGGCTTTATGATTTTGTACTTTATAAATAATCCTACTTTTATGTATATAACTTTTAGTAGTAAGTAATAGCTATAAATAATGTATAAACTGTTGAGGGCAGTTCTACATTATGAATTGTTGTTTATAAATTTGTAATAGTGTGTTAATTGAGTGCAACAAAGTTGATTTGTTGATTTTTATCATCTCTTATTTTATCTCTTTACTTTGCTTATTATTGTAACATTTAAAGACGAAAATCTTGTACTTTAATACTTAATTTCTCATTTCATATGAATCATACACTAGAAAATCCAACTCCAAAGCAAGGTATATACAATATATATGATATATCTGTTGAAAACATTTTTCTCAATAAACTCAAATTTTAACATTTATATTTACAAAATATGAGCATTTAAGAGATTAGAATACATACTTGAACTTAAAACTATTAGAATTTTCTTTGATTTAATTGAATTTTAGCAGCTCTAATTAAAAAAGAAGAAAAGAAAAGATACGGGAAAAGAAGAGATAAAATAAAAAAAAAACAAAGAGGATAAATCATATTCTCTACTCATTTGCAACAAATTTTGAACTCAATAGACTAATCTTATAATATATAAAATGAGAATAGAGACTTCCTTTTAATAAAAAATACACAATACCCATTTCATTATGGGTCACAAAAAAAATTATAAATAGTAACACTTGTTCAAATGATATATTAATAAATATAAATGTATTAAAATAATTTATTAACAATATTGTAATCACTAACTAAAATAAATTTGATAAAAATATTTTAAATAATTTAATATCAATCACGTAATAATCTAATTTTATTTAACAATAACAAAAATATTATGTCAATCCATAAAAAAAAAAGTAAAAAGATTAAATAAAATATTCTAACAATATCCTTATGGGCATTGGGCTGATATATTAATAAAAAAATTTCCCTAACATATAATATAAATAAACTAAATCTTTCAACTATGTTAATGTGAAAGGGATTTCAATTATGAAATTCTCAAACTGTACTCAATAGATCTTTAGAGTTGAATGAATACTTAAAATATGAATTGTCAGTGAAGCAATTTGTGAATTACCAAAGCAACTTGTGAAATCATATAACTGAAAATGACATTACTGATTTCAATTTCATGTTACAATGTGCATGTGTATTCAATTTCAACTTTGATTGATTCCTTTTTCACTCTTAAAGTCCAGACTCCAGAATAATATATTCTACAGCATGACCAATTGGCCCAAGTCAAACCCAGGTTAAGGGGCATTTCCGTAACTTCGTCTCCATTTGACCCACAATCCATTGAATTTAAAACCCCCCAGCGAGGCTCACCACCCCCAACTTGGACCGCACCGGACCCCACACTGCTTTCAAATCCAGTTCACAAAGCCCAAAACTCACGCTCTAAATCCTATAAATAACCTCCGCCTCTCTACGCTTCACTCACCACTCAACTCACCGTTCGATCACATTTCCACAGGCCCACAACTTTTGTCGTCTTCGCAACCACCACCGTCGATCAGAAATGGCTCCGATTGCAGTTGGCGACTCCTTGCCCGACGGTACTCTCTCTTACTTCGACGAACAAGATCAGCTCCAGAGTGCGTCCGTACACTCCCTCGCCGCCGGTAAAAAGGTCATCCTCTTTGGCGTTCCCGGTGCTTTCACTCCTACCTGCAGGTAAAATTTCACTTTCTTTTTTGGTTGTCGGTCGCCGGCTATTCCAACGCCCCGATTGTCGAATGATCGCTCTTGTTAGTTGTTTTCATTTTATTGGTAATTTCTATTCGGTTTTTTTTTTTAATTTGTTTTAATTGCCGAATTGCTGTCCTGCAGCTTGAAGCATGTGCCTGGGTTTATTGAGAAAGCGGAGGAGTTGAAGTCAAAGGGCGTTGACGAAATTCTCTGCATTAGTGGTAAATTTTCTAGTTGACATATCTGTTTAGACCTTTTAGAGGGGGCGTTTTGTGTTGAAAAATTATTAAAATAGGATGAGGTCAAATCATTAAGTGGACGTTTCTTTTGGTGTTTAATTTTCATAGGTTTCTGTTGAGTTTCTATATTCATCTATATCCTGATAACATTAACTAAGTTTTGTGAGATTAAATTATTATGAGTAATGCAACACTTTCCAAATGATACTTTCTTAAAATGATGTATCAAGTAATTATTATGCGGTAAAATAATACAAATTTCAAAATCATTCGTTACACTATTTTACCACCAAATAATTGTTTAATACATGATTTGAGATAGAAAATTTTGGGATACTATTTAGAAAGTGTAACATTTTTCGATTATTAATGATCTCAAGGCATTTCTGAGTTCAGCCTCTGGTGGATTTTTGCAATCAGACGCTGCCTTTTTCTTCTAACAAAATTAAGAATTGGCAAGTTTGTCTATTTCATCTTAATACTACAAAATGGTGGTGACTGGAGTACTTGTTTGGTTATTTTGGTTATGCCCAAGAATTAAGAATTGAGGGAATGCCTACTTACTTCCTTTATAGGACTTTATTTCCGTGTCTACAAATGCAATAGAGGAGGTTTTTTTTTTATAATCAAATTAGAATTGCTTGTGTGTGTTTCATAAACTTTTGGTCTTATTCACTAAGAGTTTCCTTAACATAGCTATAGTAATATTTTATTAATTGACTGAGAAGGTTTTTTTTTTTTATGAGTTCTTTGAATCAATATATTAATTTCTTATTTAAGTCAGCCCTGTAATAACACAAAAATGTAACACATCAATATGTGCCGTAGTTTATGGTTTTTCATTCATCAAATGCATTTTATCATGGAGAGCCTCTGAATCCCATGACTGTTCACACGCCGGTGAAACTAACATTGGGTTTTTTGGTGCATGAATTTCTTACATTCTGACCTCAGCTCTAACTTTAAAATCATGTTTGCAGTTAATGACCCATTTGTGATGAAGGCATGGGCCAAAACTTTTCCAGAAAACAAGCACGTTAAGTTCCTTGCTGATGGCTCAGCAAATTACACCCATGCTTTGGGCCTTGAGCTTGACCTTAGCGAGAAAGGACTTGGCACTCGTTCTAGGAGATTTGCTCTCTTGGTTGATGACCTCAAGGTGAAGGCTGCAAATGTGGAATCTGGTGGAGAATTTACTGTCTCCAGTGCTGATGACATCCTCCAGGCTCTTTAAATCTGTGATACCCTCGCAGCTTGCTAGTACTGATTGAGTTACATTTAGCCCCCTTTCGTATCTTGCTAGTACTGATTGACCTTCAAATATTGTTATGTATGTTGAAAGTCTTGAGGTTAAAATGTTATGTTATGATATGTCATGTCATCTGTTATTGAAATAAAAGGATGTGTTTTCTTGTGTTTATACTGCTTTTGCAGAAAGGTGAAATATTATTCTCTGGGTTAGATTAAGTTAGCCTAAAATTTGTGACAGTTGCTAATTAAGTTAGCCTATTTCCTGATATTTTTATTAGAAACGACAATATTGTTTTCGGCTCCTGCACCTTGAATTAGTTGTAAACCCGTGCCATCTACCATCTTGTTCCTTGCAGTATCCCAAAACGTATATTGCAAGCGCACATCACATTGAGAGGAATAATAAAATGAAGACCCTTTTAGCACTTGACTGTGAATTGTTAAGTTCCCCCAAAAATTTCAGCATTAATATTTACAACGCTGGGATTGGAAACAATGCAATTTGTTTTTTATCAATAACTATAATATTAAAATGGTTATAATTTTATTAATCTCTTATTAATGTATAATTCTAAGTGCTATTTATATAAACGGGTCACTTGCACACCACCCGTTTATTACACGGGTTAACAATTTCTCATTGTAATTCGTATTTATTTTCTGTTGTGTTTGTGTTTATTGACGGCTTTATTGGATAATAGCACCTATTTCCTCGTAAATAGCAAATAAAAATATGGAAAGTTTGACACTTCAAATCCCATTATAAAATTTATTTCTGCTTTTGTTTCACCCTTAAACCATCGTGGCAAAATTTTAAATTTCCAATAGCTGATAAATGTCGCCTTCAATTACAACTTAAAACTTTAGCTTTTTGGACAGTGAAGGATAAAAAGCCATCTATTCATATTTGTCATGGCACCATTTGTCAGGTTGACCATGAAGTTTCAATAGTTGATACCCAAATTGATCCAATTGTCTGCCAGTCCATGCAACGTTTATTATTATATTTGTAGTTAATATTAACTATGACTTTATCGGCTTATGGTGGCATTTGTTCTATTATATGTTTCTTTAATCATAATCATAATTACCATTTTGGTTATTAATTAAAGAGCTTGATCATGCTCCGTTCATGGACACTCCGACAAAAATGTCTAATTGATGTAAGCAGAATTGCAACTCCTTTTGAACCAAATTAGTTAGTTATTGGTATATGAGTTTTGAAAATTCGGATACCATCAATTTCGTTGATGAATCTTAGCTAATTGACGAACTAGATGAAAATAGAAATGGATCTACCGAACAAAGAGAGAGAGAGAGAGAGAGAGAGACTGAGTTATTTGGTTGGTTTGTTTTGCCTTTTAAATTATAAACAATTGACTAAGTCCTGAAATTGGGACCAGCTTGGTGTTTGAGCATTTTGCAAGTTTGCTAATTGTCAGCAAGACAACCAGATTTTGTCAATTAACGAAATTTGGCCACAATTACTATATATGAACTACTCAACTTCATTGAATCGTCAACCTCCCACAAGGAGTGCCGACCGCTCCATTCGTATTCTCAAAACTCTTCTCCATTTAAGGAAAAAAAAAATTTTAAAATAAGAACAGATCTATCAAAGTACATTAAATTATTTGGTTAGTACGTTTTTTATTAAATTAAATAAAAAGACTTAAATTTAGAATTAAAAACATCTTTATTCTAAGAATTTAGCATAACACTCACTTTTATTCCACAAAATTTTAAAAAATTAAATTATTTCAATTATTGCTATTTGTTTTGACAATTTTACTAATTCTGTTGTATAGTTATTTTATTGTCCTTGTTTGTTACAGTAGTTAAACACGATAATTTAATAGGCAAGGCACGTCTTACTTTTATCCCACAAATTTTTTAAAAAAAATTAAATTAAATTATTTCAATTTGTTAGGATATTATCATTTGTTTTGACAATTTTACTAATTTTATTTTACACTTACTTGATTATCCTTGTTTGTAAAGTTAATTGGACATTATGATTTAATAGACAAGGCACGTCAACAAATTTAAATAATTTAAATTTTATCTTAAAAATAAAAAAATATTAAATTTTAATCAACTCTCACCATCACTCCCACCCAATCCCGACGTCCACCCCACCTCCCTTCCGACCATGGCCAATCGGCCCCCACGCCGTCCCCTCCTCCCATCATCCATATTTCATCATTTTTTTTTTGGTTTTATTATTTTATTCTTAAAACTTTTCAACAAATCAACAAATATTATGAGCCCACATTTCATCTAAGTCAATGGCTTTTGCAACAATCTGCCATGGTTGATTTTAACTTCCTTTTGTCTCGTTGCCCTCCAAGCTTTTTTTTAGTCTACTATGGATCCTTGCTCGTCTTTTTATTGTAACATAATTGCTTCTTGCAGAGTAGAAAAAAGAGAGAGAATCATCACTCAGTTCGGGCCCCCAAGTCCCAGCGCTGGTACGCAGTTCATCCTCTGAAGAAGACTATTCTTTTGAACATACTAAGACTATTAGAAGAAAAGAGAATTTGGCAAAAGAATATGGAAAGAGGGAAAGAGGAAAAGGGAGATGGCGAATCTCGTGATAGTGGCGAACATGGAGGAGGTGGCAGGGTTTTCGGAATTTTGCTTCGAGTTATTATTTTGAAATTTAACACACAAAACTTGACTTGTAAAAAACATTAAATTAATCGCCATAAAAAAAAAAGAGTTAAAGTTTTGAGGTAGATGAAAAGTAGTGGTAGAGGAAGAGTGAAAAAAAAAATTAGAAAAAAAAAGATAAAAGAAAGAGAAAATAATTTTTATCAGCTCAATTTAAATTTTTATGATGAGTTACAATGTTATTTTTTTACTATTAAAATAAATTATAACAGACTAATGAATTAAGATAATTTTATCTTTTTATGAAATTTATGAGACAAAGATGAGTATTACATCAAATTATTAAAATAAATATTTACTTAACCCTCAGATTTAATATCTTTAATATTAAAAATGCTGACACTAATCAAAAAAATAAATTAAATTATTTGTTTACATATTTTTGTTTTTCACCTTCAATATTAATTAAAAGAATCAAATTAACACTTTTTTAACATTTGTGTTGGGTATCCTTGATTTTGTTTTCTTTCATCTTCAATATGAACTGGAAGAATCAAAATAGCACCATCTCTTTTTATTATTATTATTATTATTATTATTATTATTAGTAAATATATATATATATATATATATTTTTTGAAAAAGTAGTAGTAGTAAATATAACGATGTATTTGTTTGCAAACAAGGCACAATATCTCACTTCATATTTGAAAATAAAACAACTGAGAAAATAGAGATTTGTGCCATAATATATGAATGCAAAGGTTTGGTCGGCAATGCAAGAGAAATGGGACAAAGGATTCAAAGACCCATTTTTATAGGGCTTTGCACGTGTTTGAATAGAAACAATGATATTGATGGAGGGATATTAACATTGTCACCCCCTGAAGTTTATATAAATTATATTTTAATGGCGATTTTGATTTTAATTATACTATCACCTTTATATTTAATTTAAAAGACGAAAATACTCTCAATTTTTTTAAGGATATTTTAATTATTTACGTGATAAAAAATTATACTTACAGGATATTTTCTCTTTCAATTTTAATTAATACAATTAATAATTAAAATTAAAACCGTCATTAAAGTGTAATTTATATAAACTTTAAGGGGTGAAAGTGTTAATACCCCTACTGATGGTAGCAGGACATATTTAAAATAAGTATGCAACGGTCACATTTTATTTTGTTCAAAATATAACTGCATTTGAAGAAAAGAAATTAAAAAATAAAGCTTTCAAAGCACTTCTTGTTTTTACTTGACTAACAAGATTTGAAAAACAACTGCTATATCTTTGGTTTCTAGCCGTTGTTTTGGTACCCGAGTTGATGTTACCGAGAAATTTTTCACATTGAGCCACGGCAAATAAGACTTGCCTCTTCTTTCTTCAATGCGGGTAATCATTTGAACTATTTTTCACTTCTGTTCAAAATCAGGAAGCACATCTCGTAAACACACTCTGAAACTTGTTTATGTTTAATCCACATTGATGATCTTTTTTCGTTTACTTTGGGACTAGGTGGTCAACAAAATATAACATGGACCATAAACCAGTAATTAATAAAGGAATAAAATTAATGAGCAAAAACAGAGTGGTAGTTGAAAGTTTCATCGGGTATGTTGATAATATCAACCATAGCAATAAATAATGTCAATTACAAAGCTGGAAACCAACAAACAATGGAGGGGGCCATATGAGGCGTTTGATAGAGGGTCCCAATTCCTGCATTTCAAAAATTTATTTTTTCTGTTAATATTTGAAATGTATCGAGAGGGATGAAAAAGTGCCAGTGAGTGAGACCCTTTTGACTGTAGACAACTAATCTTCTCTCTCTCTCTCTCTCTGTGTTAACTGCTAATATTTTAATGTTTTGGTTTTCTTGAAACTACAAGAGGGTCATTTTTATATCTTCTCAAGGGCTCAGGCTTTGGACATATTTAGACACTGTTGTCTTTCTTTCTTCTTCTTCTTTGAGTTTTTAACTTTTTTGGTTAGAAATTTCTTGTTTGCTTGCTTTAACTGAACTTTTTTAAGTGTTAAAAATACTAGAGTGCTGTAGCTAAAGAGTTATTGAGTTTAAGAGGATGAGTGCATCAAAGTTCATTAAATGTGTCACAGTTGGAGATGGAGCTGTTGGAAAGACATGTATGCTCATTTGTTACACGAGCAACAAGTTCCCCACTGTAAGTGCTTTAGACCCATTTGTTAAAATCTCTTCTTTTTTCTATATCGCTTTTTTCTTCTGGGCTTTTCTCCGCTCACATTGAAGTTATCTGAAAACATACTGCGGATACTCACTTTCCTTTTGGTTTAGTTTGTGAGCCTGTGTATGTGTGTGTGAGTGTGTTTAATAGAAGCACTAAAATTGTGATCTCTCTGTCAGTCTTGTCTCATATTGTTGTGCCTTCTATTTACCAGGATTATATACCCACAGTGTTTGATAATTTCAGTGCGAATGTAGCTGTTGACGGGAGCATTGTGAATCTGGGCCTATGGGATACTGCAGGTATCTGGGTTCCACTTGTAATAAGATATTGTTAGTTTTAGGTTTTAATATTAGGGATTGGTTAGTACTTTTTGTCTAATTGTTATTATTCTTCCCTTGATTTAAAGGCCAGGAAGATTATAGCAGGTTGAGGCCACTGAGTTACAGGGGTGCGGATATATTTGTGCTAGCTTTCTCACTAATCAGTAGGGCAAGTTATGAAAATGTTCTTAAGAAGGTAATGATTTCAATATTTAGGCTTTTCTCCTTTAGTTTCCTGCTCTACTTTTATGTCTCTCTTTTGTTATTGCCGTTCTAAAATCATGTTTCACAAAAGTGGTTCATTTTTTTAATTAAAGCCGGCATGTTTCTTTATTGCTTTACACTTCAGTGGAATGAATTTATGTTTTCTTTGGTCTTCAAGTTAGGTAATTGGGGTCATTTTCATGAAGTAGAAAAGGTTTTGTCAGAAGTAATCCTTACGAAATTTTATCTATCAATTACTGAAATTCTCTTTTTAATTTTTATCTCAGTGGATGCCTGAACTTCGTCGATTTGCACCCAATGTTCCGATTGTTCTAGTTGGAACGAAGTTAGGTAGGAAGCAACTTGACAAATGCGCAATATGATAATGCACATAGCATTCCCATGTAGAGATATTATGGTTAATATCAAGTATATTAATCCTTTTATCTATATCAGATCTTCGAGAAGATAGAGGGTATTTAGCTGATCATATGGGATCCAACGTCATAACAACTGCTCAGGTGGGCACTGCTTCTCCTTGCTGTACTTACTCTACTTTAAATAGCATTTGGTTTATGTTTTGAGAGAGTAACTTAATCAGCTTATAATAAACAGGGAGAGGAGCTAAGGAAACAAATTGGTGCTGCCGCATATATTGAGTGCAGCTCTAAGACTCAGCAGGTAAATTATTCGGTCAATTGGAAGTTTAATAGTTGAGAATGTTTATTTTTTAAAATTTTGTTTGATAAACACTACTGTTCTGACTTTTTCTTTGATTTTTAGAATGTTAAAGCTGTTTTTGACACTGCAATCAAGGTCGTTCTTCAACCTCCAAGGTGGAAGGAGATGGCAAGAAAGAAAAGGCACAGGA
Organism: Ailanthus altissimus; assembly: GCA_946807835.1. Taxonomy (NCBI): domain Eukaryota; kingdom Viridiplantae; phylum Streptophyta; class Magnoliopsida; order Sapindales; family Simaroubaceae; genus Ailanthus; species Ailanthus altissimus. The sequence continues at coordinate 26,870,526 of OX327689.1, forward strand.
GATCTGGCTGCTCAATTGCGTAAGTACTAAACCTTTTCCCCTTCATTGCAATCGTGATGTCTAACAGCTACCTTAACAATGTACATATACATAGCTTTGTTTCTTTCAATCCAAATGTAGAAGGTTATGTGTGTACATTTGTTGCCTTGATGAATTTCCATATGCTAGTGACTCTGCTACCAATATCATCATCATAGATGTAACCTGACTTTGTATTTATTTTCGTTATCTTTGCTGACAGCAGGAGCATTATATGTGGAGGTTGTGCTGCTTAAAGATGGTGGCAACTGGATGACTCCAATGAAGCAACTTTTGACAAGGGGTTGGTATTTTGTGGATGGATTCGGGTGTGTAGTTACTACTTCTGTAGATGCAGTGAGTGATATGGTTACTTATATCCTACAAACTGACTAGGATAAGAATGGAGGGAGTTGTTCATTCTCTCGTGAACTGTTTATCAAGTAAATTATATGTTGTAATTTGGGGTTTGTTCTATTGATGTATTGTTTTGATGCTAATGTTAAAATATCGTGTGTTGGGAGATTCTTAATCTACTCTTTCTTTGTCCATATTACTGGTGGCATAATCATAGTTATTGTCCCGTTCCTTGCCCTGCCTTGCAGGCTATTAACTCCTCCATTTAAGAAAATCTTTCAAGAAATTGCTACAGAGCTGTATAAGTTATCATTAGTTTCTTCATGAAAACTGAACCAAATATCTCGTAAATTGAACAACTTGATAAATATTCAATATTTTCTCAGGCAGAATACAACCCATGTTGATTTACCCAAAAGAAAGAAGAAAAAAAACTCGTAGAATAGGCCTATGGCTCAATAGTGGGTGGTGTTTTACACAAATCTAAAGGAGAAAGGGCAATTTCTAGTCTAAAAGCAAGATATGGATCCATCAGAAGGACTGTACAAGAATTGGATCCTTTTATTTTGTGATGCTTTTGAAGAGAAAAAGGCAGGGGATGGGCTGATCCTAGATCTACCGAGAATATTAGCTTTCAGAAAACTAGCAGTGTTTAAATCGTGTGGGCTCTTTACTTCAGAAGTGGCCTGGCCCATCCGATGGATATAATTATGAAAGGCCTACGCTTCACATTGACCGTTAAGCGTCGGATAATATTTTAGTAATTAAATAATGTTATATATTTTAAATTATATTTTAAATAATAATATATTAAATAATTATTAAGTAATAAAATAATATAAATTATAAAATTATTTATTATATTTAATAATTATTTGACACATTATTATTTGTGATACAAATTGAAATACAAACTTGAAATGTGTAGGATTACTCTTTAAGAATTTAATATTGAATTGAAAACAAATTATTTTTTATAGCAATTTTAATTAAATATTTTAAAATACTTAGTAATTTACATGAATATCCCCTATAACTATAATTACATAGATATCTCAAAAGAGTAATGCTAGACATTCTAAATTTGTATTTTAAATTGTATTTTAAAAAGTGATGTGTCAAGTAATTATATAAATTTTAAAATTATTTATTGTACTTAATAATTATTTGACACATCACTTTTTGGGATGTCTAACATTACTATCTCAAAATAGGGTGAGTAATAATAATTAGAATGCCCTTTTACAATATCTCAAATAAAAAAAAACTTTGAAATGATTACAATAACCTTTTGTTTTATTCTTAATTTATCTTTTTTATTTTATTACATTTTTATCCTACTCCTCTATATCCTTACTTTATCTTTTTTAAAATTAAAAGGTAATCTCATTTTTTTTTTTTGCACCAATAAAGAGTTTTTTTATGTAAAATCTTAATCAAAACTATAATAGTGTTTAAGAAAGTCTCACAAGATTGAAAAGATACTAGACATTTGTAATAAAGTTTAAGAGATTCGATAAGAGATAAAAGAGTTTTTTCATATAAAATTCTATTCAAAGTTATAATAATATTAAAAAGAGATTATGCATTTGTGATAAAGTTAAAAAAAAAAAAACTCAACAAGAGATAAGAACCTGTTTTTTATGGTATCTTAACATGTTAAAGGAGAAATCCACTTTTTTGTTTTAAAATCAAAGCCACATTTAAAAATTATAAATATTCTTATGGTTATATATTTTTTTATTTTCATATAAATTGATGATGTTTTAACTTTATTATATGATTAATGTAGTTTATAAGTGTATAATTATTCATGTATCGTAATTGTTCTTAATATTATATCGTCTTGTACAAGTCTTTTATTATAATCTACACCAATCTAATACATATCACTTTATACCGGGCTTTGCACACATAATTTTGTATAGTCTTATAAGAAGGGTCTTGTACTATCACCTAAAAAATTGTAATGCATAATTTTTTTACAAGACTTAATATTATATGGTATTATAAGGGTTTATATCAGTCTATTGTTACCTAATCATTTTAATGCATTATAATTTTTACAAGACTCTCTCTCTCTCTCTCTTTACATATATATATATATATAATTTAGTGGACTATGTAACTCACCACATGGTGAGCTTATAGACACATGGTAATATTTTTTAACACATTATAAATTGTACAAAAATGATAAAAAGTTATTGATTAATTAGACAGTGACATGTGACAGTGTTACTTATCATATGATGAATTATGTAACCCACTAAATTAATTATATACATGTATATATGTGTGTGTGGAGGGTAGGGGGAGAATTATATAAAAAATTTATTTGTATTGCAAAAATTAAGATTCCTCAAGTAATAAGTTATGACCAACTTATTCAAGAAGTGACTGTTGTCACTGACCTTAATCTTTCACAATACAATATTATTTTGACATTTAGGGTAATTATAATGAATTCTATCCCACCTACAAAAATTTGACAAACGACCGTGTAGACTTTTTGAAAGATTAACTACAATATACTTGCAAGGTGTACCAAATAGCTACCCCTTCCCACAACCACACTCCTCTTTGTATAGGTTAACTATAATTATTTTCCTCCATTGTTTTTTTCAATTACAAAACCGTTACACGTCAATTGATTCATTTTATTTATATATGATAGTAATCTTATATAGTCTTGTAAGAATTTTGTACTGTCACCTAAGGAATTGTAATACACAATATTCTTCATAGCACATTAAAATAAGAAAGATTCAATTTTTATAAACACTAATATGATGAGATTAAACTAAATATATCTGCCATATTACAAAATAAATAATATTAAAAAAGTCTTAATATATATAACATTACAACAATGTGCAAATTAAAAAAATCTTGATACATAAAATAATAAAGTCACACAACATGGATAAGATCAATCTCATAAGAAGATAAAAGTTCTTGGTCATATTCTTAAAAATCAATTAACAATTGTTCAACCTATAAAGACCCAAAATAGAGGTCAATTATTATATATAAGTCTTCAAACTAAATTTACAAAAATCTCACCTATAATCACCTATAATTGTCGCGGTCAACAATGAAGAAATCACATGAATTATCTCTACAATGTATTATGCATGATGTAAGGTTGTTCTAAATTCAATGATATTGCCAAAAACTTGATTGGTTGTCAATGAGATGTTACCATCCATGTCTATACATTTTGCTGGCCTTCTAACATTTTTTGAATATAGATTCTCCTGTTTATGCGAATCCTCACCTTCTCATCGCATTCCTCGTTGTTCAACTCAATATCTTCATCTCCATCCGAAACCAAAACACTATCATCATCTTCATTTGTTGAGGCATATTTCCGCAATGTTAATCGACCATCTTCCTTATACTCGACGAGCAAATCATCTTTATGTGATGCTAACGAGGATGCAGATGAATCCTTGACCCCATAATCTTCTGCGAGTGCAATAATTTGTAATCCATCAAGTGATAGAGCCTTTTTTTTTTTTAATTTATTTAGATTCTAAACTAGAAAGACAGTTACCATTTGTAACCTCTAGATAATGCTTGTTAAATACAATAAGCATATCATCTTCATTTCTCAACGTCACTTTTTTTTTTTCTGAATCAAGTGTATTGGGCTTCAAATGACATGACATAATTATTCTTTGCCACTATTTCAAAATTCGTGTCCTTTATATCTTGTAGAAATTCCACTAGATTGTTGTTCTAAAGGATCACTCCATTAATTTGATGAAGTGCCTCAAATATTGCAATACACACCCATTAAATTAAATTGTTCCTACATGTTAAGGATGAAAAATTTGTCAATATGCAATGTAAAATAGTAGACAAACTTATAGAAAACATATTAAAATGAGTAAATCATAAAAGTTATAGTACAAGACTAGTCTAAGACTATCCACAACCATCTAAAATGAAGTAGTCTTATAAACTAACAATATAAAATCCTTACAAGACTCATACAAAATTATTTGAAGCAGAGTCTTGTAAACAAGTTAACAATACAAGACCTTACAAGATTAGTACAAGATTATTTAAAATAAAGTCGTATAAAAAAATAAAATAAGTGCATAAAAAATATTCACAGAATATGACAGGATAAAACCAAACAAGATTATATAAAATGAAATCTTTAAAAAAATAAAATGAATGCACTAATAAATTGATAATACAATACGATACAAGATTATACAAAAATATATTAAACGAAGTCTTACGACAACGAAAACAATGCAATTAAATCTTTTTGTTGTGTACTTCACGCATAAGAAAGAATTATGAGATTATTAATTAGTCAATAATAGAGACAATGACAAAATTATTTGTACTTTTATTTATTATTCTAATAATATCATCGTCCTCTAATGTATAACTCGAAGGTTTAAATTTTTTTTAGATGGCAAGCATACATAAGAAGTTATAATGAACACAAAGACGAAAAGGCAAAACTTTCTAACATCATAATCTTAAATGTGTAAACAATATTCTACATAGCATGGCAAAAATGAAATGCGTAGAAAATTAGCTTTTATGTTTTTTAACTTGTCCACTGATGTAAAGATGGTCTCTTCTTCAAGAATTACAGGAAAACTCCTGTGTTGAGAATGGTTAAGAGATTTTTATATTTTAGTAGATGTTTGCTCAGTTAAAAAAATGGATCTAAAATTTAACATGCAATATATGTTAGGTGCCAGCTGCAAATTTGTAATTTGTAAATCTACAAAATTGCAAATTTGCTGGCACACGGTGCCAGCAAATTTGTAATGGTGGACAGCCTTATTAAGGCTATCCACTTGCTCAACTCTCCCTATAAAAGGGAGAGTTTAGCAATTTTGTTCAAAAACAACACAATTTTGAGAGATTTTATAAATTTGAGAGAATTTGGTGTATTGGGATTTTGGGTTATAAGGCTAAAATACTACAATACTTGTATTCTCCATTTCTAATAGTAAGAGATTCTTCTGTCTTCGCCCGTAGATGTAGGCTAAAAGTCGAACCACGTAAATTCTTGTGCTTGTCTTATTTTTATTTTCATTATTTTTCTCAATTTTGCTTTAGCTACGATCCTGCATCACTCCTCAATTTTCTAACAAGTGGTATCAGAGCTTCTGATTGAAGGAGGTCACTATTTATATATACGATTACTGTTTTATATGTACAGATACTGTTCATACGTATGGGTACTGTTTATACGTACGAATACTATTCACGTGAAACAGTTGGAGCCGATCCTAGCAGAAAGCAATCCGTGGTGAACAACAATGGTGGCAAAATACGAAGTTGAGAAGTTCAATGGAGGTAATTTTACATTGTGAAAAATGAAAATAAAGGTGATTTTAAGGAAAAACAAGTGTTTAGAGGCAATCGATGAAAGACCCGCTGGTATCACTGATGATATCAAGTGGAATGAGATTGATAGTAATGCAGTTGCTGATCTGCATCTAGCACTTGCTGATAACGTGCTATCTAGTGTGGCGAAAAAGAAGATAGCAAAAGAGATCTGGGATACTCTCATAAAATTGTATGAGGTCAAATCTTTGTACAACAAGATCTTCTTAAAAAAGAGATTGTATACTTTTCGAATGACAGAATCCACTTCAGTGACAGAGCACATCAACACGTTAAATACTCTATTTTCCCAACTCACTTCCTTAGGGCATAAAATAGAGGTAGGTGAACGTGCAGAGATTTTACTTCAAAGCCTACCAGATTCGTATGATCAACTCATCATCAATTTGATGAATAATATCCTAACGAACTTCTTAGTCTTCGATGATGTTACAGCTGTTGTGCTGGGAGAAGAACGAAGACGAAAAAATAAAGAAGACAAACAGGAATGTTCGCAGCAAGCAGAAGCTTTGACAATGATGAGAGGTAGATCAACAAAACGTGGCCCCAGTGAGAGTCAAAATCATGGTAGACCAAAATCCAGAAGTAAGAAGAATGTCAAGTGCTACCATTGTGGTAAGAAAGGCCATCTGAAGAAAGATTGCTGGGGATTGAAAAAAAGTGCAGAGGACAAACCGCAAGGGAATATTGTAAGCACCTCAGATGATGGTGAAATTTTATACAGCGAAGCAGCAACAGTTGTTGAAAGCAGAAAACGGTTTTCTGATGTATGGCTCATGGATTCTGCAGCTACATGGCACATGACCTCTAAGAGATAATGGTTCCATTAATATGAACCTACCTATGAAGGATCTATATATATGGGGAACGATCATGCTTTAGAAATCGCTGGAATAGGATCCATCAAGATGAAGATGTACGATGGTATTATTCGTATTATCCAGGAGGTATGACATGTAAAAGGCCTCAAGAAGAATCTTTTGTCATTAGAACAATTAGATAACACTGGGTGTAAGACCCAAATTAAAAATGAGATAATAAAAATTCTCAAAGGCGCGCTTGTAGTAATGAAGGCAGAAAATGTTGTTGCAAATTTGTACATGCTTAATGGAGAAACACTACATGAGGGAGATGCATCTGTTGCATCAACTAGTTCAGTAGAAGAGTCAACGATAATGTGGCATCGCAAACTGGACCATATGTCAAAACGAGGTTTGAAGATTCTCTCTGATCAAAATTTACTTCCTGGGCTCAAATCGGTTCATTTACCTTTCTGTGAGCATTGTGTCACAAGTAAGCAGCACAGATTAAAGTTCAGCACATCCAGTTCTAGAAGTAAGGAAATTCTAGAATTGATCCACTCTGATGTTTGGCAAGTACCGGTGATGTCCTTAGGGGGAGCGAGATATTTTGTATCATTCATAAATGATTACTCCAGGAGATGTTGGGTGTATCCAATCAAGAAGAAGTCATATGTGTTTGAGGCTTTCAGAATATTCAGAGCGCGTGTAAAACTTGAATCAGAAAAGAAGATCAAGTGTTTAAGGACAGATAATGAAGAAGAATATACTAGTGAGGATTTTATTGCATTTTGTCAACAAGAAGGCATCAAGCGGCAATTCAGCATAGCTTACACACCTCAGCAGAATGGAGTAGCAGAGCGGATGAACAGAACCTTGTTGGAGAGAACAAGAGCTATGTTGAGAACTATAGGTTTAGCCAAGATATTTTGGGCTGAAGCAGTCAAAACCGCTTGTTATGTGGTAAATTGGTCACCATCAACAGCAATCGAGTTGAAGACACCGATGGAGATGTGAACTGGGAAACCAGTTGATTATTCTCACCTTCATACATTTGGAAGTCCTGTGTACGTGATGTATAATCCCCAAGAAACAACGAAGCTGGATCTAAAATCAAGAAAATACCTTTTCTTTGGATATGCTGATGGAGTCAAGGGGTATCGCCTGTAGGATCCCACTACCCACAAGGTCGTCATCAGCAGAGATGTGATATTTGCAGAAGATAAACTGCAAAAGAATGATAAAGATGATAGCACAGTGAAGGAAAATCCAAAGACTACAACGGTACAAATGAAAAATAATCAAGTATAAGAAGATTCAGATTCTTCTGAAGTAGCACCAGAGCATGAAGAACAAGAACCAGTAAAGTCTGAGGCTACAGATGATCGTCGATCAACTCGTGAGAGACGACCACCATCATGGCACTCGAAGTATGTCATGAAGGCTCATGTTGCATACTGCCTTCTAACAGAGGATGGAGAGCCAATAACTTTTCAGGAGGCTTCTAAAAGTCAAGATATTTCTCTATGAATGACAGCAATGTAAGAAGAAATTGAAGCCTAGCATAAAAACAAAACATGGGAGCTGGTTGCACTACCACGAGGAAGAAAAGCCATTGGTAACAAATGGGTCTACAAGATCAAACGGGATGACAATGACCAAGTGGAGCGGTATTGTGCGAGATTGGTGGTGAAAGGTTATACTCAGAAAAAAGGTATTGACTTTAATGAGATATTTTTCCCTGTGGTTCGACTCACGACAGTCAGAATAGTCCTGACAATGTGTGCTACATTTGACTTACATCTAGAGCAACTAGATGTGAAGACAGCTTTTCTTCATGGAGATCTTGAAGAAGAAATTTATATGCTCCAACCAGAAGGTTTTAAAAAAGAAGGAAAAGAGAACTTGGTTTGCAGGTTGAACAAATCTCTGTACAGTCTCAAACAGATGCCGAGGTATTGGTACAAGAGATTTGATTTCTATATCATCAGCCTTGGATACAACAGACTTAGTTCAGACCATTGTACATACTACAAAAGGTTTGAAGATGATAATGATTTCATTATTTTACTATTGTACGTGGATGACATGTTGGTGGCAGACCCCAACAAAGATCGAGTCCAAGAATTGAAGGCACAGTTGGCTAGGGAATTTGATATGAAGGACTTGGGACCAGCAAATAAGATTCTAGGGATGCAAATTCACCGAGACAGAAATAACAGAAAGATTTAGCTTTCTCAGAAGAACTACTTAAAGAAAATCTTGTGGCGCTTCAACATGCAAGATTGTAAGCCAATTAGTACCCCACTCCCTGTTAATTTCAAGTTATCCTCTAAGATGTGTCCTAGCAAAGAGGAAGAAGATGTCTTGAGTACCGTATGTATCAGCAGTGGAAAGTTTAATGTTCACTATGATTTGTACCAGACCAGACATTGCACAAGCAGTGAGAGCAGTTAGTAGATACATGATGAATCCTGGTAGAGAGCATTGAGGTTGTGTTAGGATTATCCTTAGATACATTAAGGGTACCTCAGATGTTGCTTTATGTTACGGAGGATCAAATTTTATTGTTAAGGGTTATGTGGATTCAGATTTTACAGGAGACCTTGATAAAAGAAAATCCACTACTGGCTATGTGTTTAAACTTGCAGGAGGAGCTGTAAGCTGGATTTCGAAACTGTAAACTATTGTGGCATTATCTACTACGGAAGCAGAATACATGGCAGCTACACAAGTTTGCAAGGAAGCAATTTGGATACAAAGATTATTGGAGGAGCTCGGGCACAAGTAAGAGAAAGTTGAATTATTTTGTGACAGTCAGAGTGCCTTACACATTGCAAGGAATCCATTTTTTCATTCAAGAACGAAGCATATAAGTGTTCAATATCACTTTGTTCGTGAAGTGGTAGAAGATAGAAGTGTGGATATGAAAAAAATTCATACAGATAATAACCTAGCAGATGTGTTGACCAAGCTCATTAATACTAACAAGTTTGTATGATGTAGATCCTTGCATGGTTTAGTAAACACGTAGGCAACATAGTTTTGGCGAAGAAGAAAGAATGATGTGGAGACTTGATTAATTCTCAACCAAATCTCCAAGTTGGAGAATTGTCAGCAGCTGACACCATGTGCCAGCTACAAATTTACAATTTGCAATAGTGGACAACCTTGTCCACTTGCTCAACTCTCCCTATAAAAGGGAGAGTTTAGCAATTTTGTCTAAAAACAACACAATTTTGAGAGATTTTAGAAATTTAAGAGAATTGGGTGTATTGAGATTTTGAATTGTAAGACTAAAATACTTTAATACTTGTATTATTTATTTTTAATAATAAGAAATTTTTCTATCTTCACTCGTAAATATAAATTAAAAACTAAACTACATAAATTCTTATGTTTGTCTTATTTTTATTTTTATTATTTTTTTAATTTTACTTTAATTATAATCCTACATCACCTTTTAATTTTTTAACAATATATAGGTCATATGTTAAGCCAATATCATAGACTTAGGGTATACAACTACATATAAAAAAAAAAAAAAGGATTAGCCTTTGATTAGATTTCCCTGCAGCACATCTTCATTTTGACAAGACAATAGAAGAAAAGCGAATTCAAATAGATTACGATGAATAAAAGGAAAACTGTAGAGTGGACTGTCGTATATGTTAGGGTTAGAGAACATAGAAAAAGTTTATCGGCTTTTAAACTTAATTGTGTCAATTTAATTCATGGCAAAATACTTTATTTTTTTAATTTATTTATTTTCTTAAGATATCTGTGTAATTTTTTTATATGGGGCATATATTTTGTAATTTCAGGTTATGTTTGCATATAGAGTGCAATTCGCACTTTTTTCTCACTGGTTTTTTTTTTTTTTTCTTCTCTTTATGCCTTGCCAACACAAGCACCATCAATAAGATCATTTGACTTTATTGCGCCTACAAAATGGTTGCTCCAGCAACAGTAAGTTTATCGTTGAAGCGCTACAGCCTACCGCCACTGCTTGCTCATCCTGATTTTGCTCGCTCACCCTCGAGGCCATGTTAACCATCAAATTTAAATATGTCGTCACGTTGGTTCAAATTAAAAAATTTTAAGTTGTTTCTTATTCGGTTTTTAATAAGACGAAGAGTTAAAAGAGCCAGCCGTTTTATTCGCTCACTTGTTGCTACCTATTATTTTTAAAAGGTTAAATGTTATTTACTTTGTTAAATTCGTTAATTATTAAAAATTCTTATGATATTTAATAATATTTAAAAAATTTTATATTGTTATAACTGTAATAATATAAATTAATTTTAAAGAAATATAATAATTTTTTATTTAAAAAATTAACAATTATGTTTATACAATATCAAACAATAAAAATACGGTATAAACAGTAAAATTAATATATTTATATTATCAAATAATTAATAAGAATAACACGAAATTTTATTATATTATAAATTATTATTTAATACTAATTCTGTATTTTTGTTAAAATGCAAATGTTCAATATCAATTGTCATATTAATCTAATAAACAAAGAAAAGTCATTAATTATAATACAATGTAAATTTATTTTTTATAAAATACTATTAAATTATTTGAAACTGTGTAATATAGTGTTAATTTAGTGTTTACACAATATATTTGTTAATGTTTAATATTATACAAACGTATTTATTGATTTTTTAAATAAAAATATTATTATATCTATTCAAAGTTAATTTATATTTTTACAATTATAATGACAAGAATTTTTTTAAATATTATCAAACATTAAAAAAAAATTTATAATTAAAAAATTTATTCGGAGAACAAATGATAAATTTTTAAAAAAATGAATTTGCTATCGTCTAAACTGCACTAAGAACAATTAAAATTAAGATTTTTTTTTAAAAGAAAAAGAAAATTAAGGTATTAAATTTGAGTTTTGCATTTATATGAAAAATAAAATTTAAATTTAAAGTGTTACGTATATAATTCATAAATGTAATATAATATTTTTGAAAGTGCTAGATTGATTGTAAATAATAAATATAATATTAATTTCTTGATTTATTTTTAGAGGTGCTAGGTTGATTACAGTTCGTAGTAGCATAATATTTAAAAAAATTAATAATACTAAATCATATTATTTGAATTCCATTTTTATATTATTTGTTAAAAAAAAATTACTGTTTTTTTCGAAAAAGTTTTAAGGGAATCATACATTAGAAGAAAATAAGTAAAGTACTAGTAACATTTTAATTTTTATTTAGTTAAACTTTTATCAAACAGGATGAAATTCAACTAATTCTCTAACAATATTTTATATAAAAGAAATGTTAAAACTTAAAAATAGAAAAGCCTTTCTAACTTTCCGTATAATATAGGCTAAATTTCATAAATTCGTCAAAAAAAAAATTATTTTTTACACGGAGAATTTTTATAAATGTGGAACAAGTTTCCAGTGTAATTTAAGAAAAAAAAATAAATTAATAAACAAAAACAAACCGAATTTACGTAAGAGGGCGTTTTAGTCATTACGCAACCTATTTTATTCTCTACCTCGGAAAACCGATCCGACTCAAGCATTTAAATAACAGAAGAACAAAGAAACTAAACTAAACCTCCAACACACACGTTAAAAACAAAACAAGAACCAAAACCAAAACCCTCAATATGGAGCAACCCTCACCCAAGAGCTGGAGCATCCACACCCGACCCGAGATCATTGCCAAATATGAAATCTTGGAGTGCGTGGGCTCCGGAGCGTACTCCGACGTCTACAGGGGTCGTCGATTATCTGACAATTTAATCGTCGCTCTCAAGGAGGTCCACGACTACCAATCGGCGTTCCGCGAAATCGAGGCGCTCCAGATTCTCCAGAACTCCCCCAACGTGGTGGTCTTGCACGAGTATTTTTTGCGGGAGGACGAGGACGCCGTGCTCGTGCTCGAGTTCCTGAGGACCGATTTGGCTGCCGTGGTTGCGGAGGCCAAGAGAGCGGGCGGGATTGGGGTCGGGGAGGTTAAGAGATGGATGGTCCAGATTCTTTGTGGGGTGGAGGCGTGTCACAGGAATATGATCGTGCATCGGGATTTGAAGCCCGGGAATTTGTTGATCGGAGATGATGGTGTTCTCAAGTTGGCTGATTTTGGCCAGGTAATAGCCAAAAGTATTTTATTTTCTGGGTTCTTATTTTGCTCAAAAATGAAAACTTTTTGGCTTTAATTATGTGATCATTCAGCAAATTAACATCAGATTTTAATCAAAAATTTTGAATGGGTTTGCTTTTGGTTATAAGAAAATTTAGCACATTGGACCTAATATAATGAAAAATAAGACGCATTCTAATAAGTGCTTGATTGTTTCATCAGCTTTTACTTGTAACTTTGTCAATTTTAATTTGTCTCTTTGGGGAGGAGGGCAGATTGATTCCAGTATGCTTTCAGTTTTCAATCATCGGACTGCCGAAATTCAAATTGATATCTTTACATATTGTAGTTTTTACTTGATGTAGGAGTCATTTTTCAATATTATATGTAAGAGATGAAATTGACCATTGATGTTATGGTTTAATGTGAAAACTTTGAATAATCAGGTTCCATATTTGCCCATTGAGGAGATATATAAAACTTAATTCAGTTGGTGCCATTTATCTCTTAGTTGAAACAGGTTATATGACAATGTTTTAGTTTGATGCTTAACAGAGAAGAAATTGGGGATTAATTATACTTATTCTAAATTGGAAGAACTTGAATACTTTTCATGCAAACTTTGTGGTTTGATTGTTGCTTGTGTTATGTTGAACAAATATGTACAGAAATATTATAACAAAAGGAAAAAGAGAAGATTTTGTTCATCAAAGAGAAGAAAGAATTATGAAAATTCTAGTAGAGCTCATCAGCAGCCAATGTCTAGGAGTGAGTCTCAATAATTATGAGATATCTAACATATTATTAATATATCATTTGAGGATGTGATTTGTACCTTCTGGAAGTATATAAATGACTTTGTGTATTAAAGTCTTGTGCTTGCTGTTCTTGAAGTGTGAAGTATACTATTTTGTTCTGCTTTCAGGCAAGGATACTGCTGGAGCAACATTTTGTTGTTCCCGACCACAATCCTCAGCTTTATGAACCTGATGCTACATATGAGGGAAACATCTGTCAAGCATCTCGAGTGGGAGATGATATAGAAAATGCATCCCAGGAAGGGTGTGGTGATCAAGATCAGGGTATTGTCAGCGGAGAAGACTATTTTAGGGCGTTAGATGAACTCAAGGCTAAAAAACACTCTATAGATGAAACTGATAAAGAAAAAAATATTCATGATGGAGATACTTCTTGTTTTGCAACATGCTCAGCAAGTGAAGTAGAAGATGATCTTTTCAAGGGTTCTTATTCTTATGATGCAGAGGATGCTGGAGATGATAGACGGGGTGCTCTCACATCATGTGTTGGAACTCGCTGGTTCAGGGCCCCTGAACTACTGTATGGATCCACATCCTATGGATTTGAGGTTGATCTGTGGTCACTGGGCTGCATTTTTGGTGAGCTTTTAAGTCTACAACCTCTTTTTCCCGGTACTTCAGATATTGATCAGCTTGCCAAAATTATTAATGTTTTGGGCAACTTAGCGGAAGAAGTATGGCCAGGCTGTGCTGAACTTCCTGATTACAGAACAATTTCATTCAATAAGGTAGAAAATCCAATTGGTGTAGAATCATGCCTGCCTAACCGCTCCCCGGATGAAATCTCTCTTGTTAGAAAACTTATTTGTTATGATCCAGCTAGCAGAGCTACTGCAATGGAACTGCTCCAAGACAAGTATTTCAATGAAGAGCCCTTTCCAGTACCAATAACTGAGCTGCGGGTTCCTTTGACAAAGAGTGGTCAAGATGAGGATTCCCCCCGTGGATGGTATGATGACATGGGTTCTGATTCTGATCTTGACGAATTCGACCCTGTAAATGTCACCAGAACCAACACTGGTTTTTCCATACAATTCTCCTGAGCAAAACAAGTGTGTTGAGATTGCTTTGAAAGTGTTAAATTCTGCTACTATTTTTTTCCGAGTAATTATTAAAGATTATAATCATTATAGGCAAATTATATCTTACATCAAGGAGCCTCATGTTGCGTAAAACGTCCTTATTCATTGTAAAACTCTTTTTGAAGGATAATAATTATAATAATATAATGTTTGTTGTGTAATGTTTGCATGGTGACTGTAACTGGCTGTTCTACTGAAAATCCCATTAATGGTAATAATACTTAAATAGGGCAAAAGTTTTGCGTTGCCCGAGTTAAAATAGAAGTATTTTTCAAATGGTCGTGGCAGAGTATTTTTAATATATTATATTATTTAATTGCTATGAACCATTTTTACAAGGCTCGCCTGGTACTTGTTCAGCCTGGCTCGTGTATTGAAGTGCCAGTCTTAAACCTTCTAATAACCTATTATGAAAAATAAATGAGAACATGAAATTTAACCAGAACTGGAATGTGGGAATCATCCAGGCTGACGACGCATGTACTCAAGTGTGGTGCAGGGTAGCAGTCTGGCGGTGCTCTATCCTATTCCGTCAAAAATCCTACTTCTGTAAGAATTGTTAAAGCCCTAAATTGGTGCTTCCATGAATCTTCATCGCTTTTTCTATCCCTTTCCTTTCCTGTGGTAGAAAGATATATTAGATTGTCCAGCATACCTTTATTTGCCGTGGTGATTTGGTCTTGCTATACTAATAATCTTGAAGGAAACTCATCGTGTAAACAATCTCCCATGTTGATACAGTATAATATTATTTCTTTAGTTCATCAATTGAACGGTAGGGAAAACCGTCATCTTCTTTAAGGAGAATATTGATAATTAAGATGTGCATGTTCTGTGTTGACGTTTCTATCTTCAGAACCACGTCATATCGAACTAGACATCTGAAATATATTAGCTTAGCCTTAATTCTCATCCTGAGAGTTCTAAACATTCCCCCTTTAATTTCTACTTTCTATGATCAATTTTCAGTGTTCATTGGCCCAGAATTCCGTTATCCGTTTGTTCTGCACTCTATTTCGGAATCCTGTGAATCTGTCAAGTAGAATTTTACCGTGCTCGCTTAGGGCAACACTTTCTTGAGCAGCCAGCATTTATCCCCACAGGTTTCCATCAATTATTTGTATCCATTACAAGACCAGAACTAAGATCTACTAGCAAAGCATCATATCTGTACAATTGAGTACCCCATACCTTTCATAGTTCATACAGATTATAGTAGTGATTATTATTAGGAATATATATTCAAGACTAAGAGACAATTACATATCAAGCTCCAAAAGGCCTGCCTGAGCTGAAGCTCAGCCACTGAAATAAGGGCTATCTCCCCACTAAAATCGACATGCAGCACTTCGTCTGATTGCAGTAGTTGATCACTAGTAATTGATCATTCATATACATAGTTGATCACTAGTAATTGACCAATCATATAAATACTCCTCCATTCCAGATTCCTTTTATCAAATAAGCAGAATTGCTTAAAGCCTTCTTGCTAGTAGTTTCTTTAAATGAGAATTCCTTCTGTTTATACCTGGGGAAGAAGAGCTATCTCAATTTCTTGGAGTGATCTTCCTTTGGTTTCGAAAACATTTCTTTTCACAAAGACCACTGCCATTAAGCAAAAGGTACCAAACATAGAGTACAATAGCTGTGGCCCTAGTTGCTCCAGCAATTGCAAAAATAGCAAGCCCACAAAGAAATTTATCACCTAAAGAAGGCCAGATGTACAAGAAATGAATCAAAATCATAATAGACACGTGGCTTTATTATATTACCAAAGCTGTCATAACCCCAAAATAGGTTCTAAATTCAAGTCACACATAAGGGGCAGACATATTAAAGGGAAAATAATGGAAAAGTGACGGGAAATTACCCAGTGCACTGACATACACACCGCCATTGCTTTTGCTCTAATTCGACTCGGAAAGATTTCTGGTAGGAGAAGACCTGGAACTGGACCAGCTCCAAGAGCAAATGTTAAGACAAACCTGCATAAAGTTCACACTTAGGTCAAATTTCGTGCAACAAATAAAAATTGTCTTCATTTTAAGGGGCTTAAGCCTTAATGTTAACAGTCTTCTCAACAGGTTAGCTGGGAACACCCAAGACCATTTAATGACCAACATAAAACAAGTTACAAGTGACCACAAGATGAACAATTTTTGCATATGAAATTTACAGAAGGATTCACTAATAACAATGTTACTCACAGTAGCATGCCACCGACGGAGAGGTATAAAGCCCCAGAGCCTGCTGTATAGGAACTTGATCCAGCAACTTGAATTACCATTGATACTGCCTGAGTAGATCAAATACATAACATAAGAGCAGGAATCATATTTCTCCATCTGTTTATTGAAATAAAATCAAGAAAGAGATAATCATATTGCTGTGAACTGAGCCTTGATTGTAGAGATGGTGGCGGCATTTATCATTATAATAATGCAGAAGACAAGATTCAGCATACATGTATTGCCAGCTTGTTAGCAGAACATTATGTGACTTATGGAGGATTATACGATCTTATTTTCATTCTCCATATCCCGTTAACAAGCTCTTTTCCCTCATTAGGCAGCACATTGAGAATGCGTGTAAATACATACAATATCTCTATTGCATAACCTAATGAAAATGTCTAATTTATGTGCCAACAGAGAATGAGTAGCTTCTCTTTTTTGTAATTCTCTGAAAAATGTTATAAAACTCTATCATAATAATAATACTATCTTACTACAGACACATGAAAAGCTTTCCACAACAAATGAAATGCAAAGAACAAATTACCATGCCAAAGAAACTCCACTGTAGGAGTATCTTCCTTCCTAGTTTATCCATCAAAACCATCGCAACAATGGACCCTGAAGATGAATTTAATCAATCATCAGGAGACAAATAATACAAAGTATGCAGGATACTATTAAGGAACAGATGCATACCAGACAAATTCGCAAATCCAATAAAGACATTTGCAAGGCCTGATGATACTCCCGCACTTTTAAATACAGATGAAGAGAAATAAAAGATTGCATTTATACCAGATAGCTGTTGTAAAGCAAAGAGGGTTGACCCAATAAAAACAACTGCAAAAGGAACACGTGAATAACAAAGCCTAAAAGAAAATAAGGATAGAAAAAGATTAAGGTAATGGTGGTGGCGCAGCACAAGAACAGCTGTGGACACTAAAAAAGAGGAGAATAAAATTAGTCTGGAAGCTCTAAGATGTATATCAGAGTATCATATCTACCTCTAAAATAGCGACCGTGAAGCAATTCTCCAAGCTTCACAGTATCAGCTTCATCCCCTCTGTCTAACTTGGCTAATTCTGCCATTGAAGATTTGACATGTGATTCACCTAAAAGCTTCTCCAATTCAGCTTCGGCTTCGGCACTTCTTCCTTGCTAATCAAAGCCATGAGAATGTGTTGGCAATTACATTTCAACATAAGCAATAACTAGAGCACAAATCAGAGCAAACCTTATAAAGCCAATGTGGACTCTCTGCACAAAAGACCATTGCAATTGCAAGTACTGCGGCAGGAATTGTAGATACCCAAAAACAAATGCGCCACCTGCTCACACAAGGATAATGAAGAATAGGTAAGAAAGGCTACATATGAACCATAGATGCTGTGAGCTATAATGCAGATCTCTTACCAGCCAGCTATTTCTTTGACAGGGATTCCAATAAAAAGGGAACCCATAAGTCCCAGACAGGTTGCAATCTGGATGAAACTTCCAAAAGTGCCCCTCACAAAAGCAGGAGAAACCTGCTTACAAAAGTTGTGGCAGAGTTAATTAAAGTGGAAAGAGTTTCTTTGTACATAAACAAGAAGAATTTACCATAATCCATGTCAAATAGGATATATAATCAGCATACCTCTGTCACATAAAGAGCTGCAACAGGGGGCCCAAGTCCCATTCCAGTTCCAACCAAGAACCTTCCTAAAAGCATGCCCATAAGATTTCCAGTTGTTCCGCTGAAAATTCAGATCTAAACTTTCAGGTTCATTACATATGATATAAGACTTAAAGAACAGAAAGATTGGTTAAGGGGAATAGGTGCATCAAAAAAAAAAATCTCATACTGAAATAAAAATATAACCAAACAAATAAACAATCAAAATTATTCAACAGAACCAAGTTGGCATTCGCCAAACAACGAATGCACACTAGCTTTTAATCCCACTTAGCTATTTTAGTTCATGATATAAAAAACACACAAAGGAAAATCATAAGGCGAAGAGCTAAATTGCACGGATTTAGAGTAAGGTACTCATTAAACTACAAAACCTCGCTTTATGGTGCAAAAATGTTACCTTATCGAAGCACCAATGATCATAGGCAAAGCACACAACTGAAATGCCCGACGACGGCCGACCCCATCAGCAATCCAACCACTGAATAGGGATCCAATAAAGGCACCGCCCAGACATGTGCTTACTACCAAACCTATATTTGACATTGAAATATAAGATTAGAGATTAAAAATAAGATATCCCACCAGAGAATAGGCCCCATGACCTTTTATCTTTTTTGTATACAAACACTGGAATAATTCAAGATCTCTCACCCTCTGCTAAAGTATTCCCACTAAACCCAAGATCCAAAGAAATGCTTTCAAGTGGTTCATTAACTACTCTGTATAGAACAGTGAAATGCAAATAATAAACATTAATGGCTTCACAAACTATAACAAGAACACCGACAAACCAGCAAAGAATAAGTTTAAGTAGGCATACAAACCCGAGATGGTAGCCAAACAAGAATGAAGATATCGTTGCCACTAGTACATGTGGCAAAGACAGCTTCCATGAAGGATTTGTGGCTTCCAGATCCCTGTTGTCCTGTACTTGAACTAAATGAAGTCCAAGAATTAATCCCAGATATCACCCAAAACAGCTTCACACAACCAAAGATTTTGATCTTGCTTTGTTTTTATACACAGATTATAAATTAAGATGTCCAATCATCAAAGCAGGGTGTTTCAAACCAGAAAGTAAGAATAAAAATAAGCAGTGATTGCCATAGATAACCACAATGTTCGTCACTGACATTAGATTAGTTAATCCATCATAATCCATATCAATTTCAGATGGTGAATAAACAGCATTACCTGAATCCTCATCTACATCAAGAACAGTTGTATAATCTCTCGATGCCATTCGCTTGTACATCGAGGATGCTTCACGTTGGCGCCCCCACATGCCAAGGTGCAGCCACCCTTCCTCCCAAATCCAAATCACCAAATTCAGGAAGTTCTTGCTTCTAGGACAGCACTGTCATATCACATTCATTGCCCAAACCAGGCCATAATCCATATCAATTTCTCATTTCCATCAGTGCTAGACCTCAACCACTTTTCCCTTCTTTTCATAGAATAAACCACATTTTTCCTAATAATTTGGTTTATTTACTGAACTTAACAGAATTCCAAAATCAACTAACGTAAACTAAATCTATCACAAATTGTCAAATTTTCATTTAAACTTCTATTCCTCTGTTTCTCTTTCTTTTTTTCCTTAAAGAGAAATAATGGAAAGGAAATAAAATACAACATCATTTCATGTTACGGCTTTTATTTGTTTCATTTTTTTTGGCAATCAAGTAGAAAGCAAGAATTAGATCTCAAAAGTACCTTCACATTTTGGTTCTTCAATACGTTCACCTACTTACGTGAAGTTCTTGACATGCAAATAAGAGATTGCCAAAAAAATGGTATATAGCTGAAGGACTCTATATATATATGTGAATTAATTAGACCTTAGCAGTAATTTTTAGCTAATTATACATTTTAAATCAAATGAAAAACAGAGACCAGTTTTTTTTCCTCCCCAAATTTCTCAGACGCCAAACATATTGAAAAACAGAGATCCTCATAAACCAAACTACACCTCAGCAGAAAGAAACTTGTTTCTTTGTATATCAAATTCACAGCCCCTAAATATCCATATTTAACATAAAAAGGAAAAAAAAAAAGGTGAAATCTAAATGTAACAAAGCACTTACTGATTCAAACATAAGAAACAAAACAACCACGAATAAATCTTTATCGGATCAAACGTAAAGCCAATTGAAGTTGATGCAAACTTACGTAAATTTTATTTACCTTGATTAATCGTAAAATTAAGAAAGGATTCGAAACACGAAAAGACGTCAGTGACGCTCACGCAGAGAATAATGTAACTTCGAGGAATGATATTGTAACAGCTTATATAGAAGAGTGTAGAGGGAACGACTTTGCACTATCGTGCGCCGCGAGCGTTGGTTAGAATCTGACTGAATAGGTTTCTTAAATACGCACATAGAAACAAAAGAGCTAAATTTGAAAAGAAAAAAAACTTTCTACAGAGCGTAGGAAAGAGACAAGCTAACAGCTATTAAAAGAAATTAAATTATCGCTTTGATGTACGAGAATTAAAGGTTTTGATTTGGTGTTGTTGCAAGGTTGGCTTTTTTTTTTTTTGGCTGCTTCCCTGCAAGTGTGTCGCTACGACGACGATGATAATAAGATGAAGGGTGTTTTGGTCATTACAGCGGTACGCGCGTGACGTGAGTGGAGGGCGGTGCTTATGACAGGTGGCAAAAATGTAGAAGATTCTGGCGGCCTGTGATTTGCATAGGAAAAAGGTGTTTTATTCTTACGTAAAGACCTCGCAAAGACTTTGACACGTTTATTTCCATTTACTTTTCGTTGTTTTGGAAAATAACGACGCTTTCCATGGAAAATTAGAAATACTTACTATTTTTATGGGATTTTTTAAAAAATATTCTTATTTTTAAGTATTTTTTTAATCACAAATGAATTGATTAATTTTTTATAATTAAAAAATTAATAATTAGATAATTATATTTTTTTTACTAAAATTTTTGAACTCTCTTTTAACAAAAATCTTAAATTATATTATAAAAATAATTTTAAGTAAAATAAATGAAAGGTAAGTATATTATATTATAATGAAGTTGTAAAAATATAAGAAGAAAAATTAAAAAAAATCTAAAAACTTTAAAATTTTGTGGATAAACAAAATTGGCGCGATGTAAGAAAGCCTTGTGTGAAATGACCCCTTTCTTTTTTTATATTTTTTAATTTTTATTTAATTATAATAATTGGTTGCCATAATTTATACATATAAAAAAATGGGAATGAATTATGTTCCTGCCACATTCACGGAGACTCAATTGAATGTAAAAATAAAATTTTTCATATTTAAGTTAGTGTCAAACATATTATGTTCATGTTCATTACTAATAAATATAAAATAATATTTTATTAAAAATTTGTAATTCAATAATTATATATGTACATGAATTAAAATAAATATTAAGTAAAGAGTCAACAAAATATTTAATACGTGAAATTTATATGAAAAATGAGCAAAATGAAAAAACAGAAAAATATGTATTATTCACACAACAAGTGCTGTATGTGGTATTATTTATGTGACACTGTTCACGTGGATAATATTACACAGGTATTGTTCACGCAACAATTTATTAATATTTTTTATTTTTACTCAATTGACTTCTTTAAATAAGATTTAACAAATAATTATTTTTATTCCAATTAGATTTAAAATTTTTAAAAATTTTATAAACATTATATAAAACTTTAATAAACTCTTAAAGATAGCCAAACATATCAAGTATTAAGGTGTAAACATAAGATAGAATAGATGAATTAGTAGACTTCTTTAAATGAGATTTGAACTCTTACGAGTGAAAACTTTTATTCCAATAAATTTATAATTTTTAGAGACTTTATAATTACTATACAAAATTTTGGAGATGGCTAAATATCTTAAGCATCAAGATATAAATATTAAAAAATAAAATAAAGGAGTTAGTTTACTTATTTAGTAAGCACTATATAAATCATCGTAAACCCTTTGAGATAACCTGTAACGACCTAAAATTTATATTGGGTAGACTTGTCCAAAGTGAATGTCTTATAAAGAGAAATCCCCTCACCCTTGTGAGGCGTCTTTTGGAGATGATGATTCATTCCGCTCATAAATGACAAAAATTATGAGGAGGAAAGACGCATGCGTGAACTCTAAAGCAGACAATACCTTGCACAGAGATCCATGTGGACTCTTTCATAACCAAACATCTTAAGTATTAAGATATAAACATAATAGATAATAAATGAATTAAGTAAACACTAAGTGTGTGGTGTATTATGATATAACTT
The DNA here is from genome assembly GCA_946807835.1 of Ailanthus altissimus. Taxonomy (NCBI): domain Eukaryota; kingdom Viridiplantae; phylum Streptophyta; class Magnoliopsida; order Sapindales; family Simaroubaceae; genus Ailanthus; species Ailanthus altissimus. Next base: position 26,893,307 of record OX327689.1, read on the forward strand.
TTAAGGATATCTTTGTGTAAATAAAATGAGAACTAAAATACTATTTTGAGAATGCTTGGTATATTTTTTATTTCTTAGGTTAAATCTCGTACGAAGCATGAGAGATACTAAGATGTATTGTAAAGGTCATGATGGTCTATAAGATATTTAATAATATGACTAATAAAATAAGATTAATCATGAATCTCATTTGACGAGATATTTTATCGAAACACGTATATCTTGTGCCTTGTAATTTTATTTATTTATCTTTATTGGTATATAATTTTTCATATTATTAATTATTTATGAGTTAAATCTTCTACACACATAAAAAAAATTAAAATTATGACTTAATTGATGACAAAATGATGTCATATTTGAAATAATAACTTGAATTTCCTTTGACGATATTAACAATATAGACTATTTAAAAAAAAATGTAATTGTTACGGTCAAATATCGCATGAATACGTGATTGCTACTGTCGAGAGAAATAATATCAACACATTCATTAATTGCTATGATTAAATAATATTTTTTTTTTTTTAAAAGAACCATTTGGTTGATTTTTTTTTTCCATCTACTAGTTTTTAAATTTTTATTCTTATTTATCTTATTTCTCTTAACAATTTTACTACAATAAAATATACTTATCTTGCACTTATTTACTCATAATCTAATCATTTTTATTTTTTAGAGAGATCAAAATTTTCAATAAATAGAGAAAATATATGTCAAGAATATAATTATCAATTTATCAATTTATTGACTATAAAAGATTAATCAATTTATTTGTAATTAAAATAGAAAACGACTTAAAAATAAGAGTTATTTCTAAAACATTCCCTATTTTTATCATTTTCATTCTTTATTTGGGACAAAATTTTATTCATTACTTTTGTTACATGATCACATAAGACTTGTGCAATATTCAAGCCAATAATATTATTGTATAAAAAAAAAAATCTAAGTATGCCAAATGCATTGTGAAAATGATACTACTTTAAAGTTTATTAATTGAGTACAGATTTTGGGTCCGTTATTTTTTATTAAAAAATAAATAACTGTATAAGAAGTCAAGGCATATAATTTTTCGGATCTCACGTAAGAAAATACTGAAGTGTTTTATAAAAGGGTATTATCATTCTTACAACAATTCATTCAATTAATATAGACTGACTTATTTATTCTATTGAAATAATTGGTAACAAATACAAATAATTGATGAATCTTAGTACACAAATAAATTATTTATATAAATTAATGTGATATTATTTGATTAAATAAATAAATGAAATAACTTAATATAAAAAAATTAAAAAATTATGCATCTAATTATATTGCACAATATTTGAATAAATTTATATGAAATATATATATATATGTATATGTTAAACTGATTTTTTTAAAAGACAATAAGCATCTTCATTGAAATTTATTATTCGATTAGACAAGATTTATAATTCTGAAAAAAGAAAATTGAAATTCGTTACTGATTAAATTTATTTTTAAAAGGTAAAAAAAAAATTGTTAGTTTATAGTTAAATGACGAACAAGATCGCTGGTTTAAGGGATTAGCAATGTTGTTGTTAGTTAAAAGTAGGGGTGGGCAAAAAACCGAAAAATCGAATTGAACCCGAAAAACCGAACCGAATTGATCGGTTCGGTTCGGTTTTTCTCTTGATCGGTTCGGTTTTCGGTTTTTTATTTTAAAAACCAAAAAATTCGGTTCGGTTCTCGGTTCGGAAGGCCGAACCGAGAACCGAACCGAAAAAACCGAATTTAAAAAAAAATTAAAAAATTAAAAAAAAAATTAAAAAAATTGAAAAACCGAACCGACCCAAACCGAACTGAACCGAACAAAAAATAAGCCTAAATTAAATTTATTTTACCCAAACCGAACCGAAAAACCAAAAACCGAACCGAACCGGTTCGGTTCGATTTTTAATTTTTCGGTTCGGTTTTCGGTTTTATTTTTCAAAAACCGACCGGCTTGGTTCGGTTTTCGGTTCACACTAAAAACCGAACCGAACCGAATTTGCCCACCCCTAATTAAAAGTCATACTAAATTTTTTAACTTGATTGATATCTCTAGATCGAAAATTTTGACTTTCTAAGTTAATGAATTTTAAATTTAATTGAAAGAGAATAAATTTGAACTTTTTTGATTGAGCTGCGTTGAAAATAGACTTAAATTTTATGGTTCTAATTTTTTTTTTTGCAAAAATGTAAAAATATTATGATTTTATATTGTTTCGGTGAGAACCAATTAATGCTTTGATTAAATGATTTTTCAAAAATATTAATTAGATAAAAAATGTCATTCTCTTTGATGGCGGTCCAACTACTTCTCTTATAATCGGTATTTACAATTATGTCTTAAGGATTATGAGTGAGACATTAGACTGTTTTTATTACAATTGACAACGTACTCAAGATGTTTAGATTAAATTTTATTATCATACTTCTGTCATTGCCTTATTAGAAAAGTAATTCAGGTTTTTTTTTTTTTAAGAAAAATGTAATTCGACTAATTCTATAAATCTCAAAACTTTATTTAATAAATATCAAGAGTTAACAAAATTAATGAATGCTGGTGATCTTGGAGCTATTCTTACTCAAGAGGTTAATGAAGAGTTTCATTTCTTCAAACTATAGGTTAAGAAGTTAGACTTATATTTAGGCGATATTTTAGGAGAATATTAATTCTTTAAAAGAGATGAGAAAGTGATAGTTGTTAAAAAAAAAATAAAAACAGTTATAAAATAAATATTATTTTATTATCGATCAAAACAATAATTATTATTTTGATAATTTACATAAATGAAATAATATTAAGTATTTTAAATTATATCTTAAAAATTAATGTATAAAATAAATATTAGGTGGTGAAATAGTATAAATTTTAAAATTATTTATTATATTAAATATTAATATATTATTTTTTTAAATAAAATTTAAAATATTTAATATTATTTTAAATAAATTTTTATAAAATAAAAAAGACAAGAAATTCTCATTGTAAGAAGAATAACGTAAATATTAAAGGTTGGTGTCGTAGGAAGCGTAAAATATAAAGTGCATTTTAACAAACCGCTGTTCTTTAAAAAAAATAAAAAAAGCAAACAAACAAACAAACCGCTGTAAATCTCTAACTAAAAAAAATAATTAAATAAATAAATTAAAAAACACTACCATCGTAAAAATCAGCTAATAACTTGGCCTTTTCTGTAATTGTAACCCACTAAGAATGTCCAATTAAGCTCTAGGGTTTTTGTGATGTACCCCACCCTTTACAATTGAAATCTTGGCATCGGCAATAGACACGCGCTCAACGAAGCAAAGTCCGAATAGATGGGTTCGAGAAACAAGGAGCAGACGACACCGCATCATCAACCGTTTCTCAGCAGCCTCGTTGTACGTCCATCCGTCAGCGACGGAGGAGGTGGCGACGGTGGCGGTGGCCGAGGTGGCGGTGGAACTGGAAGCGACTATGAGCCAGGTGAAGTTCGTCGTGAGCCGCCTTCGTATTATCGCAACGATCGATACTCCGACGAGCCTGGTTCGTTTCTTATTATTTTCTTGTCGTCGTTTCATTTATTATCTTCGTTTTTTTTTCACCGTTTAAAGTGATCGAACAATTGCGAAATAGAATTTTCTAGAAATTGATGTCATTTGAAATCATAGATCCAGTTCATGCCCGCCCGCGTATAAGTCGGTTTTGTCTCGGGGATTAATTACTGTATCTACTGAGATGAAACTTCATGGCATGTAACATAAATATTTAATTTTTGGTAATTTTTGCTCTACTGTTTTGACTGTTTGATTCATGGTCCGTTGAGCTTTTTATTTTTATTTTTATTAAGCTTGTAAATCAAACAGTGGAAAGATAGAATTGTTGCCTTCTTTAAGTTTTGTTTAAACCTATTTTTGTTCCGTGAAAGATAGGTTATAAGCTGTCGAACAGCTCCATTTCTGGTGTATGTCATCATCGAATTTCTAAATTTACCATCAAAGATGATATTAGAAATTTGAAATAATTGACCCATGGCTCACTTTTACTAGCACACATTTTGAAAATATTTATACTTCCTCTTATCATGATTCTTTCTCAATTTTGAACAAGGAAAATGAGTAATTTTTATTTTATAGTTTCATTAAGTATAATATTATCCCATGAGTTTTTGCTAGTTATTCAACCTGTTTTCTATTGCTTATGTTGCATAAAGAGCATAAGGATCTGTTGCCCATTATGGAGTGTCAAATTGTGAATAAAAATTTTTGCTATTGTGTGTTACAGCTTTGAATGTGCCTGCAAGAACTTGGGTCTTGAGGAAGGCATGATGGTGTGAGTGCAGTCTTGGATCATGTTCTGGATAAACTTGTTTTTATTTGGGTATAATATGTTTGTCGGGTATTCTGAGAGTGGGTTGCATGCTGTATGAATTAGTGGGGTGCCGCATCACAAAATTTGAGTGTTTTTATCTAACTTCAGTGCAAAGCCATTATCATGTGAACTGGTTTCATGTTGCAGTAATGATGACTATAGTTTGAGTTGATATGAGGTTTTCAATTTTGGAAGATGTAAATTTACACCTTAAGAGAAACTTGCTCTCAAGGATCCTGAAATGCTCACATGGCATGGTTCAGTAAAGTGTTGGAATACCCTTCATCGGGAAGCACAGTTGTGATTGTCTTCTTGACTTGTATTTGGAGTATCCTTGTTGTATTGGGCACTTCAAAGTATGTCGAAATTTTGGTCATGGAGGATGATAATTGCTGGTGGACTTTTGCCCTATGTCTTTGAGATCTTGTTGGTTCACTGGTTTTGAGAACCTGCAGTACTTCATGGGTAGCCAATAAGGTTTGCAAATATATATATATATATATATTTTCCTTTTTTCCTTTAATGGTTCAGTGAGGTTGAGTAGGATGGCTTTATAGTAAGTAATATGGCATTCTGAGGTTCGGAATATGGGACTTTCTTTTAATATGCCATTAAGTTGTTTTACAATTCATGTTTCCGGGTGCTTACTCAGTACAGAAGGTTGCTGCTGATCTCTTAAAATCTTTGGTGATCATTTTATTTGGGTTATAATTCCTCACATTTACCGATTGTTTCTTAGTTTGAAGAAGGTTTGATCAATGCAGATGATAATGATCAATCAGCACACTCCTATGGCTTCTGCCCATGCACGTGTTAAGCAGATTTATGCTTTGGTTTGCCTTGAAAATTTTCAAATTGTTGCTTTTAAATGGTATTTTTTCTGGTGTTTGGGTTCTTAGAAAATGCTGGGATGGCTTTCGAAAACAAGTGGCCGGTTTGAATTGTTTGGGTACTGGGGCTTCTTTTGATTACAGTTCATCCTGTTGGACTCATTGATACTTATTGAAAGCATGGGTTTGCTGAAGATTTGGAACATTATTTTATGGGGTTTTTGGTTTCTTTGTTGATTGTTATTCACTAGGTATATGGTTCAGTTCCTATTTATCATCTCCCTCTGCAATAAATTTGTTGCTCCTGATTCATGGTTGGGTTTGACAATTCAGAGATATTAGTCTAGTTTTTGTCATTAAACTCAAATGGGTTACAAGATAGATGGATTTGGCACTTGAATGTAGAAACCATGGACTTTTGAGTTCTGAGCAGTTACCATGCATGGTACGTACAAGTAACCATGGTTTGCTTGCTCAACACACTGAACTACATTTACTGGTAAGGTGGACTAGGTGTTGAGAAGTGACAACAGAAGCACTTATCACGTGAAACTTTTACTTTGTTCCATGGTCATGCTTTATTTTTGTACTATGAATAATGAGAAGGTTCTCTGCATGAGGGTAACTGCTCTTGCAAAATTGATGATGTGGTCAGTTGACGGTTTTTTGGGTCACTGATATTCAATCACCATAAATACATTACACATCCACTATTTTCCATTGTTTACTCAGGGTTTGCTTATCCATAGACTTCGCTGTGCTTTTTTTTCCAGGACACAGAACTCGTGCAGGTTCTGCATCTCCTGTGCGGCGTAGGGATGCAGATCATCGCTATGGATCTGGTTTTGATCATTCAGGCAGTATATCACGCAGCCGTGATTTTGGCAGCAAGAGGGACTCTGGTAGATATCGAGACCCTTCACCCCCTTATGCTCGGGGAAGGGGTGGTGGCAGGCCACTCGGTAGAGGTTTTGATGGACCTCCATTTGGACCAGGACCTTTCAAAGGTGATGGTGTGGGTAGAAATAATCCAAATGTGCGACCAAGGGAAGGGGACTGGATCTGCCCAGATCCTATGTAAGTCCATTTATTGTTAGTCATATTTAAAATTTTCTTGTTTTTGTCCTTTCATATTTCTTTCAAAAACATATATGCATCTCTTTTGTACTACACAAGTTTCTAATAGTTTTGGCACTAGTTTCTTTAGTTCTATGCCTGCCATGCTTTCCAAGAGAAATATGTGGAATTAGATTATGACAATTGTATATAAGCATTGTGTGTTTCACTTGTAGTAACAGTTTTTTGCCTTAATTTTTAGCAAGTTTCAGTGAATTTATACTGTTGTTTGTATAAGTGTGTACATCCGTTGGACATCAGTCATGCAATCTTCTTCATGTCTTATGTTATCTGCTCTCTGTCTCAGGTGTGCAAACTTAAACTTTGCTAGGCGAGAGTACTGTAACAACTGCAAGAGGTTTCGTTTTTCCCCTGCTGGAAGTCCTAGGAGGGGCTATCCTGCTCCTCCACCTCCACCTCCACCTCCTCCCCCTAGGCGATTCCCTGGGCTTCCTATGGATATTTCCCCCAGCAGGACTGCCAATGGCTATAGGTCCCCACCTCGTGGTTGGGCCAGGGATGGTCCTAGAGATTTTGGACCTGCTGGTCTGCCACCTCCTCGACAGGAAGGGCGGTTTTCTGATAACATGCGGAGAGATAGGCTGGATTTTCCAGAAGATGACTTCAGGGGAAGGAATAAGCCAATGCCACTCATTGATTGGAGCCATAGAGACCGTGGAAGGGATAGCTTCTTCAATGGAAGGAGAGGATATGAACGGCGGCCACCCTCACCTCCAGCTCCACCCCTTCCACTTCATGGTGGCCGATGGTCACGGGATGTTCGCAAAAGGAGCAGATCTCCTATTAGGGGTGCTCTACCACCAAAAGACTACCGTCGTGATGTGTATGCAGATCGGAGTCGAGATGATCGAAGAGGCATGGGGCGAGACCGAATTGGAGATGCATATTAAAAATATGGGGAACTAGCAGTTGCAGATCTTGGTGTTTGGATATATATATATATATATATATATATATATATGCCTGTGATATTATGTAGAGCAAGGAAAAGCGGTAGAGGACAGCTTAGGATTCCTAGTGCTTTGGTTTGTTTGTTCTGAAGGCGAGATTAAGTGATTAACAATTTAGTATCTAACAATGTTGTATACCCATTTTTGACCATTATTAATTGTTAAGTGTTTTTTCTTCGTTCTTTTTCTGTTAGACAGAGATTGCATCAGAAATCAGTTTCTGTTGTGGAGGCAGTGACTTCTGATTCGAAAAGCAGCAGTCACAACAGCACTATGCATGTTCCATGTTCCATGTTGCATGTTGACTCACGTCAACTTCTACTTAATATTTTTAACCTCTCTGTAACTTGCACTTAAGTTCCCTCCCACAGCGTGCAATTGTGTAGTATTTTTTTAATAATTATTATTATGTTGGATTCCATGTAGCTAGAGTTTATCGATTATAATAAAATTTGAAATGGTTTTAACAGTGCTTTATTTAAAGTATTTAGCACATATATAAATAATCATGTGGGTTGTATAGTTCACAATATAAATCTTTTTTGAATGTGTTAAAATTTTATATTATATTATAAATTATGCATAAATTGTGAATTAATTAAATAATATTACATAATAATATTGTCTATATATAATTTATTAAATTATATATATATATAAATTAATATAATATATCTAGACATTGATAATATCGTGTACGTACGATTTTGTTGTCTGTTGACATCACATGTATTATGAATTCTAAATATTTTATGCAGCGGCACATTCAAATGAAGAATTCTATTAGTGAAAATGCATACTAATATACTTTGGTTACTCTTGAATGTTCTTTAAATAACATAAACCTACAATGAGAAATCAGTTTGAGATGCGCTTCTAAAATATTATTTAGATCACTTCTTCGAGTTAAATTAAATTTAACTCGTCAAACAATGGTAATAATAGATAATAAATTATCATGAATATGATTCAGATTTTGTTTTTATGATAAAATCTCAACCGTTCATTCGTTACTATAAAGTATCCCATCAATCCATCAGAAAACAACATCGGCAAACACACTTTAACCTAGCTATTCCTCCAAGTCAACATCTTCTGTCTTTTTTAGCGCCAATTTTATTTTATTTTTTACCCTTTTAACTGAGGCGAATCTTTAAATATTCCCTCGTTTTCTACCCCGCCCCTCTTATCTCATTCCACCAATCAGATCCCTTCAAATGCCTTCAACCACTTCATATCTTCCACGTGGCTCAACCTTATTAAATTTACATCCAGATTCTCCATGCTGAACTACACCTGATTACCTCCCGTGGCACACACAACTTTTGTGCAAACATTCATGTAATTCATAATCTGACGGTGGGACACTCACCACAATTCAATACTATGAATTCTCACCGTTGGATTTTCCCATTCAGCATCCACCGTTGGATAAACTAAACAAGCTAATCGCACCCTTCAATATACACAAAAAATTGAAATTTCAAAACATCAACGAAGAGAGGGAGGAGACATACATACATGGAAGAAGAAACATAAAACAAACCAATTCCCTTTTGCTCCTCTTCTCTTTTTTCACAGTTCTCTTCTCTCAATCACCGCGCTAAAATTTATCTCTCTCTCTTTCGACACTTCACTTCTCGACAGTTTGGTGCCCTCTTTTTTGTTTTTATTTATGAATCGATTTTCTTTCAAAATTTTAAAAGAATCGTCGGTGTGAATCTTGAGCTGAGCAATTGTATAATCTGTTATGGTGTGATATTGAAAAGGTGTTAAATTGGTTTGCGGATCTGAAATTTTGCTAATTTCGAGCTGATTGTGTCAAATTTGTGCGATTATTGAAGAGTAATTGGTGGTTAAAGCTTGAAAAGATTGATTTTTTTTCCAATTTTTTTTTATAGAAAATAGTTGATTTTCTGGAATTTGATGGGAGAGGGCGAGGGAGGGGAATTCCCTCAAAAGAAGGCGCAATCGGAGAGCGCCGGTGATTTTCCGGCGAAGAAGCTCGCGAGGCAGCTCGATTTCACCGGCGGTTTTGGTGCCAGTGTGGTTTTGCCGGAGCACCCGCAGTCACAGGCCGTGGCGGAGAACACTCAGCCGCAACCGCAGCTGAAGCCGGCTGTGCCACCTGTGGGGCCGCCGCCACCGCCGCAGGCTACTCAGCCACCAGTGAGGGTTCCGTAAGTTTGTGCTAATTTCTTTGTGCTTGTGAATGGAATTTTTTTGATTTGTTTCTGGGAATTCGATATTGGAGTGCCAAGTTTTATTGAATTGGGTTCGCAAGATTCGTGCGTCTTTTATGGTAACAATTTGTGGATTCTGATGAGCTTCTAATTTATTCATATTTCTGTTTCATTTGTCACGTACTCATGCTCCAATTTTTCTGCTTTGTTTGAGTATTTCTAGTTGAATTCCAATCCTTTCTTTCATACTTTTTTACTGCTCTGTGAGTATTTTTGAGGTTATATTGAAATTAAATACTGGATTTGAGTCTCTTTACCCGTTGCATTCAAAATATTGTTTATTTTAAGATTTTTCATGTCAGAAGTAGGATGAGATCACCTATTGGAACTGCATCTTCTACTTAACATGTGCCCTCAACCTTTTATAACTAAGCTAACAATGTTAGTGGCTTGGTGAGAGTTATCTTCTTACTAAAATTCATTTGTCAACTAATAAAGTATACTTCACTTTTCCTTTTTTATTTTGTGTTGTTTGAAGATGAAAATGGTAAACATATCGCTGACTGCAGGTAACAAGTTTTCTATTTATAGATGTATCCAGATATGGTACTTTCTTTTTCTATATTCCCCATCTCTTTATTACAATAAACTGATTATTATTTTTTTCCCATTTAATTTAAACAGTTGATTCTTTATTATTATTATTATTATTATTATTATAATATTTTTTTGAGCTCATATTTCTCAGAAAACATCCACTAAAGGGATGTAGCTGTAATGTGACCCTGTCTTAGATTCCTCAACTCTGAAATGATGTTTTCTGACTGCTCAACTATGAGTGGGTTTAGCACTCCTCTCTCCTTTTGATTGGTGCAGATTAATTTGACGTAGATGTATACTATGATCATGTGTGCTTTAGTTTTGTTAATTCTTTGATGCATTTGGTAAAGATACTTCGTCATGGACTTGAAATTTTTGAAGCTTGCTAATGCATAAAATGCAGATTTACTATACAAATTTAATGTGTTGGCAAAGCTTCATTTTCAAACTTTTTATGTTGATTTGTTTTAACGCCAAAATTCTTTCTTCAGAAAACCAGAATCCCCAAAATCAAGATCGAGGCCCAATGTTGAAGTTAAAGAGAGTACTCCAAAGAAGCAAAAGCAATGCAACTGCAAACACTCGCGTTGTTTGAAATTGTGAGTATATGACCTCTATATGCCCTCTTTTGTAATTAAGCATCATTGACAGGTTGTTTTATTTTTAGCTTAAAACGATATAATCTGGTATTTGAATGGGGCTGTTGTCACCTGCTCCCCTCCCCTCTCCGGTTATATGTACCTGGTCATCTGATGCCTTTTCGTCATAAACTTTTGTAGGAGCTAAGAAGGAATACCTTTGTTTACCCTTTCTTCCTTCTACAATTTGAGAAATTAACTGTTCATCTGAAGTGCTTTGTATGTCTAATAGAACGATAATTTGACTTCTTTTAATAGGAAGAGCAGACAAATTAGCTTTTTAGCTAATAGTTTATTACTATATAAGAAGTGTGGTCCCTGGCATAATTTGTATTTGCAGCACTATTTTCCAACTGTGTGATCTTGCATGTATGTTTTGTTCAATTTACTCATTCATCCCGTGTTAAACCTGATACTTTATTAGATAACAACATTATATGAGCTGTTTGGATTTGCTTGAAATTCTCAGTTTTGAGGGGAATGTCTGGATCCTTTGGAATATTTTTCTGCTATTATTTATGAAACCACTGTACCAATATCTTTGATTAACATGTCATAGTTTCTAGGGAAGCATAATTTTCAATGAATTTTTTAGACCATTAAAAGAAGAAAATTCACCCAGCTTTGCTCACCTGTCTCGGTTAGGGTTCAAGCTGTCTATGTTGCAATTCTGGTCATCTTATATGGGAAATAATCCTCAAGTATATATATATATATATGTATATATATTAGAAGTTAGTTATAAGGGGAACATGAATAAAATGTTGCTGATGTGTGTTTTATGCTTTGTTCTATTAATGGAAACCTATTTTGCACCTCAATAACCAAACACTTTTTGTAAACACTTCGCTTAACCAAATTTTGTACTTCCAACTATTTCTCATCTTTGACAAATGTCCATGGTAGATTTTCTTTGGTCAGGTAGATGTGGTCCATTGCTTAATTTGGCCCATGTCAAATTCTCCTCAGAAGGGCATAGGTGCAAGATGGTACGGATATAATTTTTTTCTTAGTATTAAGGTGGGTTCTTAGAATTACTTTGGTACTGAGTAAGGTGGTGTAAAGATTATTTGGATTGTGTTAAATAGTAGATTATATGATACTTAGTACATTAGAATAGAGGATTGAATTATCTGTACTAGTGAACTGATACTTTTTATGAAAACAAATATTTAAGAAAGAGACGTACAGCTATGTAGATAAACCTTGATTCAAGGATGAAGTCATTGACTCTTTCTCTTTGTTATCTCTCATTAGGTTGTTTTTGGATGCCTGTGATGGATATTGTAATGGCTACCATATCCTTTTACAATTGATATTCTCTTGTATGCTGCCTATGCTATGGTTGCACCTTCTTTGACAATCTGAATTGTATAATGGTTTATGTATAGATCATAATGCAACTTATTAGCTGTGACTGATATTTAGCTAAATTTTGCAATGTCTTGATCAGGTATTGTGAGTGCTTCGCATCTGGAATATATTGTGATGGATGCAATTGTGTAAATTGTCACAATAATGTTGAAAATGAAGCAGCCAGGCGAGAAGCTGTAGAAGCAACTTTAGAGCGTAATCCAAATGCATTCAGGCCAAAAATTGCCAGCAGCCCACATGGAACACGGGATACTAGGGTATGTGGATCAAAAATTTCTTTTAAGTCTTTCAGCAAACTGTGGTCTATGAATCTCATTTGGCTTTTGATGTTGATCACCTTACGGTTTGCTTAAGATTAATTCAAAAAAATAAATACTTAATTCAGTGGAGATATCAAATCCTCAAATGACCTTGTTGAACAGGTATGGGCATTATCCTTTTCATTTTCATGGATCTAACGCACGTAACAATGCTCTCCCTTTATCATCTTATGATGTAGTTTGAACTAGAAACTCGTTTTAATGACATACTTCTGTTCAAGCAAAAGAATATATGCTATATTTTTTGCACAAAATTTATTCTTTTATTTGAGCAATATTTGATCAGCACATTTTCATTAAATGTTGATATGGTTAGCATGTATTCTGATTAACTTCCTCTTTTTGCATATATGCTGTCAACAATGCACTCTTTTTGGTTTCTGTTGACAAACTTATGGACTTGCTCAAATATTTGTAGGAGGAGACGGGAGAAGTTTTGATTTTAGGAAAGCATAACAAAGGATGCCACTGTAAGAAATCAGGGTGCCTTAAAAAGTACTGTGAATGCTTCCAAGCAAACATTCTGTGCTCTGAAAACTGCAAATGCATTGACTGCAAGAACTTTGAAGGAAGTGAAGAGAGACAGGCTCTCTTTCATGGAGATCATGCCAACAACATGGCATACATTCAGCAAGCAGCAAATGCTGCAATAACTGGAGCTATTGGTTCTTCTGGCTATGCGTCTCCACCTGTATCTAAGAAGAGAAAGGGACAGGAACTCTTCTTTGCATCAACAGCCAAGGATTCATCAATACATAGACTTGGACATTTTCAACAGGTAAGCTTGATGTTGGCATATTTTACTATTTATTTGTACTTATTTTAGTGAAGGTACTTGGTCAATATTCCTACTGCAAATACACACTGTCTAGAGAAGTTCTTTTACTGAGCTTCTTGTTGGTTTATGTAGTGATGTTCTCTCATTATTATGTTTAGGAAGTTTTCTAAGCTCATAACAGTAACTATTAAGGGCATGTTTTCCATGTTTATCAGGCAAACCTTATAAGACCTTCTGCATCATCTACCTTTTCTTTCATTCCTGTTGCCCGTGCTAGTGGCACCGCATCAATGCCTCCTTCAAAAGTCACATATAGGTAAGCATGGTTGTCTTTTAACTTAATATTACTAACGTGCTTGTTTAAGATTCTACCTTGTGTATATATGGTTCAAGGTCTCTCCTAGCAGACATTATCCAGTCGCAAGATTTGAAAGAGCTTTGCTCTGTTCTGGTGGTATTATCAGCAGAAGCCGCAAAATCACTTGCAGGTAAATGTCTCTCAAATTTGTTTTTAGTTCAACATGTGATAGTTGTGATGTCTAAAGATATATATGTCCTCTGATGTTTACTGCTGCAGGAATATGTACAATTTAGTTGTATCTGTTACTTGTTTTGGAGTCCTTTGATTTTGTTTTCCACATTCTAGTGACTATAACCTATTAAAGTGTATTGGCTTTTTATTGTTTGCTTATGGACTGCATGAGTATTAAGTTTGGTTCATGTATTGAATGAAATTTCATTTTTTTTAAAATAATTTTTTTTTTCATTACAATAAATATAAAACACTCCTCCCACTCTGGTGTGAGCAGGGTTTGAACCCTGGACTTCTAGTACCAACCCAAGACTTCACCAGTTGAACCCACTAACACTCACATTATTTTGAAGAATTTGTCACTTATATTTTTTTGACCCCTATTTTGGTAGTTATATGATTCCCAGTTTCATGTTCTGAGGATTTAAAACTGCAGCATAGAAAATACTTCTGCTTCATTTTGATTTAATTTAGCAATCTCCATCAGTTTTTTGAAGGGATTAATGTTGTTTCTAAGATCTATTAATATTAACACTTCTCCTAGAGTGATACTCATATTTGAAGGATATCATAGGTAGTTAGATAATGCTAATCACTGAAACCTACCTCCTGGTATGTTCATTTTGCTTCGGGTGGGAAGATTTTGAGTAACCTTGCCACTAATAGGACATCGTAAGTGTACAAATACACCATTATATACCTAATAAACCTCTTTTAAATCATTTCTTGTAGACCAAAGAAATGCAACAGAAAAGCAGGCCGAAGATCAGACAACAACTTCTCTTGCCTCATCAGCTCAAGACAGGTTAGAACCTGATGGTGAGAGAACTGCCATTGATGACCGTTCAAGTGCAAACCGGGTTGATAAAGTTGACCCTGATGATTCCAGTTCAGATGGTGCTGATGTGCAAAAAGCGAGGCCAATGTCTCCTGGTACTCTGGCATTAATGTGTGATGAACAAGATACCATGTTTATGACAGCTTCTTCCCCAAATAGGTTAACCGGCCCTGGCTGTAACACATCCTCACAGTTGCCATATGGGCAAGGCATGACAGAGGTTTATGCTGAGCAGGAAAGGATAGTTTTGACAAAGTTTCGTGACTGTCTCAATAGGCTCATCACATTTGGAGAAATAAAGGGCAAGTTTTTCACTTTCTTCTTCTTTCCTTTAATATATTGCGAATTCTAGGTAAAGTTTTCAAACTTGATTAACCATCTTTATAGACAATGAAAAAAATCAGTGGTATTTTCTGAAGTTTGAACAATCATTTGATTGGAAATTCGGAAAAAAAGTCACCATGATCTTCTTAATTAGTTGTGGACAGTAGATCAGAGAGGTACTTTTTTCATGGCATGCCAATACGTCTTTGTAATTGAAAAGTTTCTATCACTACAATCAGGCAGCTTTTCTTCGCGCATTCTACTTGCAATTTGGTATGGCATGTTTTTCTGGACTTTAGTCAAGTGTAAAATTATGAACTTTTTGCTTGTGGAGAGGCTGAAGTTGGTTCATTATGAAGTGACTTGGAGTTCAAATGTTTTATTCTCTTGTTCTAAGTTATTCCTTGTTTAACTTTTTCATGCCTCATAAGAGTTGTTGGGAACTAATGATTTTGTGTTCCCATTATAGAAACAAAGTATTCATCACTAGCCAGAACAGAGTTAGGGAATCAAAAAGATGCACTAAGCAATGGCATTGCAAATGGCAGAGCAGAAATAGGGAATCAACAGGCACCAGTGAACAATGGTGTTCCAAGCGCTTTTGCTCCATCCACACTTCCTCCACCTGTATCTAAGATGTCTCAGATGGTTACTGGAACAATCGCAGCCTCTAATAATGATCCTCCAAGGATACCAGCCCTTCCAGGAGAGAGGGATGTCAAGTCAAAGACCGAAAACAAGTTGTAAAAAGATATTAACACTGCATATTGGCCCAAGGTATGCCACACTTTATCTTCGATGCAGTCTTCATGCAGCATTGGGCCTCATTGTTGGAACTGACCATGATCTGATTTATCTCTGATATTTAATATATTTATAATTCAAATTTTCCCTTCAACCGAGCCCGTTTGGTGTAAATTGTCAAGCCTTAACATTTCACGAGATATAATATTACATTACCAGATGCCAGTGACCATTATAGATACACTTCTAGTTGCTAGGAATCTCCTTGATCTCTTCATATTCTTAGAAATAAAAAAGGAGTGTCATTTCATGATTTTTCATAGAATATGTAACCTAATCCCATTAAAGAGTAATTGCATAGTTTTAGCTTACATCATGGTACAGTCATGTATGGGGATGAGCTGTCTTTGTAACGAGATACTATTAACAAGTTGCAGATATATTTTTTTACAGTTTTTTTTATTTCTGCATAGTTGCCTAATTAAAATGTCAATTCAATTATCGTATTATTTCTCAAATTAGAAGAATTTTTTTTTCTCTTGGTAATTTTAGTGGTATATCCAGTAGTTTATCTTCCCTTTTCAAACTTCTTTCTGCCTGTGAAAAGATTGCTTTTGTGCTCTAGTATTCCATTGCAGCTATGCATAAGGACGAATATTGCCAATGAATTACCAATAATAACTGCAATTTGATGTTGTACGGAACTTTTTGTGTTTTCTTTTCTGTAATATGTACACAAGTTTTTAGACTTTAGACAAGTAATTATACATTATACAGAAGTATTTCAGAGGAAGAGAAATGAATTACGTAATCCCTTGAAAAAGAGAAGGCAAATAACTTATAAATTGTAACACCCAGCCAAGCCCACAGTCATCAACTTGGATTGACATGACTTGGTGAAGACGATGATACATTTTTGCTACATAGGATAGGATCCATCGCATCTGGTTGTGATAAAGAGAGACCCAAGACAACTATTGTGGCCTTTGTGTAAAATCATGGTCACTTGTGCAATTTTTGCGAAAAGTTGCTACATAGGTGTAGGTTCGAGTTCGACGCCTCTCAAGATTCAAGTGAACTTGTATGTATTTCCTCACAATCTAAAACGAGACAAAGAGGCGTTATTACTTAATAATTAAATATTACTCATTTTGACTGCAAATGAATTTTTTAAGTGCCGGGACAGATTAGAAAACAATCAATTTGATACAAGTCCGTAGGCGGAAGGAACAGGTAGGCAGGAGGCATACAGCTAAAATACAGATCCCCATTCAACAACCGAAAGAACTGAAATATCAGGCAAATTTTTTATGACCTAATTTCTATTATTGCTTCTGAAATTTTTTCCCAGAGTGCCACAAGGAATCATGTATAGCATCAACTTTATTTTCTTTGAAAGTATTGCCTACAGGCGTGACCTTGATGTTGAAGACGATGAAACCGGAGCGCTCTGCAGAATATTGTTTAAAAGAAAAAATTTAGTAGTAATTTCACTAGGGTGAGAAGAATTTCCTTGCACTTGATAACATGACACAACTTTTGGAGGCCAATAATTTATTAACAATGCTGAAGAGGTCGTAACAAAGAAATAGTATAATATTAAAAACAAGAAACTCTGACACCATGAGGTGCAAAAGGTAAAATTGCAAGGTCAATGGACGTTTGTGGAATGTTGATCTATGCATTGAACCTCAATTCAGGTGGAGAATAAGTAAAAACCTTATCAAACTTTAATGGTTGAAGAGGGAAAGGGATCTTACCAATGGTATGCCTTTTATTGCTCTCTCTTCCAAAAACCTCGATGGCTTATAGAAGTTACCATATGTTTGTGACCATTTCTTTAGACTGGTGCATATATGGTTTGGTCCAACTGTGTCTGCCCAAAAAACAATGCCACCACTGCACAGAAGAAATAATTGCTATGAGATATAAGAAGCACAGGCTCCTAGTATATTTATGAAGTACATTAGTTCAGAAATAATTGTTTGATCGAAGAAGACTGAAGTTCTCCCCCAGGTATAGACGAGAAAACACATACTCCGTAACACAATTATCTCCAAAGTCAGTTGGCATGGTAGACACTGGATAATATAATAATAATAATATGTCCTGAAAGAACTCCCATGCTAATTCATGTCATCCTTTACATGATCAAGAAATTATGTAATTTGTTTCCAGATCACATGAGAAGGGATAAAGCTGGAAATATGTTATGCTTGCAAAATCCACCTAATCATCATTGCAATGAGTAAACCACAATTCATATGCAAACTATCGGTATTACTGCAATATCTAAAGCAATGAAATAAAAAATGAAGTCCATGTTTTCTTTGAAGGTCTCGAACTAAAAGGTAATTTGCACTGAAGCGCTGACCGGTATTTGGGGAAACTCATTCCAAGAACTGATGCAATGTCGAGGTCTGTGGCTCGAACTACTATTTCATCTTCCAGGACACGACATGCCTCATTCACCACTGGAAAGAGTATTATCTCAACAATTTCTTTATCAGTGACCGATATAGGCTGCCAGATTAAAACAAACAAGATTACATCAGCTATTCATCAAATGAAACTAGTTATATTTTCAAAGAAAAAAACATGTGATGTTACAAGGTGAACTAGAGAGGGCTCATAAAATCAACTTGAGCAATAAGAACTATAAAATGCCACTAGCACGTCCATTTTTGTATCAGAAAGACTACCTTTCCCCCAGGCATTATATTGGTCAATCGTCTACACTCCTCAATAATTGGTAGTACTGAAGGATCAGGTTTTGGCTTGCTTCCCTTTTCATAAATGTAGTATCCTTTCCCATTGGCTTTACCTGAAACAACAAAAGTGATAATGTCAATTGGCAAACTTGACACATAAAGAAGAGACGAATCCAAATGAAAACCCTTTATTACCATTCCGTCCACTTTTAGTCAAAAGGTCCAACAAAGGAGTTTTGAATGTACGGTCAGGGAATGCATTAGCAAATATTTTTCCAGTTGCAACCGCTACTCCATATCCTGCTACATCCTGAAGCCTGCAAGCATACCATTGGAGAAGCACAATTCAACATCACTACGTACCCAGCCCATATACAAGAATGTGCATGCCTAAATGGATAATTCAAACTCGTAGCTTTTGTTACAGACTCGTCTTTAATATTAATATTGGACCTTCACTTATAAATTTAAACTTCTTGATTAAATAATAATCTAATATGATATCAGAACTAAAATCTTAATTTTGAGTCTCGTATTTTTGTTTTTTATTAATTTTTTAATATTTTAATTTTTTTTTATAAGACAGAAAATTTACTTGATTTAAATTTATTTAAATTTATATTTTATGTGAAAGTAATTATTATAAATTTATCTTTAATATTAATATTAAATTTTTATTTATAAACTTAAACTTTTAAATAAACTAATAGCTCTTAAAAGATTCTTAAACTTTATGTTTGTTCGTAAATGAATCTTGACTCAAAAAAACCCCATGGCTTCATTAGGAAGCTTGAGTCACTAGAATATTGTAACTATTCCCAATGAGCCGAAATCATCATTACCTACCACAACTAAACTCGTCTCCCACCCCCCTTATTTTTCCTCGGCAAATAATGTCCAGAAATGGGAAAACAGGCTTAAAACATGCACAAGCAAAGCCATTAAAATGCCAGGGAAGACAATTACTGGAAAGGGCCAATAGGGAGGCCAAAATTGCTGATTGCCCTGTCAATTCTGAACACATCCACACCTAAATTGACCAGAAGCTGAGCGCTTTGTGAATATGGGAAGAACGTACGATTGACAGCAAAGCCAACGCAGTTACCCACCACAACAGGAACTTTCTTTATGATTTTCCCAACTGTCATGAGATCAAGAATTATTTGTGTGGAAGTTCTCTCTGTCCGTACAATCTCTAGAAGAGGCATCACATGAGCAGGACTGTTCATAGAAGAGCCATGTTAAAGAAAACACACAAAAGCCGTTCCCATTTTGGAGTAATATAAATCATATTGTACAAATAACCAGCAGATTAAATAATAGATCTCTCCTCAAAATAGAAAAAATTATGATCTTGTCAATTGAAACCAATACCAAAGAACTTTAAGCATTCTCTGACGCTATTAAAGAGCTAAATTTACTTAAATTGAAGCATGTTCTGTTCTGCTCCATACATATTATAACCCAGATTAATATTGCATTTTGAAACTCTGCCAGTAAGGATTCCTCAACAAGTAGACTTATTATATACTGGTCCCTGAGGAGCACAAAGGATGAGGAAATTAAATAATACAATAGAAAAGTTAAAAAGCAAAGAAGTGCCAAATATGCATTCTTTGAAAGCAATCAAATCAAGGGAAAAAGAAGTTTGAAAAAAACTAAATCTAATATATTCACCGCTAGGTAGATACCTCCATTAGGTGAGCCCACACCAAATTACATTAGAAAAGGTTTCTAAATAAGCGTCAACCACAGACTTTAGACTTTTGAATACAAGACAACTTTAAAGAGAGTAGCCGGAAGAAAGCAGAAAATGGTTTAATAACCTGAAAAAATGTGCCCCTATAATTCGATCTTGAGAGCTGATCTTTTCTCCAACTATGTTCAGGTCACTGGTAGAAGTATTTGTTGACAAAATGCAGAGAGGAGGGCAGGCTTTTTCTAGTTCTCTGAATATCTTTTGTTTCAGAGGAACACTTTCAACGACTGCCTGCAAATGTAAATAACTGTGTAAGACTTTTTTTTATAATATACGTGTGTGATATATATATTGATTGGTGGTAAATAAAAAAATATATATAAAAATATATATTATATTAAGCGGTGCCGCTTTTTATATATATATATATATTTGTATGTTTGCTTCATTTGAAGCTTACGTGGAGAAGAAGTAAAAGCTGAAAGAAAAAAGAAAAAAAAGAAAAAAAAGAAAGAGAAAGAAAAGAGAAAAAAAAAAAAAAAGAAATGAAAGTAAAAGAAAGAGAAAAAAGAAGAGAAGAAGAAGAAAAGAGAAAAAAAAAAAAAGAGAAGAAAGGAAAAAAAACCGAGGAAAGAAAAAGTAAGAAGAAATATTGGAGGAATTTTAAAAAATTAGTTTGGATAATTAGAATTATATTTGGTGTTTTAGTGGGTAATAATTTTACGATATTAGAATATTTATATTTTAATATTTATAATATATATCGGTACTAATGATGTATTTTTACACTCTATGATATAAGAGGTATGTCGATAACGGATAGATTTCAGAATTCAGACCTAACTCAGGATTAACGCACTTTTGTGAGTGAATAATTATATATATTTTATATATTTTTAATACAGTCAATTATAATTAAATTACGCGTTATCAGATTTAATTATGATTTATTTTAGACAGATAAATATGACAACTTATGTACTATCCTTTGCCTTTCAAGTATTATAGTCAATGTTCTAAATTTTTCCCTAAAATCTGACTATTCCATCTTATTTCTTTTGTCTAACAATCTCTCAACATGTGTTTGAAAATGCAAAAAAAAATTTCTACAACTTTGAACTTAAGAGTTAGAGGCTAAATTTAAGTAAATCTAGAAAAGTCATCAACAAAACTCATATAGCACTTATAATTTTTTTCAGATAATTTAGATGTTAAACCCCAAACATCTATATGAATTAGTTCTAAAACTTCATTTGTTTTTATGTTAGATAAACTAAAATGATGAACATGGTTTTTCACATTTGGCAAGCATAACATATATTTTTAAATGTATTTTTATTGATTTTAACATCAAGATTACAAGATAAAGAAATCCTTCTGATTATTTCCAGATTTAGATATCCAAATTTGTTATGTAACACTTGAGCTAACACACTTGCAATATTACAAGTAAAATTCTCTTATTTCTATACTCTAAAGATGTTACATTCTCATGAGATTCTACAACTTTTGGTTTCCAGCATGTCTTATTTATCATACACTGTACAAATAGAGACAAGGCTAAAATAGGTTTATTATTCAAAGTAGTAGAGTCATGTATTTTTTTAAGGGTACTGATGAGTTGATACAAGCCTTGTCTAGCAACTCCTCTGAGTAGAGGTCTCCCCTTTATGTTCTTAACAATAAAAATATTATTCTAAAAAATAACCTTTAAGCCATTTTCAAGGGTTAACTTTGAGATGCTAATTAAATTTTTTGTCATTCCAGGTACATGCATCACATTATGTAAAGTTATGTGTTGTCTTTTATCAAGTGTTTGCAGTATGCAAGTGTTGGCGGATCTAAGACACGTAGGTGTATACATGTGCAATCGCGTCTATTACTTAACAAAGCATGAAACGTGTAAATTTTGCAATAAATCAATAAATACATATATTAATCACATTAATATATTTATAGGATTAGAGAACTCACTATAACGTGTAACGTTATACACGTATTTTTTTAGAGTCCGCATGAAGACCAACTCGTGTGTAGTTCTAGTCACCAATACGGTAGGCTTGGTGAGCTAGAACAACAGCTCTATATTAAGTCTGGGATTAACTCTTCATCCTCAAAATGGCCGGGAGTGTGTTTATATCCTTTTTTCCAAAAGGATAACAAATGGAGAGTTTAAAACAATTCATAATTGCTCCAATTAGAAGCACAGAGAAAATGAAACAATTTCATTTTCCCTCATTTTCCATTTTTTTTTTCTTTTTCTTTTCTTCTTCTTTCTTTCTTCCTTTTCTTTCTCTCCATCTTTTCTTTCCCCTCTCCCTCGGGCGAATTGGCCAAATTCTTGCTTCTTTTTTCTTTTTTTTTTATAAATATATAATATAAAAAGAAAGATATTTGATTATTAAACAATTAAATAATCAAAATAAGAAATGACCATTTTACCTTTATAAATAGTTACCAAGTTCACCCCCTAGTGGGTCCCACTAAATTTCACACTTAGATAAATTCAACTGAGGGTCCACAATATGCTATGTGTCATAATATAATTAGTAAATAATAATTATTAACTAATTATTATATTTAACACTTAAATACAGACATGCACGCATTCTCGTGGTAATGCTGAATATTGCTGAATTAAATAATTTAATTTGGCACGCTACCCCAGTGCACAACGAGTACACTCTATATCACGGAACTCCCTAGGTCTTACGCCCGATTTATCAAATAAAATTATTCTATAAGTCCGTGAGCTATGCCCCACGCACACGTCACGGATATATGAATCAGTGCGTTGAACCATACAAGCTGAGGTTACAACGCATACGTATAATCCTTTCGTCATGATATCTTAGATGTGCGGGGATATAGATTATCACCGTCAAATCCCCTTGTGCTTATCCATGTCTTATCTCCAGACTTGTATCTCATTGAACAATATGCACAAACTCTTTTGTCATATTGTTCTACCCTGACGTAACTATTTTCTGAAATTGATACTTATAGCCACAAGATTTTTTGAGATACAGTCTCGAAGCATCTGGATATCAAACTCTCTATAAGACCTGACGAATACCGTATTTATACACACCAAACTTCATTAGCATCAGACCATACCCAGCAACATCCAGTGGCCACACTATGAAAGGTCTGTGACATGCGTGGAACCAAAGTATGGTGGATCACTTACAAGCCCACCGTGGCACTCAGGTCAAGGGACCACATATACTACTCAACTTGAGAAGACCCTTCGTTGATGTCTTATATAGGATGTCTATTGGAGGCCCTCGTGAGTCTGTCCCATATCCAGTTCTAACTGGATACCCATATGTCAATACAAGCTCCAAGCTCACAGTCGGTCAGGAACGACCATCTATACCCGATAGGTATGATATATGCTGATCTATATTTAAAGGTATCCACTGATAGACCCGCATCGGCAGAAATAAATCAGGGACAATTATTCGAGAACATACTTGCGCAACTTGCATTTCTTGGCACCCGATTGCAACTTTTGCAACTATGTAGTTACTAGTATATTCCCATGTCTATGTCCCATTACAGATATGGCTCCAACTCTTGGATCTGCTGAGTATTATAACCAGCTAACACTTAACTGTGCTAACATTTAGTAATTATATGTCTCAGCGTGGCTAATTATGAGCCATTATCTAAACTCTTTAGATCTAATCCGAACTCATTCAGATCTACAATGTCTATAACGTTCCATGCATAATACCATATAAATGGGTATTAACGATTTAATGAAAATGTACACTTGTATAAATACACAAGTATATATACATTTAGGGATGACACGTAAGCACTGACCCTAACAGCAAGTGCCTAAATCCAAAATTTTAATGCTTGACCATTACATACAAGTAAGTGTTCATTACCTTTGTATTCAAATTTTGAAACCATACTGTTAGTGTTATTAGACACATGATTGATAGCTTTACTGTCCATGTACCATACATTGTCATCATTGTTGTATTGAACAGGAGTTAATGTTACTACAAATGCCTCTGCATTTTGGTTATTGTTTGCTTGGCTTGGTGGTACAAAGTTTTCTTTGAATCGATTTAAGCACTTTAGAGCTCCATGACCAGTCTTTAGACAGATCTGATAGATAAGCTTGGATTTGCCTCTTCCTTTACCTAAGTTATTCTGATTTTGTTGTTCAAAACCACTAGGACTAGGCCCTTTATTCTGTCCATAGCTTCCCTTTCCACTAAATTCACCTTTAAACTTTTGTTTAAATCCTTATTGTGTCAGATGAGCACCAACAAAGCCTTCATTAACTGAACTTGTTAGTTCAATACTACTTTTTCGGCTTAACAAAATCGAATAAATTTCTGCCAAAGAAAGTTCATCTCGTTTTGTAAGACCAATACTGCAACTGGATCATATTCTGATCCAAGGCCAGCAAGTAGATAGGTGACTAAATCTTGTTCTGGTAAAGGCTTGCTTGCCATTGTCAAATTATCAGTTATAGTCTTCAACTTACCATAGTATTTATTAACTGTCATGGTGCATTTTCTTAGAGTTTGTAATTGAGCTCTGAGCTATGCAAGCATGGCAATAGATTGGCTCCCAAAAATCTTCTCGAGATGTTTCTATATCTTAGGAGATGATCTACAATGAATGATTGAACTCAAAATAATCTTGTTCATTGCAGAGAATAACCAACTCATAAGCATGACATCTTGCTTTCTCCAGATTTGATATTCTGAATTGACAATAGGCACACTCTCTGAGTTGTTTCTCGAATGATTTATGAATGGATGTGGACAAATTCTAGCTCCAATTAAAAGATCTTTTAAATTATTTCCTCTAGCTGAGGCTAAGATACGAGACTTCCAAAGTAGAAAATTGTAATGATAAAGCTTTAATAGAGTTGAAAAATTGAGAGAATTGGATGAACCGATAGCTAAGTTGTTGAGCTGAGATCCCGAGATCAAAGAACATATTTGCTTAACATTAGCTGATGGGGTGTTAACCATTACAGCTCTGATACCAACTTAAAAAAGAGAGTTTCTATTTAATTGTCAAGAAAGTGCAAAAAAATGAGAGAAAGTGAGAGAAAAATGAAACTTCTGTTTTATTAATTAGAAAAAAAAAATGACTCGAATGAATTACAAAGTTTGTACTGAACACCTATTTATACTACAATTGTAATTCTAGAATTCTCTATAACAGAATGATTCAGCAACTTGCACAAATCTGTTATATAATACAAATTTGGCGGGAGAGTTTGTTATGTAACAAACTTTTAATAAATATATTTGTACAGCTCAATATCATTACTCAGCATCAATCCATATTCGTAAATGTTATTTTACTTCTAGACTCAATTCAACCTTGTACTAAAAAGATACCAATGGGTGAGTTTGGAGTGCTTGTCGAGTTGGCAAGCCACCTTTTGTAAAAGCCTACTTTTTAATGATCCCATCCCCCTCCCCCTGCATTTGTAGTTGATAAATTGTGTTTGTATAGTGTATGTGTGAGTGTAGTATAGTGTGTATACGAGTGTAGTATAAATTTGATTAAAAAAAAGGATATAATGAGTTTTTTACTAAACATTAATGATATATGACATTAAGGCAATTTTAAAATTTTGTTTTCTTTTGTGAATAAAATGTGGGGTTGTTTCTTTTTTTCTTGTAAGATTAATATTAATATCTTTGCTATGTTGACATCTCCTTAAAATTGCAAGTGAGTAGTGTTATATATATCAAATTATGTTTAAAAAAATAATGTATTAAATAAGTATTAGATAATAAAATAATATAAATTTTAAATTTATTTATTACATAATTTTATCATTTAATAATTATTTGACACTTTACTTTAAAAATATAATATAAATGCCTAACATTATTTTATCGCAAGCTAACAACATCATTTTACCACCCATTTTGCAGCTACTCATACTTAATTAGTTGGTGTCGATGTCTATTCAAAATTCACATCAAAGTTATCAATAGATATAATGCCATATTTGACGCTAAGATGAATGAATAAAAGTTATAACTTGTTAGTTAGTTACACTTAAAGAATCCTAGTTAAATTGCTATTGCTTCCCTCTCTTAATAAATGTTTAATCAACCTACTATAAGTTATTAACAAATAAGAGTTTGTATGGTAAGATCAATATTTTTTTTTCTTAGAAGCTTCACTTATGAATATTTAATCACTTTGTTTACTAGTATAAACTGTACTTAAAAAAATATATCAAATAAAATTGAGGTAAAAGTAATTTTTAATCCCTTTGTTTAAAATTAACATTCAAATAACAAATATCATCAATGTTTAGTGAAAACACATTGGTGACCATGTTCATATCCTTGTTGTAGGAATTGTTGATAAAAAAAAATAATTTTTTAAGTTAATGAGTTTTGAATTTGTTTTGTTATAAGAATTAGCATGTTGGGTTTCGTTTAGCTAAGTCTAAAACTTCGAACTTCATTATGATGATAGAACATTTGCAAAACATTGAGATTATCGTTAAGACCTCACCGAAGTGAATTCTGAAAAAAAAAACTCTTTGATACTTAAGTCAGATGGGACTATTTTTATGAGGTTTAAAGGGACAAAAAGAAAAAATTTTAAAAAGTAGTAAGAACTCGGATATCAAAAGTTATCTCTGTTTTTTACATAATTTTTTTACCTATTTATAGCATCGGTCTTCTCATACTTATCTTTGTCGGTGTTGTGGTTATTTTGAGTAATTCTTTAGTTTCGGGTAAATCTTATTTATTTTTGGTTATCCTCTAATCTCGTGTCGTAGTTTGCATGATTCTTTCTTAAATGCACTATAATTATTCTCCTCTTATAATTTTATTTCTTTTATAACATTGATTTTTTCTTTTAAATTTTTTTCATATTAAGACCGATAGTTCTTACTTAACTCGGTTATTTAGATTGTGAGAACGATTTAACATTTTTTACCGAATTGATTCTTCTTATAATGTGTTGAATTTTAACTAGCCTAAATTTTGTTTTTGTGAACCAAGTAGATAATTATATATCTATCATTACGGTAGTATCTAATTGAAATATAAATTGTTCGATTCTGAACAAATCTATTACCAATTTTTTTTTTTTAATATTTTATTTATGTCGATCGTGTAAAAATTTATGACTCTAATTTTTCTTTTATCTTTTTGTTATCATTCTTTCTTGACTTTTATGAATAGATTTAAATCTTCTATATAGCGCCGTTCCTAAAAATCGTTGATAATAAATTTTTTTGACGTTTTCAAACTAATTTCTCAAATTTTTATGGGCAATTTTTATGACCTGTTTCATAGTTTAAGATCAGCCCTAATGCATTCTCTTGGATGATGATGATCTGTTTCATGATTATTCTTGATTATAATTTATTCATTATTTATACTCTTGATTTCTACACCTGATGCCCAAATCAGTTACATAAAAGTCATAAAATCACTCGTGGTTTTACTTTAATGATTTCACTCGGTTCGGCTTTATAGGGATTTTTAGGATTATTTTATTAAATGATTTCACTTGAATGATTGCTCCAGATGTGAGATTATTTTATGATTATTGATTCTCCACTCATCAACATTAAGAGATCTGGCCAAAAAATAAATGATCCAGATAGACTTCCCACTCACGCATTAATTTTTTTTTTTTTTTGAAAGAAATTGAATTCATAACTTAAGAAGAAACAACAGGGAAGGAGAAGTTATCCCTCCAGGTTTGGTTACAAGGGCCTTGAAGGGCAATTTTTGCCAGCTTATAAGCTGTAGAATTACAAAGTCTAGGAATATGAACTATTTTGAAGTTTCCTTTTAAGTGTCAGCTTCTCCCGGCTAGTATTAATCCCTCACGCATCATTTACTTATTCATTAATTCATCATCATTCACACATATTATCATCATTCCTTCATTTGTTAATGAATCACCGTCGATTAACCATACTTGTTCATTCCTTCGTTTGACCATGATTTTGATCATTAAGAATGTACTTCATAGTCATCCTTATTTTAAGATTATAGCAAAATAATCACACAATCAAAATAGAGTCTTGACTACATGATTATGGTTTGATCATAGCTTAATCAATCATTATTATTCGATCAACATTAAATCATCATAAATTAATCATTATATATCATAATGTAATTATTTTAAGATCGAACAGTGGTCATTATTTTCATATTTTTTATTATTTAATTAATATTATAATGTAATCTAATATTGATTATAATAATAGTTATCACCTTTTATTTTGTTTAATATTATTTTTATTATGATTATAATCTTCATAATATTATTTTGTTTAATTCATGATTGTGGTCTGATTAATTATCTTTATCCGATCACAATTTTAGTCATTGAGGCATTATTATACCAATCACGATCCACTTTAAATGAATTATTATATTTTTTTATTTTGTTTATTGATGTATAATCATTAAGAATAAAAGTATTAGATCATGATTAACATCACATTTGATCATATTTCGGCCATGCTTATATAATCATGATTTTTCTTTTCTTTGTGTTATTTCTCAACTTATTTATGATTTGGTCATTTAATAACGATTTGATCATATTTTACTTTGAGTTAAATTGATTTTAATCAATAACGGTAATATTAATCTACGATGCACAATAATCTTAATATACGACGGATTTATAATGATTTGAAAATTTTATTGGTTTACTTACAAAATAGCTTTGAAAATTTAATTTTACATGTCTTGCTTATTAAATATAATTATTACATGCAACAATTATATATTATTACTTTTATTATTCATTACTACATATATTTAGAATTAAAAATCAATTGCTTTAGATATTTAATTAATTAATTGCATCAAATTAGTGCTTCAATCATAAGGTGATTAAAGTACAATCACCTTTAAATTCACATTGATATAGTTACTTTAATTCATGTTACCGTCAAAATTTTGATATTTCATTTGTAATATTATTTTGATATTGTTTAACCTTATAAAGATTTTTTTTTCGAGGTTTATTACTTGTAGCCACAAGACTTCCTGAAATATAATCTCAGAGCATTAGGATATAACTCACCCTTATAAGTTGATGAATTCTATATCTACGTACATCAAATTTTATGAGCATCAGATCATACCTAACAACACTTGAAGATTAGACTATGAAAGAATGGAGGTCAGACTATACAATTATGTGTGGCAATCCCAATGCTTTACCATATGCTTAAAGAAAATCTTTATGGTCTCCTTCACAATACACTCATTGGGTACTGGTATAAATGTTATATACTTGAAGAATTAGTTTACCACTAAAATGATAGTCCCGTAATTCCTCAAATATTGGCAACCTATGATAAATTCATAGAAATGCTCTCATAAAATCTCTTTAGAATGGGCAACAGATCAAGTAGGTTGATGAGACTCTTTTTCTCGATCTTGTTTAATTGGTATATGAGATCAGTCTTCACAAATAGCTTTATCTTCTCTTGTATATATGGCCAATAATACACTACCTCTAATAGAGCACATATGTACCTTTGCCCAAATGACCAACCTATTTTGTGTTATGACATTCTTTGATGAGGTTTTGCCACAAGTTCCCCCACTTTGACACATATTCTCAATGACCTTTGGTGTAAAGAAGCTCGTCTTTTACTTAAAATTGCTTTGTCTTCCCTAGTGCACTTGTGTAAAAAGTTGCTTAACTAGTAGGTCGTGTTTCATCCCCTCTCAAAATAGGCTAAGAATCTCCCCCCCCCCCTCATCGAGCTTGCTAATAGCCTCTAACTTAGCCTTTTGGCTCAAAGGCATCCATCACCGCATTAACCTTGTATGGCTTGTACTTAAGCTTATAGTCAAACTTTGCCAAGAAATCCGACCACTCAAATTGCTTCAAACTAAGCTTTTTTTTTTTGACTCTGAAAGTAACTTATCACCACCATGTTTGTCATCACCATGAACTTTGCTCTAAACAAGTAATATTGTTAAGTACGTATGCAATGGATGACCCCGTCATCTCTTTTTTTTGCATCGTGTATCGTCTATCCATCTCATTGAGCTTTTAACTCTTATACGCGATCAAGTGATCTTGTTGCATCAAAATGCTCTAAAGGGAAAAAAAACTGATGCATCCATGTGTACTATATAGGGTAATAAATAGTTCAAAAATTCTAGCATTGGCTCCTTGATCACCGCCGTCTTCAATATATCAAAGGCCTTTTGACACTCATTAGATCACTCATATACTTTACTATTCTTTAACAACGATAAGAGTGTGATAATGATGGAATAACCCTTAATGAATCTTTAGTAACATTTGACTAACCTAAGAAAGGGCCACAACTCAATAACCTTCGCGGGTGCCTCCTAGTTTATTATGGTGCAAATCTTCACTCTATTTATTAATAAATTGTCATCCTTAATCTTGTGACCCATAAAACTTACTTTTAGTTTTGTGAATGATTACTTCTCCTTCTTTACATATAATTCATTCTCTCAAATTACCCTTAAAATAGTTTGTAGACACTTTCACATATTTCTCAAAAGTGTTGTTGTAGATCACGATATTATTTTGATACATAATAGTAAATTTGTAAAAGAAGCACTAAATTATGTTATCTATCAAAGTGAAAAATACGATTGACTTATTGATGAGATCAAATGATATAATAAGAAACTTGATGTGTCCTACAGTATGTCACATAAATAGTCTTCGATCATCGCTCTTAATTATACACACTCGATAATAACTTAATCATAAATTAAATAAGTCAACGATTAACAAATTACTTATTCTGATGATGACTTTGTTCAACTCCTCTATATATAATTGTAACAAACTGTGGTACTTACACTGAAAAAACAGTGTCACATTATATGGCACCTGGCTAGATAAATCTTGCATCTGGTAACTCGTTGAACTAGCCTAACAACTCCTTTAACTTTGATCAAACATTCGGTAAAGGCATCTTTGTTGGCATTTGACTTCCAGCGCTGGCTCGATCTCATAATCAATCACTCTTCTTGATGGGACTTCTACGATAAGGCTGGTAGCGTGAAATCCTTGTGCCCATTGAGCACTCTCACAATTTCCTCCGATATTTTATCTCCATCCCCTTATATATTTTTCTATTGGTTCATGTAATATAAATTGATAAAATCAGTTTTTGAGATATCAACCACATCTTTGAAAGCAATTTGAAAACAAATAATAGTCATAGTCTTTTGTGTTAACTCGAAGAAAATTTACTTTTTGTAAAGTTTTTAGAAAGGCAGTTGATAATATATTTTATTTAACAACAATTATTATTCACCGTAAATTTGTTAAACTCAGTTTTCGCAGTTCATAACAAAATTAAGACTAAATTGATTAAAAGAAAGAGCAAGGTAAACTATTTTTTCCAACTACAAAACCCACTTTCCATTTGTAGAATCTTTTTAAGAAATTAGATCAATCACTATCATAGAATCAGATTATAGATGAACTAGAAGCAAATTAAAGTCAATAGTTAATCTTAAAATAACTTACACAACTTGTGAGTCAATAGATTCGGGGTTAAAAATTATATTTCTATTTATTTTTTAATGTTATAGACCTTTTTATACAGATAAAATAGAGTGAGTTGTTTAATTTATTTAATAATATGTCAAACAATAAGAGAAAAAAGCATGACATTTTTTTTATAATATAATCTCAATAAAATTGTTCAATTTACGTATATATATATATAAATAATTTAATAAATTATGTAATTTATTATAAAAAAAGAAACATGTGTTAAAATTTGTTAATACATCGTAAATTATATAAAATTTATATATTAATTATACAATGTTATATAATAATATTATTTATTATATAATAAATTACGTAATCTACTAAATTATATATATATATAATTATAAAACTAATGAGGTATAGTAAAATATAAGGGTTGATGAGACGAATAAACAGATTAAATAGCCGCTACTATTTAAAATAGTGACGCTAAGAAGTCCCATTTTGTTTATAATTGACTTATAATATATATCTAAATTAAACAATTTAGATACTTTTAATTAACAATGGTGGTGAGAGGCTTTATTTTTTTAATTTTTGAGAAAAATATTAAGACATGATAATGTTAAGAATTAATGAAAACTATGTTTTATTAATTTAGTATATTTTTCACAAGTAAATAATAAAATAATAGATATCTTACTATAATTTTGAGTTGGATCAGATTAAATGGGTTAATTTTTAAGTTTTCCCAATCTATTATAATGATATGAATTGAGAAAATACAAGTACAACCCAATTCGTTTTCAGTTGTAACTAGTGATCGGGTTGAGTTAGTAGCAGCGGTTAGATAAAGATAGGCTTGCATCTGCATGACATTCATGTTTACTGGGCTTAACCTTTAATCCTAGCCCAATTTGGTACCTCAAGTCTTAAATCAATGAGTCACTTTTTAGGGCCTAAGCCCGTTATGCATTATCCCCGACAAGAGCCCATTCTTGTAAATATGTAAAAACCGTATGAGTGTAACAAAACCCTGGTTTTCTTGTGGGGTGCCGTGCAGCAAAGACAAAAAAGGCAAAGCAGCAAAATTAGAATCATAAGATGGCTTCCTCCAATCTTGTATCGAGATTATCTTCTCGATTGCAGCCACTGGCGCTCAAACTGAGCAAGAATTCGCCCTCTCCGTCCAAGTCTGCCTTCCGATCTCAGCTTCCTGCCTCTTCGAGACCCATTTTTCGCATCTCACGGTGACAACTACAAAACACTTTTTTTTTTTTTTCTCTTTATCTATTTGTTTCTGCTTATTTAATAAACTTCAGAAAATGCCATTTTTTGACATTCTTGCATTTTTTTTCTGCCTGGTTAGGTTACCTGTGGAGCTGAGCAGCTTGGAATCAATGCTGCCATTGCACAGTGCAATTGCTTCTGCGCGGTTAAGGTCAAGCTTATCATTGGAATCTCAGTGCTGGGGTTTAGTTCCTCAAGGTTAGTCCGAAATTTGATGCATCTGATTGTCGCTAATTTCCACTAACTGGGAGCCCTTTCATACTTCTGCACTTATCAATGTTGAAATACATCATTTAGTAGATATTTAAAAAAATAATAATAAAGGGTCTATTTAACATCATATGCAGAATTTTTTCAATCAAAAAGTGGGTCTTTGTATTAGTCATTTGAGCATTTATAACATGCTATCAAGAGCTCTTTAGCATTACCAAAAGAAAAAAAAATTGTATTAGTCATCCCTTTTATTGGAACTTTATCCTGGCAAAACCTTTCGGGAAGAGGGCTGACTTAGTCCAGCAAAAGTAGGCTGTGATATGGCATGATGAATTTGAGTTTGCATACATTTGATGTATTTCAATGTGTCAAAAGTAGAAATAAAAATAAATAAGTTTTACCATTTGGAATCAGTCTATAGATTTAAGGTAATGTTTGTAAGATAACCTGGGGATAGCAAATTGAATTTGATCAAATCGGACAGGTGTATGAATATGCATTCAAACATCTGACTTTGGGGTTATCTATTGGTTGCCGACGATTATGAATTGCTTCATGATAATTTTTTTTGGAATTATTTGTCATTTCTTCTGAGGAGATGTTGCATCCTAGCTTTGTGTAATGCACTGTTTTTTTAAGTTGTACATCAGAGGCAGATGCACGCATGTACACCATAATTCCTGCTAATAATATCTTATCATCTCCTCTCCACAACTTGTGTAGAGCAGTTAATCATTTGTATAAATCATTAGGTCAGTGTGTTTGCTTAGGCACATGAAACGAGAGGGAGCTAAATGTTATCTATGTGGTTAGAACTGGAGGAGGAAATGATGCAATAGATTACACTTGAGCATTAGCTCAACTGCTTAAGCAGTAG
The DNA here is from genome assembly GCA_946807835.1 of Ailanthus altissimus. Classification (NCBI taxonomy): domain Eukaryota; kingdom Viridiplantae; phylum Streptophyta; class Magnoliopsida; order Sapindales; family Simaroubaceae; genus Ailanthus; species Ailanthus altissimus. Next base: position 26,927,210 of record OX327689.1, read on the forward strand.
CATGAGGGGATTGAATCAGGTCATGTTGGGATAGGTCTTTGTTTGGAATCTTACCAAGAGAGTGAAAGAAAGAAACAAGAAAATTGGAATGGAATAACAAACTTAGTTGTTGATGTTGTCACAATGCTCTCTATTAATGGATTTCCACGCATGATGTGTTCTATTTTAATAGGTTGTAAATGGCGGTGATGTTAATTTGACTTAAGCAGTATGTTTTTTTTGGTTCCTTTTTTGTTTAAATAATTGTATGAATGACATTCTGTTTCGTACAATGTGATTTACTTATTTTGACCCTTCCTTTTGCCCAATATTTCAGGTCTATCTATGCCTTTATGATATTCGGACTTTGCAGCAAGTAGTCACAATGCGACTTTTCTGCTGTGACAGGAACAAAGGGCTTTTGTTGACATTTTGTTTTATTTCCATTTTAAATGCCCAAGATATTGACACAGTTTTTTCTGCAATCCACGAGAGTGATGACAAACATTGCTTTGGTTCACTTCATTTGTTTTCATTGTTTCTTCTAAATGGCTATCCCAGAGGGTACGAGTTTTTGTTTAACAGTAAGCAAAGCAGCGCTCCATCTTTTACGTGAGGTGACCAAGAAAGTGGAAGTTTAATTTGGTTATACTTTGCTCTCTCTTGCTTCCCAATAACATTTCATACAAACTGTGTGAAGGCGACATTGATCGGTTATTTTTTATTCAATTGGCATCAAGAATCAGAGTTGTTCATCTTGGAGCTTTGCAGTTATCTACACTAATCTCAAGCTGAACAGCTTGAGAAGTTAAGTCAATGAGTTTCATTTCAAGGGAGATTTTGGATGTGCAATGAACATGGGACTGGTAATATTCAACGTGGGATTGTTCCATATTAGATAACTGAACCTTTCCTGTGGCTCTAATCCCGAAGCCTCCATACATATTCACTGTGATCATACATCTGCAGTTACATGTTTTTGGGGGTTTATTATGAAAATTCACGTAGAGAAATATTACATTTTCTTAATATTTTAATATTTTTAATTTTAAAATAACGTGCATTCATCAATTAAATGGTTAGATAATATAATAAATTAGTTTAAAAATTATTAAATTTATTATCTAATTAATAAATGACATTAGTAAAATGAATGAAATTTGGGATAATATTTAAAAAGTATAATATTATTTATTAATATAAAATTAGTGGTAAAATTTAGCCTGAAAGTCAAGAGAAAGGTTGCAAATTATTGGGAAAGCAAATGTTGCAATGTTACTTTTTTTTTCAAGTTTGAATTGTGAAAGCATAATTTTACTTTTCGAAAGAGTGTATTGGCCCAGGATTGAGAGCAGAATTTGAACTTGATTATAATCCTTTAGTCACTCGTACAAAAATTCTGATCTTCAAACTATTGAAACTTAAGGGCACTAACGTAATTTAAACTATATTATATAATACCCAAATCGATATGGCAAGAGTGCTCTTCCAAGTTCCAACGGCCACAAATGGCCTCCTTCACCTTCAGCACTCTACAGCAGCAGAAGCAACTCCACTCGCTAATTTTCTGTAAGTGTCCTTCACCTCTCAGCGTCCAGAGTTTCCATTTTTTGTCCCGTTTCTTATCTTCTGCACCTCCAAAACATACACCACCACTATTTGTAGTTAAAGCACATGTTAGGAACATACATGCAAAGTTGTCTACAACAGAGACAGACCATGAAAGTTCAACCATCGCTTTAAGAACTAGAAAAGGGACTGCTTCTGGGTGTTCTTCTTTAGGGAATAGAGATAAAAGGGTAGTTTCAGTAGTGGAGGAAAATGATGAAAAGAGGTTTACAAAGGATAAGAATGCAAGAAAAAACTTTGCTTTTAGAAATCGGAGTGAAGTGGGTTCCGGCAATTCTTCTTTGAGGTCTAAGGATGAGAATACGAGGATCAAGTCTTTGAAAAGAAAGGACACTGAAGTGGCTGATGAAAAAGTGGAGAAGAGAGCGAATGATAATGATTATTATAAGGTCAGAGAGAAAAATGTGGAGAAAGGGTCAAAGAAAAGTAAGAATGATCCATCGGAACTTCAGTTGAGAGTTGAGTTGGATATGTGCTCAAAGAGAGGAGATGTAATGGGTGCAATTCAATTGTATGATAAAGCTCAGAGGGAAGGGATCAAGTTGGGGCAATACCATTATAATGTGTTTCTGTATCTTTGCTCCTCTGCTGCTGTTGGCGTTGTGAAACCTGCTAAAAGTGGGAGCCTTGGTCGAACTTTGGATACATTAGGCACGCCTAATGAAGTTTCAACTATGAATTCTATGCAGTTAGGTGAATTAAGGAGTAATGATCCTACAGAATTGAATATTTCTGTTCCAAACAGCAGACAATTGGATGGTACCAATTGTAGTAGTAATAAAAAGACTAATAAACATGAGTCCAATTTTAGTAATAGGTTTGATCACTTAGATAGTGCTTTTGATGGAAAAGAGAAGTTAGGTCAGGTTTCTGATGGGACTTTGAAGCTAAATTCTCAACTTTTAGATGGAAAGAATAACCCAGAAAAGGGACCTGATTATCAGTCACATGAAAAAAATTGGAGCATAGGTAACCAAGATGATCATGGGATTAGCATAAGTGAAGATGTCAAGAAGTATGCACTGAAGAAGGGATTTGAGATTTATGAGAAGATGTGTTTGGATGAGGTCCCGATGAATGAAGCAACCCTGACAGCTGTAGGTAGGATGGCAATGTCCATGGGTAATGGTGACTTGGCATTTGATATGGTGAAAAAAATGAAGCCACTGGGGATAAATCCTAGATTGCGTTCTTATGGTCCTGCTCTATCTGTCTTTTGCAATAGTGGAGATATCAATAAAGCATTTGCTGTTGAAAAACACATGTTAGAGCATGGTGTCTGTCCAGAAGAGCCTGAACTGGAGGCACTCTTAAGAGTTAGTGTAGCAGCTGGTAAAGGTGACAAGGTGTATTATTTGCTGCATAAATTACGAACAAGCGTAAGGCAAGTCTCACCCTCTACTGCAGATGTAATTGCAACATGGTTTAACAGCAAGGAGGCTGCAGGACTAGGAAAAAGAAAATGGGATGAAAAATTGATAGAGAGAACAATGGAAAATAAAGGTGGTGGCTGGCATGGGCTGGGCTGGTTAGGTAAAGGTAACTGGATTGTGTCACATACAGTAGTTGGAGGTGATGCATTATGTAAATGCTGTGGGGAAAAGTTGGCCATTATCGACCTTGATCCTATTGAAACAGAGAAGTTTGCTGAATCAGTTGCATCTATAGCTATAAAGAGGGATAGAAATTCAAGCTTTCAGAAATTTCAGGTTAGAAAGTCCCTTGTTTTTTGCATATCTTATTTGTTGATAATATGAAGGGAGAAAAACTGATCTTATTACTTGCAGAAATGGCTTGATTACTATGGTCCTTTTGAAGCAGTGGTAGATGCAGCTAATATAGGTCTTTACAGCCAGAGGAATTTCAAACCATCAAGGGTAAGTTATATAATGAATCAAAGGATGGCATGCACAAAAGCATCAATATTTTCCTCAATATTGCGATGGATGTTATAGTGTTCCTTTTTTGGTTGAATTGTTAGGTCAATGCAGTTGTAAATGGAATAAGACAAAGGTTCCCTTCAAAGAAATGGCCACTCATAGTTTTGCACAACAAGCGGATCACTGGTCACAAGATGGATCAACCAGTAAATAGGACATTGATTGAGAAGTGGAAAAATGCCGATGCACTCTATGCAACTCCTACTGGATCCAATGATGATTGGTGAGAATTATATATATCAAGGGAATACATAAACCACGCTAAAATTTCTACTTCTGAATTCAGATCAATTTTCTCTGTAATTGGCTAGTTTAATGTCAGAATCAATTTTGTGATGCATGTGCATTTAAAGCACCATGGGTAATAACGTGTGCTTCAGGTACTGGTTATATGCAGCTATAAAGTTTAAGTGTTTAATTGTGACCAATGACGAGATGAGAGATCATACATTTCAACTTCTAGGGAATGACTTCTTCCCCAGATGGAAAGAAAGGCATCAAGTGAGTAAAATCTCTGCACTGATGTTGGTTTTCTCATTAAATTTGCATGAAATTTTACCAAGTAGAATGCTTTTACCTATTAATCATGCTGATTTTCTTGTATGACTATCTGATAGAATTTGCTAACAAGGCATCTCTAATTACCTAATCTCAGGTGCGTTTCAGTTTTACTGATGCTGGTCCAGAGTTCCATATGCCTCCCCCATGTTCCATTATTATTCAGGTCAGAATCAATTATTCCTTGGCACTTATTGCTGTTTGTTTCAAATATAAACAATAAGTGAATGAGAATGAGTGAGGTTGTGTCAGATGTAAAGCTCGAAAAGTTTCACGAGACAGATATATGAGTATACCTAATTGAATAACATTTTAACAGGAATCAGAGAATGGCCACTGGCATATTCCAATTGCTTCAGAACATGATTACGACAAAGAAAGAACATGGTTATGCATTACACATGCTAACTCCCAGGTGAACAGGCAAACTTCTGCCTCCAGTCCCAAAGGTACGCCAGTTCAATTAGTTAAAATGCTCCTACAGATACATGGGTGCACAAAGATTGTTTATGAGCTCATTGAAAAATAGCATTCTATTGAGTCACATAGTATGTGTTTAAAAAAAAGGTGCATTTCATTTCATGAATCTGACTTATCATCAGGATAAGTGAACATACTCATTTGCACAATGACTTTACCTGTATCATACTAACAAACATAGTTTACTTGTACTTAATAGATCTGCCACTTCTGCGCCATAAAAAAGGACAAGCAAGGTCAACTACTCCAACAGAAGTTAAGATAAAGCCATATTCATCACATGATAGCACCTCTGTAAATGCAGAAAAGCCAGCTCAGAAAATGTACAAAAATCTAAGAAACATTCTGTCAGCATCTGTGTTATCAAATCATCAATCTGTTCTATCAGAACTTGAGGCTGCAGAGAAGCTTGGTGACTGTGTTATCAATTTTGAAATATGAAGTAAATTCCCATCTTCTCAAGGACGTTAAGATGTTATGGAATCAAAGAATTGAACTTCCTAGTTGGAACCCTCCTAGACAGTTGTGCTCACCTTGAGCTGGCATTCTAATTCGGAGGTTCTTCTCCCAAAGGATTTTGGTGTAATTCACCAAGGCTTTTCACTTTTTACCAATCATAAGTTTACAGTTATCCCCTTTATACTTCAACTCGAGGCTAGCAGTTTCGTTCAGTGTAGGGAAGTATTGAGTGTGCATTGGAAGGGTCTCATTTGTACCTTTTTCTCTGTAAGTTTAGATGAGAATTTGTGTAATGTTCTTATGGTAATTTTTTTTTTTTTTTTTGCTGAATATTCTTTCTCAAACTTTATTTTAAATGTTATTCACTTGTAATATATCATGGTATGTGCTCTCACTGTCTTCCAGTTGGCCGTTGGAGATGCGGTTCAAGGAAATTTGGGATCTTAGGCAAACCTGAAATTTTGAGACTTAAACAAAAAAATTTAAATACAAAATCTAATTTATCATAAAAAATATCCATTTAAAATTTATTTTGTAACTTTTTGAGATGCTAAATTAATGGTTAATTTTAAGAAGTAATGATAATTAAAATAGTTATAATGTCAATTGAAAACTTGAAAGCTAATTTTGAGAAGTATCATTAGTTTAAATAATTTATTAATAAAGAATAATATTTAAGACAATTGTTTGATTAGAATTAGGATTTGAATTAATTATTAAAATACATTGTAAATGATATATGTATTTAATTTAGTGGGGCCACCTTTTTAAACAGTAGGCCTTACTTTAGAAAGTAAAGTTAAATAATTAGAATTGCTTATCGATCTAAAATTGAGTTATTAAAATATTTCTAAAAAATATGTGTATAAATTTAGTAGAGCCATTTAGAAAAAAAAGTATGATCTTTTAAAATAATGGTTTAATCTTATCAAGAAAAAAAATTAATTGTAATTTAGTATTTAAAAGATACATATACAATTTGAATCCATCTTCCTAAGAAATGGGCTAAAAAAATTTAACGATCAAAATTATCTTTTAAATTAAGCTTTCACTTAAATAAATACAAGTATATGATTATAATTGATAAAAAATATAATAATAAAAGAATAAATTTTGACTACTCCTAAGTACTAACACATATCAAAAGATCCATAAAAATTTAAGTAAACTTAACTTAAATAAATTTAATTTAAGAAAGGATCCTAATTCAAAATTGAAACTCTAAACAACTGCATAAGTTACCTAAAAAAGAACTGCTATTGGTAGTCATGTGCTTCGTGGCTATCTCCTTAATTTGTATGTCGTAATCTTTTGAATAATGTTATATTTTTAAATATTTATTTTAAATTAATATATTAAATAATTATTGAACGAAAAAAATAATATATCTGCTAAGATGAAAAAAAAAACTGTAAATACTTTCTATATTTTCCGCTAAAAGGTTTTCATTAGTTAATGATGGAAGTGTTGGATATAACTTTCACCCGTGTAAGATAAAGCAGGAAAGGCTGAACTCTGAAGTTGGAAAGGGTTCAACTATCCTCAAGACTAGCCCTGTTCTTAGAAATGGCACAAGGCTCGTGGTGCTCACAGGTGCTTGTATTTTTATTTTTTAGTTCCAAAACAAAGCCAAAAAGGAAGAGAGGAGAATGAAAACAAAAGAAGAATAAATGCATGTGTGTATTTTAATCAGTAAATTTGAATGATTGAATTTGATATGGCAACGTGTACGACGCTAGATCATCTTGTCAGTGACAGTGAGCGATGGGCCAACTCCGAGGGCACTGTTCGCAGAAAAAAGGAACGAACACAAGATCACGGGAACGCAATGTATCTTGTCATCTTCCTCTTTTCGTGTACGTGCTCTAGCTAAAGATTGTCTGAAAGAATCTCCCAACTTAAAAGGCTTTTGTTCTTTGCTCCGTTTTACTTCTTTATAATGATAAGATCACGAGTCTCCAGTTACCCATCTCTCTCTTGTCTTTCATAATACCACACGGCACTTGCTCTGCCATCAATTCTCAAAGATAGATACAGAGAAAGATACGGATAGAGGTAGCATTTTTGCATTCATTTTCATCTTCAACTGGGATTTGCAAGCTATAGAAAATGCATATCTCTGACTTACCTGCCTTTCAAGATCAAGAAGAAGATTCTGAGGAAGTTTTTCGCTTTGACAAGTCTCTTCAGGTCTGTTCTGTTTTCTAATTTGACAACATTGTTTTTCTTGGGATTCATTAGTTATGTTTGTTACCTTTTATGGCTACAGGAACTCAAAGATTTGCGATCTCAGCTTCATTATGCTGCTAATTACTGTGAAGCAACATTTTTTAATGCCAAAGAGAAAAGAAGGTAAAAAGTTTCCACTTAGTCTAGGCTGTGTCTGGGTTTGAAATATATATAAACAGTAACAGGAATTGTTGTGCTTGGTAGTGTTTTGGAGAACACAAAAGAGTATACATGCAGGGCTTTAGTGACTGTTGTTGATCATCTGGGAAGTGTCTCTGCCAACCTTGATGGTTGCATTCCTAATACTAAAGCATTTTCTGAGGCCGAGATTCGACTCAATAGCCTTAAACAAGTCGGTGTAATTTATCCTCTTGATTGCGTAGCTATATAGTATTATCTGTAGTTACAGCATTCAATATATGCCATTTAGCTTGGTGTCGTATTTTGCAGAGACTTCTCTCATGCGAACTATATGCCCACAACCTTGCTCTAAACAGAGTAAGATGGAATCCAGTCTTGCCAAGATACCACCGGCGTTATTTATCAGCACGTAATTGTTCATAATCACCTCTTCGTTTATGTTTAATAAGATTATAGGTTCGTAGCTTCTTTTGACCTTTTTGATTCTCTTGATTTCTTGAACAGCTGTTGTAGATATTGCAAAATCAAATGAAAACTCAAGGTAACATTCTGTGCAACATCGTGGTCACATTTGGGAGTGTCTAATAATTTGATTTCAAATCGATTTTTTTGTCTTGATTTTCGAAGATCATAAATTTCTTTTTCGATTCAATGCAGAGACTCCAAGTTTCCAAGTACAGCAAACATCACAGATAAGCATGCATTTGAGATGGAGGATACGCCACTGTTCATGTACACGTACACTGACAAGCCATCTTCAGTTCAGAATCTACCATCCAAAGTAGCCGGCAAGAGAAGTGATCCTAATTCAGCTTTAGGTAACCCATGCCATTTGGTCTTTGATATCTATAAACGCACTGAAAATACCATAATTGGATCAGACATGCCATTGATACGATCTGTTCCTCTAATAATCTTCATCATTCCTCAATGAATAGTAATTCCTGTGCGCGATGGCATCTCAATAGCGTCTAAAAACTCCAATCCCACTTTTCATTTCCAGGTGCGGTCTGTATATGAGCATGCCATCTTCAAATAAGTCTCTCCCTAATCTTATCTACTTATGTACAAGATCCACTTTACTCATTATCATGGATTGTCTTCTTGCCGCAGGGTACTCAAACTCCTCGACGCAAGAGCTTACACAGAAGATCATTGCAGAGCAACGAAATCATGTCACTCATCCGTCGAATCAAAAGAACAATATGAAGGCATTTAGCATTCCAGCTATTGCCATTTGATTACATTATGAATTTTCTGTTTTTTTTTTTTAATGGTTTTCTATGTGCAAAATTAAAGAGTGGTTTCCATATTCCAATGATATGTTGTTCCGGTGTTTTAGTCACAACTCATGAGTGCAATGTTGCTGTAAAGAGCTCATATTTGGTTAATGTAATGGAAAGATGAATACTAAAAACTATTGTCTATTATTGGAATTGGAAGCATATCACCCCTACTACCACTCCTAAAACGAATATATAATAGGGCAAATCAACACAAAATCTAATCAAAAGGGGAAAAAAAAGCAGTTACCACAAGGATCTCAATAGAGTTTTATTTTTATTTTTTTTAAAAAACCAAATATGTTATAAATGAAGCAATAACCTTAAAGGGTTTTTGATTGTAAACCCTCAAGTTTTCATGAAACTAACTTAAAGTCCTGATTTTAAAAAAGTCTGCAAAACTCCGTGTCCGTTAGTATTTTTCATTAATTTAAATAGATTTAAGAATATTTTAGTATATTTAACTGTATAAATTAAAAGAAAAAGCCACCCATTAACCGTCACAGTATCGATCGTCGATCATTTTTTTTTATGATCGAAAATTTTGATTGTGACAAATTAGTTTATTTAATTTAAATTTAACAATAAAAAGTAAAATAGTATTTTTATTTAAATCACATTTAATAAATATTAATACCCTTTTCCTTTAATTTTTACCATTCGATCAAAGTCATTCATTGACCATTAATTTAAAATACATTATTTTTTAATTCTCAGTATTAACCATGGATTCCATCATAACTGTCATGATACCTGCAATGGCTACCTTGAGACTGATCTGCTGAGCTTGCCGATGCCGAAGAAGTAGCTGACGATGAACAATATTCTAAACAATCTGGTGCTTGAGGAGTAGGAAGACGAAATGGATACGACATCGTTTAGTAGTGGGTGGTTTTTGAGTTCTAAGATAGTTAAAGAAGGGCGTGAGATGGTATTTTGGTGGGTGGCAGGATCAATGGCAGTGGCAAGAATATGTGTGGCTAAGAGTGGACAACCCGGGATCGGGTCAGGTTCGGGACTGATCCGATCGGTCTCGAGTCCTGTTTGGGTTGGGATATGGGTAAATTTTGCCCATGTCTCTAATTTATTTAAAATTTATAAAATTTATAAATTTTATTAAAATTTATAAATTTTATTAAAATTATATAAATTTATTTAATTATTTTGGATTAATTTATAATTCATGATCTTACAAATTTATATTTTTAATTTAAAAAAATATAATTTTGTATTTTTTTAAACTTTAATAAATTTTGTTATTAACTTAATTTCCTATAATTAATATACTTATTAATTTTAATTCTAATAAAATTTAACGTCTATTATATTATAATTCTAATTTTAATGTCTATTACATTATAATTCTCATTTTAACATCTATTATGTTAAATCACAAATATTATAATTTCGATTTAGCAAATCCTAACGTGATAGGCACATCAATTGTTTAAGTGTTATAATTTCAAATTCAAATTTAAGTCCAATTTCAATTTTAATTATGTTAACTTTTATTATCCGAATAAAAAATTTCGGCAGAACCTTTTTTAAAAATTGCACATTTTCATAAACATATACTTGCACAAAATTGACACTTCAATATTCACCATATCAAATCAATTCATCCATACCATAATGTCTTTCGCAATGGTCTATTGTCAACCAAACTAATAAGTCCAAAATAATTTCAATGGCTAATATAAATTAAGTCAAGTTGCCAACATCTTCAAAAAATAAAAACAAAGTACAACATTTAAGTAATAAATACATTAAGTTCATAAGTATAACAAACATTAAATATTACAAATTACAATACAAAAATGTCATCAAAATTTACATTCTTCATTAATCTGCAAAACAAAAGTATAATAAACATTAAATATTACAAATTATAATACTTCATTAATTTAACTATTGAATAATTACTTTAAAATTTAGTTTCACACAAATAACGTAAGTAGCCTCTTGGTAAATTTAATGATGTGGAGGTGGCGGTTGGATAACATGTGTAAATTCTACATGAAAGAAATAAGAAAATAATTTTCGTATTATAAAAACATAAAACATTAAGAAATAATAGAAAAAATTCAAAAGGATAAATAATAAAATAGTAGAATAATATTTTTTTACTTGCTTCGACTTTATCATAAAATTCAATATCTTCCAAAAATTCTTCTTTCTTCAATCTATTTAGCAAAAGTGAAGTTCTAATCCAATTTTGTGTGCATATCAAACTCTCAACCATCTTTAGAGTTAATGAGCTGTGGAATGAATTTAGAATACGTCCCCCGGTACTAAAAGCCGACTTAGAGACCACAGTAGATACAAGAATAGCAAGTATATCTCTAGCTATCTGTGCCAACATTGGATACCTCAAAAGCATTTACCTTCCACCAACTAAAAATATCAAAACGTTAATTTTTGGGATTCTCAACTTTCTCCATCATGTATCTATCCACTTCTTTGGATTCAACCAAATCTATTTCGTTATCTACACACCCCACGAATTTTTCCTAAGGGTCATCATCCCCCACATCAAACTGTATTACGTCTGAATATAAATTTGATGGACCAAATTGCTGTGACTGTGAGTGTGACCCATAAATGCTAGTGCTACTTCCAACTCCACTCCCAGACCCACCAACACTACCAACACTACTACTTGGCCCACCAATTACTCTACAATACGGTGTATTATAGGTTTCGTAAAGCCTATACAATAAGTCTTTACTTATTCTCTTCATGTCTTTGACTTTGGTGCTGTCATCACCTTATAAAAACCCAAAACAAAATCCAACAAATTGCATCTTGCGTCTTGGATCAAGCACTATAGCAAGTATCAACAATTTATTTATTTTCTCCATAAATTTCCAATATTTATGATATTTTGCCTGCATCTTATTAGCTATGACACGTAAAGAGACATCTTCACTCTGACTTAATTTTGCTAAATTGGAATTAATTTTACAAATCTCGCTGAAATAAATGTTAGATGTCACAGACAATGAAGCACTAAATTTTAACGTGACATCATGAAAGTTTTTAGAAACTTCACAAACCGTTCAGCATTCTCCCAATCCACAATAATTGGTGGTCCACATCTCTTCTTTCCGTTTTCATCCTCTAGAAAATAACTCCCATATGACTCATCCTCTTCTGTCATTCGATCAAACACCTTTGCAAATTTTAATGCAGTCGCCAACATCAAATAAGTGAAATTCCACCTCGTTGGCACATCTAATACCACACTCCCTTTATAATCAATTCTTTCTCTCTCCACAAAACTTAAAAAACTTTGAACTCTTGCTGTTGAAGATCTCATATATTTTATAGCATTACGTATAGAAATAATGCTCTCATGCAAATCCTTTAACCCATCAGTCACAATTAAATTCAAAATATACGCACAACAACGCACATGCATAAACTCACCATTCAATATCAGTGCTTCATCTTTCCAGCTCTTCAATCTCTTCTTAAAATAATTGACGGTAGCGTTATTGGCACTTGCGTTATCAACTGTAACGATAAACACTTTTTTTATACCTCAATCCAACAAGCAAGATTCAAGTTGCTTACCTATATCATCCCCTTTATGGGATGACATCGGAGAGAAACTCAAAATTCTTCTATGCAACTTCCAATCCGAATCTATGAAGTGGGCAGTAACAACTATATAGCTTTGATTATAAACAGAAGTCCAAAGATCAGTCGTCAAGCTCACTTGTTGCCCAGTTACACTATATAGACTCTTTAGCATGACTTTCTCCTCAGCAAATAGCTCTACTACGTCTCTGGTTATAGTTCTACGTAACAGAACATTAAATAGAGGACATGCTACACTACAAAAATTTTGGTACCCATTATTCTCTGCAAAACTGAATGGCAATTCATCTATAATCACCATTTTTACAGCTGCATCTCAACATGCTTCTTGACTCCATCCTCATGGGCAAAGCATTACTACTATTTCCCTCTTCTCCTATTGTGGGTTCTCTACCAAATATTGTTTGTCTATCATCCAACAATGAACGTGGAACCTTCTTACATACCCGTAAGTATTTTTGCATACCATTTGTTCCATCTTTTGTTGAATTACACGCATACAATTTTCTACAGTAATTGCACTGCGACTTATCCGTTATGTCCTTGCACATGGTGAAGTGACTCCACACCATTGATCTTGTTCTCTTCTTAGTATTAGGATGTGGAAGCAACAATGCATCTGCATCGTCGATGCTGCATTACCTATCGTCATGAGATTCCATAATATTCATAATATTTTTTAAAATTGAATCACGACTCATTTGTAATATAATAGTATAATAATACACAACGATCAACCAAGATTAATTTGAATCTTTCATGCAAAAATAAATTAATGTAACTAACATATAAATATTAATCGGAATGCAAACATAAGTTTTTTTTCCCACAATGCAAGCCACATAATGTGAAATACATAAAATTAAATATTTTAGAACCTAAACGATTTTGCAATTTCTCAAGAATTAAATCAATTCTTAAAAGTATAACATATTCCAAAGATTAATTGGTAAAAATTAAACTTGAAACTGAAAATTTAACATGGAATTTAAAATTATCACATTCCTCAATGAACATACAGACAGTAGTAATGGCGGTAGGTGGCAGGCGGCAAGCGACCGGCGGTGAGTGTGAAAGACGACAGCAATAGAGGCAGGCAGCAGCAGGTGAACACGGAACAGCATCGGCAGTCAGCAGAACAGCAATGGACGGACGCGGAACAGAACCGTAAGTAAGCAGAACCGCAACGAACGGACACGAAACAGCACCGGCTACAGAACAGCAACGATAGTAGAACAACATTGGCATAACAGCAATAACGACAGAACAGTATCGACAGAACAACACCGGCAGAACAGCAACGATCGAACGCAGAATAGCACCGGCAGAACAGTCGCAGGCCGCAGGGCAGGTCACGCAGTGGCAGGCGGTAGTGACCGCAGAATGACGGCAGGCAACAGCGACAAAACGCCGGCAGGCAGCAATGGCAGAACCAGAACGGCGGCGGCAGCAACGGTCTTTTTGAAAAGAAAATGAAAATTCTAATTTTTAAATTCAATTTTTCTGATATATGAATATGATATCGAATATCAATTCTTTTTTTTTATTATTAAAACTGTGCCTTTTCACTTTCAGAAACAGCGCCGTTTTGATTACATTATTAAACCAAAAAAATGGATCGGTTCGAGAATGATCCGAACCGATCCAGGTCCTGTCCCGGCTGGACTAGGATAGTCGGGACTCACATTTTCTGTCTCAATTCTGTCTCAGTTTCGAGACCCGTCCTGTCCCGTCTCGACCCGATTTGTTCGGGTCGAACAGTCTAAATCGGGCCATACGCCCACCCCTATGTGTGGCGGTAGAGGTAGTGGTGGTGGAGGTGAAGGGAGATGGGAGGTGGGCTTTTTTTAGTGCTACTTTTTATCTTTTTTCCTGTTTAAAAAAAAAAAGGTCGACATGTCCTTTATTTTTAAGTATTTAGTGATGGATTTACATAACTTAATCTAAAAAAATAAAAGTAAAAAATTGTATTTTTTTTAGTTGTACACCATGAAAATTATTTTGGGTCATATATAAGTTTTAAATATTTTTCTAATAAGTAAAATAATATTTTTTAATTATATATTTATGTAATTTATTTTGGCATTTGATTTTACTGTAAAGAGCTGAAAAGGGTAATTGTCATTGAAGCTTAAGCTTAGTAATTAAATTGCTTGCAGTTTGTGAATATTCATTTATGATGGTATTTATTGATTAGGAATAAAAGAAGGTTTATGAAAATTTTGTGAATATTAAGGAGTACTGTGTCAGGGGTAAAAAAATAATTATACATAGATTAATAATATTTTTGTAAAATAAATGGCAAAAACTAACGAACGATAATGTTTTGAGCTATTTTAAAATTAAGCAGATCTTTTGGTTAGTTTAACCAATTTTTTGTGGTTTAGTTGTCATAAATCTTAAAATTTAATAAAAAGAGAAGTAAAAGAAAAATAAAATTGTAAGCAATTGAATTCTATTCTTTGAATTGAGTTTTTTTTTTTTAACAATTCTAACATTATTTATATTGTAAAAACCTACCATCTTGAAAAAAGCCTATTGAAAGACAAAAATGCATTTGTAGGCAAACTCAGCAACTTGTTAGCTGTAAGTTTTGACCTGCTCATTTTATACTATTAGTAAGATAGGAACAACTTGTTAAGAGTAAGTTTTGGCTTGCTCGTTTCATATTATTAGTAAGATTGGTTTAGAGTCCTATACATAGTTTTTCCTGTTTTTAAAAGGGCTCATACACTCTACTCGTTACCAGCAAACATCGTAGCTAAGAGTGAAATGAAGGATTTGAATCTTTAACTTTAGCTTTGGCAAGTGTAACAGGTTAAGTACATGCCATTGACTTAAAAGACTAACTTGTTAGATAATATTGCATATCTGCCTATATATATTTAAGATTTACCTAATTTCTGTTCGATGTAGGAAGTTATATTCTCACCCACTTAATTATATATGCTTTCATCATGTTTGACCTAAAGTTAAAGGTTAACCTGATCCATGTCGCCCATCTCAACTATTTTTAGGGGGCCTACATCCCACGTGATAATTTCTATTAAGGCTCAATACATAAGATTTACAAGACCCATCATTTGGCTTGTATTTCTTATTCCTGTTACTCTTGAGAGACCATATTCCACATAACAATCTTTGTTGGGCTCAAGATACAAAATTTTTATAACCTATTACTTAGCATATATTTCTTATCCTTATGACTCTTAAGGGCCCACTACTCATATAACAATCTTTAATGGGGGGCTCACATATAAATAAGAATTCGAGTATGTTCTTATACTACTTGTCATGACTCTAACACCTATTATTGACCAAAAAAACTAACATGTTAGGTAATACTACATATATGCCCATATATACTTAAGATCCATATAATTTCTATCTGATATAAAATGTGATACAAGACTATTCTCTACCATTAAGCTATAGTAGCTATAGTAGTGGTGAAGCACTATTGAGTAATTCATGTATCATATAATACAGATGACTTTTGTTTTTCTGTCGAACCACACTCTTAACCTCTAATTAAGCTACAAACATAAATAGATAGAGGCTGCAGGGGCTGTTAGGCTGGGAAAGAAGGGTTCTGAAGAGCCAGATAGGATAATGATTAATGGGTCAGGTCCTGTATGTGCTTTTAATCGCAATCGCTAAAAAGGGCAAGCTAGCTGGGTTGTCTTTTCAATCAATCTCTGGCCGCTTCGTGTCGCCATTTTGGCTAGAGTTTTAAGGAGTTCAAACTTCCAATTTCTTCCCGTAGCAATTCTACTAAGTTATTCAATAATTTCTTTTACTTATAACATTGTTTAGCTGACCTCAATATCGTCAACCTTCAGATAGTAAAAGAGGATGGAAAGAAGGGAGATAGAGAAAAGAACTCTTCTTTTGATGAGAAGTAAGAAAAGAACAATTCTTAGATGCTCTTCCTTTAGGTATTTCGATTGAAGCTGAATAAGTGAATCAAAAAGCATTTGTAATAAAAGCATTTATAATCAAGCTACCTTTATTGTCATCATTGAGAGTTGTTTGGTCAACATTTAAGCCTTTGCTATTGAGTGAAGTTAGCAAAAAGAGTCAATTAGTGTTCTCTTCTCTACTTTATTCTTGCCTGATAAAATTAGTAATTTGTAGACTTATTACTTGGAGCTTTTAAAAATGAAATTTAAAAGTGGTTTATTGATTTAAGTCTATTAATGAAGAAAAGTTAAAGCATTGGTAAATCCACTGTTTCATAATACCCCTCTTTGAACGTTCACTATTTTGTAATTGAATTATAAAGTGATGTTGAATATACTTAAAACTATCTCATTAAAAACTTTGTTAGTAAAACTAAATGAGATAAAACGATTAAAAGAAAAAAAAAATACAATGTACATATGTCCAAAAATGATTATAGTAGTTCCTCTCATTAAAAAAATACTCCCTTTACTAAAATATTCTCCTAGTAGCTTATTAAGTCGGCATATGCTATGCCATACACTAGTTTTTTTTTTCAAATGTTGATGTTGGTAAGGTTTTAGTGAGAAGATTTACAAAATTTTTGCTATAGTGTATCTATTTAACATCAATTTGTTTCCTTTCTTGGCGTTTTATGCATATCAAAGAATTTTAGCGAAATATGTATAGTTTTATCTTCCTTGATGTACCATTCTTTGATTTGCACAATAAAAGTAGTTATTTTCATATATTATTGTTAGAGCATCTGCAACTGAGGTTAGTTTGCTTGTATTTTAAATATGATATATGACTGATCTTAACCACATACATTCTTGAATAGTTTCATAAAGTGCAAGAATTACAAAGCTATTAGCGGATGTAACAATTAAAGTTTGTTTTGTGGATCTCCATGAAATTATTCTATTAATATAAATAAAAATATAACCCCTTTGTGAACGAGCTTTGTGAGAATTAAATTTTAGCATGTGCATAATCAATAAAATTTAAATTTCGCGTTGGCTTATAGGAATAGAATAACCCTAAGTCAATTGCTCCACAAAGGTACGAAAAACATGTTTTATGCCATTTTAATGTCTTTGAATTTGTATAGAGTTAAATCTTTCTAATAAGTATTTTGAGAAGGCTATATTTAGTGTATTATGTTAAATACAATAAAATATGAATTGTCTTAAAATATAATAATTCAGGATCAAATATTTTTTTAAAATAAATTTTAATATTGTCTTACTTATTTTATTTTACAAATGTCAAGCTGCAGCAACAATATCTTACGATATTGATAATTCATAAAATTCAAATTAACAAGCATTAAATTCAATTAGAAAATTAATAAGAATAACAATAATAAATAGATATGGAAATATTTAAAACTTTTAGTCTCATAATGTATAAACCTAAAATACAATATAACTAAATTTATCTAGCTTTATTTTTTAATGTAAAAAATTCATATGTAAGAACAATCACATAGCATACTTATAAGATAGTCGTGTTAAATATAAAATATATAAAAATTAAGTTGATAAATATGAGATTACTTTACCAAGATCCTTTGGCATATTAGTATCATATTAATTACGAGTTATAAATAAAAAAAAGTTAAATTAAATAAAGAGTGAAGTAAGTAAAATGTCAAATTATAGACAATTGAATTGTTTTACATTTTTTATTATAATTTTAATACTATTTATAATATAAAAATCTATTTTTTTAGTTAATGAAATAAGTAAAATGTAGGTCTATTAATTTAAATTCTTAATGAAGAAAAACTTAAAATGGTTTATTAAATTTAAGCCTTTTAATGAAAAAAAAAAGTAATAGAATATTCACTATTCACAATAAAAATTAATTTTTTTATTAGTTTATTTGATTAATAATCGGGTATTTTATGTCATTTAGCTTAATTAAAAAGATTTTAAAAAATAATTTTTTTATAAAAAAAGGTTGTATTATTCTTTCGAAAGAAAAACCCATAAGAGAAAACGCATCTTAAACATGACGTTTGCACAAATATCGACTGAATAATGCTAGAAATATAGAACGACAAGTGGGGCACACGTCTTTGAAAGAAAAAAAAAAGTGAAAAGGGGAGCTCACAAGTACTCAGCCGATTCGTCCTCGTTTCGAAACAACAGCTTCAACAAGCCGCCGCGTCAGCATTATTCCACGTGGCGTCATCAAATTGAGATTCTTTAATCTCAAACCTCGCGAACAAATTCTGAAAAGTAAAAATGCGCCCACTGTAACCGCCAATTGTTAAACAAACCGATCACTGTATAAATAATATCAAAACCCAAATTCTCACATCGCAACAAACTCACTCGCTTCGGAAAATCATGGCTTCCGAATCAGTTTTTGGCAGCGTAGTTCGAGCTCCTGAGGATCCGATTCTCGGGGTATGTCTTTCTCTTCTGATCTTTGGCTTTTTTATTCAATGTTTCTTCCCTATTTGTTACTTTTGATCAATCAATTTTCTGATACTTCTGAACATTTAGTCGATCATGATGAAGTCAAGTATAAAAGTTTCAGTGTGATCGCGATTTTATACTTGACGGATCAAATCAAACACTTTTGAATTTTGATCCGAGAAATATCTGGTAGTGAATAAGCGAAATTAACCGTGTTCTTAACTGCATTTTAATTTTTTATATCAGTTGAAAACAGTTAGATAGAGATTTTTAACCTGCAGAGTGATCCCTGGTCTTGGCGATGTTATGCATAAAATTTGCTTTCATTTTGATGATCTAAGAAGCTTAGATGAGTATACTTACAAAAGTAGACTTTAAATGCTAAACATGATTTGTGGCAAAAAGGGAGAAATAATTATAAGGATCACTTTTTTTAAAAGAAATATGAAACAGCTAAATTCGAACAAAATTGTGGCAAATTTGATTGTTTTAGAGACTTTGTTTGTTATTTAGATTGTTTCCTAAATGTTGATGTGGTAATATTTGAACAAATAGGTAACTGTTGCTTATAACAAGGACACTAGCCCTGTCAAGTTGAACTTGGGAGTTGGTGCTTACCGAACTGAGGTAATTTTATTTTTGTGTATGCATAAACTTGCCATGTATATATTACGTCATTGTTGTCGCTCTAGTTGTGTAGTATATCTTGATCCATTGATGGTATTACAGGAAGGGAAACCTCTAGTGTTAAATGTAGTGAGAAAAGCGGAGCAGCTCCTAGTGAATGACCAGTAAGTTACTGGATATCTATTGTTGATTCTGTTTGTAATTTCACATGTTGCTAGTTATCATTGATGTCTGCTTAAATTAAATTGCCTTACAGGTCACGCGTCAAAGAGTATCTTCCTATTGTTGGACTTGCAGATTTTAATAAATTGAGCGCTAAGCTCATCTTGGGTGCTGACAGGTAATGGAAATTTTGTAATACAGCTGACTTTATATACATTACAGTGAGGGAAAATAAATATGAAAAGACTGGGGAATGTAATATTTTTTGAGTTTATATGGATACTATTAATATCATCAGACCAATATGAAATTTTGCGTAAATTCATGTTGCATGGCTTTTGTTTTGGGCTATTTGGCTATAGTCTATACTTTTCCTATGACTCATTGCAATGTGTTGCTGTGTTGCACAGCCCTGCAATTAAAGAGAACAGAGTGACCACTGTTCAGTGCTTGTCTGGTACTGGCTCTCTGAGGGTTGGAGCTGAGTTTCTGGCGAGGCATTACCATGAAGTAAAACATTGTTGTACAATTTTTTTTGTTCATCTTTGTTTGTAATTTTGTGTGGAGCATGACAATCGGTAACTTGCTGCTAACTTGTTCCCCAGCTCACTATCTATATTCCACAACCAACATGGGGAAATCATCCGAGAGTTTTCACTTTAGCAGGGTTGTCTGTGAAGACTTACCGCTACTATGATCCAGCAACACGTGGACTAAATTTCCAAGGTGAGTCGTGTATCAACAAACCATATCTCTTTCTACCAATTATTTGTTTCAGCTGCCTTTCCCGAATACGGGTGAAATTTTGCAGTGTTATTGATGCTGGAGAGTTATGTAGGCTGAAGGATTATCAGATTAATGATCGTAAAGACTCTTGATTTTGTTCTCTGCTTACCAGCAAAAACTGCCTTCTGCAATATAATTTCTACTGCAAATCTGATTGTATTCCATTTTTTATTGTCCCTCTCGCCTTTTCATATGAGGGTACTTATTTGTTGACTAAGAACCAGTAAATTCTGATTGTGATTACGTGCGTTGCTCTATGGTTTTTATGAGACTTACACAGAAAATGGCATGTCAGACCCTTGTCTCCTTTTGTGTCTGAGTCTCTTGTGGAGAGTTATAAGAGAATATGCCTTTATTACCTAGTAAATTATGTAGGGTGCCACACTAATTTTAGCATTCACATGCTTGCATGCTTGATAGTTGTCATGCCATCTATGGTTATTTTATGAGCAGAACCGCATGTGATCATCATTTAGTATGTACTTTGAATATTATAAAGATGCATTTGCATGTACATCCATTATCTCATGTGGAGACTTTTTGGAGTTTCCATGACTGATACCTTGTCTTTGTGCTGGAACATGACAGTTGTTTCTGGGTCTACTGATGCAAGCAGTGTGACACTCGTATACAAGAAAGTTGATTTGATATTTGTGGTTAATAGGTTTGCTTGAGGATCTTGGCAGTGCACCATCTGGAGCTATAGTACTTCTTCATGCATGTGCTCATAACCCAACTGGTGTTGACCCAACCCTTGAGCAGTGGGAGCAGATCAGGCAGCTGATGAGGTCAAAAGGATTGTTACCTTTCTTTGATAGTGCTTATCAGGTGATTGGCACTTGTCTTATAGTGGATAAATTTGCGCCTGAAGCAAGAACAGTGTGGGGTTTGTGAATGCTGGATCAGAAATTGAGTGTGATCAATCTTATTTAACTGCTAGAGATTATAGCATAGTGATCAACATGAGTTTTGATGTGCCAGGGCTTTGCAAGTGGTAGTCTAGATGCAGATGCACAACCAGTTCGTTTGTTTGTTGCAGATGGTGGTGAATGCCTTGTAGCTCAGAGTTATGCAAAAAACATGGGACTCTATGGGGAACGCGTTGGTGCCCTCAGTATTGTAAGATACTAAGCTTCTAAAGATAAGAATACGACTTTTTTTTTTCTTTTTTGGCTATGAATTAGTAAATATTGAATATTTAATAGTGTTAGCCTATTTAACTGATTTCTTGTCTCTGATAAAATAGAAACCTCTCTTAAGGTCTCCATAACATCACTTACCTTATTTGGAATTGGCTGCCTGCAAATTTTATTGAAGCATAAATTTCTCTAGACATAAAAGTTTTGAAGTAGAGCTGACATTGATATTTTTAAGCACGCCATAAACTTCTCAAGAAATAAAGGTTTTGAATAGAGCTGATGTTGATATTTAGGCACAACTGTTGTTTTGTTTGTACTAAATTATTATCTTGCCCATAATTGGTGGAGAGAGCTGCTGATATTGCAACCTCATAAACAGTGATTATTAATATTGCTGAAGCCGGTGTGGTCCTCTGATTGAAAATTGTTGACAATAGTGTTAGAAAAGTGTGATACTACACTAATTAAGTAGCATCCCAATACTTTCTAACCTAAGTTATGTTGTCAAACAATCATCTAAGTAGTGAAACAGTGTAATAGGTGATTTTAAAAATTATAAATATTAACTACCAATGAATATTTGACGCTTTAATTGGGATGGATAATATTGAGATATCACTTAATAAGTATAGTATTTTTAATTTGAAAATTTGCAGAAGCACATCAAACATCACGATTAATAAGGCATGAAATAAATCACATATCATATGAAGAACACAAGGAATTAAAAGGGTTCATTTTAATTTGGGTTAGGTCCACAAATGAGAGAGTAATTTAACATCATGATAAAATAAAATACAAGACTGCAACTACACATAAGCAGATAATTCACTATAATCATAAAATAAAAATACAAGAGCGTGACTTAAGTAATTTTTTTTAAAAAAAAATTTAATTCTTAGACCATACTTTGTTTATGGCCTCCTTACATATTTTTTCTCGCTCTCATACCTTTGCATTTATCATTTGACTTATTTGGCCTCTTTATATAGTGAGTGGTATCTATTTCTTAACTTGTATTGTCAATTCTTATACAATTTAAATCTTTGCATTTATCATTTAGCCTCTTCATATAGTGAGTGACATCTACTCTTTAACTTGTATTATCAATCCTTATAAAATTTAAACTTTACCTTGAATGAGGTAAATCCAACAAGGAAATTACCCGTCTAGGAAACCTCATGTTCCAACCTAAATAAGGTTTGACAAATCCTCTTAACAAAGTAATTTTAAGTTTGGTTTGAATTTAACAAACGGTATATACAGGTCTGCAAGACAGAAGATGTTGCAAGCAGGGTTGAGAGCCAGTTGAAACTTGTAATTAGGCCCATGTATTCTAATCCACCTATTCATGGTGCATCTATCGTGGCTACAATTCTCAAGGATAGGTAAATACTTTCAACCCTATGACTGAGCTAACTTATATTCAGTACTCTTATAGACATTGACGCAATGCTATTAATTTAATATGTTTGGATATCTCTATTCAACTTTAGCAGTAAAACAACTACCAATTTTTTTATGAAGTGAATTCATTGTGAGCTCTATCTTTGACTTTTTCTCTTGAATCTGTTCTTTCTTGCAGCAATATGTATAACGAGTGGACTCTTGAACTGAAAGCAATGGCTGACAGGATAATAAGCATGCGTCAGCAACTATTTGATGCTCTATCTGCTAGAGGTGCTTCACTGATTCCTATTTATATTATATATATATATATATATATATATATATATATTTCTTTTGGCTTATACTTTGTTTTTCCTCTGGCATCCAAATCATGCTAGCAGATTTGATTTAATCAATGTCTATATTATTACTCAGTTCAACTAAGATTTAATTTTACGTTTTCCGGGTCTGGTGTCATGTTTCGCACATGGTTGACAGAAGCCATGTACAACCTCATTCTTTTTTTTTTTCTTGCATTCATTTCTGCTTTTATTACCCTTAATCTCAGTCAGCCTACTGTAAGCCTTGGCAGAACACTTTTTACGTGCAAGGGCATCCGGTCATTTTGTCGGTCCTGTTTGTTAGGCTAACGCTGTTTACTTAATTAGATGAAATGGATTGCCAATTCATCATCTCATTTTTATCCTCTCCAGGGTATTAAATTGGCATTAAAAAAGTACTTAAGCATCAATATTTTGCTTTGGTCTCATATTGTATATGTGCTCCTGAAGGTATTATGTGTTACTTAGTGTAATGTTTTCTAAATGCCTTTTGCTATCCCTTTTGGCAGGCACTTCCGGAGACTGGAGTCACATTATCAAGCAAATTGGAATGTTTACATTCACAGGGCTGAACAGTGAACAAGTTGCCTTCATGACCAAGGAGTATCACATTTATATGACATCTGATGGGTAAAAAGACCTTTCCCCAGAGATTATCTCTAGATAAGGCCTGTGAGGATTCTATCATTTCTAGAACATTTAGGTCATAAATATCCTATTTCAAGAACCAATGGTTCGAATAAATTAGCCTCAATTTCAGTTGCCAAAGTCTGAGCAACTGACACCCTGTTATCTAGGATAGTAGAGATGCTTATTTTGGATCATACTGGGCTGACGGGCATTTCTTGATTTTCTTCTTTGCAGGAGGATTAGCATGGCAGGTCTTAGTTCGAAGACAGTTCCTCATCTTGTAGATGCTATACATGCTGCTGTTACCCGATTTGGCTAGATCAATCGATCTATATGTATTCACAGTTTCGGGTCACGCTCTGGCTTCTGGAACGCAATTATGAATGTGTAGAAACACATGAATAAATTTTTTAGATTGAGACGAAAGTTCTGGAATTTTGATTTGGGTTTGCGTTTCTAGCATTCCGACCAAAACTTGATGTGTTCCTTAAGCAGAAGAAAAATGAAAAATGCATTTTCTTTTTATATTTGCATTGATTTTTGACAGCTGTTCATTCCTAACTCTCCGCAAACGTGATTGCTTTCTAGGGGAGCAGGAAAAATAGCTTTAAGTTCTTTTTCATTGATTGTCGAATGGCTTCAAGCATAGTTATTTTCGCTAAATAGCTTCAAGTCATAGGCATAGTTTGATCACCGCACTTTTTGATCGATACGGATGTCTCGAGTTTGAATTCCATCCAACTTTCATTTGTGAGGACGTACGTATTCATCTATTTAGGTGAACGTCGCTCGTTAATGCTGGTGCTCGATTTTAATTGACAATGTGGGAACAAAAAATATTCTAGAGACATCCTTTTAATTTTACCAATTAAAATATCTAGTTCATTCATTAGATCATGGCAACCCTAACGCGCTGCAGACCTGTAGTAAATCAATTATGAAGAAGCTTGAATCTCTTTACAATAAAATCAAGAGAACATATTGGAATTGGCTCCTGGGATTTGATGAGATATGAAATTCTTAGCATTAAGAGCTTAATTAGTGTTTTACTGGGAGAAATCATAAAGGTAGAAGCAGTGTGGCGGTGAGAGCTGCTATTAATCTAAAGGAAACCAAAAAGAATAATAAGAGAGTAGCTAGAAATCAATAAAGCCAGAGATTTTCATTTCAGGTTCCAAAATATTGAAAAACCAATGGATTGAAACTCGAGACTTCCCTGTCCAGTGCTGGAAGGAAGAACTAATAGAATAGAAACCCTACAAGTAACTAACCGAAATGAATCCTGCATGCAAATTAATATCTACATTTTTTACAAACATTCCAAGAATCAGCATCAGCATCTCCCTATATATATGGAGGAAGAAATTATAAATCAAATCAATGACGAGCTGTTGGACTTCTTAGACCACTGAAGTTTTCAAGCTTCTCTAGATAAGAAAACTTCTTGGTCGCAATGCTTGTAAGCTTGTACATGGCCTTCTCGTGTTCACCTTTGTGATGGCTCTCCGTGCAATTCCCTTTGGACAGATTGTCTATGTTGGTTTCTTCCCTGTCATCCCATCCCATAAAATCTGAGAGCGTCTTTGAATTTGGTGTCTCCGTACCTTCGCCTGATAATCGTGGAGACCCCTGGAAAGGCATCCCATTGGAGTCTGCCCCCGGCGAATTTTGAGTTAGCGAGTCAGCATACAGAACATCCTCAATCCTAGACATTACCGTATGGGCCAAGCTTTCTATTATCCTGGAATAGCTCTCCAGAATAGCCTGTCCTACGTCCTGTGTAATCGTACAAGTTTTTATAATTCAGTCTCTTGAAAGTTGTATGATTATTTGAGAGGAAACAAATAAGAAATTGATACAAAAATGGGTCAATGCTGTTCTTACCCTGTTGTATTGGATCTTACTGATGTCTAGAGTAGATTGTGAAATGCCCGGGAACCGTTGTTTGAGTAAGAGTAGGATGGTCTCTGCTCTCTCCTCAAAGAGTTCTCTTTTCTCCAAGCTCACAGCAGAGCCCCAGGAAGATTTGCCATCCTTATGGTTCATCTTTCTCTTCCAAATCACGATAGATGCCTCGATTCTGTTCTTGAGATCAAGTACTGCATGCTCTGTTGACAAGTCCATGGTGGAAAGGAATTGTTCAGGATCGAAGTAATCTAGGGTTATGCTCTTGTAAGTTGAATCACCAAGGCTTGCTCTCCCATTCTGCCAAAACATATCAGGAAACATCAACCAAATGTACAGAATTTTTAAGAAGCTGATAATGTGAAATTTTATTTCTATACCTTGGGGAGGGATTCAATATAGCTTTCGGGGATCTCCATTTCGGATAGTACTTGAGCATTGATAGCCATGGCTGCTTTTAGCACTTGATTCACAGATTCCTTCTGAGATAGCAGCCATCTTCTTGCCTCCTCCGATAGCCCATTCTGGGGAACCTTAACAGTGGGAATCCACCACTTGTCATCGTGCCTTGAGGCGTTCCCTTTTTCTGACTCATCTGCATCTCCAGACAGATACCAGAATTCATTTTGGTCTCCAAAGTTGTCTAGGCAGTCCTGTTCATTTTAATTTAATCAGAAATTGGACTCACACAGGATAACAAATTCATGAAGATTTTATCTGATCAGAAAATAGGCAAAAGTAGATACTCACAATAAGCATAGCATCAAGCTTGCGAAGAGCGGGGATATCCATGTGCAGATCATTTCTTTGCCTTGTCACCATAATCTATGAAATCAGGATAAGGAGTTAAGGTATAGCCGACTGGTGAGATTCAGGAAATATGTTTAGGAGTTATGAGCTATGAGAATATAGCCTGAATGTGCTTAGAATGAAAAATAGGATGTTCTTTTACCTCCATATTGCTTCCATCCCTGGATTTCTGTTGTGAGGGAACTAACTCAACAATGTGATCAGTTACAGATAAAAGCCAATTGATTTCTTTTCTCCACCTTGCTTTCCTCTCAGGAGGCATAGGCTCTAATTTCCTCTGTTCTCCAAAAATAGATGCTGCATCATGTTGGAATCGAGGAGAGATGAAGAACATGAATCAGATATTTCATCATTTTTTATGTCCAGAAGGGAAAGGATATTATCATACACACATTCTTAGAAGCTGATGCTTTATATTCTCTATGACTTGATCATATGACCATTTTAACAAGAATAATGTATATTTCATAAAAAAGAGAGAGAGAGAAAATATATGAAAGAAGATTAAATTAAATTACCAGCAAGGTTTGTGATGGCATTTGACAAAGCCAAAGCTGAAGAAACACCCTTTCCGCCTCCTGACATATCTTCACCCAAAAGCAGCTTTGCAAACCTTTCCTTCATCAGTTCCATATCTGCACCAAACAACAAAATCCAGATTAATTATTGTTTTTTATAAATATATTTAAAAAAACTACTCATTTGGATTTAAGCATTGTGATAATTCAACAAGTGAAAGAGAGAGATCATTTGAAGAACCTGAGGGTTGCTTGCCCCGAGGAGTTGGTACCACAGCATCCACCGAATCCCTTCGTGAAACATTACCTTCACGAGTTAGTGCAAATGCTCTCCTCCGAGCCTCCAATGGCCGTTCTCCTGAATTCTTGGAGTCGTGGTCACTTACCGATAATCTGCTATTATCATCGTCATTATCACCATCACCATCAACAGCAATAGCATTCTTCCCCTGATCAGGGATCAAACTCTGTACTTGTCTTCCTGGGCTGTCAAACATTCTTCTCAAATGGAAAGATCTCAATTTCTGAAAGCTGTGCCCACGTTCCAATGCTCGAACCATTGTAGTTCCAACTTACACAACGTTCTATAAAATTTCTTCTTTGTTTACCAATTAAACAAGGAAGAAATCATGTACATGGTACAGATGAAATAGCCTATAAAAACTCGAAGAAATTCAAACCATTTTCTCTCATTCTTTTGTTACAACAAACTATGTGTTTGTTATGAAAAGAGTGAAGACAGAGAAACGAAGCAACCGTTTCTCCAAACTAATAAGAAACTAAACAGATGAATATGAATTTCTGGTATTGAAGAATCAAAGCTTAATTAGCCTAAGTTGTTAGTGCAGTTTCCTAAAATTTCTCTACCACAATGTGGGGCGCATGTTTGTGAGAAGAAATTAAAATTTTCAATTTTATTGGGGGTCAACGTTCAGGAAGAAATATAAACTGCGAAGAACAAAAGGGGATAAATCTTTTTGTAATTGTAATTGGGGTTTGTTTTCAGGAACAGGAATGAATGGTTGCGAGGTCAAGCTGGCAAAAAGCCCGGGAAAAACTTACCAAAGAATAAATTAGCTTCTTTGTTATTAATCCTGCCGCTCTTCCCCTTTTCTCTCGGGGCCGCGGGCCTCAGCATTTAGTAAGATATTTCAGTTTACAAATATAATCGTGAGTAACATTTTAAATTGTATTTTAAAAAATAATACATTAAATAAATATTGAATATAATAAATTATTTTATATTTTATATTATTTTATTATTTAATATTTATTTAATATCTTATTTTTTAAATATAATTTAAAATACGCAATATTACTTGTATAACCCTAACAATTAACAACCTACATCTGCAGCTTTGTGTCCAGCGGGCCTTGTTCATTTTTCTCAATTCATTATAAATAAATAAAAAAATGAAGTATAATTCATTACTATTAACATTGTGAATGAATATAAAAATGGCGATATGTATTCTTACTTCATTTTTCTATACTTTGATTATACAACATTTTGTTTTACAGTAATTAATATCTCATTAGTTAAAACTTATGAATATGAATATACTTATTTCCAAGAACCTGATTTTAACTTTCTTAGTAAAAAGTGTAAAACTAAAAGTTTTACCCGCATATTATTTTGTCTCAATATTTTCCTGTAAAGGCCGATGAAGGTGTAATGAAGGCGTAATTCAGCCTCCGACCACATTAAATTACAATTTGATAAAACAGTCTGATTATTACAGCAAGGGAGTGACAGATTCAAACGGAAATAAAGTAAACCAAGTTATAGTTTAAGCCAGACATGATACAAATTGGTTTCCATTAATATATATATATATATATATATATATAATTTCAATAAGTCTATTTGTCCCAAAAATAAAATTTTGGAATGTATCCTAAATTAACAACTCACGTACTAGCTGTATTTAGTATTTATTATTTTTAATGGCCAATATAAAAAAAGATAAAAGTTTATACAAATAAACTTATTGCATTGAAAAAAAAAAGGTAATGAAGAGCACGAGGGTTCAATCAAATTAATTGAGTTCCTCTAATCCTCATATTTTTATTTGGGTTTGAATTTTTCTTCCTTTCAAATGGTGCGTGAAATATTTATTTATATAATCTCTTTAATGAATCCACGACAAAAGAAATAACAAAATAAGTTTATTTGTCTTTTTTGTTTGTGCTACATTTTTGCTTTCAAACAAATAGACTTATTGTTTGCTCTGGGTTGATTCTCTTACACTATTTTTTGTTTTCTACAAAACTATTTACTGAAGTCGGTGGCAACGATAACAATTATTCAAGTAATATTAGCATCATATTTTTTTATAATATATTTTAATTTTTAGCAAACCGTACAATTTGTAACTATTTATATTTGTAATTATTCATATATATTAGATATATAAAATATTAGTAAAGAACATTATTTTCAATATTGTCTTGTTTTTATTTTTTGATTTCATGAATATGCACTGTGTCCAAATAATTATTTTTGTACAATAATTAAAAAATATATTCATTATAGTAAGTAATTATTTGTAACTTATTTTTTAATTGTTTCTTTTGTTTTAATAATTTAATTTTTGTTTAGATATATCAGTTTTCTTAATTTTTAATTCTTGGATTTGTTAAATATTGACTTTATTATATAGGAATGAAAGACTTAAATAAAATTCATGAAGTTAAAGATTGAAAAAAATTTAATGAAATTAATAGTTTGGAGGATAATATTGTAGAAGTTGAAGATATTGATAATGTAGATGGTTTGGAACAAAATTTAGATGAACCAGAAGTTGGGACGTTATTTGAAAGTATTGATGAAATGTTCACTTATTATAAAAATTATGCTAAACAAAAAAGTTTTTTTTGTGAAGTGAAGAACTTGTAAGAAAGGAAGTGGTGGTATTTTAAGATGGATAACATTTGCATGTGCACAAAGTGACAAATCAAAAAGCACATCTAAAAATATTTTGAGACAATATCCGAGCACAAAACTTGATTGTAAATCAAGGATTAAATGTTGCTTAGGTAAATATGAAAAATAGAGAGTTGGATCCTTACTTCTTAAACACAACCATGAATTGAGTCCAAGCAAATCAATTTTTTTTTTTGATGTAATCAAAATATATAATTCGCGTGTTAAGAGACAACTTGAAATAAATGACCGAGTAGAGATTAAAGTTAATTAAAAATTTAATTCTTTTATCGTTGAAATTGATGGGTATGATAAACTCTCATTTTTAGAAAAAGATTGTAGAAATTATATTGAAAAAATTAGACAATTATGACTTTGGGGAAAGAGATGCTATTGCAATTCAAAAATATTTTTAAAATATGCAAACAGAATATATAAGGATTTTCTTTAGTATAGACTTTGATGAAAAATGTAGATTAAAAAAAATTTTTTGGGCAGATCTAAAAAGTAAAATAACTTGCAAAGATTTTGGAGATGTTATTACATTTAGTACCACATATCTAACAAATAAATATAACATGTCATTCGCTCCTTTTGTAGGAGTTAATCATCGTGGCCAATCAATTTTGCTAAGATGTAGTTAAATTTCATGATATTGAGACATTTGTTTGGTTACTTCAAACATAATTTGTTTGTATGTCTAATTGTACTCCTAATAGAATCATTATTGACTAAGATAAAATAGTGAAAAAAATAATTGAGATTGTTTTCCTACTATTAAGCATAGATAGTACCTATGGCATATTCTTAAGAATTGCTTAAAAAGTTAAGAAGCCACAAAAAATACGAATTTATCTTAGCTCTACAAAATGTTATTTATAATTCACAAAATCCTTTCACATTTGAAGAAGGTTGGCATGACATAATTTTTAAATATAATCTAATCGACAATGAGATTGTATTATACATTTAATCAAAATACTATCTTGATGTAAACAAATAATTAAAAAAAAACTATTATAATAAGTAATTAATTTTATTAAATTTCAATTTACTAATAATACGATTTGCTTTCCTTCAAACTAAATAAATAAATAACTTCATTGCTATATAATTGATTAATTAATATCAAAAGTGGCCATTGACTGACATAATGTAATTTATACACTTATGACATTGAATTATCCTCTAATCATCATTCATTAACATTATTTTTTAGTTAATTATATATTTTTTTCTAAGAATATAAATCATTATAAGTGTGTCCTATCATCCATTATTGGTAACTTTTTTTGTATTTTCTTTTTTATGTCATTCATATATTTGATATTTGTATAAAAATATATAACCTAGTAAAAGAAATTTTAGACTATATATTTATATCATTTCATAAGATCTCGGTGTAATTAATTTTTGTTATATTATCATAAATAATTTAAAAAATAAATTCTAAAAAAATAAAACTTGAAATTTATTTGGGATTAAAATTTGTGCATTTAACTAAAATAAATAACTATCATTAACAAACTAAAAATAAATTTCATAATTTACTCACAAAACGTATAAATGTAACGTAACATGCACAAGTTATCATCAAACTGGTAAAAGACAAACTACATTTGTAAACAAAACTAAAATATACACATAGTAACATAAAACTTGCAAGTGAAATACAAATCACATTTGTGAACAAAAAATATTCAACAAAAAATATGAAATTATAACAAAAAACAATTTGTAAGTAAAATGTAATATTTATAAATATTGGAAAATAAAAAAATTAACTCAAAATTTTAAATTAAATTAAATTAAATTAAATGTAATGCAAACTGTGTAAGTTAATGTCAAACTAGTAAAAGTCAACTTTATATTTATAAATAGAACTAAAACCTACCAAAATATAAAATAGAACTTGTAAATTAGCTCTTAACTTATACATATAACAAATGTAGAATAAAATTCTCTAGCACGAATATTTGCACGATTTTTTCGTGCAAACATGCCAAAATTATATCATTTTGGGTGTAATTTTAGTTTTAAAAAAAATGATGTCATTTAGTAAAAAAAAACCCCATAACCTATGTCATCTAGAGGATGTTTGCACGATTTTCTATGAAGAAGTCTACATATTAATATTTATATATATATATATAATGCAAAATTTATAAATAAAATAAGTTATTTGTAAAATTTAAAATTGAAATAAAAAATTATAAATCTGCATCCTAATATAAAATAAACTTCTGAAATCATACATAAAATGTGTAACTATAATTTGAAGTTAATATCAAATATTAAACAACAATGTTTTTTTTTTTTGAGAAATGTTATATTTGTAAATAGGGCTAAAACTACAATTATAAGATCAACAACAATATATATATAATGGAAAATATATAAATAACATTTTTAATCTTAATTAACTTTATTGTTTTTTTTGTAAGATTTTTTTTTAACTAATATTGTTGTTTCACATTACATATAACGTGGGCTCATATATCAATAAATAATGTATCCTTTCGTAAGAAAATTTTAAAAATTGTGGGACAAATTATAAATATTAATTAGATGAATTAGTAAATATAGTACGAAAAAGTGACATTATAATAAAAATTGAAATTCAAGTAAAAAAATAGAAATTAATATTATTTTATTGTTCAATATTTTAATATAAGTTAATCTATCATATATATTTTCAGGTTTTAGTTATGATAAGAGTATAAATTAATTCATAAAAAAATTTAAAAAAATAAAAAGAAAAACATTAAATTAGAAAAATTAGATTTTAAAAAATTAGAAAAATAAATTGCTACCGCGCAAATAATTAAAGATACATGAAAGAACTTTTTAATTAAAAAAATAAGTTTTTACTACATATATGTTAAAGAAAATATTAAAATATTAAATTAATTGTAGGAACTGGTAATTTAAAATTGTGTTTGAGTATAATTTTGAGTTAAAAATTAATGAGATGTGAACACAAAAACAAGTGCGCAACGAACATATAAGGAATAAGCAAAATGGAGAGTTGTAAGCAACGAGTAAATTTCAAAAACACTGATGCCGCGACATCAACCTTGCAACGGCGCAATGGTGCGATGAGGTTGCCAGTGCCACAATGCCCAATATTAAAAATTTTAATTTTTAACTCGAATGGACTTAGTTGGGTGAAAATTGAACTCCTATACATATAAATTCTTATTCCAATTAGATTTAAAATTTATTGAGATATTTTGTACGCTATATAAGCTTTTATGACTCTTTAGAATTTAGTAAATATCAAAAATATTAAAAATATAAATACAAGAGAGAATAGAGAACTTAGATCACCATAGAGTGCTGAGTGCAGTAGAGAGGGTGTCATGAAATCACATGAGTAGTGAGTGTTTAAGAGAGTAATGATAAATTATTTATAGGACGCTATGACTATTCAATGTATTCTTTAATTAATATATTATTATAAAGATCTAAGAGATACTAGTGAGTTAGAAAATTTTAATAATATAGGAGATTTTAATGATTTGAAAAATTTAGGAAATCTGAAAGTTATTTGAAAATTGTAATTTTTTGTGAACGATTAATGAAAAAAATTAGATCATTAATCCGCCGCAAAAGTAAGCATTTATCGCTGAACTACATATATTTTGTGTCTTGTTGTGATTGTTTTTTTTTTTATATTTATTATTGTGTTAGTTTTTTATATTCTTAATTACTTGTAAGCGAATTTTCTACAAAACGTTTAAAATTATTAGAAAATTATATTTTGTGTTAGTTTTTTTATATTTATTATTGTGTTAGTTTTTTAAACGTTTAAAGTTATAAAGATCTGAGAGATACTAGTGAGTTAGAAAAT
This sequence comes from Ailanthus altissimus, assembly GCA_946807835.1. Taxonomy (NCBI): domain Eukaryota; kingdom Viridiplantae; phylum Streptophyta; class Magnoliopsida; order Sapindales; family Simaroubaceae; genus Ailanthus; species Ailanthus altissimus. Next base: position 26,960,968 of record OX327689.1, read on the forward strand.
TTTAATAATATAGGAGATTTTAATGATCTGAATGATTTAGGAGATCTGAGAGTTATTTGAAAACTGTAATTTTTTGTGAACGATTAATGAAAAAAATTAGATCATTAATCCGCCGCAAAAGTAAGTGTTTATCGCTGAACTACATATATTTTGTATCTTGTTATTATTTTTTTTATATTTATTATTGTATTAATTTTTTATATTCTTAATTACTTGTAAGCGAATTTTTTACAAAACGTTTAAAGTTATTAGAGTGTACCTTAAAAACCCTAATAATAGAATCAATACAAAAAATAATTTTTAAATATGATTAATATTAAAATTGATTTCCTACAACAAATAAATATAAATAAGTTAATACTTAAATAGTGTCAAATTACATAACCTAACTTGTTACCTCAACATACATTTATATTCCAACTTCAAATCGAAACATCATTTAAAAAAATATATATATCATAATCTAATGGATTTATTGGCTTTTCCTTTTTTTCCAATCCCATCATAAAATTGAAATGCGAGGTTGGTGAAATTTGAAAGGCCCGATATTGACTATTTCAGACTCCCATCCTTAGAAGTCTGATGCTTTACTTATAATAACACGCACTTATGATTTTCCTTTCCCCTGAAAACGAAAGTTTCGGATGTTTTTGCAAAAACATTTAATTGGAAGGGCAGTTATTCAAAAAAATACTCATAAAACAAAAAATACATTAATAGTAAAAGATTTAAAATGCATCTTATTTCTATTAAGTAGAGTTTTTAAATTAAAATATTTTATTTAAATAATATATATAATTGACGAGGTGGATGCAACTGCATAAAATAATTAATGCCGGACTTTAGTTATATATAAATAATATATATAATTAATAAGGTGGATGAAATGACTCACTATTTAATAGGCAAATGTATAAAATAATTAATACTAGACTTTAGTTTTATATGTATATAATAATATTATATAATAATGCGTCAAGTAATTATTAAGTATAAATTTTAAAATTATCATTATATTATTTTATTATAATATAATTATTTAACACATCATTATTTAAATTATAATTATATATATAATATCAAAACTATTTGCAATTAGACCTTAAATAATAATGCATATGGGATGGAAGTGGCTGGCGCCTGCGGTCACTTTTGATTTTGAGCTGCAACTTGCATGGCTTTAACGCACAAACAAAGGTGAGCCAGCCGGCCCCTGCCAACATTTAGCCTTAAAGAGAGTTTTGTGATTGTCAATTTATGTCGGAGTTTCATTTACTACTTTCACTTTTATTAGCTTTACTTTATAGCTACAAAATTTGAAATTCAAAAAATGACTCGACCCATTATTTATTTCTGCGAATAAACAGGAAGAGGTAATATTTTTTTTTTCTTTTATTAAGAAAAACAAAAGGACGAAGTGGTGAGAGATTAAATTACATTTATGATAGGCACCGAAAGTTATACAATACGGATAGAGTGCAAGAGTCCTGTGACTGCATTTAAACATGTGGTTTCATTTCATTGTTGTGATCTTTTGGCAAATTTTAATAAGTCCTGTGTGTTGATGAGGAAAAGTTTTTCAAAATTTACCATCATCGTTTTCTTCTGATATTGATTCTGGCGATCCCTTCATAATTTGAAGCATTCAAATCCCAACACCTCCTGCACCAACTTGTAGTATCTTAATCAACTTGTATGATTTGCACGTGATTATACATATTATAATATTACCCAAATGCGAGATTAAAGATTCTTTAATTTTTTTATTAAAAAAAAGGCAGGAAAAATTATAAATATTCTAAAAAATTAGAGCATTTTCTAGAAAGAAAATAATAAAGGATTCAAGTATACTTTGATTGCATTTTTCTTTTTTCTTTTTAAGAAATCTAAAAAGAAAAAGGTCGATAATTGCAGGTGGTAATTTTGTTGCAGATCAAATTTAAAGCCTGCTCGGCAAAAGTTTCTACTTTTCACTAGTGTTAGGTAATTGAGTTTACATGGTGGGCCTTTTTTAAAAAAATATAAATTTTTTATATAAAAAAAAAGGAAATCTTAGAAAGAAGCTTCCTCCTGTAACTGCAACCAAATAAGAATGGGTCACCAAAATAAAACAAGCATAAGACTGCTCTCCGTTAGTAATTTTTCATTTTGGTCAAAATGCAAATGTACTTTTAAATTCTGTTAACCCGATTAAAATGATTGTCAAAATCTTTTTTTTTTCGATACATTAATTTTTAATATTTTTTCTTAAAATTATTTACCTAATGCATCACCCCATGATCGTATTATTTATTAAAAAAATAAAATAAAATAAGTAAAAAGGAAAAGTAATGATGGTAAAACTACCATGACTGAAGGTAGTTAATTTCGCATGAAGTTTACACACAGAAGCACTTTCCATGCCTGTGAGTTGTGATCACTGACCAGTTCACACCTTCCCTCGTCATGTTTTTTCCGAACCAAATTGTCATTTTTAGGTGAATGAGTGATCAGATTCTGTTTCTCATTACTCCAACACGCGTACGACAAATCACAAATGCACCCACAAAACCATTACGCAATAATCTGTCAATGATCCTTTTGTCTCTTAAGCTATCATTAAACTACACGGAAACTCCATCATCATCATATCCATTTTTTTTTTTCCTTTTGAGAAGCATCACCATCAAATCTTAAAACACTCTCACATTTGCTTTTGTTCAGTGTTCAACTTACCACAGAAAAGTCAATGCACCGACTCTTTTGTGGATCTGGGTCCGTGGTAGCTCATTTGTAGGTGAGATTGAGATATCTCAGGAACTGTTCATTGTTGAAAATTTTTTTCGCTTGCATTTTATCATGTGGGTATTTTGTTAATTTCCTGTTCGGTTTTTTTCTTTCGCTCTTTCTTTCTTTCTTGTTCCCTGTCAGTTTTCTTTTGGGTTTTGAGTTGACTGTAGTGTTGTCCCGATCAATGCTGAGAAAGGACAAACAAGGAATACAGTTACTTGTTCATGAATTTTAGATTAAAAAAATTTAAATCTTTGCTTCAATTTTGCTGAATATTCTGATGTATATGTTTTCAATGATTTCAGAATATTTATATGATGATCACATTTGTGCTTTTGCTGTTATAATTCGTTATGGTTTTGATAATTATACAAGTTAAAACTTTTGTGCTTAATTGGTGCACCTACAAATTATAGACGAGCAACATGAGAGATACTTGATTGATTAGTTGTTTATAGGATCATTTTCAAGGGGACATTTCTGAAATGCTAATTAGGGGAATGACTTTTTCCATTTTTTTTGTCTTAGCTATTATTTTTGTTTATTGTGGCGGCAATTGAGTATTAGTCTTACGTTTTTTTTTTTAACTGGGACAGAGCCAAACAAGCATTCTTTTAGTACGTTGCAGGCAATCCTTGAAAAGTTTGATTAGAATAATCCAGTCCATGTAAGTATAATAATGAGAGTTTTATTGGTTGTTTTGATTCTTGTAAGAGTATTTGAAACATCTGACTTTGTCAAATGTTAATTTTTCACTCACAGAATATGCATCAAGACAGTCTGAGATCAGTTGTCTACAGATCATTTGTCACATGTGATGATCCAAAAGGAGTTGTAGAATGTGGAACAATCCGGAAATCCAAAGCTGGTTCCCAGAAAATGGAGCCTAATAAGATCAAAAGCCAAAAGGCAAAGAAGATATCAGTTGCATCTTTCCCATCTAAGGTAGAGAAGAAAGAGGAGATGGTGTCTAAAGAGATCACAGAAGAGTTCCATACCCCATCTTCTTTTCAGCTACTGGAGGTCTCTAGAGGAGCTCAGAAGCTAAATCAGACGATTGATTCATGGTCTAAGGGGAAGAGCTATGATGGACAATCTAATGATGTTGCAAAAGATTTGCTGAAAGGAGCACTCGACCTGCAAGAGTCTCTAATGATGCTGGGCAAATTGCAAGAAGCTTCTCAGTATATGGCTTGGTTGAAGAAGCAACAGAAGAAGTCTGATAGAGGAAGGAATGATGAAGTGGGTATTGAGCGAGTCAATTCATGTCGATTTGGGGACCGGGATAATAAGACGGGATTTCAAAAGCCACGGCTTTCAGCTGATGGGTCTTCGAGAGATTGCTTTGAAGAACTTAGGGATTCCATCAGAGATAGTCTTGCTAGGCAGAATCTACTGCCAAAGGCAGATACTGAAGAAAAGACAGGCTTTCATCAAAGATATTTTGACTCAGCTTCAGAAATTGCCTCCACAAGCTCAAGCCAATCTTCTCTGACTCATACCAACAACTATAGTTCCACTGACTCCCCTCTTTCATCTTCAACTCCAGAGAAGAAGGCGAAAGGTCCAAATTTGATTGCCAAACTCATGGGTCTAGAAGAAATCCCTGCAAAGCCATTGCACAAGCAATTGAAGAATGAAAAGATTTCTACTCAACCAAGACCTATGTTTGATATTGATATGCGAAAGATAAGGAAGCCTCGAGCAGATGGTCAACATGACAAGCCAGAGCAGAGGAAACTGAAGGAGATTCTTGAAACCATCCATTTTACTGGACTTCTGAAGAGTAACTCTGTCAAAGAGCTCAAGTCTTACCCACACCATTCCAGTTATTCCCATACCAAGGAGAGGTTGATTGATAATAACCCACCTATTGTACTTATAAAACCTCTACGTGGTTATTTCCCGGAGCCAGAAGAGCCTCTTGCACCAATGTTTCAGGAAAGGGGTTTCCTAGACACAAGAATGATGCCAATAGAACAGAAAGTAAAAGAGAAGTTTCCTCCCAAAACAGCTGACAAGAAAGAAAAGAGTTTGAAGTCTAGTAACATGAACAGAAAAATGGAAGCAGAAGAGATTCCAATCAAGAGGCTTAGGGAGGAAGAAGGAGCTAAGGAAAGCTTAAAGTTAGCTGAGAAACCAGAAGTCAAGATTAAATCAAAGGGTTGTAGCAACAAGAATACTTCTGGTGATGTAATTCACCAACCACAAAGAAAGGAGGTAGTAGTAGATAAGAAAGCTGACAAGAATCCAAAGGCAATGGTCACTAGCAGGAAAACAATCAAGAAGCAGATTGAGAAATCTAAAGATGGGGCAAGATCTCAAAGTCAGGCCAAGGCAGCATTGCAGGTCGTAAGACCTGAGAATCGATCAAAAGATGTTTCAAGATCTCAGGTTCAGGTCATAAAGCCTGAGATTGAGAACTGTAAAGATGTGTCGAGATCTCAAGGTCAGGCCAAAGCAACTGCAATGAAAGTTATTAAGCCTGAGAATGGATCAAAAGTTACAAAGAATCAAATGCGCCGGCAACAAAATAGTAGCCCAAATCCCATGTCAAATCACGCAAAACAAACTACAAATCATACTCTAAATGATCGGAAAAGAAGCCCAACAAAGAGGGAAAAAACATTCAATGAGCCTACAGCTAAATTAACAGTGAGTGTCCTTTATTTTTTTGCAAGATTGCTGTCCTCTTTCTAGAATTTATAACAGGGAATTTTGGAGCATGACAATTAAAAAATTGCATTAGCTAACTCCTCCACAAAATTGAGTTAGGAAAAAGAGTTTATTTTCTGTGAAATATTAATGTAGGCTATAATTTATGCAGACAGAGAAGGCAGGATGTACTGAAGATGACAGAAGGATGGATGTTACATGTGAAAATGATTCTGTTCCAGTGGAAACCAATGATGTGTGCGTTAATCAACTCCCAGCAGAAGAGGAAACAGATGCCTCTGAGTTCCAGATTGGAGGTAAAACCCTTTCCTAAATACCCTTTTCTAACAACTAATCATGGTGATGTTGTTGATATTAGAGTGTTTACATGTACAGATCTCTGTGGATCTATGTGCATCATATGAGGGATTTGCATTTTTAATGCATCTAATGTGTTATCAAAGCATGTTACATTCATGAACTGATGCATTTGCTTATTGGTCATCCTTTCTATCTCTGACGAGAAGAGAACAGAAAGAACAAAATACTAAATTCCAATATCATTAAGATGTTAAGGTACTACTAAGCTCACAGCATCTACCTTAGAAGAAAAGGATCATTCTTAAAGAATGGTTCTTTTTTAATGCAGTAGAAAGAAAAAGTTATAGTAATTTTACTAACTAAATAGATCATAGCATTAGTTAATGGAGCAAAAAGCATTCAAGAGAACCAATGAATGCTGTAATGGTAAGTTCACCTAGTCTCTTCACAACACTCAACATTATCTTGATACAAACAAGTGTAGTCATTATGATTGATGGAGCAGATGAAACAAACAAGCAAAGTCAATGAATGCTGTAATGGTAGGTTCACGTAGTCTCTTCACAACTCTCAAACCTTCATGTTAACTGTTATTTGAGTATTAACATCAATGTTCTATTATCACTAAGGTTGGAGAATTGAAGTATGCGACTCAATTTTGAAAACTATACTTTGTATCTTCAAGTGCAGAAGATTTTAATCTGAGTTGCTTTTTGTTTTTCATTTCAGAACACTGCAATGATGCCCAGAGCTCTCTATGTGATGCTATCATTTTGACTTCAAAATGCAAGAGGGATCCCATGTTGGCTGAAGGAGTTGACGATGATATAAGTTGCATCGGTATGGAGAGTAAAAGCTTGAACAGTAGAACTGGTCTGAACTTGTTGCTCTCAAACAATCCAGCATTTCTGAGTCTTGCAGAAGAGCTTTTTGATGTCAATGTTAATTGTCCTACAAGTTTGCAAACATGTGGAAATAATGATTTTGTGGTTATGGATCATAGACTCTCCATGGATTGCGCATATGAACTCATTGAGCGTATAAGTCTTCCAGATTCAACAATGGTTCATCCTCTATTACTTACCTGGCTTAGGAAATCAAGAATCTCCGTCTCTTTAGATCAGTTGTTGGGGCAGGTATATGATGGGGTTGAGACTCTAAAGAGCTATAGTAAACTTCCCGGTGAGAACCTCCCTATTGATAGTCTCTATGCAATGTTGGAGAAAGATATAAGATGCAAAGGAATAGTGAGTGGGATATGGGATTTGGGTTGGAGGAATGAATATTCCATCAACGAAACTGAGCAAGTTGTCAATGACATAGAGAAGCTACTTCTGAATGGATTGATTGATGAAATTTTTACATAATATTTGCTTTAACATTTTCTATATGTCAATTGCGTATAAAAGCTGCAGCAGTTGGTGTTGCATCCTTCTGTAAATAAGCAACTTTGACCGAAAAGATGGAGACTTGAGTTGCTGTCGTTGCCACTCCTGCATAGATCAGAGTTGGAAGAGTTTGATGAAGATCTAGGGACGCAGAGTTAGGTTCCAAATGCCAGTTTAATACACTGTTACAAGTAAAGATTCATTTGTACTAAGATTTTAGCTGCATATACAAGTTAAAAGACCGGTTGGTTTGTTGTAATTGTGGAGACAAAATGGACATCTTGGTACATGGTTGATATCTTTATTAACTAACCATTACAAAGTCTTTGGCTTCTCCAGTATTTTCTGAATTTCAAAGATAATATTTGTTCACCTTACATTTTCTAAGGACTTAAAACAGTACTGCTATTAGATCAACTATAAGAATCTCACCCGCTTTTGGAGAAACAGAGAGAGGGTTAACGCCTTCAGCAAAACAGCATATTAAGATTGTGGCCTTCCAAAAACCGTATTAACTAATGTAAAGCCAGCTATTGAAGAGAAAAGCATTGGGGTACCTTTGATAATGTGCTTAATAAAAAGCGGTTTTGTTCAATAAGATTAATGGGTAAAAATAAAAATATCTGGTAGCGCTTTCATGGAGAAAAGTATTTCAAATTTTTCTATCGGGGTTGTTCTCTGTTCAACCTGAAGAAACATATTTTCGGCTAACCAAAAGAATTCTTTGGTATTTATTGTAACCTCGGATAAATCAACTCGATTCACCCATGAGGATTAGATCTCCACGTTTGCCTGAATCAAGTTTCAGAAGTACACGGCAGCTAAATTGACTTGTTCCATTTGCTCGGCTTGTTACTTGTTACCATATCACCTCTCTCTGTAGTGACAGCTGTTTTACTTCAATCATACATCTACATTCGTCAGTAGCATACAAAACACTTCCTCAGTGAGAGTGACGACTGCCCCATAAGAAACAAAAGATTCTTGATAACGATCATGCTCATTATGATATTGACGACGATGACATAATTCTAATAAAAAAATGGTGTCAATATTTCTTTCCCTTCAGAAAATTAAAGAAATATTAGTTAGCTAATAATGAAACAGAGGACCATGCAGTCTGCAGAAGCTATCTAGTAAAACTAGATACACATATTTGGAGAACTTTAAAGCTCAACTGATTGAGGATGAGGGAAAGGACCCCTTCAACTACTAGTCTACTTCTTGTACAAAATAACAACACTCGTTGGCTCCATTTGCTAACAGCATATCATATACATATTTTTTTCTCATACCTATAAGATCCTTTATAACATTGCTTCTTCTGTGACTGCTACTCTTTGTTTCTCTGAGAATGGTAATTAGGACTAAGAAGAAGAGCTGGCAGCCTTGAAGATAAGGAAATTGAGAGTCTCCAGAGAAAAGTAGATGAAAGTCCCTTGTGTATGAGTGAAAAAACATCCAAAGTTTGAACCCACCACACATTGCCACCCACCTCCATATATCTTGTCAAATTCCTGCAAATGTAAACCAACCAAAAAAAAATCCATAAATAAATAATCAAACAAGCTTAAAACTGAAACAATGGAAGTTATTAAATTAATTGAGCAACAAATGAAGAAAGAAGTAGCAGAATCATAGTAAAAGGATACCTTCTTGATGTGGGTAGCAATGGATATGCAATCAAAAACATCATAGAGATCAAGTGCTTCGGAAGCAGAAGCCATGGCTTGGATCTGCATCTTCATTGGCATGTCTGTTTCTTTCAGCATGGCTTTTCCTTCCAGCATCTTCCCCTTCTCTCTTGATAGAATCTCAGAAAGGATTCTTTCATATGAATCTTAGAATTTTGGTTATTAAAGCACAACACGAGCTTTATAATTCCCAGAAGCTTCTCAATTTCAGGATTTATATCCTAAAAAGAAAATGAATGACCACTTATTGCGTTAGGAGAACTTTCAGATTGGCACGTAGTCCAACTTTTGGAGACCTTTTTGATCCTTTTTCTAATCTCTTTTCTGTCTTTTCATGGTGTTGGCCGCCTTTAATACCACATTGGCGCAAAAGTTGATTTAAGTCGCCGAGTCTGTATATGTGTCTTATCTTTTTAATCAGTGAATGAGGAAAATAGAAAACCATTATGTTTGCATTTTTTTTATGATTTAATTAGTGATTTCTTTCTTTTATATATATAAATAGTAACTTAGAGCACAGGTGTGAATTTTGTGAAACGGGTTGTACACGGTAAAGAGGACGGTCTGCCGCCTAGCACCACTTACGTGGCGCATGTCGAATAAGGGGTTACCGTATAATCATCAAAAACCAGAAGCCCGGATGATTAGTTTTACGCCTGTTGACTTTGACTTCTTAGTTTTCTTGTAGCCGTCCCGGTGACGGCGCCACCTGGTTCACGCCGCGCAAAAATGGACGTGTTTAGAGTTAGTGTGTATCGTTAGATTTTGATCTGTCTTGTAAAGTATCAATTTTGACACAAAAATGAAAAAGAAAATCATTTCGAATCCAAATGCGACACCGTAAGTGGACTGCGATGGGCAAAATACGAAAGGGATGGGTATCGGCTTAACCCATGCAATTTCGGTATTCATTTTGTCTAAATGCTGACTTGGAAGTAAGGGTGGAAAAAAAAATTGATGACCGAATTGATTAATTCGATTAAGTTTTTTTAAACAAAAAAATTGATTCGTTTTTTTTTTTGGAGAACAATTGTTTTAAAAAAAAATAACCGAATTAAAAAATTGTTTTTTTTATTTAATAAAAAAATTAAATTTATCACAAATTAAATAAATTATAATTATGTTAATATAAAATAAACCCAAAAATTAGGTCAAAAAATATTTTACTAAATTATTTAGATAAATAAAAAAAATTATAATTTAAAATAAAAAAATCAAAAAAATAGTTCAAATTTTTAAAGACTTATATAATATATAAGAATAAATTTAATAGTTTATGTAATGTGTAATTTTGATTATATAATATATAACGTGTAATGTATATTAATTTAGTCAATTTAATTTTTTAAGACTTACATAATAAATAAGAATAAATTTAATGACTTATATAACGTGTAATAAATTTTTTTTGATTATATAATATATAACATGTAATGTAACGTGTAATATATAATAATTTAGTCAAATTAATTTTTTATAGACTTATATAATATATAAAAATAAATTTAGTGATTTATGTAATGTGTAGTGATTTTTTTATATATAATATATAACGTGTAATATATAATTATTTAGTCATTTTAATTTTTTATAGACTTATATAATATATAAAAATAAATTTAGTGATTTATATAATGTGTAATGAGTTTTTTATTATATAATATATAACATGTAATATATATTAATTTAGTCAATTTAATTTTTTAAATACTTATATAATTTATAAGAACAAATTTAGTGACTTGTAAGGTGTAATAAAAAAATAATAAATAATTTAAAATAAACTACTAAATTATTTGGACATAAATTTTAAAAAGCCCACAATTTAACTTAATTTTTTTAAAAAAAAACTAAAAAACTGAAAAAAAAAATCAATTCAGTCCGGTTCAAATTTTTATATTAAAAAAACATGTTTCAATTTTAATTATTGAAAAAATTAAACTAGATCATGCCCACCCTTACTCGAAAGAAGTTTGAACCAAAGTCTTGACAGTAATAGTCCAACCTTGACCAACCAAAGCTCAAGGAAACGATGAGTATCAAGAATTTTGAGAACAAGCACTTCAGCGTCTATTTTAGCTGTAAGCCTAGATTAGAGATTTGAGTCTTAACGAATATTATAGTTGTGTAATAGATGTGAGACATACATAAGAATATAAAATAATATTTTTAATAATTATAGTTATATAATCTAATAATGATTTCGATTGTATAATCTAATTTAATATAAAAAATAATGTGTATAAAAAAAGTTCAAATTCTTTTTTTTTTCTTTTGCCATTGCTTCCTCAAATACCACGATCGAGTATTACCAATGCCCATCAAGAAAGTAAGCAATAAAGGAGCAACTAAGGGCAGGAGGTGCAGGCACTTGAAAATGTATAAAAATAAAGAGAATTTCCTCTTGTTTGCAATTTTATTTTTTCTTGAAAGTACAAATAAAGATGATTTTCAATTGAGTTGAAAGAATTCAAAGAAAAGAAAAGTTATTTAGGTGTTTTCTAACAAATCTCTTAATGATGCATAATATATGTAAGGATTTGTTTGATACAACTTTACTTCCGAAGGCACATTAAATATAGTTTTTAATAAATAAAAATATCATTTTATTTCACTACTATTTAACAAAAAACAATATTACTTTTATATTTTTATCAGAAGGATAAATTTTATAAACTAATTCTCAACCATTGCCCATTGCCGTTTTTGTTGTCAACCATGCGATTATTAGTGTCCATTGAAAACAAAATTTGTAGTAACCAGTATCTACAACCGGTAATAATAAATATTTATATATGTATAAATATACATATTTTATTTGTATGTGGGGGATATTTGATTTATATATTGTTATTAGTAGTGTTTGTATAGGTTAAGGTCATACTATTAACATTGGGTTTAATTGCAAGACTTTAGATTTATTTTAGGGACCAAATTGTAATACTTTAAAAGTTTTGAGGATAAATTCGTAAATACCAAAAATTAACCACTTAGTATAAAAATACACTTTTAAAAACCCTAATTCTCTCATTTTGGTCGAGCTACCCATTTTTAGAGAGAGAAGAGAGAAATAAAGGAGAGAGAAAGAGAAGAAGAAGAAGAAAAAGAAGAAGAAATTGAAATTTTGGATCTTTAGAGGTATATCACAACTAATTATCAATTTATTGGTGTTAATTAAGTTAATTTCTTTAAGTTTTGATTTCTGAAAATATGTATAATTAAGGATTTGATGTGTATTTCATTTGATGTTGTGAGAATTGATGATGATCTATAAGATAGCTTGATAAATTATGATGAATTGTGGAATTTCTGTTTGATAGTCTCTTGATCCAGAAATTTTATAAATTTTTGTAATTCGATTCTGGTTTTAAATTTTGAGTATATGAAATTAGACATGTTTAGGATCATCTGAGACTTTGAATCGATTCAAAATTCCAGAAATTGAATTTGTTGTGAATTTACCAAAATGACCCTGAAATTCTAGAAATTTCCTGTGTAAACAGTATGATACAGTGGAAAATAATTTTTGACCTATTGAATGATCTTTAAAAATTAAGAATTTATAGAATATGATAAGTTTATATATCTAATGTGATATACTCGGAATTGGGAATTTAGATCAATGTGGTTGAAGTGTTATGATTTTCTAAAGTGTATTAGCTCATTGCAGTATTTGATTAACAGGTTTTTAAAGTTAGATAATAAAATATTTTTAAAATACTTTTGGCAGTTATTTTGAAATAAAATATTTATCATGAATTGATATATGTGTCAAGAGTATTTCTGTGGTATTTTTACAATTTTTGAGTTAGTATATGATTTTATAAAATTAGGAGATTGAATATTGTTCAGTAAGTATCTTGATCCTGTCAGGTTGGTAGTTTGGATTTGATGATGTGTATGAAATGGATTGTGTAGGAATTTTGATATAATATTCATATATAGGAAGGATATATGAGTCAAGATTAATACATTCTGATTTTGGAGTAATTGGACATCATTTGATGTATTAGAAATTTTTTTTAAGTGTAAGTGGTCAGAATGACAAGTTTTGAGAAATCAAGTATTTAGACCAATTTGATGTATTAAATGCATTGTGTATAATTTTGTAAGCTATTTAAGTATTTGTGTGAATTGTGAGGCTTATGAAAGGATTGATCTCCATTGATAGGTTAAGGAGATTTAAGCCTTGTAGCTGTAAGTGCTAAGAGGTAAGTATACTAAACTTACTACTGGAATCACAATAAACATAATAATTGTTTTGTATGATTTTGTAAATGGGGTTAAGAATATGTTTATGATATGTCAAAGTATATTTTGATATGAAATGTGAATATATGTTTATGAATGTGAGCATTGACATTGAGCATGGACATACATGTGTTTTTGAAAGTGAGCTTTCCAAAATAAAATGCATTTAACAAAGAAAGCTTTTGAAGTGTAATATGTCCATGAGAAATATTTTGTGATTTGAGGGTACTTGAACTCACTGTTAACTTAGTAGGCATTTTATGTGATTTGTGGAGCCTTTATGTGTGGCCTTTCCTTCGGGATTGGTATATGTTATGTGTTCCGTATGTAGGGAGGATCCTATTGGTACCTAAAGGAAGTGTGAGTCATCACATTCGTGTGGTGGCGTATTGGTACATGTGAGAGGACTCACCGATGATCAGGGTGAGGGTTTGGCTTTTATCTTCGGGCATAAGCGTTATATATGTGTGATTTAAAGACCTCACTTGTACTATTCCTCTCATACGGTATGTCACCTACGAGTGACATTTGGCTCATTATGTGATATGTGATATGTAAGTCCTACTAAGTAGTAGTCGAGTAATGGTATTCCTATTATGTGTTTTGAAAGAATGTGTAAGCGCTTACATGATATGTGATTTGATAAGATTATGATTTTGATTGATCACAGCATATCATACATATGCATTGTGTAAATATTTGTATTTGTATTTGATATATGAAAAACTAGTATGCTTACTGAGTTTTATACTCAATATAGTTTATGGTGATTTCAGGTAAATAAGGTACATGTGTGCTTAGCGGATTTAGCAAGGCTTCTGCTGTTCCTTGGGTTTCCTAAGTTGTTAGGTTGCTAAGTGTTTCATTTGGGGACACGTGGGATAAGATATTTGATTTGTCCCTAGTGAATAAATACTTATGTATTATTTTTATTGTGTGTGGTTGGATTTAGTTTAAGTTTCACCAAGTGTAGTAATGGATTGATTTTAAGTAAGAATTTGCAATGAATATATTCTGGGCTTCCGGTAATAAAGTTGCTACTGGTGACGTAGTAGAGTGTTAATCTCTGAGAAAACTCTGCGTATCTCCGGTTTACTAATTGTCTCAGTCATAATTCAATTACTATAATTCTGAAAGAAATTAAAATGAATGTTTAAGTATTATTGAATGAATGTAAGTGATGTCGTGTGTCAGATCTTTTGGGTTTGGGGCGTGACAAAATTAGTGCCTTAGACTTATTGTCACTCAATTTATACAACTATATAAATATATATAAAAGAAATCTCCTATGATCAAGCTCCCATTCACCGGTAAAATTGAAATTAAGTTTCAATCACCATATACCAATACTACTTAATTGTGGAGAGTAGTAGTGCAGCATTATTACCATTGTGTTTCTTGCGTGATGTTAAAAAGTTGGGATGGTGGTGGTGCACCATTATCTTCACGCGCATGCGCATTGTTATGTAGTGTTCGAAATTTTATTTATATTTTACGAACAAATAAGAGTTTGTTGGATTCAAAATTAATCATAATCCCAAACATTAAAAAATTGTTAAAATAAGGGATTAATTCAAATTTAATGAGTTGACAGAAATATGTCAATAAATAAATTTAGGTTGTTCAATAAGTGATAGAGAATGAAGTGTGGAGTTGAGAGTATCTGAGAGCAAATGAGAATAGTGCTGAGAACAAAAATTACTAGGTTCGAGGTTGACGTCGTTGGAGTCTCCGACAACAATCCTCTGACACGCAAGTTAGGTGGTGATTTTAGTGGTTGATGCTTCTACCTTAAAGATAGTTGGAGAAGAAGAAGAAATATATTTTCTCACTCAATGTATTGAGTTACTTGTTTCACTTGTGTTCAAAAGTTAAGAATATACTCTAAGCGTGAAGAGAAAATAAACTAAATAATTATTTCTTAAAGATGCACGTGGCAATGTATGATTGAAAGGTCCATTTTTTAGTAAAGTATTTTACATAAATGTTGAGATTAAAGATTTCTTGGTGATTGAGCTCCTTGATAGTTGGAGTATGAATGCTTCTTTTATTAAATATTTTATAGGATAGTCAATTTTGTAAACAAGTGGATAACAAATGCTCTTTAGTGTTAATATTTGAGCTTAAACTAGTGGAGGTATGTCTCACATAATTTTAAATAGACCTTAACCTTCTGTCCATAATAAGATAAAATATTAGACATACTGACATGGTGACGCAACAGTGGCCCCCAAGATTATACATCATTATGACCTTATATTCTTATCGAGCTGTTCAATAATGAGGCTCATTTGGTGAATTTTGGTATGGCCCAGTGATGACATGGAGGCTAATGTAACCCTTTATACATGTCCTCTGATTGTAAGGTTTAATAGCGATGTAGGCATAACCTTAGCCCTATGATGTATGCTTTGACTCTGAGGCTTGATAGTTATGTGGACAATATCTTAACCCTGCCGATGTGTCTTTTGATTGAGGGATCAATAGTGATGTGAATCCTCATATGACATATTTTATAGCTTAGATATAAAGTGTTAATCACCTCAGGCCCTTTTTGAACTCAATGACAAGATTCCCAATTTAGTTAAGTGATTTTATAAGAATACAAGTCTTGGTAGTCAAGTGATTTTTTAATAGTGGTCTATATATTACCATAATTATCCCTAACACGCTTAATTAGCAAATATTTATTGTGGTTATGTAGATTGTGTAATAAAAAAACCTAGTGATACCAATTTCAACATTAAATAACATTGACAATGGGTGGCCGTAACAAATAGTAACAATTAGTAATGGATTGCAAATTTTTAATCTTTAACCTATATAAAGGTTTGTTATATAACAATTTTTATATAATATAGTAAAGATGTAATATTTACAATTTTCTTCTTTCTCTTTATTTTTTCGCTACCTTTATCATTTATTACATGGTGTCAGAATTATGTTACGACCGTTTTTAGAGCCTTTTAATCATTTTGAATTAGTTTTGATCATTTTCAGAATTAGTTTACAATTCCTCTAAGAGTTTGTTATAATTCTCTCTTAGGTATTGCTCCCCCTCTGAAAATCTCCTTCTTTCTGCCCTTAGTCCCAAGGGCCTCGGATTCAATCAAGGCAAGCCCAAGAGCAATGACCAATAGGCCTAAACCCGATAGAGCAACAGAACCAGTTCGGATATGGGGAATTTGGTTGGCTAATGATGAAACATGTTCGGCATATGATGACCCTAATGCTACAATGGCCGAGCAAGTACTAACTATATTCCACAACTTCGTTACGGGAGTTTCGCATCAATATCAAACTAGTAAGGGAGAGCCGTTTGAAATATGACCCGAGTCGACCAAAATAAGCATTGATTGAACCAAAAACGTCGACGGAGACAAACCCGAGGAATATGCTTAGCACATCAGAAGTGACATCTGACATGGGGTAAGAACGATGACAGAAAATCTATGAAAAGATATTCGGCGTATGTCAGAGAGGAGGCAGTATGAAGATATCTGGCGTGTGTCAGAAGTATAGTAAAAAATATCCGACGTAAGACAGAAATACTGCAAAGGAAAGCCTAAAAAAGTTCCTAAAAGGCTATCACTATAAAAGGAAAAAAAAGAAAGACATAACAAAGGATTATGAAAAAATTCCCATAGAACATAAAGAGAAGAAGAAAGGGAAAAAAAGTATCTCCCCCCCCTCTTTCCCAGAAGAACATTTTATTCCTAATTTGTCATATTCTTTAAGAGAGAAAAATCTCATTTTCTGACTTAAGCATCGGAGCGTCTTCGCCGGAACCCACCCCTGCAAGACCACCTTTGAACTTGTGTGCGTGTTGTCATTGCAGGCTCCTCTTCACAGTTTGCGGAAAACAGGAAATCTAAGCATGTACCTATTGATCCAGTTTGGATGAGGCCCAAAGTTCGGTTCCCCCTCAATAAATTTAAGGCTCATTGATCCGAGGAACCACTTCTTCAGGTCATCAGGTATTTTTTTTTCATTTTTCAGTTTGTCAGAATTTTACTCAACAAGTTTTTTCAATTACTGTTTACCTGCTGCCAGTTACTGGTCACTTACCGGTGATTACCTTTTTGGTGTATGACTATACACCACGCTTCCCTAAAGACTCAGCATAGTTTATGATCCTTCTGAGAACCTGTGATAATTCTTTCTTAGGTCTTTTGTTTTTTCAATCTGTTAGAATTTCACTTGACAAGTTTTGTTAGTTATTGTTCATTTACCGATGATTACCTTTCTGGCGTGTGACTATACACCACCATTCCCTAAAGACTCAGCATTTTTTTACGGTCACAACCCCACCATAAACACTTAATTACGAGGTTAGAGTCAACCACATGCGCCAAGTTTTTTTCTATCACTGATGGAACCCCTATTTTTCTGATGACCAATATTTCGGTGAGTGAATCATCATTATCTAAACCAAGAGACTCAGACGATGCCAATCGACTAAGACACACTGGAATTAGGTCCATAGGATCTTCTATGCACCTCTACACGCTACCAGAGTGTCTTGCTGCCATTTTCTTCAAACTCTGATCTCGGCTGTTTTCTGGTGAGTAAATCGACACCTCCATCACCATTTAACTCCTTATCATCCGATTTTTCAATCTCTGGTGTCAATTTTCTTATTTGACACCCTGTTTTTTTTGTTGGGACCTTTTGTTTGTAAACTTTCTAAAGTTATATAGACAGTTTGTAATTTACAAAAAATTTAGGGTTATTTTATACTTTTTAAATTTTTTTGGGCCTTTATGCAATTTTAAATAAATTAATGGGCGAATCTTTCAATGCATTTGCACTCACACTCGCAATAGTTAATTTTCTGCTTCTTTATCAACGAATTGCACTCGTAATAGTTGATCTTTACAACACATTTACACTTTGCAACAGTTGATTTTATATTTTTTTATTAACTCGTTTGCATTTCCAGTGGTTAATCTTTATAACGCACTTGTTACTTTGACAAAATTGTCACTCTCCGACATCATTCTCTCTTTTACAATGGTTGTCTCTCTTAAATAATGGTTGCCTCCTCTCAATAATGGTTGTCTCCCCCCACAATGGTTGTCTCTTAATGCTCACAATTATTATTTTTTTTAAACTCAAGATTATACAATCTTGAGTTTGAGGGGAGACGTTAATAATTTAGGAAGTCAAGACAATCAATCCCTACTATATTTATAAATTACTTTTTATAAATTAAATTAAATTAATATATTATATTTTATTTTCATATTTAAATTAATCTACAACATATAAAAGCTTGTTATGTGACCGTTTATATAAAAATAATATAGTAAAAATTTAGTCTTTACAATTTTTTTATTTTCTTTCTCACAATAATATTGATTATTTAAGAAAAAAGTAAAATAATTTTGATTTAAAAATTTCAAAAATTTAAAAGTTATGTTACTAGATACTTACTGACCTTTACTCAATAATTAATATTTTTCCTTTAAAATAGTTGTGATTTTAAAATTACAATAGATTGTACAAAGCAGTTTCAAATGCAAAAAAATAAGTTGCAAAATGATAAATTTGGGAATATTTGTATCAAATAATGAAGAGAGAATCAATGTATTGCATATTGTCTCTTAGATTTATGTCAAAATTTAAAGAAAGAGGAGTTTTGTACCAGGAGTAGCCAAACATGTAATAATTGGAAGTTAGAACCCATTTTATTTTCGTCTCCGGAATAAGGAAACAACTTAAGCGTCCAGGTTACAGATATGAGGCTTGCAGCAAGAAGCTGGCATGAAATGATTGGAGACAGCTCATCAACAACTCCTCATAAGTCATAACAGTAACAGTAACAGTAACAGTCCAATTCTCCATCCCAATTGCAAAACCCGAAAAAGAGAGATTAAAACATTTGATTAACATCATCGCACAATCCGCAATTAATCAACGGTACAAGACTTAAACAACCTACGGCACATTATCTCGAACTCATCAGTCCTCACATCACATGCACACCCAATTCTTTTTTTTTTTTTTAAATTATTTTCTTCCTGGATAATCAGCACCAAACCCACGCACAACCAAATATTTTTTTAAAAATTTAACTCGAATAAGAAAGCGACCAGATTGGGGAAGGAAGGAGATTTCAAACTCGTTTGCTCGTTCTAGGCACTTGGTGTGTTGTGACAAAGAGTTGTCGTCGGCGTCATAGCTAGGGTTTGAATTTTCAAGGACACGGTGTCGTATTTGTGCTGGTGATGGGCGATGACAAATCCCCGATCGTGATGGCGAGTAGAGATAGAGATCGAGAATTGCTAATTCCGGTAGCTGATTCCGGCGACGAATCATCGAAACCCTCATCCTCTTCGTCTTCTTCGCATCATGCTGGACGCGAGGTCAACTCTCTTCTTTCATTGGTTGTGATAGTATATACGCTGTTTGTTACTGCTTTTGGTCCATTTCTTCAATCAATGTTGTCCATTGGCTTATAAGGGCTTAACGTGCTTTAAACTGATTATAAGTGCTCAAGTTTGAGACAGATTTGATTGAACATTTGATGTCTGCGGCTTTTTTATAATTTTTTCCAGTGCACTAGAATCTATCAAGGATGGATTTTGTTAAAAGGCTGAAATGATTAACGATGCATGAGTCGGTAGATGGTTCTATGTGTTCTGCACACTAGTAGGAGGTAGAAATCTAACACCCTTAAAGGAACTGTTGAATCAAATAACAACCTTCAAAGAAATGAGTAATTCAAGAGATTTAGGTTGTTTCAACATGGACCCTTTGAACACGTTGACATTCCACCATGTTGATTGATTAACAACTATGCACTTTTTTTTGTATCTTTTATAAATTTGACTAGATGATTACCAGTGTATCTTCAGAAGTTTTGCCTTTGATATATATTGCTCACCGAATTTTTATAAGACTAGAGCTCAAACTTATAGAAAGAAGAAAAATAAAATGTGCTTCCTATTACTAAGTGTTGTTTTGATGGAAACTTCTTGCATGAAATAAGGAATTTTTGTTTTCTACTTACAAAGTGTTTGATGCAAGCTATGTCAATAATGCTCTTAATTCCTAGGCTGGTTGTCAACTTTTATCTGACAAATTGTTGGGCATTGTTCTTCCTCTCTGTAGACTTTTTACAAGGTTGTTAGGAGCTGGGCTTCAAAAAAGTTCATGACAGGATGGTGAGTGGTTCTTTCAACTGTTTCATACATCTTTATTGAGATAATGCATATTCCACCTTGTTGCATGTTTATTGTAAATGGTTAAGATATCAGTTCTTTGTGGTCTTTGCATATTTGTGGTTTAAATTGGTTAATATCAATTCTTCTTCATTTGGAAAATTTTCACCTGATATTTTATGTACAGTAGAAGTTTTATGCTGTGAGATTTTTACCTTATGAGTTCTCAGATCAATTATATTGCCTAAGAGGTTTCCTGAAATATTCAACAATGTTTGGCACAAAATGACTGGTTAGAAAATGGAAACTAGGGTTACTGGAACTCTCTGAGCCTATTTCCACTAGAAGAGAGATCATAAAACTTGGAAGAATTTTGGTATCCTGATCTTTGAAGAAATCCATATGAAATGAATGTGGACTTAGTTGCTTATCCAGGCTATACCCAGCATGTTTTGGTTTTGTATTTCTTTTTTGATTACACAGTCTGGAAATACACGTGTTGCAAATTTAGTAACTATTCCATAATATAATTCTGGGAATTGATTTGCTTCACAAGATGATTGGCTTGTCTAATTTTTCCCCAAGGGTGATTTTTTCGGGCTGAAGGGCTGAGATACGTAGGATTAATATCTCTGATTGCACCCACGGG
The DNA here is from genome assembly GCA_946807835.1 of Ailanthus altissimus. Taxonomy (NCBI): domain Eukaryota; kingdom Viridiplantae; phylum Streptophyta; class Magnoliopsida; order Sapindales; family Simaroubaceae; genus Ailanthus; species Ailanthus altissimus. Next base: position 26,981,861 of record OX327689.1, read on the forward strand.
AAGAAATATAGGAGCTGTTTCCGCTAAGAGGTAGTGCTTCAATTTACATGATGGATTTAGAAATTCTCATGGCATTTGTGTTGACAAGGGGCCCTGTTCTGAGCATTGGCTCAACCTTGGAAATCAAGGCAGAGGGATTATCCTATTGTAAAGATTGTTTCAAAGAAGAGCGCTTGTGCTGTGGAGGTCATGCAGAAGGTGTCTGTTACTCTTCCAATTTGGTTTATACAATGCTCAAGGCTGTAGACTGAGTAGTAGGAGCTAAATTTATTCTTTTTATAATCGAAAAAAATGGGTTTAATACAGTAAACATTCCTGCTGAATAAAAACATTGCACTAAGAGGTCATGTAAAATGAGCAACTAGGAACAAGGCCATAGGCATGCCATATGCATGAGAAATTGACGTGATAGCATATGCAAATGCATGAATTTTACATGTGTTGCCCAAATGAGTTTGAATTTTTACTGTGGCAGTTGGCTGTTTTGAGTATTTAGAGCAGTTAAAATCTGCTAGTTGCTCACCCTTTGCGGTTTTGCAGTGTCATCCTATTCCCAATAGCAGTTACTTTCTATATAACTTGGTGGTTTATTCACTTTGTGGATGGCTTCTTTTCTCCAATTTATGCTCAACTTGGAATCGATATCTTTGGTAAGCATTGACATCTTATGACCATCCTGTATGTGATTAATGCATGAATTGATGATTGGCTTGGACAGATTGCCTTTTCATTTTTCTTTATGTTAGCATAAAACACTAACCAATTAGGTTTCAAATTGCCGTTGACTTTTTAGTCATCTTGTGAGAACAAAATAAACAAAATTTCAGTACACAGGTGATGTTATATTGGAGTAAATATTGCAATCTCCATTTATTACTTCTTTTCTAGAAGTTTAATATGCATGAGACATCAAAATTTCTTTACTAGAAATTTTATCTAGTTTGAGATTATCTAATGCTGATATACATCTTAAAATGTGGTCTAACATTGATGTTTTGACTTATTTTTATTTCTCTGTTAGGTGTTGGTTTTATAACTTCAATGACATTCATCTTCTTGGTTGGGGTGTTCATGTCATCATGGTTGGGAGCATCTGTCCTCAGTCTTGGGGAGTGGTTTATCAAACGGATGCCATTTGTTCGTCATATCTACAATGCTTCTAAGCAAATTAGTGCTGCCATATCACCGGGTTTGTTTTCAGTTGAATCTCCCTCATGTTCAGTTGAATGATTTTTGGCAGAGAATTGACATTCCTTTTTGTTACCACAGATCAAAACACACAGGCCTTTAAGGAAGTGGCAATTATAAGGCATCCACGTATTGGTGAATACGCATTTGGGTTCATCACGTCATCTGTTATTCTCCAGGTCAGAAAATGATTTTTCAGTATGAGTCTACATTGTGGCATTTGCTCATCTTGGTTTTGTGAAATCAATTTTTCTTGGAATCATTATTTACATGATAGTCCCTATCAAAAAAGAAAAAAAAAAATGTACTGGCGTGCATGTTGTTTGTTGGCTTTTGGGATTGTGCTTACTGCTCCATTCTGGGGCAAACATTTAAAGTTTATTTCTATGTTACTTTCTGCTATGAAACTATATTATATACATTTTACAGACTAATCTTGTGGGTGCTGCTGTTGTGGTGATTTTTGGATGCATGAGTGGTGCTTTTGCCCCAGCCAAAGCTTTCGGCATAGCACTGATCTTGTCAAGCATTTAGTTTAAGGAGCACCATCCCTTGCATAGACTGATGAATAATGATTAACATTACTAATCCTATTAGATTCTCATTTGGCATGTTTTCTGCTGAGCAATTTTTTTTTTATAGTTTTATGCGATAGATTTCTCTCTCACACACACGTGCCTACACTCATGCACACAGATACACATGCCAAATCACTCTCAGGTGGACAAACATTTCTTTTTTCACCTAAAGTTTTGTACTTGTCTCGTATGTATTATTACTGGCTATTGGCTGTTACACGAGTAGTGTTGAAATTGAGCCTACTCTATTTACTTTAGGTTTATGGGGTGAATCAACGTCTCTGTTTTTGTCTTTTAAATGCAGAACTATTCTGGAGAGGAGGAGCTCTGTTGTGTCTATGTTCCCACGAACCATCTGTATATTGGCGATATATTCCTCATTAATACAAAAGATGTGATCAGACCAAATCTATCAGTCAGGGAAGGAATTGGTAATGAATCAACTTTTATGTTTACTAGTTGATTTAGAAACAGCAAGGATGTCAAGAGAAGAATGTTTTCTTCTCATTCTGCAATGTCATCTTAGTCTGATGCTAACTACTGTCCTCTGTGCCTATCTGTTAGCCCTCACCCCTTCTTGATTATTATGGGTATCAGAAAGCCCATGGTACTCACTGGGGCTTGAAACAGGACAGATTTGTAATTAAAGACACATGTATTCACCAGATAAGGTTATTCAATTATGAAGAATATGGTAACATGGAATATGCCTAAACATGAAAATGAAATGAACGAATGTCCAGTTTATCTTCTTTATGTTTGTTTTCTCATTGTCTCTTTGTTGATGAGATGATTCTTTGTTCCTCAATTGCAGAAATTGTTGTTTCTGGCGGGATGTCAATGCCCCAGATCTTGTCGACTCTGGATACCCGCCTGCCGCCACTGGATAGAAGTAGATCTAACAGAAGCTGAGATTGAAGAGAATACTTAATAGAGAGCAGTTGTTTATTAATTACTTTCATAGTTTGGAATTGTGTCGTCAGAAAGGCCTCCGTCAATTTGTTGGTAAAACAAGATTTTGGGGTTAAATTATAATTTTTTTTTTATAAAAAAAATCATGTTTAATATAGCTTATGTAATGTTGATTTCTGTGTAGAATGTAGAATTTAGTGTTTTGCTTGCAAATAGAGTTTTGTTGGAAATCCAGGCAGGAAGTTCATCCCGCTTTGGATTGTATTTCCATCTTCCACTGTTAGAATGGTTTTCGAGATGTGCTCTGAGTGTGCTGTAATCTCACGTGGTGATGCTTTCACAGACTCGTACCAAAAGTTAAAATGATATGCGTTTTAACTTCCAAGCTGTTAGTTACTGAAACAAAGCGGAATTTGGAACTGGATCAAGTCTCTTAAGACTCCTACTGATATAACTGACATTAAATCTACCTCCCTCCTCTTGTGGTTGTCCCCTATTCTGTTGTTGATAACATCCTAATTAATGAATAACGGGGGGATTGTTGCACTATACATCACTTATTATTAAATAATCCTCTTATTGTATTTACCATCACTTAATATTATGAAACATCCTGTAAATCCTGTAATGACTCGCAATTATGTTCGTAAATATTTGCTTCTGCCTTCGAGTTTGCGTAAAGAATACAATTCGGGAAATTAAGCCCATATCGATATTGGGCCCATTTATGAACAGATCTCAGTTTCGTGGCTCACTAGAACCTCAAGCAACTTTCTGCAAGCTGTTGTGCCCGAGAGGAGACCGCATACAATTGTAAATGTACAACTAAATAGAGTGGTAATCTCATTCGATATCCACCGTCAATTCCATCACACAAGTTGCATCACGAGTGTCGCATTATGCGCCTCATTATGTTACAGAACCCTACTGCCAAGCAGCCGCACAAACCCTAGATCCCAAGTCACTTCGCTTCTCTCTCTATATATATATGTTTCACTTATCAGAGTAGCTAGAGGTCCGCCTTAATCCTCAGTACTCAATTAAGCTGTTAGGGTTTCTAATCTAGCTGCGAATCTCGATTGATTATGGGTTCGTTTTCTTGCTGATTTCAAAAATTGTTTCTTCGGTTCTTGCTGATTTCAAAAATTATTTCTTGCCAAAAACCGATTGATGTAGGGACGATGACGATTTCACAGTTCAAGGTCTCGTTCGTCGTAATTGGCTAATTGGATTTAGCCTTGCCGACCACACTGATATATCACCACCCATATTCTGAGTCCCTTTTGTCATTTGTATTTTTCCTTTGCTTTCTTCTGAACAATTTTTTCTTTCTTTCTTTTGGTGCTATATTCTCAAAGTTGGTATTCTTATCGCGTTTATTTCTAGGACTTCGATCTACCGGCCGATGATTTAAAAACATAATAATAGACAAGCATATGTCTGAATCAATCCATGTTGATCAATCTAATCTTCTCTATGAGGCCGGTTTTGTTTATTTTTATTTATTTTCATTTTAGCTCTGGTAAATTGAAGTTTTTAAGCAAAATTTTAGCTTAATAGCCAATGATGAAAGAATTGGTGTTGTTGTAACATATGATAAATCTGTGATTACAATTACCACTACTGCCTTCCTTCTGAGGCCTAATTCTTTGTTATAATTACTATCTCTTCTCTACTTGGGCTTGTCATTTTTATAGACTTCTATTTGCTTCATTTAAAATTTAGATGAAAGGGTTGGTGATGATTTTACGCATAGTTCAGATGATAATCTGTGATTATTAAACTACACGTCTTTCGCTCCTATCTGATACCCCTTTCATCTACCCATCAATTGTTGTTTTTTTATTGTGATTATTTTTGTGTTTTTTTTTAAATTAGACTGATACCTTTTGTTGAACGAACAACTCCACAAGAATATGAAGCGGCCAATGATTTGAAATACATTTATTAGACAAGCATATGTCTGAGAATTCCGTGTTGACAAAAAATATCGGATGTCTCTATGAGGCTCTTCTGATCTTTGAGTGGATTATTGTTCGTTGTTGTAGGTCATTTTGTTTTTAAATGAACTCGGTATTTGAAATGAGATGTTATTTGGAAGGTTTTTGATTGAATTGTTAAGAAGTAATGAAAACGGATGGTGCATTTTGTTTAAGTAAGTTGGGTATTTGGAATGAGAAGTTCATTTGGAAAAGATTCTTGTTTGAATCCTTGAAAAGGGACAGGGAAGATTATTGTGAATGGTCTCGTTCGTCGTAATTGGCTAATTGGATTTAGCCTTGCCGACCAGCCTGATATATTCTGAGTCTCTTCGCAGCTTATTATTAAATGCTCCAGACGTTGGCTTCATAGCATAACTAAATAAGAAAATTGGCCGTAATCAGAATGTTTGAGGGATGAGGCATAGATGAACAGACAAAATGAGTGGCACTTGAAGAAAGTTATTGAACGGTGTTGATCTTCGCAGAGCAGGAATTTGTGACCCAGTTTTAAATTGTTTGATCAATCCGGACTATTGTTTAACGTGTAAAAACCAAATCTGCTGGTTTCCGTTTGAATTTACATATATAGCTGTTTGATAAGTGGTGGTCTCTGTTTTATATATGATGGTTTCTCTTTGATATTAAAGAAGTAATCCAGATGCACCTACCAAAAATTCTTTAGTATCAAAATATAATCGGGATTCTTAATTTGTAGACATAAAAGAAATTGTAAAAGCAGCAACAGAAGATAAATCAAGATAAGAAAATGACACATGTATTAGGTTACAAAAACATGTTAATCGAGATTAAACGACAGCGTAGCCTGGTGGTCGTAGACTCGTATTCAAGCCCTCGAGTGCGAAATCCGTAACGACTATCGGAGCGAAAATCAACCGAAACTGAAAGCTTCGAGCTGCCGACACTTGGTTAGCTTCGTTTCCAAACCTAGCTTAACTTATCCAAGCCAGGTCAACATCTGTAACTTTCTCTAGTCGCTCGTGGAAAAATCAAACCATAAGTCGATTAACTCCCTCACTCTCTTCATTAATCTTCTAGATCCAATCGATATTCAAACAATTCAATTATAATTCATCGATAACCACTGTGTTTAGAAGATGTTGCATTTGAAATCCGATTCCGACGTCCCAAGTCTGGACCCTTCCTCGCCAAGATCTCCAAAACGCCCCGTGTACTACGTCCAGAGTCCGTCGCGTGACTCCAACGATGGCGACAAGTCGTCCTCCATGCAGAACACCCCCGCCTACACTCCAACGGAATCCCCATCCCACCCCTCGTACGCCCGACACTCGAGGGCGTCGTCGGCCAGCAGATTCTCCGGCACGTTCCGTTTGTCGAGAGGCAGGAAGAGAAACGACAAGGGGTGGCCCGAGTGTGGTGTGATCGAAGAGGAGGGTGATTACGATGAGTTGTATTATGGGGATAAAGGGTACACCAGAAGGTGTCAGATTTTTGTTGGACTTGTTGCGTTTGTGGTCGTGTTTACTGTTTTTTGTTTGATCATTTGGGGGGCTAGTCGCCCTTATAAAGCTCAGATCACTGTCAAGGTTAATTTGCTTACTGAAACAACTTTACCATTTTTTTTTATTTTACTTATTCTAATTCTCTCTTCTTTTTTTAAATATTAAATTATGGTTGGCTTGTGCCCTTCTTTTTAAGAATCTATTATTATTATTATTATTATTATGTTGTTGTTGTTGTAGAGTTTGGCAATTCATAATTTTTATTACGGAGAAGGATCGGATGCGACTGGAGTGCCAACCAAGATGCTGACAATAAATTGTTCCATGAAGATGAGTGTATATAACCCTGCTACATTCTTTGGCATTCATGTTAGTTCTACTCCTGTCAATCTTATGTTCTCCCAGATGGCTGTTGCTACCGGTCAGGTACAAGACTTACACAATTTCACCAACCAAAACAATCTTTGAATTCCGAAACTTAATGGGCATTCAGTTTTAGTGACAACAGAAATTGAATCCTGTGAATTTTAACTTGTTAATATCGATGCAGGTGAAGAAATACTATCAACCAAGAAAAAGCCACAGGCTAGTGACGGTGAACCTCGAAGGAAATAAAGTTCCTTTGTATGGGGCTGGGGCGGGCTTGGCAGTATCAGATAGCGGTGGAGGAGTTCCAATGGCATTAGTGTTTGAAGTCCGGCAACGAGGAAATGTGGTAGGGAGGTTAGTAAAATCTAGGCATCGAAGACATATCTCATGTTCATTGGTTATAGACTCTCATGACAACAAACCCATCAAACTCAAAGAGAAATCATGTGCATACGAATGAATATGGGGTTCGTCTGCAACTGGTACAATACATATAGCTATTTCTGTTTCTCAAATGATGGCTATGGCTCGTCTCAACTCGTGCAACTTGTTTGTTTTCTTTCTATTTGAAAGAAAAAATTTCTTCTATGTGGATCATTTCAATAGATGGTAGAATCATTTGGACAATGTCACTATTAGATGCTTATATTGTATTGCCCCGTTTTCTTTCCTGTTGGACAATTTTGTTTTGCAGGAAGTTCCTGGTTTTGAATAAGCCTTCATATATTAACTATTTCGGTCTTACTACCAGGTTGGCAAACTTAGAGTGGGCGAAAAATCAGTAGACATGTTGATGTTGAATATTATATATGTTGAAAGGCAAAACAAATAAATATTAGTTTTTGGATCAGATTAATTAGCGCATTGACACAAATACAAAAACTATACTGGTTACTATGCATCACTGAACCGTGTAGCCAAACGTACCCCGAATATTTCTTCTCTATTTAAATTTCGTCAAACATTTTGCATTTTCCAGTGTGAGAGGGAAAATTCACAGTTCACATTGAATTCTCTAATATGCGAAGGTCAATATACAGTAGAGAGCCATGTGGGAGACTCCAAAAAAAAGGGGCACCCCTATAAGAATGGGGAAAATAAATAACTTGTATACCCCCGGTCAGATGCAATCAAGGTTAAGTTTCATTCAGATGCTGGACTGTTTGTCGCCTGCTGATCAACCGCACAGCCCTCCTCTAGTAATGTGCCACCAATCCTTTTCGGTGGCCAATAGCGAAACACTGATCTTCCTATAATATTCTTGGCAGGGAGCGGACCCCTATAACGTAACTCAACGAATCAGCAAACACACCAAAAAAGAAGGAAGAAAAATCAATTCAGCTCTCTGTACATGGACAGACATTTTAGCGTAGAAGTATCTTACCATACGTGTGAATCATAACTGTTATTTCGATTATCGCCCATCACAAAAACTGAGTTCTCTGGTACACGCTGCCACATGAGTGAAGGAGATTCAAAATTATCATTACATGGCATATATTACCCATAACTGGCAGCAACAGAGAATACTAGATTTTAGCATTAGATGCTTGTGTTTTCTGTATAGATACTAGATTGAGTTTTAACCACCCTTTTACCATTAGGCGCTTGTGTTTTCTGTGTAGATACTAGATGAGCTTTAACCACCATTTTAGCTTGGGAACGGGATCATTGATGAAGCGGGGTGAGGGGGACAAAAAAGAGGCAGGAAATAGCATGAGATACTTTATAAGTCTGTACTTACAATTGGTGTCATGTTATAAGAAGGTGCCTCGAGGATATAGTCTTCATTTCTTACAACTCCATTAACTATAAGTTTCCCTTCACAAATCTGCAAGCAAAACAATTTTGAGAATATTTTAGAAAAGACTAAATTGCTGAAATCAATTGAAACGATATCAATCAATGGATGAAGGTGCTTTCACCAAGCAACTCACCTCCACAACATCACCTTCCTTGGCAACAATTCGTTTAATAAAGACATCATTATCTGTGTATCCTACTTCCTGAAGGACGGGTGGACTTTTGAAAATTACTATATCATTTGCGCATGGCTTTCTGAAATAGTATGTAACCTGACAATTTCAAATCAAAATCTGTGACGCACAATACTTGTGAACTAATCCTCTCATGCAATTTTTACTTTGTATGTGAAGCATAATAAATTGCTGCAATGCTTAAAAATCAAGGCTCGAGATGGAAGACCAGATCTCTCTCCAATTAAACAAGCGATTATACAAAACCTAAGCACACATATATAACTTAAGCATTATATTTCCCTGTCTGATTTTTTGGTTTAATGGTTTCTATCTGTATGGTTTGCTTCACGAAGACACAATAACAAAGCCTGTGCTAGATGTGACATCCTAATATTATAACATTAATGGTGCAATACAAAGTTCTACACGTTGCCGCTCACTGAAGCACCATACATATTTCTAACTTCAAATGAATCATAAAGTAAATACTTTCATGGCCCTTCTCCACCAATCTTTGTTTCAGACATCAACATATCTCAAACTTACATTAGCACCTATGAAAAAAGAAATAAGCCTCACTTGTATATTCTGAGCAGCATTCCTTTTCCAGTCTCAGACCCAGAAACACAAACACACAAATTGTATTCACAGTCACTGAAAGATGATAAATCACATAAACCTATTTATTAATGCACAACTCAAGTCCCAACTCTAACATTAATCACCAACAATAGAGAAAACAATCCAGAAAACCTTTTTATAGACACACAGATTTACAAATACACCTAAAGCTCATTTTAAAGAAGTCCATTCAAATTCAATAATTGACTTCGCTCAATTAGGCATCCAAATACAGTGTCATTAACCACTACCTTCTCTGCAACAATTCGATCTCCAACGTCAAACGTAGGATACATCGACAATGAAGGAATGTATCTTGGCTCAGCCACAAAGGTCCGAAAAGCAAACGAAATAACCACCGCAGCTAAAACCGTTTTAGCATCATCTGAAGTGATGTTCAACCATTCTGGTAATGGCGCACTTTGCTTCTCCACCTCTCCATCATCATCCCTGTCACCGTCGCCACCCCCATCGCCGCCACCACCACCACCACCTCCACCACCGCCAGAGTTTACAACTCCTTTTGTGTCTTCTCTAGGGCTTTTCAATTTACTACAATATAATCTATACAAAAGGTTTTTTGGGCTCAAGGGTTTAAGGTTTTGGGGCTTAAAGTGGAAAAAGTTGGGATTTTTGGAGAAAGAGGGCCAATGGGTTCGTGAATAATGAGGTGCGTTTGATTTTTGGTCGAGATTGAGGATTGTGAAATAAGGGTTTTTGAGGGGTCTGCAAAAGGATTTCGAGGCGAAATTAGGGTTTCTGAAAGGACTGGAAAATTGGGTTGAGGTGAAATTAGGGCTTTGGCAGGAAGGCAGTGGGGGTAGGAGATGTAGAGATATCATCATCTTACTCAACGCTACTACACTACACCCAAGACTTTAATCCGGGAGGCGTTAAATTTTTGTTAATTTATATATAGGAAGTGGACATCTTCTGTTTTAGCATCTATTGTGCCACATTGTACTATTGGCTGCTTCAGTGGGTCCATTTCCGTGTTCAGAATTTGGATCCACGTATATGTTATTATTATCTAAAAAATGACGGACCCAGTATTCGGCCTTGCTGCGTGATCATGATATTGATATTACTTCCTGCTTCAAGAAGTCTCTAAAGACCAAAAGAATTTTGGGAAAATTACATAAATAATTCTTTTATTTTTTTTATTATTTTTTTAACTAAATATAATATCATTATATTTTATTAATCAAATAAATTATTTTTAGATAAGTATATTTTTTTACTGTTTATACAGTATTCGCTACAGTATACCGTATTTTTGCTACAGTGATTAATTAAATCAAAATTAAATATTTTTTGTTTATTAAAATTATATTTTTTTATATTAATTAATTAATTATTTTAATCATATTACTATAAATTTTACATAAATAATAAAATTATTTAATGTACTTAAATTAAATAAATACACTAACTAATATAATTTTATAAATAAATAAAAATTTAATTATATTTTTTATTAAAATTATATTTATTAATAAGTAAATACAATAATAAAATTTAAATAAATATAATTATTTATTTATAAATAATAAAAAAATAAAAAATTTAACGGTCACAAAGGCTATCTCAGCTATCGCATCTCGGGCCCGAGATGGCCCCGAGATGCGATGGTAGCTATTATGCCATCGCATCTTGGGCTTGAGATGGTCCCGAGATGCGATGGTGGCCATCGCATCTAGGGCCCGAGATGGCCCCCAAGATGCAATGGTGACCACCGCTACAGTGTACAGTATTTTTGTTACAGTGATTAATTAAATCAAAATTAAATATTTTTTGTTTATTAAAATTATAATTTTTATATTAATTAATTATTTATTTATTTTAATCATATTACTATAAATTTTACATAAATAATAAAATTATTTAATGTACTTAAATTAAACTAAATAAATACACTAACTAATATAATTTTATAAATAAATAAAAATTTAATTATATTTTTTATTAAAATTATATTTATTAATAAGTAAATACAATAATAAAATTTAAATAAATATAATTATTTATTTATGAATAATAAAAAATTAAAAAATTTAACGGTCACAAAGGCTATCTCAGCTATCGCATCTCGGGGCCGAGATGGCCCCAATATGTCCTCGAGATGCGATGGTGGCTATCATGCTATCGCATCTCGGGCTCGAGATGGCCCCGAGATGCGATGGTGGCCACCGCTACAGTGTACAGTATTTTTTGCTACAATGATTAATTAAATCAAAATTAAATATTTTTTATTATTAAAATTATATTTTTTATATTAGTTATTTATTTATTTTAATCATATTACTATAAAATTTACATAAATAATAAAATTATTTAATGTACTTAAATTAAACTAAATAAATACACTAACTAATATAATTTTATAAATAAATAAAAATTTAATTATATTTTTTATTAAAATTATATTTATTAATAAGTAAATACAATAATAAAATTTAAATAAATATAATTATTTATTTATGAATAATAAAAAAATAAAAAATTTAACGGTCACAAAGGCTATCTCAGCTATCCCATCTCGGGCCCGAGATGCCTTCGAGATGCGATGGTGGCTATCATGCCATCGCATCTCGGGCTCGAGATGGCCCTGTGATGGTCCCGAGATGCGATGGTGGCCATCGCTACAGTGTATAATATTTTTGCTACAGTGATTAATTAAATCAAAATTAAATATTTTTTGTTTATTAAAATTATTTTGTTTATATTAGTTATTTATTTATTTTAATCATTTTACTATAAATTTCACATAAATAATAAAATTATTTAATGTAGTTAAATTAAACTAAATAAATACACTAACTAATATAATTTTTATAAATAAATAAATATTTTATTTTATTTTTATTAAAATTATATCTATTTATAAGTAAATAAAATAATAAAATTTAAATAAATAAAATTTAAAATAAATAAATAACTAATAGAAAATAAATATAATTTTAATAAACAAAAAATATTTAATTTTGATTTAATTAATCACTGTAGCAAAAATATTGTACATTGTAGCGATGGCCACCATCGCATCTCGGGACCATCTCAGGGCCATCTCGAGCCCGAGATACGATGGCATGATAGCCACCATCGCATCTCGGGACCATCTCGGGCTCGAGATGCGATAGCTGAGATAGCCTTTGTGACCGTTAAATTTTTTATTTTATTATTATTCATAAATAAATAATTATATTTATTTAAATTTTATTATTGTATTTACTTATTAATAAATATAATTTTAATAAAAATTATAATTAAATTTTTATTTATTTATAAAATTATATTAGTTAGTGTATTTATTTAGTTTAATTTAAGTACATTAAATAATTTTATTATTTATGTAAATTTTATAGTAATATGATTAAAATAAATAAATAACTAATATAAAAAAATATAATTTTAATAAACAAAAAATATTTAGTTTTGATTTAATTAATCACTGTAGCAAAAATACTGTACACTGTAGCGATGGCCACTATCGCATTTTGAGATCATCTCAGGGCCATCTCGAGCTCGAGATGCGATGGCATGATAGCCACTATCGCATCTCGAGGACATCTCGGGCCCGGGATGCGATAGTTGAGATAGCCTTTGTGACCGTTAAAGTTTTTATTTTTTTTATTATTCATAAATAAATAATTATATTTATTTAAATTTTATTATTATATTTACTTATTAATAAATATAATTTTAATAAAAAATATAATTAAATTTTTATTTATTTATAAAATTATATTAGTTAGTGTATTTATTTAGTTTAATTTAAGTACATTAAATAATTTTATTATTTATGTAAATTTTATAGTAATAAGATTAAAATAAATAAATAACTAATATAAAAAAATATAATTTTAATAAATAAAAAATATTTAATTTTAATTTAATTAATTACTGTAACAAAAATAATGTACACTGTAACGGGTACTGTTACAGTAAAATGGTATATTTGTTTAAAAGTAATTTATTTGGTTAATAAAATATAACCATATTGTATTTAGTTAAAAAATAATAATAAAAAAATAAAAAAAATTATTTATGAAATTTTTCCAAAAATTTTAAATGAATTTGATACATCATCAAGAAAGAAGTAAAACAAAGAGGACTAAGTTAAAAGACATGAATCACCACGAGTAGTAAGGACGGACAGATATATTCAACAAAGTTTTTTCTTCGAAAGTACATCAACATGTAATTTCCTTATAATCATGAATAACTTGACAGCAGTCTGTCTGGCCCTGAAGCCTGAATTATCAACAAGTGTATACATCCCATTGTAGGAAAAAAAAACACTAATACAAGATTACCTACAAATTTAGTTGTGCAAACAATGAGACGATATAAATAAATGCATAAATCTTGAAACAGCAATTCCAATATTTACAACTCTTTTGAGTAATGAATGACAGTCAACTTGTTCAGCTTCAAGGAGACAATAAATCAACCTTCATATGCCGGTGTCACTGTGTGCGGTTAAAGATATGATCCCGCAGCCATCAGCTTATGAACACCAATCTATATGCATTTACGAACTGCCCGCATGTACCAATCTGACTTCGACATTGTTTCCTGCATACAACCAATGGTTGCACCCCAAATACATATGAACGAGTGAACAAGGATTTAGTAGCAGTCCACACAGTCTCAGATGAAAACCCAGAGTTTTTTGGAACTATTTGGCTTTTAATTTTAATAGCTGCAGATCCATTTTGGTCACTTGTAACTACTCCAGGTATCTGCAGAAGATTAGAATTAGAAGCACTAAGATTTTGATTCTTATAAGTGCTCTCCATTGGTATCTGATCCTTCTTTTTATTTGGCGTGAGTAGGCAGTCTTCATCCATGCTTTTGAGAACTCTCTTAGCTTCACTTGGCAAACCAATGGCACGCCATGCATCAGCTACAAGTTGGACGGTGCTTTTCTTAGGATGGACACCCTCCTCTTCCATAATCTGCATTATTTCTTCTGCTTTCCATGGCTGTTTTGCTTCTCCATATCCCCATATTAGAGTCTCATAAGTTTTCAAATTGGGGGAAATGCCATTTTCACGCATTTTCTCATAAACAGTCATTGCACGCTCCATTTTTGCAGCGTTGCACCACCCACTGATGACGGTAGTGCACATTACAACATTTGGATGCACACCATATTTGCGCATGGAAGTCAGGATCGATTCAGCCTTCTGTGGCTCTCCAGCACGCACATATCCTTTAGCAAGGATGCTAAATGCATGGATATCAGGTTCTATACCAGCATTCGCCATGTCATTAAAAATCTCCTGGCATTTGTCCATAAGCCCTGCTGTGCTCCAAGCATCCATAATTGTACTAAATGTTATGACATCTGGTTTGACTCCAAATTCTTCCATCAATGTGAGTGCCTGTGCAATTCAGTAAGTGATATTTACTCGAAATTTTGAATGCTTTCAGATGCTTCAGAAGTTATTGAGTGTTAGAATATGATATTTGATTTATATGTGATAAAACTAAGAAATTTCCTACTATTACAATATGGCAGACTATGAAGCCAAGATGACAACTGAACTTGAAAGCCATAGATAATATCCTCTATAGAATAAACTCTTAACTATTATTGCAACACAGGAACCACTTGGACATGCACAATTCTTGTAACAAAGAGAGAGAAATTCAAGAACATATAAATATTAGAATTTTGTGTTGGAACTCACCTCATCAACTCCATCAGTATCCATTATGTTGAGAAATCCTTTAATAAGTGAATTGAAGACAACAAGATTTGGATGCACCCCTAGCTCCTTCATTCTATACACAAACTTCATTGCATCTGCCATATTACCTTCTTTACAATACCCACCCACGATTATACCACAAGTACGCTCATTTGGCCACACTTGTTTGTTTTTCATCTCAAATATCATTTGTTCTGCCCTATATGTCTCCTCATTCTGAGCATAAGCCCTCGCTAGCGTGTTGTAGGTGACAACATCAGGTTGTATACCGAAGGCTGCCATCTTATACACCACATTCCACGCTTCTTCTATGTTCTTCTTGTTACACCAAGCTCTCACAAGAATATTGAAAGTCCTGTCATTTGGTTTCACATTTCCATCATGTGACATTACCCCAAGTAATTTCAAAGCTTCTTCAGCCTTACCAGCATTTCCATATCCTTTAATAAGGGCATTATAAGTGCTGGTTGTGGGTTTACATCCACTATCCTTCATTTTCTCAAAGACTTTCATGGCTTCATCTACATTTCCAGATTCAGAAACGGCATTAATCACAGCATTGAAGAGTATTGAATCAGGCTTCATGCCGCTCTTTTCCACTTTAGAGATAAGTGAAAGAATGGACTTGAATTGTTTCTGGCGGGTCAAGGCAGCTACAAGAGTTGTATATGTAATAAGAGTTGGCCTATGTCCTTCTTCTATTAAGCTGTTGAAGATATATTGGGCTTCACGAGGCTTCCCTTTTCCAATCAAAATATTCATCAGTTTGGTTCTGGAACGAACTGTCCTGCAGCTGTTGTTGCCCAAACAGACGAGGCAGTGGGATTGAGCTTGTGAGGCTACAGAAGGTGGGATTGGATGCATCTGATCCTTGTGCAGATGATGTTCCTGTGAAGTCCGTGAGGATCACAATAAGACACTCACAATTAGACCATTCATATGTCTACTTATGTAATCTACTCATAAAAAATTATCAAACAAAGAAATGGTTTTGCATAAAAATGTCTGCATACTTTTGTCTCGAGTATGAAAACTAAAACATGATATAAACTTGTTTCTCCAAATACATACACCTCAGCAAAATTTCATGACTCTCTTAGAAGCTTCAGTAGTCTTGGGACTAAATCATTCAGCAAAATTCTATTTCACAAGCTTGAAATAAGACACATTACAAGCCACAAGAAGAGAAACTGGAAAATGCTGCTGAACTAAGACTTCATCAATGAAGTAGATGAAGACAATACCATGGTTGGTGAAGCTTCAACAAGCTGCTTGCTCATGGTCGTTCCTTCTCGGTGCTTTCCCATGATACTATGACGCCTTAGCCAAAGTTGCCAAATTTTCTCTTAGCGAGCCACGTTCCTATTTTGATAGATTCAAATTCAGGCTACCACACTATAAACAGAGGCCAGTAACTTGTCTTCTAACTCAATCATGTTTACAATGACGATGAACAAAGAACTGTTTCCTAGATAGAACCTAGGTAAAAGACAACAAAACATAAACAAGTTACCAGAAAGAAACTACAAATCTAGAAACAGATTCAACAGAGGAGATTCTATAAATGTCATTAAGGGAGCCTTTTGAAGCACATAGAAATGTTCAATAATCATAAAAACCGAGCCTTTTGAAGCACACAGAAAAGTTTAATAATCATAAAAACTATCTAATGTATATCCAAATTATAGATTCACTCTGTTTTTTTTTTAGGATTCTTCATCTGTTACTGATTGAAGGTGCCCACATTTCATTATATAATCAGACAATTTGATGATAGTATTCATACAGTTCAACCAATTGATGCTTAAATGCTTAAAACATAATGAAAGAGTTTGTTCAAGGATCTTGAAAATGAATATCATGAGTACAATCCGTGCAATCCTGCAAAGTACCTAGTTTAATTACCGAGAATTTATTATTGCAAATCATAATCATATGCAATAACAGGTTGCCAGAGATATAATGTCCATTACCAGTGCAGGGAAGAAGGGTAATGGGTCATAGCTGGGTTTAATACGATGAACAAATTAAACCCTGCAGCCTAAATTAACCTATGTACTTCAAAAAATACAAAATCAGAGCAAAATTCTCCAAAATATACATTTTCAGCCTTTATGATAACCTAAAGTGACTAAGAAAGGAGTTATGACGTGGAAAATTATTCACCAAAGCTTTTGCTCATAAGTCACAACCTATGAATTTCAGAACAATTAATGAACATGTAGAAAACAGACTTAATCAAAAAAAAGTTGGTTGAAGGACATGAAGCAGCTTCGGTTAAAAGATTAAAAACACACTGTTTTGAGCCGTTCAATATCTTTACTACCTTTCAAGTGACAGTAAGCTACAATCAGGCAGGAAAAAATATGTAATCAGCAGAAAGATGCAGATATGCAAGTCGGTTCTTCAAGACTAATGATTAACAATGTCTGTCCGAAGTACCAGGACCAGAACTAAAGCTTATTTTGGTAAAATTACCATGTAAACACCTAATGGTAAAGGGTCAAGGAACAAAATACGAAAAGCAAATTCAAGATGCTCATTTCATCAATCAAATTGAAATCAATCCATCAGTCATTGGACTTGATAAATACTAAACATCATTCTGAGCTTGGTATCAACTTGTAAAACCATTTTCCACTAAGAACAACAAATGCCAATCTACCAACAGCAACAACAATGAACCCACTAAAACCAAAATCGTATGTTTCAATAATCGAATTTCGATTAGAAGAGTCCACTGACAAACCTTCCACCACAACGTTGATTAAGAAGCGGATAAAGGAACAGATATACGAAAGTTGATTGACATTGATCAAGATCAAAGCTTAAGGAGTTTGAGCAATGGAAACAAGTACTGCCTCACTAAGCTGACACTAAAAAATGCACAGCACGTGAAAACAAAGAATCTTAAGAAGTTTGCGGGGGGGGTACCTGTTTATCGGGGCACATGGAAGGAGGAGAATATAGCTTGCATGGTCGGGGTAAACAAGCATGTGTGCGCGTGTGCATGCAGCTGAGCTGAGTTGATGAAGTAGCAGAACTTGGGTTGGAATCTAGTGGCAATGTGTTTGTGTTATGACATCCACTGCAGATTCTTATCCACATAAAATAGATTTTGGATTATATTTTGAGGCTGTAAAAGGTTGGTCCGAAAAAGTATGCATAGATTAGGTGGAGGAGGAGGTTTTGCCACGGCAGCATTTATAAGCAAAGGTCAAAATTTAAAACCCATATATTGTTTTTCTCTAAAGGAAGATAACCGCCATATGTTATTAAAAAATGAAAATTCTCTTTTGCATATTTCAAATTGCCTTTGTATAAGTATAAGCTACAAAATTTTCTGATATTCTATCAACTGTCCATTTTTATTAGATGCCTAAAAAGGTGGCAACCGAAGAATAATATCCCTCTTATGCCCTTTAAATTGTGGAATCGAAACGAATATGAATATACATACACACACAGAGAGGGATATAGATACTGTGATGGAACAATTGCTGTGCAATAAACACCATAGTATATCTGTTTTTTCCTTACAAGTATGGAATTATAAAATAATATCACAATAACATGGGAAATTTTTTTATATATTTTACAAAAATGTTCCTTAGTAGGCTATAGCCCCGTGGAATAAATTCATCGGGACTCAAGTCATTATAAAAATATTGTAAAAATAATTAAACTACGAGTAAAACAAGTAAAAAATAAGTAAATTATATTATGATAAAGTTATGAAATAAAATAAAATAAATGTAATTAAAAATTAAAAAAAATTTAAAGACCAGTGGATAAAAAAAAAATTTGCGAGACCATTTTAGCATGCAAAAAATGACTACAAGAATGACTTTCTTTTCTTTAAAATTTTATATTTTATTTTTAAAGTTATTTATTTACTATTTGTATTTTAATAAATATTAAACTATCAAAATAAATAATAATTTAATTGCTTTTTATAAATTTTAAAAATAAATTATAAAAATAAATGAATTTTTTTGGCATTTATGGAAATACCTAGGGCCACCGCATGAGCACGCGTGTGTATGTGCAGGCTGTCCAATTAGGCGCGCGCGGTGCTCATAATTAATTTTGCTGTTTCACAGGAGAAATGTCCAATTTTGTTTTAATTTAAAAATTAATTAAAATATGAAAATTTTATTAAATAATGTATTTGTGGAAATAATTTATTAAATATAAAAATGTTAATTTAATAATTAAATAATAGATTTATTTAATTTTAATTTAATAATTAAAATTAAAATTAAAATTAAAATTAAAATTTAAAAAAAAAAACATAGCCGTTTCGTCCTTGCACGAATTTTTTCGAATCATTTCTCATATTTCTAAAATTTTTAAACCTTTTATATTTTTATTCTTATTTATTCTATTTATTTCCACAATTTTACTATAATTAGATTTATCTTTTTTTTTTTTTACTTATTTTGCTTATAATCCTTTTTTTTTTAGTGTTTTTAAGAGAGAGTTTTTAAACTTTTTGATAGAAGAAAATAATATAAATTAAGTGTATAATTATTTAATTATTTATTTTTAATTAAAAAGAATTAATCTATTTATTTATAATATAAAAAATAACTTTAAAAAGGAACTATTTTTTAAAAATTCCCGTAATTATTTAGTCCCATTAGACAGACTCTAGTCTCTAATAGCTAAAGCAAATGTTACATTTTTTTTTTTTGGTTTCTGAAGAAGCAAATGTTAGATTTAAAATAATGAAATGTTTCATAAAATAAATAAGTGGAATAGATTTACCCTCGGACCGAGACTCGGAGCCCGGGGCTGCCGACTGCTGGCAAGTTGGTCATCGTGAGGACATGGATTCCCAAAATCTGTGTAGGCTGTAGCTAGTCTCTCTCTCTCTCCAATCTTAGTCTTGCCCTCAGCGTCCTCCTCTCTCACTTTCATTTTCTCAGAAACATGTTGAAGCTTTGGAAATGGTACCAGAGTTGCTTATCTGTTAGTCCAGTCAAAACACAAGTCATAAGCTCTGGATTTCTTTGGGGTTTCGGCGACATTGCTGCTCAATACATCACTCACGCCACTGCCAAAAAACGCCTTCACTTATCTGTAAGCTTCCCCTATCTGTTCTTCATTGGACCCTTCCCACCCCGTTATTATTATTATTATATTTTTCGCATGTTCATGGTATTGGGTATCTTTTTTTTTCATTTTCTTTATATGGAAGCAATATTTCGTGAATTGGGTATTTGTAAATTTTTTATTTTGGCTATTTTTATTTTTGGGTTCTTCCAAATTTAGGTTTTTAAGAATGTTACTTCATAGTTAGTACTACTTCATTCGTGATATTTATTGTTGTATTTTTTTATATTCCAGTACATTTAGCCATATCATTTCATTTAATACACTTTTTCATGGTTTTCTTATTTGATTGAAATGCTTTTGTTCGGCTAATAAATCTGGTGTTGGTTCCTTCAAGAATCTGAATGAAATGATTTCTTTTGCTTGTAATTTCTTGTAATTTATGTGGTATGAAATTTTGGCAATTTGGATGTGTAGGAGCGAATATGTGTTCTAAATTGGATTTAAATGTATG
Source organism: Ailanthus altissimus (assembly GCA_946807835.1). Taxonomy (NCBI): domain Eukaryota; kingdom Viridiplantae; phylum Streptophyta; class Magnoliopsida; order Sapindales; family Simaroubaceae; genus Ailanthus; species Ailanthus altissimus. The sequence continues at coordinate 27,002,263 of OX327689.1, forward strand.
ATTCCACAATATTACTGTCATATATGACAGCTTCATGGTACATGATGGTTTGAGAGATATATTACTGCTATTGTGAAGTGGATGGCATTCTCATTATCAAGTTATCAACAAATTTTGTTTATCCACAACAATGAGGGCATAGAAGAAAACTGATACTGTCAACAGAGTAATGTCTAGCTGTTGAATATACCACAAATAAATGCTGAGCTGTCAATTGTGATGACAGGTCTTAATTTGACGTGGCACTTCTTGTGCATTTCAATTGCATAAGGCATCAGAAACCTAAGTGCATCCTAATTGAACGATGAAAGAGGAGGAAAAGAAAAACTACTTGTAGTTTCTAAGTTCTCATTTTGTACCACCTGTAGTTTTCATATTTCATTTTGAAGCTTTCAGTTGCGTCCAGTGGCTTGGATTAAAATAAAATGGTAGCTGCTTCATTGTTAATATGATTTTATCCATCGTTTGTTACTATGAGCCGAACAATACTCTTGAGCTGGTTCATAATCTGCTAGGTAGTCAATTAATAGGTTCTATATTGTGTTCGAAAAATAAGTTGAGCTTTAGTTGTATATTTAATGAATAGTGAATAAAGGACTTTAGAAATTCAAGTGCAAATGAGAAGGCCTTCTTGTGTGTCTGCCATCTTATTTACTCACGAGCATGCTTCCTTTCTGCTTATCCCTTTTAAGTGCAGTCATGTGCCAAGCTTTGTCCAAAACCCAACTAAGAGTAGCATACTCTACCTAGGGGTGGGCAAATTTGCACAGTACCAAACTGTACCAGTAAGTTATATTTGGTTTTGTGCAATCTTCAGTCTCCTTCAGTTCTGATTGCAGAGAACCGATTGGTCTGGTTCAGTTCTAGGTTCCCCCAAAAACCAAACTGAAACAAAATTTAAACTAGAAAAAGAAGAAAAACTGAGAACCGAACTGGTTCCATTTGGTTCTATTTACAGCGAACTGAGTCAGCCTACCCTTAAGTCTACTATATCAGTTTTGGTTGGATCATTGATTTTTTTGTTGTGTTTATGATCAGTTCTTTAATGAATAACTGCACAATTACTGTCTTGACCCTAATAAAGTAGGCTACATCAAGGTAGTCTCCGCTTTTATATAATCTAATAATCCATACTTCATCTTACTTTAGAAGTTTGTTCCCAGATCCTGTATCTAGAAAATGTCAGCAAAGAAGATTTTATTTCTGAGTCTACCTTCAGGTTTTTGACAAGAGATACTTCTAGAATATACACAATGAAACGTTTCCCCTCATAGTATATACAAGCTACTATGGGAAGCTCAACTGTGAGTACAAGAAAGAACACTAAGTCATTCAATAACTAGTTCCCTGTTCTTGCATTCAACTGCCAATTTGTTCTGTCTCATGTCTTCTTTTTTGGCAAGATCCGTAAATCATGATACCACATGAACCAAATTGAGCAATAATGATACATAAGTAACACAGTGGACAAATGTTTTCCTTGATTGTTATTTGCAGGTGAATAGCATGCTTGCTTTTGGATTATTACCATCATATATCTATAAAGTTGCATTTATAATTTCTATTAATAAAATTGAGAATTTGATGCAGGGTGAAAAAGAGAAGAATTATCTTTAAAAAATATATTTTTGTTCTGAACTTGTATACATATGTTTACATTGGCGTTCCACCTTCGTTATCTTTGCCTTATTGGTAAATGCCATTGTTTCACTGACATTTTAATTTTTCATATCCTCAAAGCTAGTTATATTTTGGGAACATGTTCCTTTGCACTAGGAAGACCATAATACATGCTTAATGTGGCAGGATGCAGATGAAAAATTCAAAGTCAACTGGAAACGTGTGGCAGTCACAAGTATGTTCGGATTTGGCTTTGTTGGACCTGTTGGCCATTTCTGGTGAGTTGTTTGAAATGAGAAAGAATTCGTATTATCTAAATGATACAATTTTCTCTCTGACCAGCATGCTACTTGTTGGATCTAGAGAGATTCTTAGGCTAACTTTTGCTGGATTTCGTGTTGGGTGCTATGTAGTAGACACTACAGAACACCTGAAATAACATTCTGAAAGTTTATATCAGAGAATATTTGAACACAAAGGATCACTTTTTCTTTCTTTGCATTCCTTTTTCAAACTTCTATATGATATGTGGAGAACTGATCTAGTGGGCGGAGCTCACAACTTGGTGAGCTCCTTGACACGTGTCAGCATACTGCAGCACATTAGTACTGTTTCAACAGTGCCAAACAGTGTCTTGGTGCTCACCTCCGTCGCCCATTAGATCAGTTCTCATGATATGTGATGTATAAATGCAACAAGAAGTGTCTGAGTGAAAATTGTAAGATTTACCTATATTTATCAAATAATACGTAGCTGAAGTATTAACAATTTTAAAAAACATTATTTTATTCAAGGTAAATTGCTCTTTAAATTTGAGAACCAGCATAAAAGATAGTGTGGAGGTTTAGATTTTTGTTTACCAGTACTGAGACTGTCTACTGATGCTCTTGAACTTAGAACCGAGATGCACATGTATTTGTTATGCATTTCACACAGAAGAAAGTGTCTGGTAAGTTACTTGTGTACAGACATATCTACCTTTTTCATTGTAGGTATGAGGGCTTGGACAAATTCATAAGGCTGAGGCTTCAACTACCGCCAAAGTCAGTGCGTTTTGTTGCTACTAAAGTTGCAATGGATAGCATTATCTTTGGCCCCTTAGATTTGTTCGTGTTTTTCACTTACATGGGATTCTCTACTGGCAAGAATGTTGCTCAAGTGAAGGAAGATGTGAAGAGGGATTTCCTCCCAGCCTTAATTTTGGAGGGCGGTGTGTGGCCAATTGTACAGGTTGCAAATTTCCGGTATCTTCCTGTAAGATACCAGCTCCTTTATGTTAACATCTTCTGCTTGTTAGACAGTGCTTTTTTGTCATGGGTTGAGCAACAAAAGGATGCAGCTTGGAAGCAATGGTTCACATCTTTTCACTCTATGGAGGAAAGAGGAGGTAAGGGTGGCCTATAAAACAATACCTTCTCCTCAATCTCACGTTCTTCTCTCTTCAACAATTACATTGATGGTGTACAACAAAATTTTCTGTGTAACCTACAAAGAAAGCAAAACTATCCCAAAATGCCAACTGCAGTTTTGGAAGAAGGATTTTGGGTGTGATTTAATTGTTTTTGAGTTTTTGTGGTTCATTCAATCATTTAAATACAGTCAAATCCTGAGATTTGGCAGGCCGCAGATTCACATTACTGATCCATCCTTTTATATCTTGTTTAATGGATGACAAAAAACAGGTGTGGCTGGCTTGTTACTGAAAGCCAACTGCATAGTCAGTATGAACTAATTCATTTTTCAATTTACCTAAAAGATTAGATTGTGCTGTATCATTGTAAAAAAATGTTACACAATTTGTTAGTTATCCAGTACAAGTTAATAACTCACAATCACGAGACAATAATTTTTTTTATCTTCAATCCTTCAGAGCTGCTGATACATAAATCCACAACATTTTCTTGCATCTCACCTACTCATTCGTCATTATGACCACCAGCATCATTATCAACCATGTTAAAATTCATCCATACTGCCAATTTTATTTTATCTTGTGGGTTTTTCAATCATCCAAAGTTTGTAACTTGTCATAAGTTTAAATGTTGCTTATCAAATTCACTCTTGAGAAATGAAACTCAGACAAAAAAGACAAGAAAAGGGAAGCCCAGCAAATGTTGGGACGTGCATTGGATGGCAGGTACTGTTATCACCATTAGCATTCAAGTGCTTCAAAAACTAACGGTAATGACTCTAGGTAACATTTAATGATACCATTTCCCCATATAATAAAGTGCGACTTATATAGTCATGGACAAAGCTAAGAATGAGAATATAGCCAAAAATCAATGATCTAATTATAGCATAGGCGAGGTTTTACACTTCGTACCCTTCTGCAAAACATTTTCTAGATTACTTGCTACAGATCTGAAAATCACAGGTGCCTACTAGCCTAGGTATATAAATATAGAGGCAACTCCATCAAAACTGAAATAGAATATCCCCACTGTAAAAGGGGGAAAAAACTCGGGCTACAGAATCTAGATAAATGAACTATGACCTCCCCCAAGTGGTACTTTTGGCTTGAATACAGCAGATACCATCAAGCAAGGGCAAAGATTGAAGTTAATGCTCTGAAATTGAGAGAACGGAAAGAAAAAGAAGAAAACAAAAATGTTAGCTCCAAAATCATTATGGAAAAATACAGTACTCCAAAACGTATGCAGCTCAAAAGAACCCCGAAACTAAAAAACACCTAGACAGCCGAGACTAGGGTACTGAATCCCCCAAATGTTCATGAAAAATCTCTCTGAGGAATATAATAAAATGATTGGCGTATTTTTTTTTTTTTGGACCAAAAAAGAGTGATCCTGAAAGTTAATTTTTTGTTATAATAATCAGTTTCAGATAAAATCGTCTTTTGGAAGAAAACTGATTCATAGAAACAAGACTTCAAAATTTTTTTGTTAGTATGAACTGGTAACAGACTTACTGGGATGCTTAGTAACTGTCCATGGCAACTGACTAGGACAGGAAGGCATCTTCTTGCAGCAACTGGCACAGATTTCAATGACAAGAGAGCTTTTTTTGCTGATAATCTCACATAATCTGAACAAAGGTTTGGCTTCATAATTTGCTCTGTCATACTCTCTACAAGAACTCTTTCCTGTTGCAAATTACCTACATTTAGACCCTTTGACAACTTGGCAAGATACAGCCAGTCAGATTCAATCATGTGCCGTACCTCAACCACCATCCTGTCATCAACTACACAAGAACTGCAGTGCTCATTCCAACTAACCCCTCCCAATTCCCCTTCGTAATCAACTTCCTCATTAAATGCACCACTGGCAACTTCCTTGCTCAGATTCCATGTGACAAGGAACCTGTTCATGAAGTAACATACTTGCCCAGTCCGAAGTGGTTCACTTGGAGATGTGCTGACACATTCACCATCACGCATCGACTGATTGTCAGATGTAACTTCAGTATTTAACTTAAACTGTTTGATTTCCTCCCTTTGCAGTAGAAGAATGTTCCTGTAGGTTGACTCACTGAGGATATTGAGTGTCTTAGCTTCATTTAAAACAGAATCAGATGTCATGCCCAACAAAAGTTCTTCTGATGCATCTAGAACCAAGTGGCTTGAATATGATTTTGCATCTGCTATAATCTGCTCTATACTTGGAACGCTATGCCTCTGTTCTCCCTTAGATTGCATCTGAAACAATTCCATTTTTGAGGGTAGAGGACAGTGAATGGAACAACAAACCAAGGCTTTGGTGCCTCTTGACCCAGGAGCTGGACAAAGGTAACAACCAGCTGCAGTAAGGGAGGTCTGCAGGATTGCCAAAACACAGTCAAGAATCAGTAGAAAATGATAAACACTTAATAGTAACTTTGGAGAGAGGCCTTTGCACAAATAGACACAAACACAGAAAATGAAAAATGAAAAGCTGAAAATTATTCCAAGCTTTCAAAGCTCCTTCACTGAGAAGGACAAAACGAAAAAGAAAAAAGACTTTCAACTGTCCTGCTGTCTACTGGTCACATGACCAAATTACCGGCACAAATATATAAAGTTGCACTTCCAGAGTGGACCAACTGCAGTAGACTTTGCGCGGAAATTTCAGACTTTGAGATATGATTGTATCAGTATGCCATGATTACTCACTGAGAAAGCTTTTGCAATTATGATAGAGAAGAATCCAAATAAATGTACAAGAGATATAATTAGTGGTAGAAATAAATGTACCTTGCATGGGAAAGTACGAATATAGTCCAGCAGCAATTTTGAAGTACTGCCTCTAATTGGTCTTTGCCTTTGAGAAATGAACTGAAAAGTTCAGATTAGAATAGTATCACAAAAACATTAGAATACAATTGGGTCAAAAATATTCTAAATGATTATGTCAGACAACTGACTATATAGCTTACCTGCAAGACCAAGGCCAGAAACTTTGACAGGCATATGTCTTCAATTTTTGATGGATTAAGAATTTCTAGACCAATAACAATATACCCTTGCTGCAAGATGTAAGTATAAAACAACAAGAAGAAAAGTAAACCTTGAGAATTATCTGATGACAGAGAATTTTTTAATAACTAGAACATTAATACTCGTCAAATGTAGAAATAGGGCATCTTATATACCAATACATGCTAAAATTTAAAAGAAAAACTTACATCCATGATGGTCACAGTTTGATCAATCAAATTAGAGCAAATGTGCTCAACATATGAACGTGTTCTTCGACAGGCAGAAATAACTGCCTGTAATTCAGACTTAAAGCCGCCTGAAAAGAAGAGACTAGTTCATTGAAAATGGGAAGTGTATGAACACACACACACACACACACATAGGGATAAAATACATAAGTGGGTACTCTGATTCTAGCAGATAATTCAAACCATAAATAAACTCAAGTTCTTCCAGTCCAGCAGTAAGATCAGTGTAAAGAACATGGAATATAAAAAACAAAGCAGCCTTTGGTGCTTGCGCAAAGAGAAATCAACATGTATTCTAGCTAAACAGTGATCTGTATCACAACTCACATGATGATAAATCTCCTAATGACATTCGAATCCTATTCCTCACAAATAATGGACTTTGATTTGTTGGGTCCTCAACCCAATCCCGCTTATTGCCTTGACATATCTGCAAAAATACTAGACCAAATATTTAAGGCAAATTCAAGAATTGATTACATTTGAGGCATAAAGTCCTTTGTACTAACCTTGTACATATCCTCTTTTGAAAAATCCAAGAGCGGTCGCACCAGTAGAATGGAATGGTTCTTTAAATCTTTATCATAAGAATACATATGTGGGGAGAAAATTTCAGAAGCAAATGCCATGCCAGCAAGTCCAAGAACTCCACTATTGCGAGATAATCTGAGAATGAATAACTCAGCCTGCAGAGCATCTCAAGAATCACTAACCGTACAGTGTCAGAAACACTATCTTGTCTATAATTAATTGGTCCAAACCTGGTCATCAGCATGATGTGCGATAAGCAAGACACCAATCTGGTGTTGAATGCAAACATTGTGAAATAATTGATACCTGAAGTTGAAGCACAATTGAGTTCTAATCACATATCATCTTTATAAAATTAACCAATAAATTTGAAGACTCAAAAGGATATGAATGGACAGAAAATATGCACTCAAGAAAGATGAAAATCCCAGTGGCAGGCATTTCCTAAACTTAGATGATAAAAACAAATAAATCACCTCATGTCTCGAGCTGCTTCTTGCAAATGACCCAGTTTTGGCCTACCATCCAACCAATCACAATGAACAATCTCACATCTGATTCCTACACAAAGCATGTATTAGTCCCCTAATTATCCAAGCAAAATCAGAACCTCACTAAGCAATAATAGAGTCTCCAAAACTCCAACACACCCATATCGGAGACACGGCGGCTGACAATGGTAGCCTCCTCTTTGCTTTCCTCGCGTAGTCCATGATCCACAATTATGGCCAAAAGCCCATCAATGAACTCATTACTCCCGCCATTCCGATTAAACCATCCAGTTTTCCATCCGGCGATTAAAACACAGAGCGCCATACTGTCAGGACCGCCAGAAACTCCCAAAGCTGAACATTATTATCAATCTCTAGGTCATGAGAATTTTTTATAAGAGAGAGAGAGAGAGAAACTTTACTTAATGTAATATCATATTTTTAACGTAAATAGCGCAATGAATTCTGCTAAAAGAGTAAAGAGTATGCCAACTTCTTAAGCAAAACTGAGTTCATTTTACTTTTTGTCCAGAAATTCCCAAGAAACAAACAAAAAGGTGAAAAGGAAAAGTTGAAGGGGACTGACCGATACGGTGGTGGGGTTTGAGGCCAGCCATGGCCATTCGCCTGGAGAAAGCTTCTCTGCATATGGTCATGTCTATTAAGTGTTCGACGGCATGAGCCTGAGAACACTTGCAGAAGAAGCGAGCCGAAGGAAGATATTGATATTGATATCGAAGAGACGCGATGGGGGCTCTGCATTTTGTTGGTGACAGTGAAAGCCTACTGGCAACAGAGCTCGACAGCAAAGTCGACGTCGTTCTGGTGTGTGTACCCAGGATAAATCCTCGCGCCATCCACCAAGTCCTAAGTTCTAACACTTCCCGCTTGCTAACTAATCTCACTTATATATCGTTATCGTTGTTTTTGGAGATTAAATAATAATTATATATTATGTAAATTGAAAAGTATCTTAAAGAAATTAATTTTTTAAGAATTTATTTCTATTTATTTGGAAAACGGTATAATGGTATCGTCATTGTCAAATTATTTGATTTTATTACTAATCCCAAATTTTTAACCTTTACGCAAGCGAGGAGGAGAGGGAGACGTACCCGACTTTCCAAAACCAGGGTTTAAAATATTTCTTTAGATGAAGAATAATGGAGGTATTAATACATGCAAAATGCCACGTGGCAAGATCTCAGGCTTCATTAAAGTAATTTAATCAAGCCCCCTCTAGTACAGATTTTGTTTTAACTCGCAACGACAACTGAGAGAACACGAAAAACTCAAAAGAAAGAAACAAGTCCAGGCGGTGCTTAGGCTCTGAACCCCATTCTCCGATGAGGAGATTTTCCCGCCATATCAAACAGGGTAAAACGACACCGTTATCCTCCGCAACATGAGAACACATCAAAGCTTAAGCCTCAGCTCATTTCCTTTCAAATCCTCTCTTTTCACGGTTCTCGTATCGTTAATTCTTTTCCAATTCAAATCCTCCTTTAACCCGACCCAAACCCTAATTCAAAACCAAACCCAAACCCGAGTATCTCGCAATAACTATATAGTCCGGTTCAAGGACTACAAAAACGCCGAGGATCACCGATCGTATCTGAAATCGAGGGTTCCATCGGACAGCTGGGAATGGATCGAGAGGAAAAATCCGGCCGCCCAGTACCCGACCGATTTCGGATTAATTTCGATCGAGGAATCGGCGAAACAAGGGCTAATTGAAGAGATTGAGAGATTGAATCTGGTGAAGGATGTGAATGTGGATTTGAGCTATACAAGGGCGTTGCTTGATGGGGCTTTTGAGGATGGGAAGAAGAAAAGACCTGGAAAGATTTTTACTTCGATGTCCTTTGATGAAGGAGAGTATTACGCGGCGACGACGAGTAATTCCACGATTAATTGGGGACGCCATCTCTTGATGCAGGTTTTCCCCCCTTTTTTTGGGTCATCGATGAGTGTAAAATAACTGTTGACTTTAAAAATGTTTTTCTACGATTTATTGGATGTCAAGTGGACTATTAGAGAATTCATTAAAACTGTTAATGAATTGTCATTTTTATTTATAATTACGTGGGTCAAGTTTAAATCTCGTATGTTGGAGCTTTCGTTCCAGTAGTTAGACGCATTTTTTTGTCCGCACATGTTTAACATATGAAGAAGTTTTGGGACTAACTTTTTTTTTTTTGGAAGCAACTTTTTAAGATTAGCTTTTGTAAAAGAGATTGGGAGTTTTTTTAAAAAAAATTTATTATTAAAGGAAAAGAAGAGAGGAATAGAATGATTTGTGTACTTACTGTGTATAATATTTTACCCTTCCCCATGCAGAGATCTCAAGTTACTTCACTGTTTGGAGCAGATGTACTTTGGGGAAAAGGGTACACCGGTGCTAAAGTCAAAATGGCCATATTTGATACTGGAATTCGGGAAAATCATCCGCACTTCCGGAATATCAAGGTATTATTTTTCGGGAAAAGATGTGTCATTGTGCCTTTCTGTTTTGGTATTTATTTGATGTGATGGTGGCATAAGCGTATTTGTTGGTGATTTCTTATTCTACCTTTAGATTTAGCTTTCAGCAGAGAGTTGTCTTTAAGCCTTCATAAATTTTCAGGAGCGTACAAATTGGACAAATGAAGATACTTTAAATGATAATCTTGGACATGGGACATTTGTTGCTGGTGTTGTTGCTGGTCAAGATACAGAGTGTCTTGGTTTTGCACCAGATACAGAAATTTATGCTTTCCGTGTGTTTACAGATGCACAGGTAATGCATGTTGGGTGGTAGGAATATTATTTTGTTTATATGAAATGAAGTTGCATTGGCTTATATTCCCACTTTTATGCCCTTATATGGCTGATACTTTTTTTTGCATTGCATTATTATACCACTTTTAATGTCTCCACATTTCTTAATATTCACATAAAATTTATTTAAGCCTTATATGGTCCTAAGTTTGCTCTTCATGTTCAATGATGGAAATAAGGTATTTATTTGAAGCCAATAACAAAGATGTAGGTTGGCTAAGTTCACAGAATTGTGAATATATTATTCCCAAGCTAACTACACTCTTGAATGTCTTTCCTTTTAATGCCTGATTTAGTCTACAGTATTTGTCAGGATAATGAGAAGTTTGTGTTCAGCCTATTGCAGGTATCTTATACATCATGGTTCCTTGATGCATTCAATTATGCTATTGCAACCAACATGGATGTGCTGAATTTGAGTATTGGAGGACCTGATTACATGGATCTTCCATTTGTAGAGAAGGTAGGACTTCTGTCTAATGAACTTATTTCAATTTAGAACAATCTTGAGTTTCATGAAGAATATGTGATCTTCAATCTGATAACCATATCAAGTTTTAGGAAGAATCATCTTGAAAGGTTGCCAGCTTTTTGTTTTTTTTTGGGGGGGGGAAGGTTCAGTCTTTTTGGCTGTAGGCTTTGACACATGGACATGTATGTTGTGAATACTTATGCTGTTGAGGCTTAGGATTTCTTCTATAAGACTGAGGGATTCTTTCTATTATCCAGGTTTGGGAATTAACAGCAAATAATATTATTATGGTTTCGGCAATTGGAAATGATGGGCCACTCTATGGCACTTTAAACAACCCAGCAGACCAGAGCGATGTTATTGGTGTTGGTGGCATTGACTATAGTGATCATATAGCCTCATTTTCTTCTCGTGGAATGAGTACATGGGAGATTCCTCATGGGTAAATCTCTCTTTGTGTTCTATACTGATTTTACTTTGAGTATTGGTTTATTATTGTTATTTTCAGTAACCACGAGTACTGAAACTATCTGCCAAATCCTTTATTTTGGTATGATTTTTCACAATGTCAATTTTGGGATGTACATCTATGGTTGTGGTCATGGGATTTGTTTAGGGTTTTAAGGCATGCTTGTGGTTGGGCTTGCATGCCTGTTCAGTGAAGGAAAGCAAACGACTCCAGTTTATTAGGCGTTTCCTGGAGTGATTCTTGATTTTCTCCTGTTTATGTGAATTCTGTAAAATAATGCGAATTAACTATATCAAACAGGCTAAGGCAATAATCACGTATTCTTTAATTGATAGAGTAAAAGAATGTAGAACAGTTGGAAAATCCAATTGATTGTTGTTATTATATCAAACAGGCTGTAAGAACGGAATTGGACATAGCCAACCATAGAAGCATCCCTGAGTCTGACTTGCAAAAAGCATTACTCTGTCTGCATTAAATACACCTGGAATCAAGTTGTCTCATTAATCCTTTCCTTGCATGATGGTTGTTCGTTATCTGTTGTACAAAGACATCTGTGGTTTCCTCTTTCCTCCTGGATGTTGTTGGTGCATGTCACTACCATGGCAGGGATGAGCATAGTTCGCTTGTGTGAATAAAACTAAAATTTGAAGATCATTTCCCTATAAATTTCTTGATACGTCAGCTTAATTAGATATTCAGTGCATCCAAATTTGATTAAGAGATTTGAGCTGCGTTCCATACATATAACCACTCTTAGAGTTGTTGAGGATCCTCTCCCATCCAAAAGATTATCCAGTTTATCAATTTTGTTGGGCCCCTATCAGAGAATTTGTCAACCTAATAATGCAGATTCAACCAACAGGATCGACAAGCTCTTAACTGGAGAACATTCTTCGTCATGCGTTCTTTCTGCATTATGCAACTCCTAATTTTCTTTATTTCAGGTTGTGACAGCTCATTGTCTCAATCATTTTCTTTTGGCTGTAATTGCCATTCTTTTTGGGATGAAATATTAAGTCCTTGCTTACTGCTACGTGGCTTGTTGAAAATGGAAACTATTATGCTTGGTTGTATCTAACATTTCCTTTTTTATCTTCTTATCTTATATCAACCTTTCCATATTCTTTTAGTTGTGAAGTTTCTGTCTTTCCTCTATAAGCTTGCTTTGTCATGCTTATAGTTGTACTAAACTATTTACTCTATATATTATATCTACAGTTACAGTTGTGTGAAGCCAGATATTGTAGCATACGTTTTTGTTGTTTTGAAGTTTCTTTCTTCCTCTATAAGCTTGCTTTGTCATGCTTGTAGTTGTACTAAAATATTTACTCTAATTAAATCTACAGTTATGGTCGTGTGAAGCCAGATATTGTAGCATACGGAAGGGAAATTATGGGATCTAAAATCAGTACAGGTTGTAAAAGTTTGTCAGGTACTAGTGTGGCAAGTCCTGTGGTTGCTGGTGTGGTATGTCTGCTTGTTAGCATTATTCCCGAAAATGATCGCAAAAACATTCTAAATCCAGCAAGCATGAAACAAGCACTGGTTGAGGGGGCTGCAAAGTTATCTGGTCCAAACATGTATGAGCAAGGGGCAGGAAGAGTTGATCTGTAAGTTATCCCAGTCATTACGTTCTTGCTTTTAGGTGCAGAACACATTGCAGTCTCGTTGGTAGAGCAAGTAGCTTATTGTGTTTGCAGCTGTTTTTTGTTATTCTTCATTACAGCTAGTTTAGCATGACTGGTTCTAATTGTTGACTTCTTTGTCAGGTTAGAATCATATGAAATTCTGAAGAATTACAAACCACGTGCAAGCATCTTCCCCAGTGTTCTTGATTATACCAATTGCCCCTATTCCTGGCCCTTCTGTCGACAACCACTTTATGCAGGTGCAATGCCTGTTATTTTTAATGCTACCATTCTTAATGGGATGGGTGTAATTGGATATGTCGACAGTCGTCCAACATGGCACCCTTTGAATGAGAATGGGAATCTTCTAAATATTCGCTTCAAGTATTCAGAAGTAATATGGCCTTGGACTGGTTATCTAGCACTGCACATGCAGATTAAGGAAGAAGGTGCACAGTTTTCAGGTGAGATTGAAGGAAATGTAAGTGTTAGGGTATATAGTCCTCCAGTGCAAGGAGAAAAGATCCGTCAGATAAGTACCTGTGTCCTTCAGTTGAAATTAAAAGTGGTTCCAACTCCTCCTAGATCAAAACGGGTTTTATGGGATCAGTTTCACAATATTAAGTATCCTCCTGGATATATTCCGAGAGACTCTTTGGATGTTCGAAATGATATTCTTGACTGGCATGGGGATCATCTCCATACAAATTTTCATATTATGTTCAATATGTTACGCGACACTGGATATTATGTTGAAATACTTGGTTCTCCTTTTACATGTTTTGATGCTCACCAGTATGGAACGCTTTTGCTTGTCGATCTTGAAGATGAGTACTTCCAGGAAGAGATTGAAAAGCTAAGGGATGATGTTCGTAGTACTGGATTGGGGTTGGCGGTCTTTGCTGAGTGGTATAATGTCGACACAATGGTGAAGATGAGATTCTTCGATGATAACACTAGAAGCTGGTGGACGCCAGTGACTGGAGGTTCAAACATTCCAGCACTGAATGATCTTTTGGCCCCATTTGGGATTGCATTTGGAGATAAGATTCTGAATGGTGATTTTTCTGTCAATGGTGAACAGAGTCGATATGCATCTGGAACAGATATTGTTAGGTTTCCAGGCGGTGGGTATGTACATAGCTTTCCTTTCCTCGATAGTTCGGAGAGTGGTGCAACCCAGAATGTGCTGACTTCTGGCATGACCAAGGTGATTGAGTATTCTACTTATCTTTTCCTATTTTAAAGACTGCTAGAATTCCTCCAATGCAGGCTGACTCCTTGTTTTCACTAATTCAAGAGTCCATATTGATTGTGCATATTAATTTGTGTTTTCTTTGACTTGTGCAGGCTGACTCCCCCATTCTTGGTCTTTTAGAGGTGGGTGAAGGTCGCATTGCAGTGTATGGTGATTCCAATTGTTTGGACAGCAGCCATATGGTCACTAATTGTTATTGGCTTCTGAGGAAAATATTAGATTTCACCAGTGCAAACATCAGAGATTCTGTACTTTTTTCAGCTTCCAGTAAGCAAAATATGCCCTTGTCTGAAGATGACAACCAATTACCATCTCGTAGAACTGATGTAAATTTCTCTACATATTCTGCTGTTGTGGGTAAGGATTTGATCTGTAGCAGTGACTCTAGATTCGAGGTTTGGGGAACAAAGGGTTACAATTTACATGTAAGGGGCAGGAGTAAAAGATTACCTGGCTATCCTATTATTGATTTGGGTGGAGGATTAAATTCGAAATCAAGGCATCCTAAGTACACTCAGATAAGTAAGAGTGACTATTTGGGAAGCAAGTATCTGGGTATGCTCAGAGAAGAGGTAAGTGAGAACACAAAAATGTTGCTAGGTTAATACCTTAGTTTCTTTATCTTGGAGTGTAGATATTTGTTCTCTTCTTAGAAAGGGCTGATAATTCTCCTCTTTGGGAACTTCCAATTTACAGGTTGATATGCCCGTGCTGGTTGCTAGTCATTGGCTCATACCTGCAGTGGTGGCAGTCACCGGTTAGTGAACATCATTAAGTTTCTGAATATTTTTTTTCACAGATTTTAGCATTGTGTTAATCTTCTGGCATTGTTAAATGCCCTACTACAGTTGACTAATATACCGTCTGGCAGGGCTTTTGGTGTTTTTGAGTTTCTGGAGAATCCGACAAAAGCGACGGAGGAGGAGGAAAGGATCGGTCTCCAGTCGTTTGGCCAATCTATAGCATGGATAGATGTTTTTATACAACCCTCCTAGTATAACAAGATCAATTAATTGAAAGTATTATCCTGTAATATTTTTGCAAGTGTTGAGAATTTTGTATTCAGCATTATTGTAGGAATTAGTTTTATATTCAAAGATTAATGTAGATCTGTTGTATTCCTTTTAGTTCGGATGCTTATAGCAGCACAAATTTTCAAAGATTAATGATAGAATTCGAGGCATTATAGACCGACATCAATTTGTAACAGTATGGTATTTTTTTCCCTGCATTGCTTAAATATTGAATTGCCAGACTCCCGCTCAACTCATTTGGTGTTAACATTTATCTATATTCTTAGCATTCGCCGGTTCACCTTCTTTTCATACGTTTCTTTAATGAATTTCTCCTTTCAAGAAATAAAAAATAAAATTAGATTCTGTTTCCGCTGTAGCTGTTCCTTTCTTCAGTCTGAAGTCTTCGTGATGTCATGAGATAGAAAAGGCAAAACCAGTTCAAATGTTGGGAAAGATCCACTGATATAAATACATAAACAACTGGATTACAGAGAACACAGAATGCAAAAAGTGGAAAAGAGCGCAAGAAGTCAAAAAATAAAACTATAAATCATTACCAAATTCTTTTTAAACACGTGTAATTGAGAAATGTTCCCTGATTTATTGCATGGCAGATGGTTTACAAGGTTTCCCATTGCGTGCGTTCCTCCATTTCCAACAAAACCACCCATGAGCCATCTAACATTCACAACCTGAAGACCTCTGCTGCTGTCCAACGCCAACGTCAATGGTGTCGGGAAGGTAACTTCATAAAAAAAAAAAAAATGGAAATTATCACAGAAGTGTCTCATTATCACACAACTTTTTAACAGTAAAGAAGCTTTAGGCCAGATAAAGCTTTAGGGAGTATTAAGGTCCCAAGCAACTTTTGGTGCAATATTGGGATGAAGGAATTTTATTTTGGGGAACTTCAAATCTTCCAAGAAATGCATGCAAAGAAGTTGATTTGTTTTGACAGATACAAAGCCATCCGAATACAATGTGGTTAAAAATGAAGTAAGCAGCTAACAAAAAGTTGGTGGTGCGCTCACCAACTCTACGCGGTAGCAGATTGGCAAAGGAGATTATTTATATAGAAAAATGAATCATATGGCATCTATGTAATAGCTGAATGCTGAAGGGAAGATCCATTAATCTAACCATCCAGGTAATATCGCTATGATATCGCACCCAGTCAGCAACAAATATAATGCCACACGAAACTTATGGCGATGAACAGATTTAAACTCAAAGATACGTGTCAAGTATACTTACGCTTCTTCTTCAGGTTCATTTTTTAGAGCATTTTTGGCTATACACTGGAAAGCAGCTTCTACATTGAAACCTTCTTTGGCAGAAGTTTCAAAATAAGGAATATTCCCCTTGGAAGCACACCATGCCTTCGCCTTTTTCTCAGACACCTGAAAATGATATGCATAAACAGTTCAGGGAAAATCAAGCAAGAACATCCCTGGGGCACCCACATAGGTCTCATACAAAAGAATCACATATAAAACCCAAAATATATTGCCACATTAGTACTAGAAGAACAAGAATAGACCAAATTATTAAGTAAATTTCATTTATGCCGCCAAATTTAATATCATAGAAATGCACAAACCAACTCATACTCTGAACATTCCCTCCACTTTCAAAGTAGAGAGAGTGTGGAAGCGACATTCTTCATAGTTTGGGATGATTAAAGGGAGTTTTAGATGTTATACAAGAGGAATATTTCCACATAGGGTAAAAAATCATGTTTGAAGGAAAAAAATTCATCTTACCACTCTACTATTTCCACCATCAACATCTATCTTGTTCCCCAGTACAACAAATGGGAAATTTTCAGGATCAGAAGGGTTGGCCTGATAAGAAATCAATTAAAGGTTACAGTGAGTAACTAATATAATGCAACTTAGAAATTCTCACAGGCTAATGGATTGCTGATTACTTGAATTAGAAACTCCTCCCGCCAATTGTTGAGATTATCAAATGATTTCATGACATTCACATCATACACAAGAACACAGCAGTCTGCGCCACGGTAGAAAGCCACTCCAAGACTTTGAAATCTTTCTTGCCCAGCTGTATCCCATATCTGAAGACATGTAGTCATATAGAATCAGTCACAATCAGGGGCTGGTTCAAGCACGTCTGTCTGCTCAACTACTGAAAGAAAGAAATTTTCTAGATAAATTTTACTAGGTTTCTCTGCTTAGCTGAAGCAATGCTGTTCCTTCAATAATTTACGATCATACTCAAAGACTAGAGGAAATAAGAGGTGTAATCTTAGTGATTTTCATTTAATTTTCTATAAAATGGAAGTATGGTACATTACACCAATTTGACAGAAATAATTTCATGGTCTTAGCTAAGGTCATCAAAAGGAGAGATTTTGAGAGTTTGTTGAAGGAATTAGAGCCTTATCACTCTCAGTTTCTGCACCAGCTTCTTCATAGGACTCCTATGTTTTATTAGATTCATACAATTATTAAAAACAATTTGCAATCTGTAATAAAATGATCTACTTACTAATTTGAAGCATGTCAGCACAAGACAACCATTAAATGCATGTGGCTTGATAAGTTTTGGCTGTATAGAGACATTGTGTGTTTCCGTTGATACATATCTCTACAGCCCAAAAAACTTGACCAGAAAGTGGAGCCAAATAGGCTAAAGACGAGGCACTGTATTAAAAATCTCAAATATCTAAAATTTACTGAAATTAATGCAACAATCATGTCCATATGGAGTAAAATTATATCAATGGTACACTTTAAGGAGGAGCAACAACGGTCATGCATAGAATATACAGGGAGAGAAACTTAATTCAAATAGCTAACCTGCAAGGTAAAAAGCCTGTCCTCAAATTGTACTTCTTTGGTCAAGAAATCTGCTCCAATGGTTGCTTTGTACTGATTACTGAACTTTCGGTTCACGTATCTAAATGTTTAGTGTAAAGGTAACTGCATATCTAAATCTACACATGAAATCTAGTGAACACGTGATCAGAAAATCATTATCGAAACAGTAAAGCAATTTTCAGGATACTGATTCATCAAAGAAGTCTTCCCAACCCTGTCAAAAATCACAAATTATAAATCTAATACACATACAAAAGAACTAGAAACAAGAAAACAATAAATACAAAATCTTATTTCACAACCAAATAACATGAAACATTTTGTTAATTTTTATTTTTTTTACAAGCCAAGAAAAGTAAAATTATGACGTGATGGTTCAAGACTTGAAGCCAATAATTTTCTTTCCTTACCCCTTTTTCTTTTGCCATTTTCCGTCCAACCAAACACACAAGCTCAAGGACAATTCAGCTAAACTAACACCAAAATTCCAATTAAAAAAAATGAAACATTTCATGCCATAATTCTTATATCAAATAACAACAAATCCAGATTTATACTCGGATTGATTGTAAATGCAATGGATAAACAGCAATTACGAGTTTCATTTTCTCTTCTTGACTGGGCGTAATTAACTAGAGGTAAAATCTCATTAATTAGAATTCAAAAGCGCACAAAATTTCATTTTCTCGGCAGCCAAAGATATCATTTTCGTATTAATCAAAAAAAAAAAAAAAAGACTGACCCGCTGTCACCAAGGATTATAACTTTCAGAAGCATGCGTCTTCGAGAAGCCATTTCGATTCAAAGCCAAACAATAAATTCTCTGTTGTGAAATTCGAGTTCTATTTTTTTGGGGGGATATTGTACGAGTAAATTAAAAATCCAATTATTTGAGAGCTTATTATTATTATTATTATTATTATTATTAGGCAATCGAATATGCAAGTAAAGATTCTCTTTCTCTCTCTTTCTTGTTTTGCAATTTTATGTTATTGGAAATTAAAAAATAATAGTAATTTTGTTTTTTTTTAATTGACCGACCAGAAAATGCAGACAATCATTAGAGGAAATGTGGAATATGCCAACCACCAGTCTTATAACGGCCAGCAAATTTGCCATACAAAAGAGAACAGCTATGAGCTCTCTGGCTTCTTGCTCTGCTGCTTTGAACTTTTGTCCGGAATTGCCACCACATTTTGCTCTTAATATCAATTATACCCCTCTATGTGTTTGGCTGCCTGGATAGTCGGATTCCTGAGGAGTTATCTAACTTCGGTTATGGAAAAGTCAAATATATGAATTCTATAAAAAGGAAAATGTCAATGGTCCAAATAGCCTTCCACTCAAGTGTGTGTGTTTAAAAAAATCTGAAATATCGTAGATAACACATGTTAATTAAAATTAACTATTAAATGTAGAGTTTTATTATAATTAAATTTTAATGGCGTTAAAGCTTCTCTCAAACTCAAAGTGGAGATACGGTAGGGGTAGGCCAAACTATAGAGAAAGTGACAATCCTTTGCTGCTAAGATCTGCCAATAAGGAAGTAAGATGAGCTGGCAAATTTTGATTACAACCACTAAGCCACGTTCAATGATTCTATAAGCATTTGACTTGACTTTAAATTTGGTTCTAAACTTTGAAAATGAGAGGCTTGCAAATTGGTAGGGGCTGTCACAGTGCCATCCATTCAAAATTTCAAAGAGCAAGAAAGTGGTACTCGAGGAATGTGCCTTGCAGGCCTCACCAGCGTGCAAAATTCCAACCATGGTTCTGCCTTTCATCATTTAAAATGGGTTTAGGATCACGAGCATGTCTTTGAGTAAATAATCAAGAACAAAGATTCTGTAAATGATCACAATTTCCCAGAGCATTTCAAAAACCAAACAATATGGACATTGAACGAACAAATGAAAGAATCAACCAAGTCCTGGCTTACATTCTTGTATATAATAAGCACGGCTACATACTTGGGGGAAAAAAAATACAAAATTTGTGAGGAGATTGGAAAAAGAAACAAAAAAATTTGTATAAATTATGCCAAACAACATTCTTGCAATCAAGTTGACATTCAATTCACAGAATGACATAAAAAGAAGGGGCCTAAGACTTTACAGAAAAATAGTGCATTGATCAGTTGTTCGAGCTTCCACTGAAACCTTGACTGCTTTTCTTCATCTTTCCCAGCTCCATTTCTCGGGTGTTTTGGCCTTCACTGCTTGAGCCAGAAGGGTAAAGACCATATTCACTGGTAGGCCCACTATATTCACTACTGGCACCATACTCCTGGCTGTTCAATGCCATCTTCTTGAATTTTTTCAAGTCCTCATTGTATTGCATTGCATCATACTCTGAGCTTCCATAAGAACTGAAAACGTTGCTGTGTCCAGGTCTGATTCCTTCATTAAGATCAGACAGAGATACATCTCCTTCCAAAGCTCGGACTATCTGCTCCATGATAAATTACAAATTAGAAATTTGCTTAAAATTGATTTCTTGGTTACTATAAACCAAATGTAGGCTCATTACCTGGCTCATTTTTGGTCGGCGACGTGCTGAATGTCGCACACAAGCCGCTGCACAAGCAACCATGCGAGCCATCTCATTGTGGTTGTATTCATTTTGTAGTCTTGGATCAGCCAAAGTATCAAAGTTTCCATCTTCCATAGCTCGATTAAGCAAAGGCCTTGCCTGTAATACAATAAAGATTTAGTTTCATGTGAAATCCAAGATCAGACCCCTAACAATGCTGTTCCCTGAAGGATAATTTGGGCATCACATCAATCAACCCAGACGGGGAAAATAAATTAATAACTACTCACCCAATCCACCAAACTGTCTTCAATGAAAGAATGAGTTGAGTCAACAGGTCGGCGTCCAGTGATCAACTCCAAAAGCATGACACCAAAGGAGAAAACATCTGATTTCTCAGAGAGTTTCCCACTGGAAGCATATTCTGGAGCAAGGTACCTGCAGGTGACAAGTACATAAACTAATGTCAATTAACTCATTTAAGGAAAGATCACTCATCAAAACTCCTTGAACCTATATAGAAAAATAAACCAACAAAATAGATCTGACCACTATCATACCAACTGAAAAGGAAACTCAATGACCATAATGAGAACTCAGGGTTGAAAATTAACAGAGGATGGTGAACCAACTTCATTAATATATATCCCTATGAACTGATGTAACTAACTACAAATTTCAACATAAAACTGTTAACCAAATAAAGTACAGACATGAGAGTTAGCTGCAGTTAAGTTCAGAATTCAACATGATGTGCAAAGAAATGTCTTAGCAAAAGCAAAAACTAGTTTGTGACAAACTAAAATACATCTTAGGGGCAGCAAAGACTAGTCGAAATTTTGGTCACACTTGATGCAACATTATATTGATGATCACCAGTAACTCACTAGGCAATACAAATATAAAAGAGGTTGATCTTACCCAAATGTACCCATTACTCTGGTAGAGACATGAGTATTGACATCAGAAAAAAACTTTGCTAGTCCAAAATCTGCCACCTAAGAAAAGGAAATTCAAAATAAAATCTCATAAATGATAGAAAACTGTAATTCATTTTCTGGATACCTATAAAATTTACAAATCCCACCGGTTCTAGATAGCTTTTTAAATAAAGTTAGGCTTGCATTCATGCTGATTATGAAAATTTTAGATTTCAAGAGTCAATTTTGCAATTAATACCTTTGCCTCAAACTTGAAATCCAAAAGTATATTAGCTGCTTTAATATCACGATGTATGATCTTAGGATGACCTGCAATGAGAGATAGATATTACATTACGGTAAATCACTGTTCAACTGAAAATCCAAGTCTCATGTAGAAGATAGAGAGAGATCTTACAATCTTCATGAAGATATGCCAATCCCTTGGCAGAACCTAAAGCAATTTTCAGTCTGTTTGGCCAATCCATTGTAGGCCGACCCTTCCCTGCAAAATGTTTTCTATCAGATCCTTGATACTAGATAGCCATCAGCTTAATTGAGTATCTCACAAAACACCTATCAACACCATTATCTAACAACATTTTGTGCCTTAATGACATCAATATGATGATGGTCTAGAGTAGGTGTATGATAGGATCCAACTACAAGACAAGAAACAATCTAAAGGCAGCAGGCAATGATTATGACAATTAACTGAATCAGGCAATCGGTAAGAAGTATTCACCTACCATAAGCAGGTAAAGAAACAGAAAATAACAACTTCAGAAGTATATTCCTACACATTAGTCCATGCAAAGAGTTAAGTTTCTGATTATACAAACTTACCATGCAAGTGAAACTCCAAAGTGTTGTTTGGAACAAATTCATAAACAAGCATTCTTTGTGATCCAGTGATACAGTATCCAACCAATGAGACAAGATGTTTGTGATGTACACGGCTAATAATTTCAACTTCTGCTTGAAATTCACGTTCTCCCTGCCCACTTCCAGCTTTCAGTTGCTTGATAGCTACTTCCTTGCCATTTGGTAGAACTCCTCTGTGCACATACCCAAAACCACCTTGTCCAAGGAGGTTAGCTTCTGAGAAACCATCTGTCGCCCTTGCCAATTCCTCATATGAAAATGTGCTCTTAGAGAAACCTAATGCAATTCCTGGTGAAAGTGGTGGGAGCGGGGCTTCCGACCCTGAATAATTGGAGCCAGAGCCTCCACTGCTGCTCATGAAAGGTGGTGGGGGTGGCAGTGGAGGGGAGGGAGTATACACAGGTGAGTGTGGTGGGTGCAGTGCAACTGGAGGTGGGGGAGAAGGCTTTGGCTGTGCTGCAGCAACATAAGCTGCAGGAGGTGGGGAATTTTGTTGCCAATGATGCTGCTGGCCACCGTAAGGGTCATCTGGCAATCATGAGAAACACTCAAAATTTATTTATATAGCTCAGATTTATTAAATGAGGCAGGATCTTTAAAACATGAAGATAACATCCTACAACAACTTCAAAATTAAGTCACCAAAAGAACTGGAGAAATGACTTTTACTTCTTCACAATGTATTGCCATCACATCTTAAATTTGCCAGTATATTAAAATTAAAATCTCAAAGCATTTTCTGAATGCCCCAAAATTTCATTAAAAATCATAGTAGAAAAGAATCTTTGGCACTCCCAATAATTAGATGTAGCACAGTCAACTGAGATAAAATACTGAGCGTCCTCAAGACTTGGTAAAAGACATTACAAGAAAATGAAATGAAAAGCAACAACTGGAAGGGTAAAACAAAAAATAGTTCAATGCAGGAACACTGATAAGCTGGAGAAAACACTTATTTGTTTAACACAATTAGTTCAAGTTGATAGATTTCACAATAAGCACATTTTTTAATTGGATCCCATAGAATGAAAAATGGACCAACCATATGGTAACATAAACAGGAACAAAAAAGTGATCCCAAGCCATCCCAGTTATGGTAATTATCTCGGAAATGAAAGTGTCAAAAGTTTATAACCCCAAAAGAAAGCAAAAATTGCCTCCATTGCAATACATAGACAACCCACATGCAGTTGCATATCACCCATTTCTATAAAATACAAGATATTTTGAAAACCAAGTAAAAGTCAAAGATTAGACAATTCCAGAGATCCATGCCTCAACACGGTCAAACTGAATCAAACGGCAAAAAAAAAATTAAAATACAAAAACCCAAATTAAATTTCGATTCATACCAATGCATTCCATGCATGTGAAGGACAAATCAAATCTTAATCAAAAATCAAGAATAAAACAAGCAAACAGATAACGAAAACACACTAAATGATTCAAATCAATAAAATTCAAGAGAATTATAACGAAAATGAAAATTTATACAAAACAAAACAAACAAAAAAACCATGCAAATCGAAATGAATAAAAAAACACAAACCTTTGGGCCCAGAAGGAGGTGGGGGCATATAGTAAACGGCCTCATCGTCTCTTCTCCTCTTCTTCTTGCGGCAACACAAAAACAAGAAGCTCACCACCAGAATTATCGCCAACCCACCAATCGCTAGCCCCACTACTAGGCCAGTACTCACCCCACCACCTGACCCAGATGACGGCTCGCTAGATGACGCCGGCGGAGGCGGCGAGCCCCGAGCCGTCGGAGGAGATGGCGACCCCGAACCGGATGGAGGCGCGGGAGGACTCCTCGCCACGGGAGTTTGAGGCGTAGACGGAGTTGACGGCGTGGTGGAGGACGGGGGCGGGGGCGAGCCAGAAGGAGTGGAAGGCGGAGGGGCACCACCAGAAGAGGAAGGAGGTGGTGGTGATGACGTGGCGGGCGGGGTCGGAGCTGGAGTGGTGGGTGGAGGAGGAGAGGCGGGAGTGGCTGGAGGTGGAGCTGAGGGAGTGGCTCGAGGGGGGGCTGAGGGAGTAGCGGGAGGCGGAGCCGAGGGAGTAGCTGGCGGCGGCGCTGAAGGAGTAGCTGGTGGTGGTGCTGAAGGAGTAGCTGGCGGCGGCGCTGAAGGAGTGGCTGGTGGTGGTGAGGTGGTGTTGGTGGCGGGCGGGGGCGAGGCGGGGGCCGGCGCTGATGGGGTGGCCCCCGGCGGAGGTGACGTCGACGACATTTTTTTTGGTTAGAGAAAAAGAGAGAATGTTAGAATTGAGATGAAAGAGAGACTTAGTAGCAGTTAAAACTTAAAAGAGAGGAGACAAAGGGCTTTGTTTTCGTTAGTTTGAAGGATTTGTGTGTTAGTTTTTTTTTTTTTTTTTTTGGTGGGTTTTGGCTTGGGACCGTTCAAAACTTCTCCCACATGGAAAATAGAGAAAAGAGAAAGAGTAAGAGGGCAGTTATCATCTGCTGCTAAGCGGAGTTTGCTGGCTGAGCCTAAATTGTCCGGTTCGGACAAAGGGTTCATGTAGGACCCACGCGACTGGCCCGCGCTTTTATCTATTTTCTTACTCGTTTTCGGATAATCTCTAGTTTTATTTTTTCTTTTAGTATTTTATTTGTGATTTTGTAATAATTAGTAATTAATTAAATTTATTATTTCACTTGAAAGTTTCTGCCAGCATTTTTTTAAAAAAATCTTGGTAAATCTCCCTCTCTTATGCCCAACTTGACCGGATTTCTTCAAAAAAATTAACATTTTAAAACACTTTTAGACATGGCCCGACAAAAAAAAAAAGGAAAATTTAAACATATCTTAATCTAGCCAATGGATGAAGGGGAATTTGGTTAAGATTTGTGTTCATATTACTGATCACTTGTGGCAAATTTTTGTTCTAAAATCTTAAACAGAGAGTGAAATGAAATCTGTCACGCCTCAGGCATTAGCTATATACACACACTTATTAGGTCTCGTATTTCCTTTCATGCTGGTAATGACTAAGGAGAAGATCAGTCGATATCAATGACAAACAAACCTTACCAATTCTTATATATTATACCTCAAATGCCAATTGATTGCATTTTTTCTTATACGCACTTGACTAAAAAAAAAGTCGTGCCATAATCATGCGTGGCCTATCGACCACGGCAGATGTGTCAAAATCTGAAGGCATTGATTACGGAAGATTAATGAAGATCATATTCACATTCCCTCAAATCACTGTCTTCCTGATCGATATGCCAAAGAAAGAATATGTTTTTCGCATTATAGTTTTTGGTGATTGGTACATTCTTTGATTTTGGCTAGTCGATCACGTTATGAGATAGCTAGCTTGTTCAATCTTTGTATGATCAAATTTAGATTGAAGCAAATCTTCATAGAACCACAAAAAAAAAAAAAAATTGAATTATCCTTTTTAACTTACGTGAAAAATAGAAGAAGTTATACTATTCTTTCAAATAATGTCTTAAATTTTAATTCCTAATATCATATCATTTACTAATTAAAGAGACAGATGCAGTCAATATTACTAGTTACGTTGGAAAAAAATATATATACATATACATATATAAAAAATAATCGGTGAATTTATTATATAGCATTGTTTAATTAATTCATAATTTTACATAATTTATAATGTATTATAAATTTTTGTCGTATGTTTAGATATTTACTATAAGTGAACTTCATAATTTGTTAGTACAAAATTCATACATGTACACATATGCTCTTGTGAGAACTTAGACTTTAAAGTAATACACAAATATGTAATTTTTTTTAATGATATAATGTTTGCATAGTTGAGATCAAAGGCATACTATTATTATGACTTGGGGGGAGGGTCTTCGAAGCCCCATAAAAAAAATTAAATATAATTTTATTTATAAAAGATAATATTTTTTTTATAATTTAACATCTAAAGATTAAAAGTTTGATAATAAAAGTTCCATATAATTAAACTTTGACTTTATATTATTTTCTTACTTTGAAATTTTGGTTCTCGACCTTAAAATTTTAGTGCCTCTGGTTGGGTATAAAATCTGACACATCTATTGTTGATTAGTGTTTATTTAACTGTTACATTAACAAGGGTTAAAAAGATTAAGTGACAAATTAATTAAGATATTAAATTTTACAGGTGTTATTGTTAACATTTTCTAAATTATAAATGGTTAGTTATAAGTAAGTAAAGGATTAGGTGAAGCTATATATATTTTCAATCTTTTTGAGTTTGAGGTGTTTATAGCAGTGTATGTTACTCTTAAGTAAAACCAGCTGGATGCCAACAGCTCACTATTCATCTTTCCTGAATATTAAATTGCCAACTTGAGAATATAAATATAAAACATTAATAATAATAATAATAATAATATGATAATTGTATTGATATATGATATTTTATCATTTGGCGTCGAAACGGTCAGGTTGATTATATAAAAGTCTAAGTTCTCACTTGTACAACGATGGCTAATGAATAAAAGGTATGTATAATAAGAATGTTTTATGAGTAGATTTCTAAATTAAGATTTGGTGTCTTGTTATGAAGCCATGAAATGAAACCTTCCGTTGCTTATGGGGCTAAGCTGAGCAATGGCATTCAAGAAAATGGGGACAATCACAGAAACGGGTGTGTCTCTGTTTCTTTCTGAGACAGAACGACCCACGTTGGAATGGACCTTACTCATTCCAATGAACTTTTTTTCAAATTTGTTTTGTTTTGTTTTTGTTTTTCCAGCGTGTGAGTATGGCTCTCTCGGCTCTGGCACGCCATGGCAACAACAAAAGTTTATTACAGGTCCTCCAAAGGGTCCACACGCCTTTGTTATCACCAACCTTTTTTTCTGTTCTTTATTAGAAATTTTGATTACAGAGAGTTAGAAAATTTAGAATAATAAGAAGGAATTTCCAAAAATAAATTCGTAGACTTGTTCATCTTTAAAAAAACAAGAAAAAAAAAATTAGAAGGAGCGAGGAAAGTAAGAGCCGCCGAGCGCCGGCAAGAAATGAGTCTAGAAAGTAGAAACAGACTCTCTTTACGTCTTTTATAGTTGCCGGTGACACTGAATTCTGAAACAACGCTCCGGCAGGCTTGTTTGGACTTTGAAATTATTATTTGACTCGGACAATATCAAATATCAAATCAACCCTACCAGTAGCTGGCCTTATCAGAACTTTAATCGCAATTATACCTGTACTAATTATGACCTTTTCCTTTCCTTTTGTTTTTTTAATTTAATTAAATTTTACAAAAATTTAGCTTAAAAGTCTCTCGTTCATTAGAATGGACTAATACCGCACCTTTCAAGTATTTTAAATGATATAGTATTTATTTATTATTTATTCAATTCTTAAAATGATTTCTTCTTCTTTTTAATATTATAGAGCAAATATTATCGGTTGTACTACTGGTCTAAAGAAAATCAAAGTAATCCTTAGAATTTTTTGGGGCAATATTTTGCACTAAATCGAGCTACGTGCTCGCGGGTTATAAAAAGTGGAGTCAGGAATGACGACAATTTCGTGCAGTATCTGGCATACAATAACAATACATGCATTCCTTCCTCTTTTAATTGCATGTACGCATTTAAGATATTAATATTCTTGAAATTTTGATAATTTCAAATTTTGGTGGGCACCAATTGAATAAGTTGAATTGGAATTTGGTGGCGATGGGGCCATAAGAGGTCACATGGGCATTACCAATTTCCCAATATTATATCTTCTGCTCATAATTAGTGGCATGACATTCGCTTCTCTGTCTACAAAGGGCAGATATTCATCTGTTTTCCCCCCTTTACAAATAGCATTATCCCAGTCAACGTTGAGATTCCTAGTTAGTCCATGCTTTATGATTGCCAGATAAAAGAGAAAATTTGGTATCTTTGTTCTTCGCAGAGCTTTGACACCCCTCTCGTTTGCAAAACTACTAATTAATTGAATATAACCTCAAGCTTATTGGCAAATTAACATTTAACTTTTATTTTTTAATCTATTATGTACTACAGACTAACGTATCAACCCTTGTAAAAAGACATCACTTGTGCTGGTAATAATATTGCCTTGTCATGCTGAACATTAATGTTCCATTACATAACTATTGATAAGTTTAATAGTTTAGTTTCACATTGATACATGTTCAAATATTTGTATACGAGTTTGTTAGAATATTGCTTTGCACATTTGTGTATTGATAATATTGCTGTCGGCAAATAAGTTTACATTACAAATTATTGAGTTTGTTGTAATTTAATTTAATAACAACATCATAAAAAAAAGAAAAATAACCTATTTGTCTCAAAAGTTTAATTTAATTCTTAATTTTATCTTATAAAATTTTAAAATATTAATTTTATCTCAATTTGTTAATTTTTATTATAAAATAATAAAATTGAAACTCAACACAAAAAATTTAAAGTGAACCGATAAAGTGAGATATGTGTCAATTACGGATTAAGTATTAATAAAAGTAAAAAAAAAAAAACATGTAACATATCTTTATAGGTTAAAATTAAAATTTTATTTTTAATAATTTATTTTTACAATTAAACAAACTAATTAAAAATAAAAAAAATTCTCTATCATGACTGTGGGGAGCAACAGTGACTGATCATCAATAAAAAAATAATTAAAATTTATATTATTGAACTATATTTTTTTTATCTATAAGATCGTATTTTTAATTTAAAAAAATAATTAAAAAAAGGTCAAACATGATGAAAAAAATGATGGGAACCGGGTGGTGATTTGTTACCACTATTGGACAAATGGATGTGTGTTAATCGATTAGAATCTTATTGTATAAAAAAGATCAATCTTTCTTTTAAAATTAACAAAATTTGTTAGCAAGTTAGAATAAGAATAAATCTGACCTTTTCAAAATTTATGAAATAAAATGGACTTTTTTAAATTTTATGGAACAAAATTAATTATTTTAAAATATGTAAAACAAAATTAAGAATTAAGGGGCAAAATATCCTTTTCCCTCGTAAAGATTTCTTCTTGACAAATAACTAGTTTAAAGCCACTTGGCTCAACCTCGGCGCCTCCCTTAACAGACGGCGCGGTTTTAGGGATAAGGCGCCAAAAAGAGCGAAAACGACGTGGTATTAGTCGCTGACAACGCACAAAACAAAACTGTTAGACAAATACACCTTTCAACCATACCACTGTTGATCTGATGGGCTTGGGCCTCATATGTGACGATCAATAACAAATTTTATAGCTAATTAGAACATGCGACGCATGCTGAAAGTATACACAACTCTGCAATCAAGTTTCATTACATTCTTTTTCTTTTACAGGTTTCATCGGATTTCATCACAATTTCATTAAGGCATTACGTGTTACCAACAAAGAATTCTTCACCACTATAAATTATTTTTTGGTTGTGTTTCCTTCCCTGTACATATACCTACACCTACACTACATGCATAGTTACAAGTTACAACACCAGGGACATGTGATCTACTAAGTCAATTGAACATTTTGCAAATAGTTAAGTGCAAATTGCAGGTGAGTAACCAAATTCACCAGCGTGTTCCATTTGTATCTTTATGCTTGCCTCTGTGAACAAGCATTGCATTTTGACTTTCACTAAAAGTCCTAGCTTATGGTGTCCTGATGCTTTCTGGTTGCAACTATTGGGTAAAAAGATTTAAGGTGCCTGGAAAAGTGCTGCTGGTGCTAGAGAGTGCTGCCAGTGCTGGAAAGGATTATGAAGGCACAGACTACAGAAAGTGAGAACACAGATACCCAGGTGCTCTCTGTGTACATCTCCATTGCATCTGTAAAGGAAAACCGGGCACGATTCTCGGCCCAATTGCGAAGTCGATCTGCTTCAGCAGCATACAATGCCCGTCCCTGCAAGATATATATAACAGTCAAATCAAGTCCACTTGCCAGCATAGAATGCTATGAGCAAGCCCTAGCAGAAGAGATATTGGCTAGATTACTTTGCTGTGCTTAAATTTGTCAAAAGAAGAGCACAATTGTCTCCTTAGTTAAGCAGCAACAATGAATGTTACTACAAAGGAACCGATATTACCTGGTCATCAAACCAGCGACCCCGTCGCAGCCATGCGGTGACTAAAGCAAGTAATATCCTAGGAGGGGTCAAGTAATTTATAGCTTTCCCTGTACCCTTTACAACCCGTATCCGGGGAACTAAAGTTCTGGCCACAGTTTCAGGAAGCTCACAAATGATGTTAAACATTTGTTTGTTTTTTGTAGTGGATCCACTGCAGAAAAGCCATCAGCAAGGTCTTCAAAATTAGCATCTGCACTTAGTAATAAGAACCATTCCACAACCCAAAACAATCTACAAGGAAACTCAATTAATGTAGGCTGGAATAGGAGAAGTTCATTAAATAGAAAAGCTGAACATTTATAAAACGGTGAAGTTCAAACAACTACAAGCTGTTTGGAGTAAGGGAAAAGAGTGAGGCAAAGAGAGTATCATAATAACAGTTCAATTGCGCATGAGTTAATCATTACATGTGCTCAAATAGTTACAGTTGCAACCTTTTAAAATGACAGTTCCACAAGACAAGTCATGGGGAAAAAAATCATGGAAGCATGCAGGGTACCTTAAGAGCAGATCTGTAAGTACCATGCCTGGGGATGCTGTATGCACTCCTACTTTAGAACGCTTGCACTCCTTCAAAAGTGATGCTTGAAGCTGCCTAAGACCACACTTTGTGGACCCATAACTACACGTTTAAAATAGTAAACTCTCATTCAGCTACTTCTCACAAGTGTACTAAACTCTCAAATGGGGAAAAAATATGGGAACTTACACGGCAGTGAGAGGGGTACTGGATCCTCCGGAGCCTGCACCATCCATGTTAAATATGTGGCCTCCCTTTGGCTGGTTTCTTATCACACGCATTGCTTCACGAGTGCAGAGAATAGATCCAACCAGATTTGTCGAGACAATCTACATTTATTCAGTAAGTGAGAACTAAACCAATTCTAACAGTAAGGTACAATCACCTTGACTAGTTGCGTACATCAAAGCAAAGCGCCCGATGTGATCAATATATTTGTGCTACAAGAGACTTACACAAGGGGCAGAAAAATTAGAGAAAGAAAGCCAAGGGATTTTGATAACACTGTAACAAATTGTAGGACATAAATATTATAGGAAGTAATTTGAACAACTGTATCAGGCAGTAATTAATATCAGATCTGAGCCAATAGCTGCCATCACCTAGACAAACTCAAGATACAACAAAAATAATTCTAAAACACCATGGGTTCATCAATTACCTGTTCAATTTCTTCATCTGTAAACTGCAACAGGGGTTTGAAGCCTTTATTTGTGCCGGCATTATTTATCTGTCAAAGCATAAAAATGTAATAGGAAAAATCAGGTGACAATATTTGAAGCAAGACACATGTTTTCAACAGACAAACATTTGAGTGGAAAGGCTGAACTACTCACCCATATGTCAATAGAACCAAGTTCAGCCACAGAAAAATCTGCCAATTTCTGCACATCCGTTGGTTCACAAACATCACATGATATGCCAACCACTTTTGCATGTGCCAGATTTTTCTTAGACTGGTCACTTGCAGCCATCATACCTTCCTCAAGGCTTTCCTCAAGCTCTGTGACAGTCATATGTACAGACTCAGGGCTGTTTTCACAAGATCCATGTATGGATGTGGGGTTATGAGAGATTTGTAGATGGAAATCATGGAGTTAATTTACAAACAATAAACTGAAAAATATCATGCACCTGCGAGAAGCAACAACCACTCTGTCTCCAGAATGAAGAAATTCTCGAGCAAGTGCTTTTCCCAGACCCCTTGTACTGCACAATCCAGTTAAAACATACCAAAAAATAAGCAGAATAAAAATTCCAATTAGATGCAACTGAAATCCTTTTATGCATTTAGCAAGCAAAGCCTAGGTTCAAAATTTTTGTAAGTGACATAAAGAATCAGTTAGTAATCATGCAATACAAATGACTGCAATGTAAATTTCATGTTGAACCAATGCCTCCATCCATCCACCCAACCCAACCCAAAGTAAAATGAAATGGTTATCTGAGAGGGGGTTTGGGGTTAAAGCAAGGAGCCAAAACTACTACGTATTTTCCGCCTTTGTTTCTTGTAATACTTGATGTAATGAATTTTTCTTCCCAGCAGAAAAGATAAAAAAAAAAGTCCATAAGATAAAAAGAACAGGAAGATCTGTGGAAAACAATAAAGCAGGAGAGACTTTTACAAAGAGTTTTATATAAGCATGAGATAGTACATATGATTTTTATTATGGCAACCGCTAATTGATCTTAATATGCCATGCGTTGTACAGGGATCCAACTTGGGGTTAGGTCCAGGGGAACTTGTTTCCCTGTGGCACCAAGAATGAGCAGTCACATCAATTGGTAAAACCTTTTTTGTACATTTAGCATCCAAAAAGTCCAGCAGTTAATTTAATTTTTTTCTGTTTCCTTAATTGGTAAGACCAATTATCAAGCTTTACTAAAATCAAAACAAGGTCATGGAAGCAGCTTTACAAAACCAGGACACATACACGCAAGTGCACACACAGAGAGGCAGTCTAACAAGCATAGAAAAGGATAGAGCGGAGAGACAACCTTCCAGTAATGACAACATTTCTTGGACCAGCTCGACAATGTTCCTCCAGAACCATATTAGCTCCTATCATAGTTCCAATAATAATTCCACCAAGCCAGCTGTACCATATCAGTGTGTTCATTTGACTGTCTCCACCTTCATCAAATTAGTAGACAAGTGATTTTTCATAGAAGGGGCACCCATAAATTTTATCGGAAAGTTATATCAGTTTACATCTTCGTCTTCTTTCTTTAATCTATCATGTCAATGCACATATTCTGATGGATAAAAAATGCATGTAAACTAACCTGACAACTGAAAACCAACAGCAAGCATAACTCCAGTGCTCATCATCGTCACAATATATCTTCCAATTTGGATGGCGATCTGGGTCACAACAGAAAAAGTAGGTAAGAGTTAAAGTTAAGAAGTTAGCCAGCTACTAGCCAACATGAAACCAAAAGCTCTGTGCTTCAACACCAAACCGAAATTTAATTTTACCATTTTCTTTCTTCTGATGGTTTGTTAGTTATGTCAACGTGAAAACCGTTTGAGCCAGAGACCAAATTTTAAAACTCTTAAGTTTCCATTGATTGGTTTCCAAATTGCATTAATGTCGTTGGGAGCTTTCATGAGTTAAATTTTTTTTTAATCTTTCTTTCATCACATATTCCAAACAGCCGAAATTCAACTTCAAGCAAACAGATAAACTCATTAAATGAATAATATTTAATTTATTATATATAGAGAGAGAGAGAATTTCATACACACACACACACTATATATATAGAGAGAGAGAAAGAATTTCATACACACACACTATCTATATATATATATATATAGAGAGAGAGAGAGAGAGAGAGAGAGAGAATTTCATATAGAACAAAATAACTCACCGAGGAGAAAACCTTCTCGACTTTAGCCACGGCCTCGTTATACTCATTGCTTGATTGCGAAATCGATCCACCATCTCGAAAAATAACATCTTTTAAAGAACTCCAAAATCCACTTTCCTTCTTCAACTTCACTTCACTTTCCCTCAAAATCACACTATTTTTTTCACTTTCCATCTCTTTGTCTTCCTTACTGTCATCACTCTTAAAAGACCTGCACGGCTGCACGTACAATCCATAACTGCCTCTGTGCACAGAAAAACCAGACCGGGTAAAACCCGTTCTAAGACTGGCCCTGTGGCTGTGTTGGTCCTTGAAACAAAAATGGTCTAAGGGTTGTGGGCATATGTGAAGCTTAGTGAGTGTAGTAACAGTCATCTTTGTAAGAGAATGAGATTAAACTGAGAGTTCGTGTAACAGCTTTGTAGTTCCAATATTTAAGGGGAATGTGTTGTTGTTGGTAGTTTTTTTCTTTTTATCTTTTTCGGTTTCGTGAAAAATAATATAGGAAAAAATCTGGAAGTGAAGAAACTGGATTCGGTGGAAGATTTGGGGGTGGTGGATATATGTGATGACCACACGTTAAAGCAACCTCATCTTTGCCCACGTGGCATTGTGGGTGTGTTCTTAATAGTTAATTCCCATTTGTGTCGCTTTTTAAAGAAGATGACGCTTTTACGTATTGTTCACTGGATTATAAGTTTTAGTTAAAACGTAATCTTACTGGCAAGCAACTGCTAATCATGGGGACCTTCATTTTTGCTTTATTTGAAGTTCGAAGGTCCGTACACTTCACTTGCAGTTGCAGATGGAGAGTTGCTGACTTGGCTGGCCAGGAATTCAATTGTAACGTTTTATCTTATTACAAACTTGAGAGAATTGATATTCTATGTGAAGAATTTTTTTGTTCTCCTATAATATGGTTATATATATACGGAATATTATGAGTTGATATTAGAAGTAGATTGCAAAAATCCCATTTATCTTATCCTTTCACTGACGAGAGTTGGAAAATTGTTTTGTCTGCTTACTTGTATGAGTTGGTTAGATCTACTTCGAGCAGACCTGTCTTTATCGGTTTTGCGAGTATTTTAAAAAAATCAGACATGGCGATGTACTTGAAAGGAATGGACGGGCCCAAAGTTTAAATAATCCATCATCGACACGACTTTACATTTTATGATGGGCCGCACTTGGAAGCCCATTTCCAATTTCAATTAAACTCAACAAACAAATTGCGTGCGATTTCCAATTTCCAGCTGCACTGCGATGAAGTTATTTTGTGCACAATTGCATTTGCATTGCCGGACAACAGCTCATTAACACAGGAATCGCAAGTGGGTGTGTGTGGGTTATTTAACTAACTAAAAACACAACACATGCTTGCTTGTCCAATGAAATCATGTTTTCCTTCTTGGATTCTTTTGTTAATTTGCAATTCACTTCTCCTTCAAGCCAAGCAAGAAGTCTCCTTTCACCAATAACGATCTAACACATTTTTTTAAACAAAAAAAAGAAAAGAAAACAAAGTTCAAAATCATTGAACACGATAAGGCATGTCGCATGCGTATACATTAACATTTAATACGCGGGGCTCAATTATAATATCTTGTTAATAATATTAAATATTTCGAAGAGTGATAAAAGAGTCGGGCGCAATAGTCGGAGGAGACGGGCGATAGCAATTCATTGAGTGTGAGTTGTTCATTTTCTTCCTTCACTCGCTGACCGCCAAAGACTTCACCAAACAAAATCTTTCTCTTGTGATTAACAGTTTTCTAGCCTCAAATCTCTCTCTTTCATTCTCTCCATTTTCTGATAGAGACCGCCCAAGAAACAAATAATAGATATGCAGAGGGTTCAAGATCGACGGTCAAGATCTGTCAAGCCCGCCACCATTCATGGCTGCGCCCAGTCTGGGGATCTTCTTGCCTTCCACAAGCTAGTTCGCGACAACCCTTCTCTTCTTAATGAAAGAAATCCCGTTGTAAGATCTTTTCTTTATCTTTTTTTTTTTAAAAAAAATTGAACTTACCACAAATTATTTTCTTTTCTTCTAATGTTGTTCTTTTAAAGTGAAGTTCAATTTTCTTTTTTTAACGTTTTGTGTATGAATGGGTTTGTTAAGTATGTGAATTTGGATCCATTTGGCCGTATGATCATCCACTTCATTGTTGAATTGCAGTTACGTAGTATATTTTGCTTTATTTTTTATGGGTGAATGGCGATCTAGTGTGAATCGAATTGGAGTTAGATAAATGAATTGGGTTTGAATTTTCATCATTTATTTCATTGTGCCTGAGTTTTGGAGTTCTGGTTTTGGCATAAACGGGAAGAGTTTGTTAATGTTTACCTCTATTGCTGTATGATCTAGTTAAGGGGAATAAGTTTGTCTCTTGGGGATGTGGTAATTCCCTTTCTGTAATTCTGTTGCCTGTCTTTGATTACACTGTAATTGTAATGTTTATAGTACATATTTCAATAATTATATCTACTTGTATTTCTTGTCAAATAAAGGCGGCGTACCTTTTCTCTTCCAATATATTTACCCTCTGAATTGGTTGAAGTGCAGATGGCACAGACACCCCTTCATGTTGCTGCTGGTCAGAATAAGGCTGAAATAGTTAAATCTCTGCTTGAATGGCAAGGAAGCGATAAGGTTGAGTTGGAGGCACAAAATATGGTTAGTAAACTTTATGTCTAATTTTATATTTGATCACTGAAATCTGGCTTCTTTTGATTGGTTTAGTTAATCTTCTGACTTTGACAGTATGGAGAAACACCTTTGCATATGGCAGCAAAAAATGGGTGCAATGAAGCTGCAAGGTTACTTCTTGCTCATGGTGCTTTCATTGAGGCCAAAGCTAA
Organism: Ailanthus altissimus; assembly: GCA_946807835.1. Taxonomy (NCBI): domain Eukaryota; kingdom Viridiplantae; phylum Streptophyta; class Magnoliopsida; order Sapindales; family Simaroubaceae; genus Ailanthus; species Ailanthus altissimus. The sequence continues at coordinate 27,038,757 of OX327689.1, forward strand.
TGTGCGTTCTTGTAACTATTTCCCTTTTTGGTTCAGTTTTTAATTGAGACTGGAATATACTCGGGCATTTATTAATATCTCTTTTGTCCTTGTCATGTATATGCAGAATGGGATGACACCATTACACCTTTCTGTCTGGTACTCAATTCGGTCTGAGGACTATTCAACTGTTAAGACATTGCTCGAGTATAATGCCAATTGCAGTGCTATCGACAATGTACTATTGATTAAAAATATTGATTTTAAGATTTTATAGGATCTCTGTTGCTAAATAGTAGTAGTTTGTTTTACTTTTGAATTCCAGGAGGGCAAGACTCCTCTTGATCATCTCTCAACTGGCCCGGGAAGTGAGAAGTTGCGAGAACTATTACACCGGCATAGCGAAGAGCAGCGAAAGAGAAGAGCACTTCAAGCATGTAGTGAAACAAAAGCTAGGATGGATGAACTTGAAAATGAACTATCAAATATTGTGGGCTTGCATGAGCTCAAGACACAACTTCGGAAATGGGCAAAAGGGATGCTCCTGGATGAGAGGCGCAGAGCCCTTGGGTTGAAAGTTGGAGCTAGAAGACCTCCACATATGGCATTCCTTGGCAATCCTGGAACAGGTAATTGATTGCTGATTGTTTTTTAATTTCAAAAATATTTTTCTATGCATCATTGTTGATTAGTTTTGTTACTTGTATCATGCTGCTTGCTTCAATTTTCAAGGAGATTGTGTCATGATGTGTCATTAGTGTTATTTTTCTATCTTTTTCTCACTCTTTTGTTATAGAAAAAAAAATATTTGTCTTTCATTTTCTTCTTTAGCTTTTTTTTTTCACTTTGTTTCTTTCTGATTGGATCGCATAGATGCATTATATTGGCTGTGTATTGAGTATGTGTTTTATTAGGTTGGAGTGCCTATGTATAAAATCTCACAGTGGAGAGAAATATGCAAATTTGTACCTGGATATAAGAAATCCTTTTAATCATATCATTTATAAAGGTCATATTTCCTGTTGGTTTATAGGATGACCTATCCTTGGGCTAATTTTTGTTGTGCATGGTTGAGTTTGTTTGTTGATATTCATATGGTAAAGGCCACTTCAATTTGTGTGCCCTTTTATTTCTCTTTTCCTATACTCACCATAGGGATCAAAGTTTTGCTTTGAAGAGAAGGAATGTATGGAGGCACATCTTGTGGCTTGATTTTCCTTTTAATTATTTGTAATTAAGTCTATCAATTGTGTTATTCTTGTTTGGTTGAGTATCAAACTGACATTATTTATCTCATAACAATAGGTAAAACTATGGTAGCTCGAATTCTTGGAAGATTACTCTATATGGTGGGAATTCTACCTACGGACAGGGTAACAGAAGTACAGCGAACAGATTTGGTTGGTGAATTTGTTGGTCACACAGGACCAAAAACTAGAAGAAAGGCATGCCATTTTGCTCTTAAATTGTCGTGTTTACCTTATACTGGTAGATATAAATGTATATCAAACTAATATATAATCTATCATGCCCAGATCAAGGAAGCTGAGGGAGGAATTCTTTTTGTGGATGAAGCATATCGATTAATACCCATGCAGAAATCTGATGATAAGGATTATGGGATAGAAGCTTTAGAAGAGATCATGTCTGTTATGGACAGTGGAAAAGTTGTTGTCATATTTGCTGGCTATAGTGAACCAATGACGCGTGTAATTGCTTCTAATGAAGGCTTCTGCCGAAGAGTAACTAAGTTTTTTCATTTTAATGATTTCAATTCTGAAGAGTTATCCAAGATCCTTCATATCAAGATGAATAATCAATCAGAGGATAGCTTGTTGTATGGGTTTAAACTCCATTCTTCTTGTAGTGTAGATGCAGTTGCAACACTGATAGAGAGATTAGCAACAGAAAAGCAGCGCAAGGAGATGAATGGAGGTTTAATTGATCCACTGCTAGTCAATGCGAGGGAAAATCTGGATTTTAGGCTCAGTTTTGACTGTATAGACATGGATGAACTGCGTACAATCACCTTAGAGGATTTGGAAGCAGGTCTAAGACTTTTATTACGGTGAGGCATTTAAGATAAAAAAAACTGAGAAGATTAGCTTTTAATAAAATTCTTTTGGCGGCATGATAGGGTTAATTGAACTGAATCAGGAAATTTGTTTACATATGTCTTCCATTCTTTTATTTCTGCACTAGGGTTTGTTAATTGTTCTTGTAGTCGCTGCTGGAGATTTGAAAGCTCATTCTTTGGAAAAAAAATTTCCTTATTTTTACTTTTGTTTTCTTTAAATTTTGTAATTTGATAAATTCCGTGTATCTATTGATGATCTTGAGGTTCTTTTATCTGTTCTATAGAACTCATTGTTTATAATGGCCTTTTAGACAGCAAAAAATTACTTTCTTAGCGTTTTCTATTGAACTCATTGAGCATTCGTTATGCTGCTAGAAAATGGGGAGTTAAGTTCCATACAAATCCAAAACATGCACAATCGAAAGAATAAATCCAATCCACAGACATGTTTTGAGGAAATCAGTGGCTCGAAAGGGGCAACGTTGGGTCATTAACACCGTGGATTCACCAAATATGAAATGAAAGGATGCCCAAATCACTACAGTCCATAAAGAAAATAATTTCGAGAAATTCAAGCCGTGCAGAAACTGAAGCTTCTTGCCTCGTTTGTCTTGTGGAAACCTACAAGAGTTATTGTAATATCAAGTGGACTAAAACCTAGCGGGTGACAATTTTTTGTTTGTTTGGCATAGAAATCAGCACTCGAGGCCCCTCAAAAACAGAGAGATTTTTACTTTTAATTTAGTAAAATTTTTGGTCCTCTAGTCAATTCACATGCATCTTCACAATCCCAAAACAAATCTGAGGGTCGTTTTCTCTTTTGTTGCGAGATGCAAGAAGTGATCACATCTTTCCAAAAACACCCAGACAAGCAAATAAAAAACTCTGCAAAGTGAAAGAGAAAAAAAAAAAAAATTCAGTAGGCAAGGGGGTCGCTTGGCCTGGGTGAACGAGCCATAGTCACGCCTGCAAAGAAAAGATGAGCTGCACTTGCACCAGTACTATCCCTGCTGTATTCACAAAAAAGCAGCCAACTCCGAAAGCTCACCCAAAAAAAAAAACTAAAAAGAGATTAAGGAAAAAAAAAACAAGAAATTCTTCAATAATCACCATGAAGGAGATGTGCAAGGAGTCCCGGAAGACGATGATGAAAGGCCATTGTTACTAACAGAATCACTTCCTGAAGTGCCTAATGACCTTGCATCCCTCAAAGAAACCGAACAAGCTTCTGCTGGGAGCTTCTTCATTGGAGTCAATGGAGGTGTAGTCGGCACTGAGTGTGGGCTAGAGGGCGATGGCTGGGCTATCTCGTCTTCTCCGGAAGCACCTTCTGATTCTAGACGGGAAGGTGATGAATCTGGAGTTTCAAACGGAGTATCCGCCCTGCTCACCCTGCTTGCATCATTGTCGTAAATGGGATTCGATATATACACAAAATGCTCCCCGGCAATCCCACCACCACCACAAGCTTTGTCATTACAAGCACTGTTACGGTTAATACCTACGTGTATTGAAGTTTCTTGAATAGGCTGAGGTGAAGTGATAAAGGAAGTGGATTGGGAAGATGGAGATATGATGCCTAAGCAATGAGGGCTGGTGTTTGATTCTTGGGTGTGGATATCAAGGACCTTATGATGAAGTTGAAAGCTTTGGTTCTTCATTTCTTCCTTGTTTTCTGTAGAAGAAACTTTAGGGAATAGAAGGGTTCTCGGAGCATCAAGAACACCCTGTGCGTAGAAGCTACTGAGAGGACTAGCTGATTGTTCTTGGGTTTGTGTAGGCTGAGAAGAGGTGTTGTTAGCGGTAGCTGTGGTGGTATTTGCTGTGTTGTTTCTGAGCCGACGCCTGCGGAGTAATAGAGAGCAATATAGCTCAACTAAAAGAACTAGGACTAGACCTAACACAATGGCAAGGCTCACCACCATTACCAGAGTTGCTCCCATTATTACCTTGGACGTGCTCTTCATCTCTGCCCTCTCTGCTTTGGTTTCTTTCTCTCTCTTTCTGTGAAGTGGAATGGACTATGGAGGCAGTAAAAGAGGGACAGTAATAAAGGAAGGTGCGAGACGACTTTTTGGCGGGAAACAGTCATATACCTTCGACAAGAAAAGGAGACGGGGAAGCGAATCTTGGAGGGCATCGGGCATGGGAATTTAAGGATTTCTTTTTTCCTTCCCCCTCAACTGTATGGGCTTTCCTCACATTGGAGGTCAAAATGGTCAACTGCAGTTTTACTATCATCTCAAACTGTGCTAAAAAACTGACAAAAAGACAAAACCCTGAGACCCAATCCAGCAAGCCCTTACAATTGTCGTGGCTAATACTATATAACACTTAAAAATATCCCATAATTCCTCGTGGAAAACATGACACTCGGAATATAAATTTCCGAATGAAAAAAATGGATAATGAATTAGAGACAGTAAATACAACAAAAATTTTACTGTAAGTAAATCCCCATCAGAAAGTATAACCCTAACACTGTAACGAAGTGGTAACAGCCTATCATTTCAAATTACATGCAACAATTCAACTTTTACAATCGTAGGCTCTGGAAATTGAATTAGAGTATACATGCTATTGACAATCTGTTGCGAGCACAAATGAATAATGCCAGTGCACATGTACGCAGGACATTACTCCTATTACTGAATTGCTGCAATTTCAAAGAGATACCCTTTGCTATAGCAGATCGCTTATTCACAACAAAGGACAACCCCACTCTGATTCAATCAAAGTCAGCATCAGACCCAACTCAGGGAAACAAAAGCAAGAAGATATGTGGATGATATTTCGCCAATGACTATTAAGATTATATTGCTCAATGATTTACCTCCCTTTTAGCGCTGCAAAGCGCGCAGCCAAATCATCATAATCTGGTAACTTTGGATGCACATGCCGAGCTTCATTTGACCTCTCTGGTTGAAAGGAAGCAGCACGAGCAAACACTTTTCTTGCCTCCGAAGGAGTTGATTGTTCACAAGGAAGGGATCTTGATCGAACAGGAGGAGGAACCATCTCTGACATCTCATCACATACACCTCTACCTAAAGTCTGAGGTGCTTCACCTGCATCACTGACCCCATGATGGGCAAGACGACTTCTAGGCTTTCTCGTCACTATTCGCTGCTCATATGTCGATGGTTTCTTACTATAATACATCAAAAGTTTATCCATTTTCTTTTCCTCTTCATCACTCTGATGCTGCTCATCATCAAACAAGATTTGCAGGCCTCGTCTTGAGTCATCCCTTCTCCTGCTTTTTGATTTTCTTTTAACAATTTCCACATTCCCAACATTGCCAGCAACTTCATGACCAGATGCTGCTTTGTGGTGTCTCCTCCTGACTGATCTCGGTTTTGGTATAGAATTATTAGCAACATTATCCTTATAGTTACGATCTTTCTCACCATCATGGCTATTAACCCTTGGGGTTTCAACTACCTCCCTCTCATGTCGATGATGATCTAATCCTAACTGGGTCTTCTCTGATCTATTACTAGAATTAGCGCTGACATGCATTGAAGGATCTTTAAGGACTCCATTATGATCAAAAGCAAGATGTGAAGATCCTAAATTGTCTCCATATTTGCTATCCTTTGATTTGATAGTGCTATCCTTCGACTTCACGTAAGGAGGGGGGAGGGCATTATTGTAATAGGTTTTCAACTTTGTTATTTCTTCCTCATGCGCCTTCCTTAAGTTTGCGTTGAGTTGGCCACCACAGCTTTCAGAGTCAAGCAGATTCTTTCCATCACTCTTTGCATGATGTTCAGCATAACTAGGAGCAATAAATGGTTTTCCATAAGGTGAACTGTCCTTGCTCTCTCTCTTAGGTACAGCATTCTCCCTACCACCATGTGGCTTGACTATACCATCACTATACTCCATTCTTTTCCCATGAGTTGAACTGCCTCCTCGAACTGTTTTTAGGACAGTCTCCTCCTTTCCGTTCCAAGCTTCTTGCTTTCCTTGGTGCGAAATCTCACGCTCACCCATTTTCAATATACTATCTTCCTTGCCATGAAGTGGCTTTAATCCATCGGTTGACGGAACCTGTCTGGGTTGACAGATATGCTCAGGTGCAGTGGGTTTAGACATCCTTTGTTGAAAAGCATGGGAGTCCCATTTGATGGAAAACTCTGAAGCTATATTTTGCAATAACTGAATCTTGCTATCCATTGTAGGCGGCTTTGAAGATAATTTCTCCATAAACTATTAATGAGACTTAAGATGTCAGTCACTAAAATAAAGTTATAGATTTATCAAAAGTCTCAGGTAATTGTAGATCTATGGAGAACTACCTCTTTATTCACAAAGTGTTCCACTGAATTCCCATATCTCTCTTGGAATATATTCCTGAGGTCACGCAACTCAGGCAGATCAGAGAATCTTGCAGCAGCAAACATCAGAGATGATACAGCCTCTCTGCAGTCGCCAGGGCAACCGGTACTGTAAGGAAACCATGATATGTCAAATAAAATCTAGAAAATGAAAGGTGTTCACAATTTGAAAGACATGTTAAGAACATAACAAATCCAGAACCATGCTTCACTTTAGTTTAACTCATTTACCGGTGCATTTTACAGGATAAAACCTTTAACTGGATAAACATAGTTATAAGATCCCATCATCTGCTAACATCCTCCCCCTATCAAGTTTCAACAGCATGCTTCAATTTCTTTTCACTATAATCATTTTTTTTTTCTGTTGAGAAAGCCATCTATCATTTATTCTAATTGGATCCTTTCAAATAGTTTAAACGTGCATCCATATTGACTCAGAAACTCCAAGAAGAGAACCATGAATTTTGAACAGCATTCTGTACTTAACTCTTCAACTACATTTTTGCTAAAAGACTTGTAAAGAACCTTAGGTCAATATTACCATTTATGGAGTTTTCGCAATACCAGGAAATAAATCCCAGTATTGACTACTGAAGGATTGTCAAACTGGTAATGTGGAATATCAAACTAGTAACATTCAACATCACCAGTTCTGTTTCAATCGTGCAAAGGAGTGAATGAAGACATAATATCTCAGACATGTACAGGGAACACAAAATTAATAACATGCTACATTAATGACCTACATTACTGCTGATTAATACTGTGGTTATAAAATCCAATAAGGCAGATACATAGACAGAATTTAGAATGAACTGAATAACAGAACAAATGCTACTACTGTGCTTCCATAACGGTAGAGCCACTCATACCACACTTTTTGCAAGACTGTCAGACTCTTCAACACAAAATCGCAACATTGCTCAACAAAATCATAGCAATAGGAAACGTTTAGTTCAGCCAGAAGTCCTTCAGCCTGTTTCATCAAATTGCAAAGCATGAAAACTATATTGAGATCTTCAATTGAAACAAAATCAATACACTAGCCCTTACATAGCAAAAAGCCCTAACATATTCAAAACAATCAAGAACTCAACAACGATACAGAAAATGCGCAACTTCGTTAAATTTGAACTTTGAAATAACACAATAAAAGTAAAACTTCAAAAAAAAGAAAAGAAAAAAGCAACACATCTGAGCATAAATTACCCTGCCGAAAGCATTAATATCAAGTCCATTAGCAAGCAGATCAGCTATATCTTTCTTTAAAAACTTTTGCGTAGCATTCCTCTTTCTTCTTATCACATCGATCCGATTCTTGATCAATTTTATCAGCGACTTACTGTGAAAATAATAATAATCACAAAAAAAAACACATAAAAAACAAACACATTACATAAATAAAAAAATAAAAATAAATAGAAAGAGAGAGATCAGAGAACGAACCATTTCGATGCAAAACTTCGACCTAACAGTCCGTCCAGCATCTTCGTCTCGGCTAACTCGAAGAGATTTAGTGACCGTTGCAGTTTTCAAAAAACGAAACTAAAAGAAACGTTAAAACGAAAGCAAAATCAAGATAATGCCAGATCCGCCATTAACGAAATAAGAGGAGAAATCAAAATGAAAACATTTTGGACATTTTTGTTCTGTTACAAGCGAAACGATTTTAAGACACCTTTTGAGAGCTAACGAGTGAGGGTGACCGAACGGAACTAATTGTAAATGATGTCCATGTTGTTTTAGTTTCCGACAATGCCCTTGGTTTGGAGGTGAAACACCGGCGAGAAAGTGAAGCATTTTTTAACGTTGTGGGGGTAGTTTAGGGATATAAAGCGTTTGGATTTGGTGCGTGTAAGCGGAGTGATGGGTTGAGTTTAGGAGAGATCGTGGCCGCTTGATTAGAGGACAAACTATCGTCAATTTGGAGGAATCTGCTGAGCTGGACCGCACATATTACTTTTTATTTTTATATTATATTTTTGGGTTTGGCCAGAGGCACAATGGAAGGAATTAGTGCGCACAACTGTTGTGTGTCCTTGCCGAAGCAAATGTAACGTCCGCCTTAACGGTCTTAACGTTGGTGGATTTTATTATAATAACATCTCGGTCTCGGAACTTTTACGATTTCTTAAATAAGGGCATAATTCGTTCATTTATATCAAATAAATCCCTAATCTTCTTTCATTTTTGTTTTAAAAGAAAAAAATTATTCTCTCCTAAGTCCTAACCCGTGTTAGAATATTTACATCCTAATAATATATACTACGAATATCCTTTTATTATTAAACCAGTTTTTACTCTAAACAGTATTTCTTATATCCAAACTGTCCTTAATTAAACTCTTTTTTCATTATATAATTTTCTTTTTCTCTTTACACCCCAATGAGAGATTTAATCACTCTTGAAACTTATTATTCTTTATTGTCAATATTTTCTCCTCATTTATCTTAATAACATCTTCTTTATGTTTTTTTTTTTTAATTTTCAAAAAATAGAATTTTTAATTTAGAGAGTTTTGTTGTGCTGATAAGGATTTTTTTAAAACAAAATCTAGATACAAACTTCCTTTGGTAAGTTAAGAGTTATTAATTTAGTTATAATTTTATTATCATGGGGAATTTGTATTTTCCATAAAACATGCTTAAAATTTTAAAAGATGGAAAATGAAATAGTAGAGGTAGAGCCTAGAGATAAGAAAATAAAGGCACCAAAAAGGATTAAGGATAAGTTGCTCCGTCATCATATTCCTAAATGCGTAAATCCAAAGGAAAGAATAATGCAAACCCATCTGAATTTGATGCGCCGAATCAGAAACATCATGCAAATTCCATGTCAGCTTCAGAAGGGACCGACCAACCATATTTGCTCTAAACAAACAATTATTTACTAACCATTTTAATCCTTTATCTAGAAACGATCAAGGGCAATGCTATATATTAATCATTTGTCCATAGGAATATTCTAATTAGAAATTTGTAGATGATCAATGGAATGAAATAAAGAAAGAGCCAGTCAGATTTATGTGTTAGATTTTTGCATCGACCTTTAAAAAGAAATTAAGTTAAGATGAGAGAAGACAACAGCCAATAGGCAACATAGTTTGTGCTTAATAATATTAATTATAAAGCATTAATTCTACACTTGACCACAAAATTTGGTCATTATAAATTAATGTAAACACGGAATAAAAACTACTCAACTTTGACCAAGTATTACAATTGCATTGCACAAGGAAATGCCGGATTCACCATACAACATCTGAAGAAAAATTCATGGGAACAGAAAAAAGAAATTAACGTCAGAAATTGGACGAGGATGAGTCAAATTATGGAACCTTGGCAAGAAGAAGATCAATCAAAGACGAAGGGGCGTCTATGTTTTACGTTGATCTAAAATAAATCTACCAAAAACATCTCAAGAAGTTGATGAGAAAGTGGAAAAGGTAATTCTCCTGATCAAGTAACTCATGTCGAACCATCCTCTCCAAGAAGATATTCTGAGGAAGAAGTTCACTGTAGAACAGTAACGTTGTGACAGAGGCGGAAGGCTCAGTTACCAGCGAAGTCACCAGCCTCGCCAGCGACCGCAACATCAATGGCGTCAAAGACTGTAACAGAATCTCTGTTAATCATACATACATTTGTTAACAATGAAGAATCAATGATCATATAGAAACAGTACAGACATACCATGGACTCTGCTGGTGATGAGCTGAAGCGTCCAAAATGGATCGTTGTGGGTCTGGTCTTGAAGAAAAAGAAAGAAAGAAAGAAGTTGGCATTTGGATTCTGGGTTTCGCAATCTTACACCTGACATTCAGACCTACCCGTCCATGCAATGCAAAAGTCTTCCAAGAAGAGGAGCTAGCTAACTTAACTTTGTGTCTTTTACTAGCAACACTTCTTCCTTTTTCTTCGCCAGAATTTTAATACAATTTTAATTCCTATAGTACTTAAAATTATCTAAAATGTTATGGAATAGAAAAATCTAAGGAAATGGGCTAGATAGAAGACTTAAATTTTTGTGTCCTTTTTAATTATTAAATTGAGAAAGATAACATTATAATTAATTTTTTTATTAAACAAAAAATAGTAATATGGGATTTGATTTGATGACATAAAAGTAAAAGGTGGGGTTTGAAATTGAGTGATTTAGGAGGTATATTGACTCCAATACCAAATCTATATTCGTCCCTTACTTACAGTTGGATCTTAATTGAATAATCAGAAGAGCAGACGAATGAGAGTGGTAGGTTTGAGGAGTAAGGTGTTGGTGGTTGGCAAATACAGACTCCCTTGCAACCACTCCACTGTGTTTGGAGAAAGCTTTACGAGCACCAGTCGAGAGAATAAAAGATTATGAATTTTGATATTATGAATCACAAAACAAATTAACATTTGTTGAATGGTGTTGTATAATTAATACATCAATGAAAATTAAAACGTCAACAATTATTTAATAAATGATAGTTATTAATTCATAATATAATGGTTAAAATATAAAATATGTATCCTCTAAAGCTTTATAAGTCTAGCATTATTCGATTATCTAATTATTTATTAATTGTTGATAATAATAATAATAGGATCAACCTAATCAATCCAACTAATTTTGAACAAGTTAAAAAATAGGTTGAATTGGATTGTATTTTCTTAACCCAATATTATAAAATAGGTTAGATTGAGTTATTAAATTTTTAACTCATTCAATTTAATTCAACCCAAAATTTGTAATAAGTTAGCAGTATAACTATTCAACCCCTATTTTTATCTCATTAAACTCCTCTTTTTATTCTTGTTATAATTATAGTTATAATTTTATAAGGAAAGAAAATTGCAAAAAAAGAGACATGTACGATATTATGGTTTAGCTTTGAGGTTTGAAGCTTGATTTCTCTTTGCCGCCATCAATTGCCACTTTTTTTTTTAATAGAGTTCAATAAAGAGCGTGAAATTGTTTTTAATTGGGTAAAGGAAAATGAAACAACAATAACAAATTCATAGTTATTAATTATTTTTTTTCAACATATTTATAAGTAATGACAAACTTCGAGACTCTCTAGAGATTCATTTGAGATATTATATATGTTTCTCCAATAGATGTTTATTCAAACATACTTCTATAAACGTGGAGGATTGTTTTTAAGAGAGAATGGACTTGTTTAATTTGAGGATACAAAAGAAATAAAAAAGAAGAGTTTGATTTACAGGTGAGCAATCGCGGGAGTAAAGAAACAATGTTGAGAAGGACAATTTTGGAATTAAATAGGGTGTATTAAAAATTTTTAAATTTTAATATAATATAATTAAAAATGAGGACTAATGAGATAAAAATAGGGTTGAATGGCTCTACTCTAAAATATACATTAATATAATATTTGATTTTCAAAAATACATAAAAGAAATTGAAACGTAATTTTCATTAACTCCAACATTATTATTAGTCTCTCATCTTTCTTATAAAGATGGAAAGAAAACTTCTCCCACCACTATCATTAATTCAAAGCATCATACAATTTTCGGCTGTTTAATTCCGATATGGGTTATAAGCGAATTTATGAATAAAATATGGACTTATTATTATAATTGTTAGGCTCATAATCGGGAAAAGCCCGACTTGTAAACTGAATTAAAAGAGTTATTAAAGAAGAAAAAAGCAAGTTAAGCAACGGGAACTGACAAGAGTCAGCATACAGCCAATTAAAAAGAGAACCCACCTATCACAATTACCAAAATACCCTCCAACCTAAAAAGAAGAATTCAAATTTAAATAAAAAAAAAAAGTCCAATTTAAACTCAAACTTCTCTCGTATTTTTTGTTGAAAAACAAAATACACTTTTCTCGTGTTTTTTCAGTTGAGAAGCAAAACACACGAAACTTAAATAAAATTTGAATTTTACTCTCTTTATAATTATTTTTTATTGTATGATTTATTAATTTTATACATTAAAAAGAATCCTTATTTAACTTTTTTCATAAAAAGTGTGATTAATTAAACAAATAATTATATAAAAACAATGTCATTACAAATTCTCAAACGGATTGAATTATACACCCTATATAAACATACAAAATTTACAACTTAAGCTTATCAAAAAGTACAACAAAAAATTCTAGAAATATTCTTGAAATCGTTGAATAATTTTACAACTTAAGCTTATCAAAAAGTACAACAAAAAATTCTAGAAATATTCTTGAAATCGTTGAATAATTTTCATAAGCGCCCAAAACAAAAAAACAATAATTTTTTGCTTGTTCGCTAAACACTTCTACACACAACACTAAATTCTTCTTTTTATTAACCTAAATATTAGAGTATTTTTTTTTACAAAAAAAAACAACCTTATTCTAAAAATGCTTCTAGAATTGTTTGAAAGACAGAAGAAAGGCTATTCGCAAAATTCTTTCGAAGACTAAAGGCGCGGAAGTAAATTTTCAAAGTTTTAAATCCGAGAACTTCAATAACTACTTTGATTTAAGTTTATTCTTTTTATTAAATATGACAGAATTTCGTTTGCTTTATTGCCTTGTTATCGGGAAAACTAGTACTTCCTATATATTCTGGAGTTTCCCTTGAGGAAATGGCAGAAATGGAAATCCTGGTTATATTCAACTCAAGTTTACGCATAAATTAATAGCAGGGTCTGAATAAAATTTTCTGATAGGACTATGGAATCTATCAATCTACTTGTACTATGATTTTTTTTAAAAAAAGGCAAAAATCTATGTAAGAACCAAACTACGATTAACAATTAGCAGAGTCGAGAAATTTATGGAAGCCAGGTGGTCTTTTAGAGCTAATAATAGATTAGCTGCTTCACTCCTCGTATCCCATAATGGACTTCTTAAGTTGCAAGGATAAGCAAATAAAAGGAAAAGCAGAAGCTTGAGGGGGCAAAAATATGATCTTACATTTTATTTCATAATCACTCAAGTAACAATCTTATACTACTTAAAACTCTACCAAAATGGGAATTGAAGCCTTACATATAAGCCTGCAAGAAGTTCCACAAAGAGGTTCAAAATCCCATGAGCAGAATACGGAGGAACATCACCTTCAACAATATTTTACCCAGATATTTTATTTCATAATCACTCAAGTAACAATCTTATACTATTAAAACTCTACCAAAATGGGAATTGAAGCCTTACATATAAGCCTGCAAGAAGTTCCACAAAGTGGTTCAAAATCCCATGAGCAGAATACGGAGGAACATCACCTGCAACAATATTTTACCCAGATGAATACCGTGCCACCACTTTCTAACCTCAGCACATATGGAGAAAAATGACACTCTCTAGCTCACTGAACTCAAAGTCTAGCTCTGACATTGAATAATCCTACTGGAAATCAGGCTTCTCTGGTTCTTCCTTCTCAGGATCTTCCTCCTCTTCCTCTTTCTCTTTTTTTTCTTCTTCTTCCTCATCTTCTTCTGGAGGGTCACATGGCAATGGTGGCGGTAATGGTGTTTTCATTGGACTAAACTGGGGAAATATATCAGGTCTACGACCAGGCTTGGGCCTCTCCCATTCCTGACATGTAGATTAACAGAGATTATTTACCAACTCAAATCCTACATTTGACATAAACTCACTACAAATATTTTCAAATAAACAAACATCTAGTAAATCCAAAACATTGTAATGGTAAGTAATCACTTAATCTAAAGTATGTTCACTTCAATCAATGGGTGTTCATAAAAGATTGAATTATCCAAATGCAAAGATTGCATTTAAAAGGTGCCTTTGAAGACAAAAACAAGCCAAAAAGCTTCCTACAAATCTCTTTGAGAACCTTTCTGAAGGAACATCCACCAAGTACTTCCCCAAAACACATTAAGTGTCACTTTAATAATAATACCCAAAAAAACAACTATCAGAAATCCCTTCAAGTTATTTTAGCCATACTCTAAACAAACAAAAGAATGAGCTCTTGATTATTTGAAAGCTCCTTTGACGTGCCAAAAGCATTAATCACATGGCGCCCTTGTAAAATATTTCAATCACCAAGATTTAAGAAGAAAAAAAACATCTTTTCAATTATGCCTTCAAAATATTAATCCTATCTTTAATAAGTTGCATGGAGTCTCATACCAGTCACCAATAATGAAAATTATGTATTAAATTGAAGATAATTAAAATAAACAATAACAATAACCTTACTTAACCAGAAATTTAGCTTCAATCTTAACCATTAACAGCAAAAACAAATAAATAAATCGAAAATCAAAAGATCCACTAAATAAATAAAGGAAATTGAATTTCGGAAACAAAATTAAAATGGTCAAATCTTACGATAGGGAAATCGAGAGGATTCCGGCGAGTCAACCTTTCTTCCTCGGGGGCCATACGCACCACCTGCATCTGTCCTCTCCGATTATTTAAAGTCGTACAGTTAGAACGGAGCATCGGCACCGAGACCATCGAACAATAGCAACTGAGGCTCATTGAAGCCGATGAAGACGACGTTGGCGCGCGGGCGGTACGTGGAGGAACAATTGCTAGGGTTTTTGATGTCGACGCTGTAGATAAACAGCAGCAAAACGACGCCATCAGCTTTCCAACCGCCTATCGTTGTGAAGCAACGGGGGAAGTTTTATATTATCAATCCGTCTAAAAGTATGGGCCGGGCCTGGGTCGAAGAATGGACTGCTGAGATGTGGGGATGCGATGTTTTCCGGGCCACTGGATGGAAGTATGAAAATTTTATGTCAATGCGGATGAATTTTTGTGGTTGCCAAAAATGGCTTCATTTGTTTGGTTAGGGTAATCTTATTAATTTCCCCATTTCTGAGTCTTTTTAGATAAGAAAATCAAAAGATTTTAAAATGTGTGATAAAAAAACGTTTTTGCTTTGACAAAATAATTTTTTTTTTTAAATGCCAATGGCCATCAAAACAAGGATTATATTTGTACTTACTGTATGTATATTATAATGTTTTTCTTACCACTTCTACATTACCCTACGATAATTGTTACCAAACCAGCAAGGCAATGATTACAAGACCAAGCATGCTATCTGTTTTTAAAATTTAAAAAGAAAACATAAATTTTAAAGGAGCACAAGCACAACCCACAAATTTTAGATGCATGAGCAAGACAACTGTTTAACTGGGATTTGATGGAATAAGTGCATAAACTTGACTGTTCGATTAAGTAGAGTAGTTAGAAACTATGGCAATTTTAAGCTTTAGCTCTCCAGTACCCACTGCGCTTCCGTGCCAGCGACAACTTGGACCTCAAAGCTCCATCCCTTTCCTCTTCACTGTCTTCGCTATCTAGAACAATTACTTCTTCAGATAGTGGTGATCCTTCAAGTTTTTGTTGTTCATTCTCCTCACTTGCTTTTGTATCATGATCTATATTAGACTGCTTATTCCCGCATCCCTCGTCCTGTCTTAAGGGCATTGATGTAGGTCCATCAATGGCGAGGTTCTCAGACTCAGTGTGTGAAAGCAACTGGCTGTTATTCTCATTGCTCCCTCGCAACTGTCTTGGAGGACGACAAGACAGTTTGCCGCCAATCCCGCTCTTACTAGAAGAGCTTTTGGGGCATGAGACCGGCAGCAGTTTGTCAACAGGGGCCGCATTCTCCTTATTATCCTTTTCTTGTTCCCGTGCTGAGCCTTTGGATCCCAGTGAAAGCTTCCTACCGGCCCTGCATATCCTCCCACATATTGTTTCAGTAGAGCCATTTTCTAATCTATTAATAAAATTCTTATGAAGCTCTAGTTCATTGCCTTTAATGGGGAGGGCTATGGATGAAACCCCTTGTGATGCTTTAGAATGGGACTGGGAGGGCAGTTCTTGAGAATCAATGAGCATTTTCTCGCTATTACCATCAGTTACTAGGAAAGGGTCCAAAGATCCCTTTTTCTGGTTAAACTGATAGGGCTGCTCTGAACTTTTACTTATGCTGCCATTGATTGATTCACCCATTTCATAATGATTATGTTTTTGCTGACTACAGATGTTAGGCTGAGGCACAGTTGAACCTGAAGGAACCATGGAAATGGTTGGGGGTTTACAATGTGAAGACTGATTTGCTACTACATTCTCCTTTCCATGGCCAATTTTCTTCTCAATTTGACAAGAGTACTCCAGAGGGAGCTTCCGCCTAGATCCACATAATTTCTCTCGTCTCAAATTGCCTTCATCAAGAGTTATGTTTATCTCCTTTCTTTTTCCTTTAGCTTCCATCTAGTTTTCAAAGATGGAGCCAGATAAGTCAGCAAGAGCAATGTTTACCAAGTTCCTAGTTCCTTTAATTCCATCTAATTTCCAAAGCAAGAAATATAAGGTCATTATGTACCTCATTCAGCTCCGTGTCATTGTCCCTATTTTTGTTTGAGCTCGAAGACTCCAAAGACAGCTTCCTGCTAATACAACATGGCTTCTTATGACTTGAAACAATTTCATCAACTTCAAGTCTTGAATCCTGCGATCTTCCAAATTCTGACTGCAGCAAGACGCTTCAGAATTAAGGAAGAATCATAATTTATGTAATAAATTTAAAGCAATCATGTGCCAACGTACCAAACTTGACTTCAAGGTTTGAGTGCCTTCAGTGCTGCAACTATTCCCACCCAATCCTACCTTGGCAAATTTCTGAGTCATACACCTTGCTTTTTGGTCAAACGCTTGTCGGTTATATTTGTACTCCCGGCTCTGCACCGCAAAACATATCACACATCAAACAAGACCTCTTAATTCAACATTATTGCCCCATTAATCTGTGCATATAACACTTACTGCCTCATGCATAAGTCCATCATCAGGGTTTGGTTCACTCAATAACAGCCCTATGCTAGTAAGCACAGTTGAAATATTCAATGATGGCTGCCATGCCCCCTGTTTGGATAAAAACCTGAGCCTGGTCATAAATTAGAGCTATGGAGGAAATAAAATTTACAGTTTTACAATAAAAAGAAATGAATATAGCAAAAACATGCCTTGGGATACAGGCCTATTCAAAAATGCAAATAAAAGCACAACCTCACTATGTTACAAAATATCAATCAATTTGGATATTTCAAATATAGTCCCACGAGTGTCTAATCTATGATGAAAATTTAATTAATCTTCTGGCAATTTTCTTTTGAATGGAGGTGCTCAAATATAGACAAAATGGAGGTGCTCAAAAAAAAAAAAAAACACCAGCACAAGTGTAGGAGTTCCTAAAAACAAACCCTCGAGCATAAACTCTTAATTCACCCGATAAAAAGTAGCCTACTTGCAGTAAATCAGGTGAGCTATACCAATTTACAAGGACATAAACCACATCTCTGAGATTCCTAAACATCGTTGCAAAACCTTGTACAGTAAACATGAACTATCAACCAATTAAAACATCAGTTACTTTTGGGTAGAAATCTAATTTGCAGTAATGGGACTCGCCTTTGGAGGAAGATTGAGAATGTCAAGGCAAATTCTACCTCCGCTGTCGATATTTGGGTGGTAAATCGGCGTCACGAAGGTCACACTCGGAGGCTGAAACGGGTACCTATCAACTCAAGAATCAAACAAGCTTCAGCAAACGATATTCCTATCAACAGCACCGCCGACAAAGTAAATATTAAATTAAACAAAAAAAAACTTATAACACCTTTCGGGTATTTGAATCTTGACCTCGAAAACTCCTTTAGCATATACAGTGCTCTCAGGACCTTCAACCTCTGCAATACCAGAATAATGGAACCACGTGGTGGATTAATTACAGTAAATGGATATAATTTAGACCAAAAAAACAAAAACAAAAATTGGTAAACTAACGGGCATGGATTGTAGACAGTGAAGCGAGGTCAGAGTCGGCGGAAAGGAAAGGAAAGGACGCGGCGGGAGGCGGATCGGTGAGCAGAAGTTTCAGTTCCTTTTGCATTCTTAGGCTTAACCTCGCGGCCTGGGCCATTTTCTTTTCTTTTTGCCCTTTTTTTTTTTTCTTTTTATGACAATTTGAAGATTTGGTTTGGTTGTAAAACAAAAGATAAAAAGGGGGAAATTCAAAAAGGCGCGGGCTCGATTTGATAATAAGGTAAAAATTGGGAATTGATTTAGATTTTATAGCGAGGTAAAAAGCATACAAATGAAAAAATAAAAACCTGTGTTGAGAGTGGGATTTGAACCCACGCCCTTTCGGACCAGAACCTTAATCTGGCGCCTTAGACCAACTCGGCCATCTCAACGCGTTGCTTAAGCGTCTAAATTAAATATAATTGTTTTTTAAGCTACGAAGACTGTTAAATCCAACGCATTTTAAGCTATAACAAAAACTAGCACATAACAGTTTTTTGAAACAACATGCATCATAATGCAAGGATTATAACCTAATAACACTAGTTAATTTATGCAATAATCCAATCAACTTCACTGCATCTGAAGTTGTTGTCAATGATTAATCATATTGGCTGCTTTTTAATAGAGTTAAAAGTAATAATTCAAAGTCACACCTTTAATAAAGTCTAGCTAAAATCATTGTAGCTCTTAATCACAACATATTAAGGGCGATGATCTTGTCTTTTGCATTTACAATTGTCCTATTGCCTCCTTCCCTTCTAGTGAACATTGTGCTCTGTTAGTGTTAAATTATTGTTTGATTACATGCATTAATCTTACTAGTTGATTATTTCAAGTGCCGAATTGTGTCTTTGGAATTGTACACATTTTTTAAAAATAAAATAAATAAATTTATGAACAATTATTGACAATATTGATGTGATTTGGTTGGTAGTAATGTGAAATCTACATCCATATACATAATTATAGAAAGTCAAATAATTATAAAATTTATTAAAGTACAATCTTGCCACGTAAAACCTTATACGTAAAATTTTATCAATGCTACCTAAGTAAGTTCTTATTGAGACAACTTAAACCCTTTTTGAGGCCAGCAAGCAAACTCTTTTTGAAATCACATAAGTCTTTATTGAGAACATATGAGTTTTTACCAAGGCCAACCACTATTAAAACTCCTCGAGATTGACTATAAAACCCTAAGGGTTGAGATATAACACTAATTCGAGCACACAAAATAAATTAATCGAGCTTGACTTGAGCATGAGATTAGAATAAGATGGATACTTATATTATCCGAACACCTTAAGACTAACTTAAAATTCGAGGGTAAATCTTTCGATCAAATTACAATAAAATTTTTAATATCAACAAGCTAATACTAATAATTAAAGAACCTTTATTTCTCTTAAAAATTAGGGGTTAGGTTCAACCTTAAAATGGGATAGCATACATTTAAGAAAATTAAATTAATTAGAAAATAATATACAATTCTTAAATTACAGAGCCAGTTTAAAAAAAAAAATTATTGTCTTTAAAATTACAAAATTTATAAAAAAAATTATTGTCCCATAAATTAGAAAAATAAATTATGGGATTGATGACCATTAAATATATTCTTAAAATGAGTCAACCACAACAATTATAAAAGGTGGTTATTTAAAAAGATCCATGAGTGGTCATTTTTATCTATACAATAACTTGAGCAAAATCTTTATTTTACTATTTTATATTTGTAATGGCTATAGTGTCTTGTACTATATTATAAAAAGATTACCCTATAGTGTAATACGAGTAGACTATAAAATTCAATAAAGTGAATATAAACTAATTTGAGTTAAACCACTATATATTTAGTATACATTATTCTATATTTTCACTAATTTTTTTTATTTTATTAATTTTTATTAATTGACACCAACAAATAAATAAATATAACTTATTAACTTGAAGATTGTCCAAAATTTCAGGTGAATAATTGTAATATGTCATATGTCATTCATCAAGTGTATGATAAATTTAAAATAATTTATTGTTGGTGGGATTCACATCATGTGGATTCAGGGGTTTTTATGTAATTAGTTATGAATGGAGTTGATTGAAATTTGTCATAAGTGCACAGTATACCATTTTAGGTTTTGTTGATTTTGGCCAAAAAGTAATTTCCAGTAAGCAGGAACAAAAAAACAAAGAAGAACGAGAGGAAGAAGAAAAGAGAAAACTTAGAGTTTTAGTTTTTTCTTTGATGATTGGATGTCAATTTGAGCTTTGATTTTACTCAAATTTTGAATGTGAGTTCCCAATATCTTGCTCTACACTTTTATCAGATTTTATTTTTGATTTAGCCTCTGATTTAGTATTATCTAACAAATTTACATTTAAGGAGAATTTGTTAGATTTATTGTTGTTAAGCCAAGATTAATATTCTTAATGTTGTGGTGAGCCTCTAGTGGTGATTCTAGAGAGACTATTTTTGTAATCCCATTATTATTGCATAGTGGAAGTGTTGATATCAGACTACGGTCCCGTGATTTTTTCCGAATTGGGTTTTTCACGTAAAAATATGGTGTTCATTGTGATTGATTGATGGTTAATATTTGTGGTAATATTGTTGTGCTAATTTTGGTGATACATTGCCCATTTTAATAACACAACGTGGGAGAAAGAATTGTTTTCGCTGCGTAATATTTTGTGATCTTTCCCAACAAAGTGGTATCAAAGCTAGTCAGGTTGTGCAGTGCTTAATTTGTGTTGATTAAAATGGATGAAAATTCTGCATGCATGATTAAACTGAAGGCATGAAATTATGCTATATGGAAGTCCAAAATGGAAGATTCACTTTTTGTAAAAGACCTACATGAACCCATTGAAGGGGATGCTGTAAAACTCGAGAAAATGAGTGATAAGGAGTGGATCCAATTATATAGAAAATGTGTTGGCACCATTAGGCAATAGATAGATCAGAGTGTATTTCACCATGTGACAAAAGAGACCAAGGCTGATGTTATGTGGAGAAAATTGGAGTCCATTTATGAGCAGCCTACACCATAAAATAAAGCCAATTTAATGAAAAGGCTTGTGAATCTAAAATACAAGGAAGGGCGCAGTATAGCTGAGCACACCAGTGAGTTTCAAGGCTTAGTGAATCAGTTGACAACTATGAATATTTTACTAGATGATAAATTACAAGCATTGTTATTGCTTAGTTCCTTACCGGATAGTTGGGAAACATTGGTGGTGTCAGTAAATAATTCAGCGCTAAATGGGAAGCTAACCGTGGAAATGGTTAAGGATAGAATGCAAAATGAAGAAGCCAGAAGAAAGAATGCACGTATGAGTTCTTCTGAGACAGAAACACTTGTTACAGAAAAGCATGAAAGACGTGGAAGAAGCCAAAGTAGAAGTTCTGGTAATAACAACTACAGAGGAAGATCCAAGTCTCAACGAAAAAATGTCAAGTGTCACCATTGCAACAAAATTGGGCATATAAAGAGAGAGTGTAGAATATAGAAAAGGGAACAGGTTATGGAAAGAGGTGAATTACAGAAAAATGAACAAGTAAGCAATACAGTAGTTGCCGATGGGGATATGACTATTGTTTATGATGAAAACTCCATAAATCTCACATGTCATACAAGTGATTGGGTAATTGATTCGGGTGCTTCATTTCATGTTACTTCAAATTGTGATTTCTTCACATCCTACGTTAGTGGTGATTTTGGCTATGTCAGGATGGGAAATGATGGTGCATCCAAAATTGTGGGCATAGGAGATATTTACTTGGAGTCCAGTGTTGGTAGCAGATTACTACTGAAGGATGTCAGACATGTTCCAGAAATGAGTTTGAATTTAATCTCCACCGGCAAGCTTGATGATGATGATTATTGCAACTATTTTGGTGAAGGTAAATGGAAGCTCACCAAAGGTTCTATAATTCTAGCCAAAGGAATGAAAGTAAACACTCTCTATGTTATGGAAGCTAAGCTCATAAAAGAAGATGTCAATGTAGCAGCAAAAAAATCTGACATTGAGTTGTGGCATAAAAAGCTTGGCCACATAAATGAGAAATGGCTTCAAGTTCTAGTCAAGAAGAATTTTCTGCCCAGCTTCGCAGGTAAGTCTCTCAAACCTTGTGATCATTGTTTAGCAGGAAAGACACATAGAGTTGCATTTCGTAATTTTTATCCATCTAAAAGAGCAAACTTACTTGATTTGATACACACTGATGCATGTACTATGCAAACTAGAACACGTGGATGTGCACTTTACTTTGTAACTTTTATTGATGATTGTTCTAGAAAAGTGTGGATTTTTGCTCTGAAATCTAAAGACCAGGTACTTGATGTCTTTAAATATTTTAATGTTAAGGTTGAGAGAGGGACAGGGAGACAGTTGAAATGTGGAAGGGCAGACAATGGTGGTGAGTACAGAGGACCATTTGAGCAGTATTGTAGATCCCATGGTATCAGACTTGAGAAGATCGTGCCAAAAACTTCTCAGCAAAATGGTGTGGCAGAGAGAATGAACATAACGATTCAAGAAAGAATCAGGTGTATGCTCTCTGATGCAAAGCTACCTAAATACTTTTGGGGTGAAGCAATGCATACTGCAGTTGATTTAATTAACCTTTCTCCTTCAGCTCATTTGGATGATGATGTACCTGAAAGAGTTTGGACCGGGAAAGATGTTTCATATAAGCACTTAAGAGTGTTTGGTTGCAGGGCATTTGTTCACATTCCAAAAGATGAAAGGTCGAAGCTTGACAATAAGGCTAGGGAGTGTATTTTTTTGGGTTATGCACACGAAGACTTTGGGTACAAATTATGGGATCCAGTCAGTCAGAAAATCATCAAAAGCAGAGATGTTACATTTATTGAAGATCAGATAGTTGATGGGGTAGAGAAAGATGAGAAGCCTCAAGAATGTGATGAAATTCCTATTCCTGATACTTCCAGATCAGTTCTTCCACCTGTAGTTTATGATGATTATGGGGGAGTTGTGTCATGGCAATTCAGACTTCATAAATGTGTTGCTTTGTCTACCACAGAGGCTGAGTATATTGCAGTTGGTGAAGCTTGCAAGGAAACCTTGTGGATGAAGAAGTTCCTGCAAGAGTTGAGTGTGAAGCAAGAGAGCTACATAGTTTACTGTGACAGTCAGAGTGCCATTCATTTGGCAAAGAACCCAACATTCCACTCAAGATCTAAGCACATTGATGTTAGGTATCATTGGGTACGTGATGTATTAGAATCAAAACTGTTACAACTTGAAAAGATACATACAAGTGAGAATGGATCGGATATGATGACTAAATCATTGTCCAAAGAGAAGCTTCAAGTTTGTAAATGGAAAGCGGGTCTAGTGGATCCTTTCACATGATGTGGAGAAGGAGATTAGTTGGTGGAATCCACATCATGTGGGTCCAAGGATTTCTATGTAATTAACCATGAAGGGAGCTGATTGAAATTTGCCATAAGTGCACGGTACACCATTTTGGGTTTTGTTGATTTTGGCCGAGAAGCAATTTCCAGTAAGCAAAAACAAAAAAACAGAGAAGAACGAGAGGAAGAAGAAAAGAGAAAACTTAGGGTTTTAGTTTTTTCTTTGATGATTGGATGTCAATTTGAACTCCAATTTTGCTCAAATTTTGAAGGTGAGTTCCCAACATCTTACTCTACACTTTTATTGGATTTGATTTTTGATTTAACCTCTGATTTAGTATTATCTAATAAATTTACATTTAAGGAGAATTTGTTAGATTTATTGTTGTTAAGCCAAGATTAATATTCTTGATGTTGTGGTGAGTCTCTAGTGGTGATTTTAGAGAGAACATTCTTGTAATCCCATTATTATTGTATAGTGAAAGTGTTGATATCGGACTACGGTCCCATGGTTTTTCCCGAATTAAATTTTTCACGTAAAAATATGATGTTCATTGTGATTGATTGATGGTTAATATTTGTAATAATATTGTTGTGCTAATTTTGGTGATACATTGTCTATTTTAATAACGCAACGTGGGAGAAAGAATTATTTTCGCTGGGTAGTATTTTGTGATCTTTCCCAACATTTATTGTACTATTTCATATGAATATCATATTATATACTACATCATTTAAATTTTGAAATACAATTTAAGAATTCCGTTTCTTGAAATTCTCAGCATCCCGTTAATTAATTCTAACGAGGATGACTTGATTTGGCACTTTGATTCTAAGGTCAGTATAGGGTGAAGAGTGGTTAATGGTTATTGTCCATGCACAATCTGCCTCCACCTTCTTTTGAGATAGGAGTACGCTGTTGGTGGCGGAGGCTTTGGCGATTGTCTTTGCTAGAGAGCCGAGGAGTGCAAGGCGTCGAGTCTTATGCACATTGTGATCTGGAAAGGGATGATACTGCCCATGCTTTGTGGTTATGCCGTGAGTTGAAGGGAATTCGAAGAAGCTGCACATTTGTTCCAAAAAGTCAGCAAGTTGGGCCCATGCAATTTCTTGATATAGTTTTGTTTTGTGAGCAACGCATGTGAGACCTGGAGTTAGAGAAACAGATCATGTTGTTATAGAGATTAAGGTATAGATGCAACACCGCTATCCATGGCGGTAGATGTATGAGAGAGGAGTACGTGCTAGGTTGGGTATATTCATTTCTTGAAGAATTTCGAAATGGCAGCAATGGTCCTTCCTCGGTTTGCTCTATTCCAAGTGGGGCATGACAGCCGTCGACATGTAGCGCGTTTAAAATCAATTCAGACGCAGCTTGTGATCGTGCCAAGGGTGGCATTGGTTTGGGCGTTGTCATTCGCGATCATAGTGGTAAGGTTTTATTCTCATCAGTTACTCAACTTAATTCATTCGTGTTCGTGGATATTGTCGAAGCGTTAGTTGCTATCTGCGGACTTCAGTTGGCTTGACAATTTCATATTGATCACGTCGAATTGGAACTTGATTGTTTGTCTGTAGTTAATTCAGTGAGAACATCAGAAAAGTCCATTTATGAGTTAGGGATATCGGTTCTTCACATCATTCAATTATTAGTGAATTTTCCTATTTCTTCAATTGGATATATGCGACGAGATGCGAATAGGGTAGCTCACGAGTCAGCAAAATATACACTTAATGTAACTTCAAAAGTAGTTTAAGTCGATTCTATCCCTCACCTTCTTTAGCCATTCGTAATGAATGATCTTCATCCATGATTTGTTTGCTTGTTAATATATATTGTTTTTATAAAATACATATATATAATTAAAGATGTAAAGCATTGCTTCTTTTATAAATTGCAGTTAGATTATACAAAATTGAAATATGTAAAAGGGTCGAGTTATTTTCTTTTTAATTTTTTTTTTTTGAAAAGAGGGTCGAGTTATTTTATTGTACGAGGAGTACAAAATGAATTTACGTTTTATTAGAAAATTACGTGGCTGCAAGCAACAACAGCAAATTGCAATATATTATGACGACAAAAAAAAAACCCGGTTCAAATTCAATTTTCCCTCCTTAGTTTGTTGCCCGTATCCCTAACAACGTGACCTTATCCCCAAAAATCTTGCAGATCGTAGATGGACCGTCCAAAATCCCAACCATTTAATTGCACTCCACTCGTGATTTCTCAATTATACAATTGACTAATGGGCTCCACTCTCGTGAACGAGATCAAGATCTACGGTAGATAACGCAAACGCCATGACGAATCACAGTTCCGCGATTCACTAAAGTGGGGCCACGCAGTCAGCGACGTGAGGTCCAACATCTCTGCTCAAGACCAGTTCGAGACACTATCAAACGAACGAAGTTCGATAGTGCTTCCGGCCCCAGCAACAGCATCTCGGACTCGATTGATCATACGCGCCTTAGCCACTCGCGTCCTCCAGCGTTCCGCTTCGCTTGCCGAATGAAGTCAAAACAAAAGAAAGCGAACCAAAGCAGAGTGAAACATAATCCAAGCGGACCACGCCTCTTACTCTTTCAAACTTAAGGGGTGGCCCCCCACGCGTCGTCTTCTCTCTTCATTGGAGGTGATTTTCACGCGCGAATTCTGTAACACTGTTTAAACACCTTGAGACTCGAGAGTTGCCCCGGTCTTCGTATTCAAACATTCAAAACCATTTCTCTTGTTTGGCACTCCTGGTTCAAAGAGAAAAACAAAGTTTCAATATATCTGTTTAATTATTTCTTATTTATTTTTTGGAAAAAACAAAGTTTTAAGGCATTGTGTGTACATTACGGCCGGCAGAGTTTGTTTGCGTTTTAAACAGATTGAGATTGATACAGAGAGAGAAAATGAACGTGGTGGGAAGACAGATGTCGAGATCTAGTACGACGGCGCATCACCAGCGTCAGTACTCCGATAACTTCCTCGACTCATCCTTCAGTGCGAAATGGCTGCAATCGTCTAATCTTCCTTCTTCACAGGTGTTCTTCGATCTTTATTATTTATTTATTTATTATTTTTGGTTTGAACAGTCAAATTTGATAAAAAGTTCATTTAATATACAGGATCATGGATTCTACGGAGGAGAGCGAATGAGCAGGAAGTCTCCGGACCCAACGACGCCGCCGGTTTCGTCGCGGTCGTCGAGTATGAGGAAGACTGGCGACGACCACGTTTCTCCTAGCGAGCTCAGCCCTGGCTTGCTGGATCTACATTCTTTTGATACCGAGCTTTTACCTGAGGTCAACTTAGAAATTTTTATAAGAGAGTGTTTTCCTTGTTGATTTACTTTCATTAATTGATTATATAATGTTGATTGAGTTTTAGGGATAATCTCTTATGCAATGAGGCTGTGAGATATGTTTAGATTCTGTTGAAAATGAACAGCTTCAATTTTGATTGAAATTTCCTTCATGGGAGCATTAGCAAATTATAATCATGGATAACAATTCTTACTCGGTCATTAATGTTAGAGCTTGCACACTATTGTTACGTCTGCTCACCACCTGGATACGTAGTAGTATTTTGTAGCACATTGTAAACTGTACAAAAATTATAAAAAGTTGTGGATTTACTAGACAGTGACATGTGGTAGTGTTGCTCACCATGGTGAGCTACTAGCTCACTAGATCAATTCTCTCTATATATAGTATGTATATTGGTCTACTAATGTCTTATTTATTCCGTCATTAGATGCTGCTTAACAGAGGACGTGAAGCATATGCACTCCATCAACCAGTTTATAGTAAAAGTTTTGATGACTCCGAATCCTACATCTTTACCAACAAAAATCGAACCAGAGGTGTGCTGGAGAATAACCTTTTTAAAAGTTTCTCCGGGGATAAAGAAAGAGCGAACAATGTTGCTAAGATCAAAGTAGTGGTAGGTCTCTAGATCCTTTTTAATTTCTCTTTAATCTCTACCTTACAGCGTAAATACAGCTTATACTATATGAAAATCCAAAGCTGGCTCTGATCAGTCAAAGATAGTTGTAAGTTGTGGTTGCTGAAATGTCTAGTTATATTTCTTAGTGAAAGAAATTGAAGTCCAGTAAACAGATAGGATAATCTTAACGTTGTCTGCTGTGTTTTACTACTTTTTATCTTTTCTCTAATAAGTAAAATGGTAATATTAATTTCAAATGCAGGTGCGCAAGAGACCATTAAACAAAAAGGAAATGGCTAAGAAAGAGGAGGACATTATAACCATAGAACCACATTCCAATGCTCTGACAGTTCACGAAACAAAACTGAAGGTGAGGTGGATCATTGTTTTTCCGCACATGGATACTCAACATCTACCGTGCTTTTTTATCCTTCTCTTCTTCAGCCACCATCTGCTGGAGTTTGGCTAAAAGTAAATGGTTCATGATATTGTAAATGAAGACTAGAAGTTGACAAAAGTTTTCTGAAATGCATGATATAGCTTTCTTTCGTAACTTTATTTCCTTTCTCAGTAAACTTTTCAAAATAATACTTATTCACTATCTTTCTCAACTTTAACTCTATTTGTTATAAGAAACTTATGTCATCTAGTTTCAATTTTTCCTCAAAGTCTGGTTTTCTGCTCCTCTGCAGGTCGACTTGACAGAATATGTTGAGAAACATGAATTCGTTTTTGATGCTGTGCTGAATGAAAATGTTACAAATGAGGAGGTGAGTATATGATTATACCTTCCTAAGACTGAGTACAATTAAAGCTGAATTTACTAGATTTATGATCTTACCATTTCAGGTGTATTCTGAGACTGTTGAACCTATAGTGCCTCTAATTTTCCATAGAACAAAGGCTACCTGTTTCGCATATGGACAAACAGGCAAGTAGTTTGTGTGTCCTAAACATATATTTAGATGTTATGACTGCCTTGCTGTGGATATCCATGCTTATAGGATAATTTTTTTCACATAAAAATTTCTGTTGTATGAAAATATTTGCTTTAGTGGGGACATTTTTCTGGAATTTTATATGTCCATGAATGGAAATTCTAGAAGTATGGAACAGATAAGAATATACATGGATGATTACTATTTGTTTCAATGTTTTTCCATTTTACGGTTAGTTCAGGACTATACCTCTAAATATATTGCTGTAAACTAAAATGCTATTTCTTTTGTTGCCCCTTCTGGAAGAGCTACATGTTAATTCTAACTTCTTTATTAGGCATATGGGAATTTATAAATCTATTCTCGGGGCTGTTCTTGAATGTTATTGTGATGACTCTGTTTGCCTTGCCCTGATATTCTTTCCCCTTTTGAAATGAAAGTATGTTGTAATCGTGATAGCATTGCTTGTACACTATTCACATGCGGTTTGGTGGTATTTCAACATATTTTATAACAAAGTATATCTCTGCCTACCTTAAGAAAAAATGAGATCTTTATCTTCTTTTTGGTTTTTCAGTTGGTTTTCTTTTTTCATTCTAACTTTGTAAGCTTGAGTTGATCTCATTGCTTGTTCAGGGAGCGGAAAGACTTACACTATGCAACCATTGCCCTTAAAAGCATCCCAAGATATTTTAAGATTAATGCACCAGATGCATCGGAACCAAGGATTCCAATTGCATGTCAGTTTCTTTGAGATATATGGAGGGAAGGTTTTTGATCTCCTGAATGATCGGAAGTAAGTTATTTCAGTTCACAAGCTCTGTTAATACCAGAAAATAGAAAACAACTGCAGTCATTTTTATATTTCTCCCTGCAACTTGAATTTTGCAGGAAGCTTTGCATGAGGGAGGATGGGAAACAGCAGGTGTGCATAGTGGGTTTGCAAGAATACAAAGTATCAAATGTTGAGACTATCAGGGAGTTGATTGAGAAAGGGAATGCCACAAGAAGCACTGGTACGACTGGTGCAAATGAGGAGTCCTCTCGATCACATGCTATACTGCAGCTTGCAATCAAGAGATCAGCTGATGGTTCTGAATCAAAGCCTGCTCGACTTGTGGGGAAGTTGTCTTTCATAGATCTTGCTGGAAGTGAGCGAGGAGCAGACACAACTGACAATGATAAACAAACGAGGTACCACTTTACAGGGTTTAATCAATTCCTTCTCCATAATTTATAGCAATCTCCTATTGATGTTCCTTCAAAGCAATGGTAATGTGCATTTTGTGGAGCCTTTTTGTGCTGTAAGGGATTTTCATCTCAAAAAGGCACGGAGTAGATGATGTAATACTTTGGATTCAAGTACCTAGTTTGAAAATCCTGTGGAATTCAATGAATAGTTAGTTCCATTTTAAACTTTTGCAGAATGGAAGGTGCGGAAATTAATAAAAGCTTACTTGCTTTGAAAGAATGCATTAGAGCTCTTGACAATGATCAGGGTCACATTCCTTTTAGAGGGAGTAAACTGACTGAAGTTCTCAGAGATTCATTTGTTGGTGACTCGCGCACTGTTATGATATCATGTATCTCACCTAGTTCAGGTTCATGTGAGCATACTATCAACACACTGCGATATGCAGACAGGTATTTGTTTCTGTTAACCTGTGCCTCATTTCCTGTTCCAAAGGGTGGCATGGTGCAGGGATTAGCTTCTTTCAGTTGAATTATTTTAATTGATGTATATTAATATTCCAGGGTGAAGAGTCTATCAAAAGGGAACAGCTCCAAAAGGGATCCAATATTGTCATCTTCAAGCCTGAGAGAGTCAACTGCTTTGCCTTTGTCCTCAGCTGTATCATCTAAATTAACATCTGAGGATTATGTAACTGATGCTCCCAATGAAAAGAACAGATTTGGATGGACCAAACAAATTCAAAAAGAACCATCCCCGGCTTCTAAAGTGGATCGTATTCCTAGTGGAAGGGCAGAAGGAAATTTGATTACATCTGTGTATTCAGATCATTACAAGGGTCAGAGAGGTGGTCAATATGATACTACTGAAGACGATTATGATTATGATTACCCCGAAGAGACCTATGTAGAAGAGAAAACATCATGGATGAATAACAAGAAGATAGAGATTCGCCATTTGTCTGCATTGGAGGATATACGGAGAACTGATTCTCTGAAGAAGAGGGACATCCCAGCCTTTGAGGCAAACAACTCTCATCCAGATGATGATCTTAATGCCCTCTTGAAGGTAATAATGATTTTTGTGTCTAATGTTGAATTTTAATATGTCATTCAATGGTCGAGCGAAATCTAACTTTTTCTGTTTTAGGAAGAGGAAGATCTTGTCGCTGCTCATCGTAAACAAGTTGAGGAGACAATAGACATGGTTCGGGAGGCAAGTGAAAATCCTGAATTGTCTAATTTTTATATGTTTACAGTGGTTTGAGTTTGTATTGTTGTCCATTTTTATGCAGGAAATGAATTTGCTAGTTGAAGCTGACCAACCAGGCAATCAACTAGACGTTTATATCTCTAAATTAAATTCCATTCTTTCAAAGAAGGCTGCTGGAATTCTGCAATTGCAAAGTCGACTGGCTCAATTTCAGAGGCATCTGAATGAATATAATGTTTTAGTATCATCTTCTGGTAACTGATTTAATCCAGGGGAGTGGTAAGAAAGCAATTGACTAAAATGGTGTTGATTATGGCTTATCAACTGATATGAAGTGGAATTTGGTGGGCAGTTGATGTGATGAGTCAATAGCTTTTGTTGTTGGAGATTTGTTTACCATACATGATAAGTTCACCTTCTCACATGTGAATATTGCCTTGTATTGTGGGTGCTTGGAGTGGAATATTGCTTCTTTTAATCAACTTTACTCTCTTCTGAGTCATGCTAATATGACTTTGTGAGTTATAGTACGCATGATCTGAACATTGGCATCTCCATGTAAAAGCTGTGTGGCAATGTGATCCTTATTAGTGGAGATAGCAACCTGTTTGAGGGCTGATAAGAAAAAAAAAATTGGAAGAGAACACCTTGCTTGGGTTTTAGTTCACTGTTATATACAGGCTGTAAATTTCATATGAAATTGGGTTCTTGACTTGGGAGCTTTTTGTTGTATGGACCATGCTTGAACTTGAAATGATGTAATGTTTTGATTTATATGCAAACTCTTTTTTCTTCTCCTTTTGTCTTTTAAATTTTTTTGGATAATAAAGGGAGAGAGCACGTCATACTTGAGGCTTGATGGGGTTCGAGGCTTGATGGGGTTCGCGGATCCCAAGTTCAGAAACTAATTTTTTGCAGCTGACTGGTACGTTTTTTGCATTGCTTTATTGCTCTCTTATCTTGTCTTGAGTTTTTTGAGACTGCATTTCCTGAACCTAAACTATACTCTTTGCAATGCCCAATTCATATAGTTGGTAGATGATTGCTCAATTGGTGATATTCTTGGTTCATATAATAAATTCCTTTTTTTCTTTTTTCCTGTAAGGTTTGTGTTAGAAACTAAGGAGATTTAGGTGAAACCAGTTCATAAGCCAAGAATAAAATTTGTATTTTCTTCGCATAATGATGATGCCAGTGTTTAGGTTGTGGCCTTGTGGGAGAGTTTGTATTCTCCTCCGAGATTTATTTATTAGTTGAATTTGTTAAATTAGAAGATGATTTTTGTATAGTAGCAAGAATTTGTCTCAATTTGCTTTAGGTCATCAAAGTGTTTGACAGGTGGATGATTTTTGGATCGTATATTTTAGGGGATGAATGATTTTAGGATCCTGAAAGTGAGTGCAAGTCAGAAATTAGAGGCGTGTTCACATGCTATAGGATGAATGGCTCCAAAAATATCATGAAAAAGTACAAAGATTTTTCAATTTAGTGAGATTCTGTTTGCTATGAATGAACTTGACTGAAAGTAACCCGTGTACAAATCTTAAATTGTTCGCCTATATCAATTCGACCAATTTCACAACAAAAAAAAAAGAAGTAATGGAAGCTGAAATGTTATTTTTCATGTTACCAATTTGGTCCAATTCAAAAACTCTTAAAACGATTAGATTAAGATAGATCAGATTGCTCAAAGGTTGCATTTGTCACAATAAAATGATCAGGAGCTAGTAATGGCATTGATAATAATAGCACCGTGACAGTCTCTTGGAATATAAAGATTAATAAAGAAAGAACATTCGAACGTGAAAATTGTAGAGCTGGCGCCCAGTGCCAGTTGTTGCATTACATTGTCAGTGGGTCTATGTCTATCAAAATTCGTAATCAGTAAAAGCTGCAGTAGATTAGTTTTAATTTTATCACACTAATTTTTTTTCTATCTTTCTTGTAATTTCCAATCGCAATCTTTATGGGGTGGTCTGTCAATTCTCATTCCACAGTTAACAGTCTTAATTTCTTGGTCATGGAATTCTCATTCCACAAGCCTCATGGTCATGGAATGCTAAGTGTAAAAGTTTGTAATTCCCAAAATTTGATAAATGCAGCGACTCTTGTCTTTGAAATAATATCCACTATAAGTTAACTATAGCCTTCACTCAACATCATTTTTTCAATCAGCAGTATGCTCAGAATCACTAGCTTGTGCATCAATATGCCATGATATCCTCTTTAATTAATTTGTTCATTAAATATGGATGGTAAATTGCTAACAAATTTATTGATTATAAGGCAAGGGTGCTTTATAAATTAAATTCCTTCTTAATTTTAGTGAGAAACAAGATTCTATATATTGTGTACTATCCCAATTTTTTTTTACCACTTTAACTAAATAGTGTCAAGGATAAATTTTCTTACATGAATGGTCTTTTTTATTTTGTATATGTCTTG
The DNA here is from genome assembly GCA_946807835.1 of Ailanthus altissimus. Taxonomy (NCBI): domain Eukaryota; kingdom Viridiplantae; phylum Streptophyta; class Magnoliopsida; order Sapindales; family Simaroubaceae; genus Ailanthus; species Ailanthus altissimus. The sequence continues at coordinate 27,072,054 of OX327689.1, forward strand.
GATTATTTTCTAATATCAACAATATAGTCTATTTTTTTAACAGTTTAATATAGAAAACGCCCTAACTACATTACCCGTAGAACTTATTAGTAACTTATTAGTTTATTATTAAATCAAAAAATTTAAGTTTATATGTAAAAGTACAATATTAGTATTAAAGATAAGTCTTAACAATATCTTTCATATGAAATGTGGATCTCATGTGAATTCGAATTTAACAAAGTAGATCTCTTGAGAATCGAAATAGAGAAATAAAAAAATTAACTAAAAACAACGGCACGAACGCGAGTTCAAACTCATAACTTTAACTTTGATATCATGTTAATTTACCACTCAACTCAAAAATTTAAATTAACAAATAAAGATTCAATATTAATATTAAAGACAAATTTTAACAAAATTAAAATTTAGAGATTAACATGATCATATGTCAAGTCTAACTATCTAGCTACTCAACAAACTAGTGAACTCTAAAGAAAGAAGGCTTTATATCTTACCTTCTTTTTTTTTCCTATAACTGTTATCTTTCTATTTAAAAAATTTCATTGATACAAAATATATCTCTAGGTTGCTAATTTATTTTCAACCATTTGGATACATTACATGTACCCGAATATTCTTGTGAGTTGGTTTGAAGGGCTTCTAAAATATTGTGATAAGACATCCCAAAACTTTGCTAAACAGTTCATCTTCTTGCACAAAAACAAAAAAAAAAATAATGATAAAATCTTCTGCTAATCTAAGTCACCATTTCCTTTTCTCTAGAAGCTTGGATTCACTTCCATTTATATATTTTTAGACCAGAGTTTCTTTCTAAGATTTTGCGGCATTTCCTTGGCCTGTATGATTCTCGTTTATCCATTAATTAAACCTAAATCCTATCTCTTGTTTAATTTCAAAATCTAGTTAACACGCCCCACAAAATCTAACGTAAATCTTTGATGGGATTGTAAGAGATTGGGATAAGCTGCATGCATCTATTTATATATTGTTAAATATGCAGTATTTCAAGTCGGTTATTTATAATCGTCAAAGTTTATTGGATTACTCGTATAAATGGCAACCAACTTCTTGATAAAACCCATCTGATCTATAGATTGAGCTAATTTTGATTTGAGAAAGAAAACTGATTGGTTGGCTTATCACATCTGTAGGTCTGAAGCGGCTGCAATAGAGTTGTTTATCAAACTTAGACCTTAGGAAAAAATATAACCCTAGCTAACTTTTTTTTTTTTCTTTCTAATTACTTACCGACCATTCTGAGTCAGAGACTTAATTATGCGCACTCCACTTCTAGAGTTGTCATGTTTTCATATAAAAGATTAAGAAAGGTCTCGAAATCATAAAAGTTATATAATGTATGAGAGCATGAAGATGAAGAAGTTGATTAGGCATAAGAAATTTATCAAATATTTCTTAATGAGCCTGATTTTTAGCTGAGATTTAAGTAATTAATTTGTTGTCAGAGGTATGGGGTGCATGAAAATGACACTGGATGAAAAAGGACAAAGTGTTTTCATATATTTAAGTTGATAACACCAAGTCAAACGTGAGCAGATTGGGAAATAACATTTGGGTGGTTAAGTGACCTTACTGGTAGGGGAATTGGGGAAAGTTTTATTATGTGGGACAAGGCGGTGATAACTGATATGTAGAAAGAGGATTAAAAAAAAAAAGGTGGATGAGAGCGTTCTCTAGCAAGTCAATTAACTGCTTTATATATTTCTCAGATTTCCCACTTGAAAAAGACTCCAAAAATGGCAGCAAATTTTGACTATCAAGACTTTGAACACAAAATTGTTCTTGAGAATCACTTCCATAAGAGGAAAAGCTAAAGCTAGCATTCAATGTGATATCCTATATCTTCGTGCGAGTAAAGACAAAAGCATTTATTAAGCTCAGTTAACATTGAAATCTTTTAAGAGTGTGAATGGTGATATATATAACGCACACTAACTCAGATAAAAATGATTTACAACAACTAAATATGAGATAATATTAATGTTTAAGATGGGATGTTACATTCAAATTTAAAGTTAATTTGGTAGCTAACCCCATCACTTAATTACTTAAATTGTATGTTGGAGATGGCAATGGTATTGCTGATGCACATATGTAATGTTTTCTTTTTCTTTTTCTTTTTTTGTAAGAATGGTTTTCGTTTTTGCATTTGCTTGTAACGTGGTTCAATTGTTTTATATAATGAGTCATTCATCAAATTTAATTTTTTATTTTTAAATATACTACAAATTAAGAAGAAGAAGGGTTCGATCCTGAACCATGAGGTGCGCACAAAGGGGGTGCTTGCCAAAATTTAATTAGTGACCCACTTTCTTGTTAGGGTAAGTGTTGTTTCTCTCTTTGCTTGAAGTGGATATGGAATATAAGATCTTACTGCCCTTAATTAATTAACTATTGCATGGTCACGTGAGAGAAAGAGAAAAATAACGATGACCAATACTTTTAATGGGATAAATAAATAAAGAGTTGTGTTGCATTTACATTGCATCTCAATAGATGAATCACTACTCAATGATTGTTACTTATTTATATTTGTTGATTTTATTTTTATTTTTATAAAAATTATATAATACTAATTAATAATAAACATATTAAATATTACGTTGATTATGATGTTAATGTTATGCTTATATAATCGTAATATAAAATAACAAATAACCTCTTTAATTAAAGTGTTTAATTTAGAAGTCTTAGATTCTTTTTTTTTTAATTTTATTTTATAAAGAGATGGTAGTTTTCTTTTATTATAGTATTAGGTTTATTCTTATGTTATGTGCTTATTGTTATATAACTATTATATTAATAAAAATTAATAATTATGTAAACATAGCATTATTAGTTTTTTAAATATTAACTTTAACAAATTTGATAAGGGTGTATTTCTTTGAATGTTAATTGGAGCATATATATTTGTTTTCCCTTAAACTTAAATTCATAAGTTGCACCATAACAAATATATTTCAATTGGTCTTCAAAGATTTTTAATTGCATATTTGCCGGGAAAAAAAAACATATGCCCATTCTATTATTATTATTATTGATATTTTGTGAATATTATTAACTTAGTTAGATAGCACCGTGATCTATTTTGCATAGATTTTATTATTGAGAATAATAATAATAAATTATTAAATATAAACATATTTGTACATTCATTATAAAAGGAAAATTATAACCTTCATCTATGTTATTGAGATTAAATTTCTTTAATCACCTCATAATATGTTCTAATTACAATATTTTCTATGCCAAGCAAATGGACAAGTTATAAATAAAAGGGAGAACATATGGAGACAATCAACCGTAGGTTTGGTGCATATAAATCTGTTCCCCAAGCTGGTAACACCAATCGAAGAGACTGACAAGGGTAGGCTGAACACGTGGCGCATGAACTAGGCGCCACATATGACCCATGCCTTTATGCGCCAACGCACGCACGAGTGCCCCAAAAGTAAAACCAAAAGCAAATCGGATTCCTAATCCTAGCAACCGAATCTAAGCCCCCGTTTCCCCATTCTTATTTTAAATTATAAGATACTATTTCATACCCTCTTTTTTATTATTCATCTCACTCGCTTTACAGTCACGTGTTAGTTTTCTTTCGAGGCGTTCTTTCTCCGTGTTATTACTGTTAATAATGAAATTTTTTTTAACAAAAATTTCTTTTAACCTCTCGACATTTTAATAATTTTTATTAGTTAAATATTTAATTTTCAGATTATTTTATCTTTAAAATATTTTTACATCTCTCATTCATAAATTATTTTAAATTTTGATCTAAAACACAATTTAAAATTAATTAAAATAAATAAATTTATAATAATATAAAATAAAAATAAATAATTTTAATTAAAAATGATCAAAATGCGATAAGAAATAAAAAAAAATTAACAAAAAATGTTGGAGAAAAAAATCGAGACCTTACACCTCACATCATATAGTATGTATGCAAAGTATTGTTTTGTTCATTCCAGTAGTAAGATCATGTGTCCAAGGAGAAGTGCGTGACCTAAAAGAATCTAGTGCTTCGTTGCACCTAAAAGAGGTCACAAAGAATCTAGTGCTTCGTTTATTATTTTAGTTTTTGATTTTACTGTTAACAAAAGATATTTAGTTCATTTATTATCTTATTTTATTAATAAATATTAACCAAATCGATTTTTATTATATAAAATTATAACCTTAAAAATAGTGGTTTTTTTTATATTTCTTATTAATAGTAACACCACCAATATTTTACTATTTTTTAATTTTAATTTGTTTATTAGGTGTTCAATTTTTTAAAAAGATATCTAATATTTTTTATTATCGTACAGTCCCTAATTATTTACATTTTAAAAAATACATAATTAAATATTTTTAAATAATTAAGATGAAAATAATAACTTTTTAAAAAAATTTACACAAAATTATCGATCTGTGGGTTTTGATATAAACATTGTTTGATTATATATAAAATTTACAACACTTGTTTGTCAACTATACTAACTCATATCATCAACACTTATCAGTCTTTGACATTTAGATATATAAAATTTGTTGTGTAATGACAATTATGTTAAATTACTCAATCAAAACATATACTAGTTACTAATAATCCTATTGGAAGAATTGAAAACTTCGAAAGTTATACCAAATAAATAAAAATGTTACAGTCATCATTAATTTGTTTGAAACAATATTGTTTTTAGTTTATAAAAAGTCTTGAAATGAAATTCTATTCACAATAGGATTTCATAAACTTTTGATTTGAGAGTTGTATTAAAGTACAATATTTAAAAAAAAAATGAAAAGGTAACAAACGATCAACGATATAATAAATCAAATTTACATAAAAAAAATAATTTTAAATTAATTATACCCTGTCTACTTTTTTTTTTTTTGGTTTGCTCTCTAACTGTTTGCTTGTTCATTCAAATAATTCTTTTATTTAAAAGGTGCAAGTTTAATATTATAGGTTTAATAATAATGAAAAAAATATTTGAACCCTCGTAATTTAAGGAAAGAGACAAGTAGCCCTCAATAATTTTAAAAGTTTCATTTACACCAATTTCAAATGACGAAAACTGATAATTTTAACATAAAATTTATTAAAATCAATAAAATTACTATTATGCCCTCTTTTATAGTTGAAAAAGAATTTAAATTTAAATACTCAAAGTGAGATTCGAACCTTTGACCTTTAAATAAAAGTAAATATTTTAATCAATTAAACTACTTTAAATTTTTTTGTTTATATATGTAATTAAAAAATTATTAAAAATATTGTCCTTAACTAACTCTTCAAGAAATGAGGAATTAATTTGTTATTGACTGGCGTTGGTCAACATTGACCAATCGTTTACCACCGTTGACCATCTCCTTACCTTCATGTTGACTGATGACTATTGAACGACCCTTAATTGTCGTTGACTTATCATTAATTGGTGTTGATCAATTGTTGCCTGGCGTTGGCTAACTATTATCCATCATTGATCGACCATTTTTTAGTATTGACTGACTTTCGATCAAAATTATTAATTTTTTATTTGTATCATTTTAGGCGTTAATTTTAATAGATTATGTCACAAGACATAGGTGTAAATGGGAGCATTGAAATTAATAGGATTTGTATATCTTTTTTTTTCTAAATTACGAGGATTTAAGTATTTTTTTTAATAATACAAAAATTAATATAAAACATTCTACACATTAATTGTCAATTATTTTATTTTTCATATGACAAAATTTTAATTACACATTTAATTTATGTATTATAATTTATAAAAAAATTAAAGCACAAAAAAAAAATATATATACAAAAAGATGAACCGATAGAAAAATAATTTGAGGTATAGAGTTGAAAACAAGACATTGCATGACTTTTTTAGCATGGCATGTTGGTAGGCAAAATTAGACAGGATAAAATAAGACAAGTATATAATTGAACTAATTACAATCCTGTCGTGATTCGTGTAGAAAAAAAAATGTACTACAAACTCTTTATTATTAGGTCATTGTCATAAGTGTTATTATTGAATATTTAATAATTTTTTTAAAAAATTATTTTATACAATTAAATAAATATCTTTATTATTAACTTGGATATTAACAATAAGATAATATAATAAAAACCAACTAAGTCAAATAAATAATTATTTACTTTAATTTTGAAATTAAATAAAAAGTAATACAGTGTGTAAAAAATAATAAGATAACACTAGTTTTTTTATTTAAAAATTTACTTTAATCGAATGTGAGCATAAGATAATAATGGTAGGACCAAAATAAATTATCATTAGTTATTTTATTTGCACTAGATGGGAGGTTAAGAGAGAGAGAGAGAGAGAGAGAGAGAGAGATTTATCAAAATAATATAATTTTCACAAATTATTATAATTTAGGGATAAAAAATAAGTACAGAAAAAAGGAAACGCTCTCAAATAAACTCAAAAGTCGCCTATCTTAAAATAAATTTTCACCAAAGAGGTAGCTCTTGCCTCCTTTTCGATGACTCCTCCGCCATTAACATAGATTTTTCAATTTTTTGTTTGGTTTTGAGTTTTTGTCTCTGTTCTTGCTTGTATCCCTCTCTTATCTCTTTGGTGGTCTTCATTAGCGTGCGAATCCACGTCGATGCCCAGCCTGTCACGTAAGGCGAACGTGAATCTATGTCGTCACCCAGCCTGTCAAGCAAGGGCGAAGCACCGGTGTGCACATCCTCGCTGCCTTGCTCCTAGCGGCCAAAACTCCTATTGTCTTCGTTATCGTTCTAACGCTTATTCCTTACTATTTTGAGGCTTCTGCTCGGTTGGCACAGGCTTGGCTCCGGCAGTCACAACATTTCTCTCGTTGTCCCCCCAGTGGCCATGCACCATTTCTTTCAGCCATGGATGCCGGTTCGGATTTATTTTTCGCCTCAGGACGTTGCCGACTAGGCGTGCCACCGCTGAGCAGTCTTTTTAACCGACCCCCTTTGGTCCCAAGCTGCAGCCACTGTTCCGGTCAAGATCTACCATCGATCATATAATCAAAGTCATATAATTTGCGGTGTGCTGTGTACTGTAATTGATTGTGTTGTAGATTGATTTTTGTAATTTTTTTAGGATGGTTCTCTTTGTAATAATTCTCATATGTGAGGTAGTTTTTTCTTCTTCCACGTGAGATGGCTTTTCTCCTCGTGAGGTTAAATCTCATTTATATGAGAATTGAATTTTTTATTTAAAACAAAAGTAAATATTACTCATGAGATATGTTTTATTTTAGAATTTTATTATATTTTTATTTTTAAAAAATTAAATTCGAACATATTATTAAAATTTTATTTAATTCTTATGAGGCGTCTTAATAAATATCTGATATACATTAATAAATTTATTTATATAATATTATAAATTTTTTTATAATATTATAATTAAAAATAAATAAAAAATAAGTAAAGTACATTTATCTTTAATATCAAAGTCATTAGTTTAAATTCATCTCTCTTTATATATAAAAAAAACAAATAAAATAATAATAATCCAATTTTTTCCCATGCAGCAAAGGGAGCACTTGGATAAGATTAAAACTAGATAGTCGGTTGAGAGAGAGATAAAATAAAATAATGTTGAGATGAACTAGAATATTTCCTTTGTGAATGAAAATGATGGTGATCTTGTTCTTGTCCAATGAAAGTGTAATTTGTACCAAGTTGAGGGGGTGACAGTGTTAATATCCCAATTACATGGCATCAAAATTTCCAAAGTGAGTGAGTTGACGCTAATTGTCCTTTTTTTTTTTTTTAATGCAGTAACGATATAGTCCTTTAGCTTTTTGTATTGTTTTAATCATCTAGTGGAGGGGGGACAGCCCCGCCAATGAAAAGTGTACAGCTTAATCGCCCGGCCATGTGCGCGTGGGCAAAGCACTTGGACTTTGAAAATATCTTACATCGGAGACCATGACGTGTAACCAAAAATTATAAAAGCGGAGCCAAGTGGGTCCCATCTCATGACCCATGAAATATCATAACCCGTCAGGATTTGTGCCACGATAGCTCTTGTTACTGTACGTGCGTCCACTTATATATTACGGTGGTGCCTCAAGTCTGTGAAAGCCCCAAGGCTATGCAAAGCAAATAGTTAACCAACACATCCAATCCAATTTCCATCACAGCTGGTCAGTTGTCTCTCTACTTCAATTCATCAAAATAATTAACTTTTTGAAGAGAGAGAAGGGAGGAAACTGGGTTAGTTGTAATGGAGATGGAGGCCAACAACATTATAGCACCGTTCGTTATGAAAACTTATCAGATGGTCAACGATCCAGCGACTGACATGCTTATCACCTGGGGTAGAGCCAACAACAGCTTCATCGTCATCGATCCTTTAGATTTCTCTCAGAGGATATTGCCGGCATATTTTAAACACAACAACTTCTCTAGCTTTGTTCGTCAACTCAATACCTATGTAAGATATATAGCAGGGTTTCAAATAATGTTTTTAAAATGAAATTATATTTATGTTATTTGTTCTTAATTTATTTATTTATCAGGGTTTTAGGAAGGTTGATTCAGATAAATGGGAATTCGCGAACGAGTGGTTTCTTCGGGGGCAAAAGCACTTGCTGAAGAATATAATACGGAGGAAGCACAGTAAAACCAGTGGTTACATGCTAAAGCCTGAAGATTTGGACGACGATGAAATAGTATTGGAGATAGCTAGATTAAAGCAAGAACAAAAATCTTTAGAAGAAGAGCTTGTGGGCATGAACAAGAGACTAGAAGCAGCAGAGAGACGCCCACAACAAATGATGGCTTTTCTTCGCAAAGTCGTTGAAGATCCTGAATTGCTCCCTCGCATGGTACTCGAAAAAGAACGAACCAAGAAATTAGCTGAGAAAAAGAGACGCTTGATGATATCATCTTCACAACCTTCCTCTTGTTCCTCGGGCATGGCTGCTTCTAGTTCAATCAAGTCTGAAGATGAAGAAGTTGGTAACATAGGGTTCATTTCCTCGTCCCCAGATTCTGGATTTGATAATAATAACTTTTGTCGGTCATCTCCATCGCCAGAAAATAATAATAGTAATAATAATAATATAACAGGGTGGTTGGGGCAAAGCAGGCAATTGACTTATGGCTGCGCCGCCGTTCCTATTCCCATATCGGCGATTCCGGAGGCGGGGGCCGGATTTGGAAACAGGACGGCGGTGGGCACACCGGGAAACAGTGGGCAAATGGGTTATTTCGGAGAAATAGTAACAGGAGGGGAGCCGTGCCCATCACCACCTTATCCATTTTCGTTGCTAGGAGGTGGCTTTTAGTTGCTCATCACGATAATTTTCTTGGATTTTATCTTTGTACTAATTGTTTTTCTTTTTCGTTTTTTTTCTATTTATTTATTTATAATGTTTTTCCGCAAACAAAAAAAAAAGTGAACAATTATATGGTTAATATACAGTTTAATATTCATAGATAAGTTTATTTGTAGTACATATGTAGCACGCTTGAAAATGATATTCATTTGTTGTTAATGAAGTTAAGATTTATGACCAAAATTATCATATCTAGAAGCATGAACAAACACGTTTAATTAGGTTATTCTTTTAAAATTTGCTTACGAACCCAGGTGCATACTTAATTTGAAATTTGTTGAATGGTTGATATTGTTACATAATATTGGGAAATTCTTCAGTCAAATTTGGTAGGATAGTATGATTTAGGTATGATATTTTATTGTAATTTATTAAACTAAAGTTGAAGAAGAACATTTACTTTCTACTAAGAGAAGTTTTGAATCTTAAGAATGATGCTTGAGTTATGATTTTTCTTATACTGAAAATTCGGTTACAAAAGTCTCTGCAACAACAGAGGCCATGCTTTTTTTAATTATAAATAATTTTATAATATTATATTAGTAGATTTACTAATATACTTCAAATAATTATTAAAACGTTTTGTATGAACAACATAAATTTGGTTATAATTCATTCGAAACTATTTTTCTAACAACAAAAATATAACGATATCTTAAAATAAAAATTATCTTATAAGAGATATCTATCTCAATTATTGATGAAAAAGTTTAACTCTCGTAATATTTAATCTCACAAAGAAAAAAATTACCTCGGATTATTACAGCAACAGAGCCCAAGCTAAATGGTAAATAATATAAAATTTCAACTGAAACTGTGGCAAGCCGTGCTGCTGCTGCTGCCATTGGAAAGTAAGGAGAAATGGAAGTGAAAGTCAAGAGCAGAGAATCCATTTCAATCCCACGTGACTACGACCCATTGATGCCCATAAATATAAATATTAAATTAAAGACAGCTCAAACATCATCCAAGCGTTAAATATGCATATGCTTCCCTTAATGAATATCGTAGGCCCACCCACTACCTCTCTTGCCCTACCTGAGGTGGCATATTTGTTTTGTCCTTCTGTGTCCAGTGTCCACACATTCTGCATCATGCGCCTCTCACGTGACCCTGCCCTTCCTTTCCATTCAATTTTTTTTTTTTTTTTATTAAGACTGTAGGTAATGAAAATTACACTATCTAATTCAGTTAAATAATATTGGAATACTGTTGGGTTGGCTTTAAAATGACCCCACGAGGAGAAACAATCTAAAGGTCAAAGAAGCCTTGCGGCATACTCTTCCATTTCTTATTGGTTCAGAGTTGAAGGTGACGAGAGATTAACGTCAGGGATTGATCATGTTGGGTCCAGAACCATTTTTGTATTCAACAGAGACGCGTGTCCCAAGCTGATAGAGTAATTCCCATCAGAAGCGGGTCCCGCTACTTGACAATAATGGAAAGATTGGTGGGGCCTCAATTTATGTGCTCAGACAAAAGCATCTCTTCTCTCAACTCACTTTTGAGCGGGGACCACTCCGCTCGGCTGGAGCGTCCACGTGGGGCAGATGAGAGTGATGGATACGTGTTCACATCCCAATGGCGTCGACATTTTGTCCTTTTCTTCAAAAGCGCTCACAAGACACCAACGAACTCAAAGGGCGCTGATGTGGTGCAGCACTGGCACACACAAACGGGGTGGACGTTGAGCCCATGCTTGATCTAGGGCCCACCACGTGTAATTGTGATGGTTGGCAAGGTGAGTTTAAAGCGAAAGACACAAAGACACACTGAGATCTGATGGTAAGCTTAAAATAGAGTATACTCTCTCTTACATTTTATTATTTTATAATAATTTCAATTTCTGGGTAGAAGAGAATATACTCTAATTTGAGTGGACATAGTCATTGAAGCTTTTGTAAAGAGAAAAAGAGGGCGACATCTGTCCCTTGCCAATCCGAGGAAAGTCATTTTCTCTCACGATCGGTAAATCCGGACCATGTATTAGGCAATTTGTGGTTTTGTGAGAGCTTTTAATTTATTAATTTAATTGTGGTTCTAAAATGACCCACGTATATATTTGTTTTTTTTCTTTAGTAAACACGTATATATATTTGTTTATTAGCTTAACTTTGATTTTATTACACAATAAAAATAAACGCAAGCAGTTGGGATTATACTAAAGACTAATTTTGCATGTGATGAGATAAGTACTGATTTTCCAATTCTCTTTTTAAACCCAATTTTGTTGCTTTGTTATCCGTTCACGAGGGCCAAGAGCTATTTGTACATGCACTGGCGGAACTGAGAAGAGATGAGGGCATGGTAAGCCTTAATTTTTTTTTTTTTTTAAAATGTAATAATAATTTATATTTTTAAATTATATAATTTTTTGATTTGTTCATTTCAAAATTTTAATTTAATAAAAATTTTAATTTTAACATTCAACAAATTTTATTTTAAATTATAATTCCAACTCACTCACGAGACATTTAACCCTCCCTTCAAAGAAAACGCTACCGTACAATAAACATTATATTTGTGGTAAGCTTTACTTATATATGTCTTCCAGTTTGCATATTTATGGCAACTTATGTGTCCATCAAACAAGACTTTGCACATATTTTCATCGTATAATATTTTTGCCTTTTTTTTCTTTTTAGTTTTTGGACAAAAGCGTTTGAATTTTAATTACAGCATTGGCATTTCGACTAAAAGTTTTTACCATAAGCCTGAACATATGATAAGCTAAAACGTTCTCAACGTGTTCTTGTTAGAAATCCGAATTACATGTAAAGAGGTCATGCTGTTCTGTCAAAGACTTAGTCGAAGTTGTTGGGTCACGTTCACGTAGTTGCAAATGAATAGATCATGCGATTATTAGCTGTCTATTTGCAATATGTTAAATTAGTAAATGGTGGTTATCTTATTTGTAGCGATTGTGGTCTTAAGTTTAAGAGAAGTGGTTAAACTTTGTGTATTTAAATTCTATCAAAGTCAATAAATAGGCAACAAATATTTTTAATTTAAATTATGTGGTTTATTCTCACCTTACGAAAATTGTATTTACTTCATAATTATAATTAAACTTTGATCGAGATCTATTAATATAATTCTCGAATGTGACCAAATGAAAAGTTCGGACTTTTTTTTTCAAAAAAATTGATTCTCCTTACAAATTCAATTCGTTTAATATTAATTGTAATAAATAAAATTTAATTTAAGTTTTTGATTTAATATTTACTTTTAAATTGATTTGTTTTTTCAAATTCTCACAAATAACATACGGCTAATATCCATGAATTTTTATTTATAATTGTTTTAAATAACACTATATGTATAAATTTTTTTTTTGTGTGGACTCACATATTAATTATAATTATATTAAAAAAAGTTTTTAAAATATTTATAAATAAATAATAAGTTATAAAATATTAATATAATTTTTAATATTTTAAGTTAAATATTATAAAATATTATTATTATAAAATTTAAATTAGTCATTAAATTTATATTAATTATTTAAGAATTATAAATATTTATTTATAATATTATTATTATTATTATTTGGGAGTAATTTATTTTAAAATTATTGTAAGAGTTGCAATATATTAAATTATTCTTATTAAATATTAGAATTAATTTTAAGAGTTACAAAATATTTAAAATTATAATAATATTAAATTAATATTAATATATTAACCTTTATCTAATACTATATAAAGGGTGCTAATATTTTTTTAGAGTGAGTATGTGAAAATAAAGAATAAAGAAAAAAAAAAGGGTTTTGGTGGTCTATGAACAAGAAAATAAAAATTAAAGTGTTATATGTATATGTATACTTTTTAAAAGAATATACTTTGCACATTGTCTTTTTAAACAATTTTAACAATAAAGACTTAGTATAATTGTTTGGTGGGCGTACTCATTAAAGAGAGTAGTTACGAATATAAGGTTGAATCTTAAAATCATATAGATTCGTCACTATTTACACAAAAATAGGACTATTTAATTTTATAACAATACTATATGGTATGTCTTTTTATGCTCAATACCAAATTATATATTTTCTTACTATTTCTCTATATTTTTATTTTTACTTTACTTGTTAATTTTATTTTACAAATATTAATTTTATTTTACAAATATTTAACAATATATGTTCTAATATATGCTTGGATAATGTTTAAAATAAATATACCCAATATTTTAAAGCCAAATAATATATATATTTGAATATACTTATTATTCTCAAAACTCTAGTTGTTGTTTTATAAGTACTGCACATTGAATTTTTCTCGGATTGAAATATGTGTTTGATATCGTTAGTTTGGTTGACATAAAATAATGTGTATACATACATGTATTTGTTGACACTTCACATATTGTCAATTAGCCAAAATAATATATTTAAGATTGTATGTTAGAATGTAGTGTTAAAATTTTAACAAGAAATTGTCATAGTTTTCTTTTTCTTTTTTTTAATGTAAATTTGAATTTATATTACAAATTACTTATTCATTTGAAAATTCAATAGAACATATGACATAAAAAAATATGTTCATACCTTTTGTTTAATAATAATGTATTTATATTAATTGATATAAGATAAATACATGGCTCTCTAGTTTCAATTCTATAGTGTAATTATTTTATTATGTTGAATTCACTTTAAATTTTATTAGTTCATATTCATATGCTTTATAAATATTGTTCTAAGACCTTCTTGAATTTGTCTTGTGAAGTCTTTGTTGATTTGATTAATTTATAGTAGTCTATACACAATGATAGTGATTTTATTTTATATTTTATTTGAATCATATTATTAATCTAGAATACTAATGTATAAACTGATAATTCTCTAATTAATATGTTATATTTAAATATATTACAAGTTGTTATTAATTTTTGTTTTATATACTATAATCTATCCATCGACGAGTAGTATTTATAGTAATAGATGTATAATTTTATTGGTGAAGAACCTTTTGTTATTAAATAAAATTTTTCAAAAGGAAAGGATTATGGTTATTCATTTTTCTTAAATGTTGAATAGGTCCTTTGACAAAAAGCTTTTGTGACTATTTTTTTTATAAATATATATGAGTATATAATATATCTTACAAAATAATTTATATATTTTTGTGTGTTGTCTTTATGACTTAAACCTATTATGTAATTAATTCAAGGATAATTATTAATTTTCTTTTCTTTTAAAAAAATTATTATGTTTATTTCTTTGTAAGAATGTGAATATTCTTCATTAAAAGCCACAAGTGTGAATTTTTAGTTGATCTAATATGCATTGCGTTAGTGTGTGTGTGTGTGTTTTTTTTAATATGTATGTATTAATTATAATTATATATTATGAATTATTTTAGATAAGGACTAATTTAAGTGATCTGTTTTGACTATCTCTTATTAAATTATAGAGACATTTAATTCAATATGAATTTGTATGTGTAAAAATTTAATACTAATTAAATTACGATTGATGAAATTATAATTTAACTTGGAATATAAAAACTTCATATAAAGTTATAGTTCCCAAGTTAAATCATTAATTCATAAAATTCTTATTTTTTTTTCCAACACAAACTTCATTGAGTATTATATAGATCTAACTGTGGAAGGTCATTATAGAAATAATAATTTCTTAATAAAAATTGTTAATTCTTACATTTAAATTGTTATAGATTCTTTATGTATGTTTTTCTTAATATTTATTAAATATAGATTTATATTTTATAGATATGAATTCTATTTATATTTATGTTTAACGTTATACAAATTGATCAATTTATTTATATTTTATCTAATCAATATTTTTATGCTACATTACATTGTATAAAAAAATTTGTATAAAGAGTTTGAATGTTTAACTTAATTGTCTTTGGTACGTGCATGTTATATTAAGCCCATTTGAAACTCACCCTCTTTGTGTTATTAAGGCCATTTGAATCTATCCCTCTTTCAAATTTCGTTTTATCAAGTGCCGTGAAAGTCAAAAGATTCAAAAAGATTCATGACTAAGTTATTGTAATTTATTCTCATCAATTTGTTTATTTTTCATTATTTCAAAAGTCCTTCCCATTGTTTTTTTTTTTTTGCGGAGGATTAATTTATGGATAAATTATATTAACTTAAATTTTTAATTTAAAATTTTAATATTAATTTTTAGCTAAAGATTTCATGTAATCCAATAATAAATATTAGAGTAAAAACATAGTATAAACTCATTATATATATATATATTTATTTATGAGATTACATAAAATTAATAGCTCAAAATTACTGTAAAAAATTGAAGGTAAAATTTTTTAACTTTTAAATTTATATATATACACTTAAATAAAAAATAAATAAAATTTAAAGTAATATGCTAAAAATATTGATAAAAATTAAAAAAAAAAAAGTATTACTAAAGTTGTGTTACACCAAAACCACAAAGTTTGTAAATTACTATCTTTTAAGATGTAATGGATGGGGGTAGAGGACTACATATTTGGATCCGATTCTCATTTTGAACGAGCTTGGTACTCATTCCCTTCAGAATTTTGAGATTTAAATTATATATACATGTAATATCAATTTTCTTTTTCAAAAAAAGATTTTGTCAACATGGAAATTTTTGTGGGGATATTATCATAAATAATTATGAGGTTAGCTTAATATTAGTAATACCCACAAATTTAAAAAATAAGCACCAATGTCCAACAGTTAAATTGTTTTTAGTTAAAATTAACTGTCAAAGGGTAATATTGTTATTTATTATTATTTCATCCAAACATCTCTTATTTTGTATTCAAACATTCATATTCTTGTATTCCAACACATTAATCCCCCTATTTTAACATGGTTATCTTTATATCCAAACACTTTTAAAAAAATATATATTTAAAAATAAATTGATTGTCAAAGGGTAATATTGTTATTTATTATTGTTTCATCCAAAAATTCATTATTTTATATCCAAACATTCATATTCTTGTATTCTAACACATTAATCCTCTTATCTTAACATCGTTATCTTTGTATCCAAAGATTTTTTTAAAAAAATAATTTAAAGATAAATAAATACACAAAGGTTGCTGGTCCGGTTACCAAAATAGCCATTTGGCCCTCAGTTTTATTACTTTTTAAGTAAAAAATTATATTTCTTTTAAAAATAATGCTCTACAAGAGTAGATTATGTTTTAAAAAGTAATTTAGTCATTTTATGTAATTCTATTAATTCTAACGAAATATTCTCTAACAATTAAATATTATTATTTATTTTTTAAATTAATAAAATTTATTAATATTAGGTGATACTTTAAAAGTATTCATCACAATATCATTCTTTTTAAACAATATTACTAGGCGTGGTTATTCACTTGGGTGGCTCTTATCTTATGAATATTTTTATTTATGTATTTATTTTTTTATCATGAAAGATTAGCTATGTCGTAAAGTAAGAGTATGCACAGGTAATTTAGTCATGTTTTGTTTTGTTTTTTTTAGTATACAACACACCCACTCCCCTAGCAACACACACTCCTCGTTCTATGGGAGCAATCAAGGAGGGGCTAGCCAATTCGGCCGGCACCCTCAACTCAATTTAGGCATGTTTTGTTAAAATCGAATTGGTTTGTATTTTTTATTTTTCTTTATAAAAAATAGAAAAAAATTAGAAAAAATTGAAAAAACTGAACCAATCTAATTGTTTTTTTTTGATTGATTTATTTATTTTTATTTTGGTGGTGGCCATTTTGGAACAAAAATTAAGGTGGTATGGCAATAGCTTTTAGACTTGATCACGCTGCCCTTGCCCATCATATAATGATACAGAGTTAAGCAAATAATTTAAAATGTCTTATAAAAAATTACGGCAAAAAAAATTTCAATATAAATTTCACTTATTTAGGCGATCGGCAGTTGAATAGTTGGCGACATAATAAGCGGCGATTATAGGCTAAAGATCGTTGTTTATGGATTGTTGCTTTATTGTTAGTGTTTGTGTAGTGTGCAGACACAATAAGATTCTAAGTTTTTTTTATTTTTATAAAAAGAAGACGTATTGTTATTTTTACTTTTAAGAAAATAAAAAAAAAAAATTTTTACAAAGGAATCAAACTAAATTTATTAGTTTTTTTTGTTAAGAAAATTGATCGATTTTTCTTTAAATATGAAAATTGAAATGAATTAGTCGATTTTGGTTGAATTCAATTTTTTCAATTTTTGGTTTTTTTTAATCACCTTTAATTAAACGATCTCAAGACAATTATCCAACAATAAAAATGTGCTAAACTAATGGATAATTTCTTTCAAAAGAAGATCTAAATGTTACCAAAAATAGGCGAAGGCAGTCGAGGAAGATACTAACATTTAATTTGTTCTCGTTATTTCATTAAATTTAAGTGTTTATTCCTTAATTAATATGTTAGCATAGCATGTATCAAAATCCGAATAAAAAAGTCAAAAGATTGTCCCCCGTGAATCCGAATCCAACATGTATCTCGATACACAATCTTTTCCTCTTTTTTCTTTTTCATCATCAACTCAGGTGTCTAATTGAAGAGGAAAATAAATTAAATGTATGGCCCAACATGAGTTAAAGAATTTGTGGCCCATTGAAAAATGTTGCCGCCTGTGATCACGCCATCCTCATTGGGCATAATTTCTCCACGCTTAATGGTAATAATTTCTAAGTTTGTACGAATATCGACATGCTTCTGACTTTGCCAACTTGTTCATTTCAATTATATTAATATCAGAATATCCCATTTTCCGATAAATTCATGTTGGCATTCGCCATCAATTTCCATGTCACCTTTTCGTCTTCTACTGGGTCAGGCCCTATAGCACTAACCTCTTCTCATTAAGGCTCAATTTAGTTTTTAATCTTGTTCCAAGGCTAAGCTAATTTCCATTTGTCGAAAGTAATGCAAAAATTATATCTAAATTTGCGAGCTTTGGAGGTGAAAAAACATCTAAATATGTCATATGTTACTATTAATTGTCATGTCTCGGAGTTGTTTTACAGGATAAGCAAAAATGTTTGGTAAAGGATAATTCAAATAGTGCTCTCTGAATTATTGGAATCATGAGCAAACGGGTCCATTAGTATTATCAGTGAAGGGAAAAACTAAAAAGCAAAGGTTGGCAGCTAGGATATTTTGCCTTCGCTTTCCCACCATCATTTCTTTTGAAATCTCGATTGCGGTTCATCTAAAACTCAAAATCTCCTTTATTATTCCCAATCATGTCTTTAATCTTCTGTGGGGTTACCATTGTCTCCCACATCATATATAGTCTTTGTGTTCATACAAGTCCTAGGTCTCAATTTTTTGGGTTAAATTCTTCTTTCTGTCTAATCTTTATTTAGTTTTTACTATCCTTTTGTACCTAATATTCCTTTTATCCTACCCATATTACCGCAATTACAAGACTTTATTTTTCTTTAAAATTAATATAATCATACCAAGAAAATCTTCATTTAAAGATCAATCATATGATTCATACGTCTGTTTAATCAATGAATTGAATCTTTCTATAATTCGTTGGAACATTTATTATATGTTAAGTGTGTCATTATTGACGTAGAAACAATGTTTTCAATGGTAAGGGTAATGATGATATTAATAAGAAAATAATGAGATCAATCACATCAAGGATCTTGAGTAAGAGTGCTTTTGAATAACATATTTAGAAAAGAACATTCCCACAACTTGTCCTAATCAAGCTTTGAATTTCCAATTGAAAAGTAATGCAACCTTCCTTAAAAGGTGAAGATATGAGTGGAAGACGCGGTGATCATGTCGATTCTTTTGTCTCATTTGGTGTTTCTAAGGGGAGAGTACGTGGAAATTAAGAATTAATTATCTTTGCATTTTAACATGTTTGTTTCCACAGAAAACAATTTAGTTCGATTGAGTCTGCTGTTATCACACCATTGCGCAAATAACACAAAGCTGATGGAGTAATTGGTGCTGGAAAAAAAAAAAAAGAAGTCCACGATCTATAAGCCATGTTTTTGAAACGACATGGGACCCTGCATGCGATTTCCTATTAATTAAAATTGGTAAATGCTGCACTATCGACAGAGTGTTGCGAATGGACCTTTCGTTGCTAACAAAATTTTGTTATTTCCTTTTAACTAAAGCTCTTGTTCTTTACAAACTATTTTATACTTCTTTCTGTACTGAAAAAATGCGAATAACCTATCAGGGAAAACCCTAATTATAAGCTACAAAGTAGAAGCAATACACATGGTGTATTTTACATTGAACTTAGACCTAAGTTAACTGTTTGACGAGAGACATTTATTATATGTATAATGCATTTTATGAACACTAGCAGAAGTAGGGCATGCCTACTTAATTAATTATCAGACTCCATAGGCTCATAGAGCTTTTTATATATCTAACCAAAGAATCATCACAAGAATGCACGGTTCTCGCGAGAGAAAGTGTTTGTTTTCGAATGTGACAAATGGAATTGGAAAATGACTTCAAGCAAAAGATTACGCATATTGAATAGCAATTTGTCAACTTAATTATTTAGGTGAAGAACATTAATTGCTAAAAAGGAGAAAAAGAGACATACATAGATCGCAATAAAACCCTAATATTGGCTGGAGAAAAATGAATTGAATGAAGGGCGCGGAGAAGAACTAAACATCCTCTTGGCACGTAAACGGCAGCACAAATTTATGCAAATGCCATTACTAAACTGGAAAATCAAGCGAGAAACAATTTTTTCACATCAAATATTTTATCTTTTTACCGCTTCGACTTCGTCAAAAGTTATTCACTACTTAATACCATTGTCCATCAATCTGAAGTTTGCTGAAACATCCTCCAATAACTTAAAGTCTTATTTAACCATAAGGAAGAAACCGTTCATTGTATCTCCAGTTTCACCTACCCACGTAGATAATTGGTACTAGTCCAACATAATATAATTATTAAGAATATTTTTTTTTGAAAAATAGAGGTGTATTTTTTTTTAAAAAAAAATCCGGGCAAATAAATTTTTGTAATAGAGTTTTAAAAAAAAAATATTATTAATAAATTATTTGGTATATATATTGTAGTAATCAGTATCCACAACTGGTAAGAATAAATATTTATATATGTATAAATATACGTATTTTATTTGTATGTGGGTGATACTTGATTTATATATTGTTATTAGTAGTATTTGTATAGGTTAAGGTCATACTATTAGCATTAGGTTTAATTGCAAGACTTTAGCTTTATTTTAGGGACCAAATTGTAATACTTTGAAAGTTTTGGCGGTAAATTTGTAAATATAAAAAATTAGCCACTTAGTATAAAAATACACTTTTAAAGCCCTAATTATCTCATTTTGATCGAGCTACCTCTTTTAGAGAGAGATAAGAGAGAAAAAGAGGGAAGAGAAAGAGAAGAAGGAGAAGAAAAAGAAGAAGAAATTAGAATTTTAGATTTTAAGAGGTATATCACAACTATTTCTCAATTTATTGGTGTTAATCATGTTAATTTCTTTAAGTTTTAATTTCTGGAAATATGTATAATTGAGGATTTGATGTGTATTTCATATGATATTTTGAGAATTGATGATGATCTATAAGATAGTTTGATAAATCATGATGGATTGTAGAATTTCTGCTTAATAGTCTCTTGATCCAAGAATTTTATAAATTGTTGTGATTCGATTCTGGTTTTGAATTTTGAGTATATGAAATTAGACATGTTTAGGATCATCCGAGACTTTGAATCGATTCAAAATTCTAAAAATTGAATTTGTTGTGAATTTACCAAAATGACCCTGAAATTCTAGAAATTTCCTATGTGAACAGTATGATACAGTGAAAAATAATTTTTGTCCTACTGAATGATCTTAAAAATTTACGAATTTGTGGAATATGATAAGTTATATGTCTAATATGATATACTCGAAATTGAGAATTTAGATCAATGTGGTTGAAGTGTTATGATTTTCTAAAGTGTATCAGCTCATTGCAGTATTTGATTAATAGATTTTTAAAGCTATGAAATAAAATAGTTTTAAAATACTTTTGGTAGTGATTTGAAAGTGCAATATTTATAATAGAATGAGATATGTGTTAAGAGTAATTATGTGGTAGTGTTATAATTTTTGAGTTAGTATATGATTTTATAAAATTGGGAGATTGAATACTATTCAGTAAGTATCTTGATCCTGTTAGGTTAGTAGTTTGGGTTCGATGGTATGTATGGAATGAATTGTGTAGGAATTTTGATATAATTTTGATATATAAGAAGGGTATATAAGTCAAGAATGATATATTCTGATTTTGGAGTAATTGGACATCATTTGATATATTAGAAAAATTTGTTAAGTGTAAGTGGTTAGAATGACAGATTTTGAGAAACCAAGTATTTAGACCAATTTGATGTGATAAATGCATTGTGTATAATTTTTTAAGTTATTTAAAGTATTTTGTGTGAATTGTGAGGCTTATGAAAGGACTAATTTGCATTGATAGGTGAAGGAGATTTAAGCTTTGTAGCTGAAAGTGTTAAGAGGTAAGTATACTAGACTTTTTACTGAAATCACAATAAACGTAGTAATTATTTTGTATGATTTTGTAAATGTGGTTAGGAATATGTTTATGTTATGTCAAAGTATATTTTGATATGAAATGTAAAGATATGTATTTATGAATGTGAGCATGGACATACATGACATACATGTGTTTTTGATAGTGAGCTTTCAAAATGAAATGTGTTTAACAAAGAAAGCTTTGAAGTGTAATATGTCCATGAGAAACATTTTGTGTTTTGAGGATGCTTGAACTCACTGTTGACTTAGTAGGCATCTTATGTGATTTGTGAAACCTTTATATGTGGCATTTCCTTCGGGATTGGTATATGTTATGTGTTCTGTATGTAGGGAGGATCCTATTGGTACCTAAAGAAAGATTGAGTCATCACATTCGTGTGGTGGCGTATTGGTACATGTGAGAGGACTCACCGATGATCAGGGTGAGGGTTTGGCTCTTACCTTCGGGCTTGAGCATTATATATGTGTAATTTAAACCTCACTTGTACTATTTCTCTCATACGGTATGTCACCTACGAGTGACATTTGGCTCATTATGTGATATGTGATGTGTAAGTCCTACTAAGTAGTAGTTGAGTGATGATATTCCTATTATGTGTTTTGAAAGAATGTATAAGCGCTTACATGATATGTGATTTGATAAGATTATGATTTTGATTGATCACAGCATATCATACATATGCATTGTGTACATATATGTATATGTATTTGATATATGAAAAACTAGTATGCTTACTGAGTTTTATACTCATTATAGTTTATGGCGATTTCAGGTAAATAAGGTACATGTGTGCTTAGCAGATTTAGCAAGGCTTCTGCTGTTCTTTGGGTTCCCTAAGTTGTTAGGTTGCTAAGTGTTTCATTTGGGGTCACGTGGGATAAGATATTTGATTTGTCCCTATTGAATAAATACTTATGTATTATTTTATTGTGTGTGGTTGGATTTAGTTTAAGTTTCACCAAGTGTAGTAATAGATTGATTTTAAGTAAGAATTTATAATGAATATATTCTGGGCTTCCGGTAACAAAGTTGCTACTGGTGACGTAGTAGAGTGTTAATCTCTGAGAAAACTCTGCATATCTCCGGTTTACTAATTGTCCCAGTCATAATTCAATTACTATAATTCTGAAAGAAATTACAATGAATGTTTAAGTATTATTGAATGAATGTAAATGATGTCGTGAGTAAGATTTTTTGGGTCTGGGGCATGACATATATAGTTAATAAAGGTGTATTGTTTTTTAAAAAAAATCCGGGCCAATAAATTTTTGTAATAGAATTTTCAAAAACAAATATTACTAATAAATTGTTTGGTATATATATATATATATATTGAGTTGGTTGTAATATATGCCAGTAGATGTTGAAGAGAGGCCTCGTCATCAAAGATACTTCTTATGAAACACATTTAGGAGACAATGCCATAAATATTCTCAATGGAATTATTGGATTCTATACATATTTAGTATTAATGCCTTATCTTATGGAAATTTCTCAACTCGTCAATTATGATGACAGTTGGAATTTTGGTGATTCAAAATTAAGAATTAAGTTTGATTTTGAGTTAAAAATTAATGAGAAGTCAAATACGAAGTTAAGTATGCATTAGATGTACGAGAAAGAGACAAAAATGGAGACCCGGAGGTAAGAAGAGGCGTGGAAGTACAAGAAAGAACCTGCATAGGTGTGAACGTCGCAGCGTTAGGAGTTCAACATCGCAGTGCCGCGGGTAGCACACCCAATGTAGCGGGGTTGGTTTGAGTTTACGTTTAGCACCGCGGAGCCACCAATTCAGGAAAAGTCTTTTTTTTTTGGATAGTTTTGCATCCCAAAGTCGATTTTCGGACCTCGATAACATGTGAACTCCTATTCTAATAAAAAATAGGGTTTATAGAAACTTTCTAAATCCTATATAAACTCTTATAATTTATTAGAATTTTGAATGCGTTAACAAGAGAGAGAATAGAGGCTAGGGCAACTCTGGCACTGGGCATAAGCGCAGAAGAATGCTTAAGCATTGGGCATAAGCGTAAGAAAGTACTAGATAGATCTTTTAGAAGCTCGTTTATTGTTGTATTCATTGAGTTTCTCTTATGAGAGTTTTTTTGTAAATAAAAGAAGTAAATAAAAGAAGTAAGGATCTGGAGATCCATTGTGGACGTAGGTGTTTATTGCAAAACTACGTATATTCTTGTACCTTGTGTAATTGATTATTATTTTGTTGTGTAGTTGATCTTGTTTCTTTATATTTTACTTATGAGTGAAGTCTTCTGCAAAATGGTTAGAGTTTTAGGATGCTAAAACCTTAATGAGTAGTATCATTATTAATGCTAATTACTATGTGAAATTAGTGGTAAGACTATTTTTCTGCAACAAACTAGTATTAGAATTATGGTTGAGGTCAATGGCTGAGCATAAGTTGTTCAACTATTAAAATTCATAAGTATGAATACGGAAAAAGATTAGGAGCCTAAGAGTGCAGTGGCTCAACTGCAAAGAAAAGGACTGTAGAATAAAGATTAAAGAGCAATAAAAAATAAATGTAAAGAAGGGTGAAGGTGCTGCAATTAGTCTACGAATATGACTTGGAGTTGTAAAATTCTTGAAGGCTTTTTGTAAAAGAAATATGAAAGATATTTAAAGGGTCTATAGGTGAGAAGCATAGTTGAGGCAATATGCTTGATGGAATGTTGTAAAGTCTCAGCATGGATTTATTGAGGAAATGTATACCGAGAACAACATTGGAGATTATCTCACCATCGTGACAAGGGTCGAAATAGAATGTATGATAAAGGAGAATTTAGCCATGAAGGTAATATGATAGTGTCTAGGTGACATTAAACATTATAATATGATGGCTACCCATAGAGAGATACATTTGTATCTTTAGAGATTGACGTCATAAGCCTTAAAGGATTTAAGTTTGAGTGTAAGACTTAATTGAAATTAACGCTAGAGTAATCGAGCATTGGTGAATGATCCTAAAAAGCTTCTTAAATAGATTTTAAAACAAAGAAGGGTTTGTTAGAATTTTGGTGATTCAAAATCAAGGATTGAGTTTGACTTTGAGTTAGAGACCAATAAAGAGTTAAACACGAAGTCAAGTAAACACGAAGTCAAGTATGAGAAAATGACAGAAACGGAAAGCCAAATGCGAGAAGGAGCGTAGAAGCACAAGGGGGGACCTGCTTAAGTGTGAATGCGTGGATAGCACACCCAATGCTGCGGCATTGGTTTGAATTCATGTCTAGTGCTGCGGTGTCAACTTTTAACGCCGCGATGCTACCAATTCAAAAAAAATTAGTTTTAGGTAGTTTTACATCCAAAAGTTAGTTTTCGGTCCTTACGTGTGAACTTATATTCCAACAAAAAATAGTATTTATAGAGACTTTCAAAATACCATATAAGCACTTGTAATTCATTAAAATTATAAATGCATCAACAATAGAGAGAATAAAGGGCTGGACCAGCTTTAGCACTCGGCATAAGCGTTGAAGAATGTCATGAAGTGCTTGAGCGTTGGACATAACCGTAAGAAAGTATTGAGTAAATCCTTTAGGAGCTCGTATATTATTGTATTCATTGAGTTTCTCTTGTTAGAGTTCTTTGTGTATAAAAGAACTAAATAAAAGAAGTAAGGACCACCGTGGGCATAGGTGTTTGTTGCAGAATTACGTATATTCTTGTAACTTGTGTAGTTAATTATTATCTCTGTTGTGTGGTTAATCTTATTTATTTTTGTTTTACTTATGGGTGAAGTCTTCTACAAAACGCATAAATTTTTATAGTGCTAAATACCATGTCAAAAGATATTATAGCACATAAAACTAAAAAAAAGTAATGACAAATAAGATTGGTATTAAAAGCTGATTTTTGCAACGGTGACAATTGCAAATTAGGTGTAGGCATCATGAATTAATGGTACTATGGCGACAACTTTAAAAGAGATCTTTAGACTTTTTTACCATAAGTTAATGATTTGTTGTTCTTGTTGGTTAGATTCCGTTGGCGGGCATTAATTGTGTATATGCTTGATGTTTGAGGAATCACTCTTCTCCCCTCAAGATTAGGTTAAAGTGAAGAACCCCAATCAAGTTCAACCTTGAATCTAACCTCTTTACACAGTGAAATAACCTGTATATCAAACAAACATAGCAAGAATTTAAAGCAAATAATAAAGAGTACAACGTAATCACTTACATGGTTCGATCAATTGCCTACATTTACGATGGATCCAAGGATCCTAACATCTCTTATTAACTTCCTAGAGATTTTATAAGAAAATCCCAATGAAGAACCCTTAAAAGAACCTAATTTTTAGTGTACCTTTAATCTACCACGAGCAATGAACACTTAAACGACGGTTCCACCCTAGCGCACATAAGCACTTAGTGTCTACCTAGTTCTTCCCCTCTCTTAAAGTCTCTCTTAATGCTTGATCTTAACTAAAGGGTTTACAAGTGTTTATATAGGGGTTATTTCGTGCCTACTAACCCTATTCCTTATTGAAGTAAGAGTTCACTTGTTTTGAAAGTCCAAAACTTTCAAAAACTCTGAAATCTGAAACAAAAATGAACTTTCCTCGCTCTGGCGCTGAGGTCTTGGCACCGAAGCGCTGAGCCTTGATGATAGGACCTGACTTGAGCCCTCCTCAAGAATCGAGGTGGATCTTGCGATGACATGAGATTAACATACTCTTTACTTATACATATGATACAACGACGCTACATTTGAATGACTGGGCTTTGCGTGTCTCTACCAAGCTTCTCTCAATTCTCATTGCAGCCCCTACTAACTCACTGAAATCATTGTGCCCTATAGATATAATTGTTGTCCTGATATTGCCCTTAAGGCCCTGTTCAAATCTCTTATATTTATCTCTCTCATTCTGTATTGCATAAGAAGCGAATCTTGATAACTCTATAAATCGATTTTCGTATTCCTCCACTGTCATTGATCCCTGTTTCAGCTCAAAGAACTTACTAGCTTGGATGTCTTGGTAAACTATATGAAAGAATTTAACATTAAATTCTTTACAAAAATTAGCCCAACTAATCACCCCTCAATATCTACGTGATACTGATCTTCACCAGTGGTACGCCCCATCCTCAAGTAAAAATATAGTAAAGGAAACCCTATCATTATTTGTATATCTCATAACATCAAATATTTATTCTACTTTGATTAACCATGAATCTGCATCAGCTGGCTTTGTAGTGCCTGAAAAATTCTCTGCCCCCAAACTACGAACATGCTCTATTGTGTTCTTTCTCCTAGGTTGTCCCTATGTTTGTCTCTCCACTGCAACTGCAACTAATTAGGCCAGTCTATCTATGGATTGCTCTATGGCAGGTTTATCAGGCTGTCCCTGTGTAGACTGTATCACAGGTTATGGCATTAGCTGATGGTGTATCTCCTTTACAATAGGATTAAGTTGAGTTTGAGGTATGGGTACAGGGGGAATTGTCTCAGCTACTTCATTTCTAATAGATTCATCCATTCTATCTGATATTAAGGGAGCTCTCAGTTCAGCCACAAGTTTTGTGCGAGGTCGGCCATGTGAACGCATGATAAAAATCTATAAAATGCAACAAATTATTAATGACATCTCTAACATGCATGTATCATGTACTAGTCTACAGAATCTAAAACCATACTCTAATACCAAACTGATAGGACCTAACCCAAGCCCTCCTCAGGAATCGAGGTGGATCCTACGATGACATGAGACTAATATATTCTTTACTCATACATTTGATACAACGAGACTACCTGCCTCAACAAAAGTGTACAAGTGTACTCCAATATACATAAAGATATACAAATACACAGATTGAGACACTCATTTAGCTATGCGTGTCGTGGGCCAACCTAAAAAATGTGAGGACTCTATTACACTGCACGAATTCCTGTGACAACCTGGGAAAAATATGGTAAATCAGAAAAAAGGGTGAGCATATGGCTCCGTGAGTGAACATAATTAGAAAATATTATATACTTTATATATATTTTACATGTATAAATCTGTAACATAGAATAATTATAAAACTGTATATTGAGTAGTCAATAAACTTGTACTGAAATATGAGTTATCATAAAATCTGTGTTAAAACTAAAATCATAACATAATACTGGGAATTTGAAAATCTGGAAGCATAAACTATCATAAAATCTATTATCAAACTGAATATATGTAACATAACTCTAGAAACATGTACTCTCTCTCTCTCTCTCTCTCTCTCTCTATCTATATATATATATATATATATTGAAAAGTCACACCAAATTTGTACGCGGAGAAAAACTAGTATAACTTGGCGGAATAATTCACGCATAGGCAGAGTGGGGGATTTGAGCTGGTTTAATCCGGTGGAATGCTGCATCGCTCGGGTAGAGCAAATTAAACTGGTCTAATGCATGAGCAGAGTAACTACACTAAAGGAGAGGGTACACATATGGTGGTTCGAAAACTATTATTATATAATATCACGACCATAATTATTCTGAAATAATTATTTCTATATTGAACATAATTATAAGTTATACTATGATAAATTTTAAAAATATTTCTGAAAATATTAATTAACATTAATATTTATCTGTCTAAAATAAATCATGGCTAAATCTGATAACGTGTAATTAAATCATAAAATGTTGTATTAAAAATATATAAAATATATATAGTTATCCACTCACAAAAGTGCGCTAATCCTGAGTTAGGTCTGAATTCTGAGATCTACCTGCTATCGGTACACCTCCTATATCATAGAGTGTAAAAATATATCATTAGTACCAATATATAATATAAATATTCTAATATCGTAAAACTGTTACCTGTTGAAACACTGGGTATAAATCTAACTACCCGAATTGATTTCCTTAAAGTTTCTCCTTTATTTCTTTTCTCCTTTATTTTTCTTCTCAGTTCATTTTTGTTTTTTCTTGCTTCTTTTTTTTTATCTCGGTTTTTTTCTTTTTCTTTATCTTATTTTTTTTTCTCTTTTTCGGTATTTGCTTCTTCTCTTCATAAGCTTCAAATGAAGCAAATATATACACACACACACATATATATATATATATATATCTTGAAGAGGCAGCCACCACTTGACTGACTCTTCTTTTTTTTTTTTTGCCACTAATCCTTTATAACTGTTGACACGTGTATTACACTTGAATCATCTAGCATTGCAGCGTTGGGAACCTGACACTGCGGTGCTGGAGTACTGATTTGGGTTCTACGGCGCTGGCCCTTGTTTTCAGCTCCAAGCTTTTTTCTAGCTTCCTTCGGGTCTTTGAGTCCCGTTTTGCTTCTTCCTTTGTATTTCACACGTCCTAGACTTACCCATACATGTCCCACACGTTCTAGACTTCTTGTGACTCTTCTATTTGATATTCATCTCAATTCTTGTATAAACAAGATTTTTGAATAATCAATTCTCTAAAAAAGCCATCCTTGATTCAAAAATTTTCAAATAAGAAGGCTTATGGATCAGATCCACACTAATACTCTATCACTTATAGTTGAGTCCAATTAAGTCTGTACTAAGACTTAACTTTTCTCGGGTTAGTGACTTTGGTCTCCAAAGGCATTTGTGCACCTTGTATAGGGTATGGATGTGTTGCACTCATTTCCAACCCTCATCACCTCGGTGAGTACGGTTTGGATGTCGCCTAATAGTCTGCATTATCCCAACACCCTGTGTTGGGTCACTTATGACCATTGACACGTTCAAAATATAGGAGTTTATTCCAGGTGCAGTAATGTTGAAGTAATAAATAACCCGATGGGAATGGGGTCGATCCACAAGGAAGTAATTACAAACTATAAATACCTTAAAGATAATTAATGAGAAAATATTAATTCAATCAACCAATTAAAATAAAAGTTAAGATCAGGGGGATCCACTCTTGACATATGAAGTAAGAATATATTTCATTCTATTTATAACTTAATTGGAATCCTCATACGAAGGAGGTTCCGACCGAAAAATATAACAATTAAAGTTCATCACCATTTATATATTAACTAGTATTTATTTCTTTCAATTATTATACATAAAATCTTATAAATGAGTCCAAGTATTTATTTTGTCAATTTTTATATTTGTTTATAATAAATCAAGTCTCCTACTTTACAAGAAATGGTCTATACGTCAAATCTTGTAAATGGTTTCAAGAATTTATAGTGCCAACTATAAAAATTGTCTATAATAAATTAAGATACACCGTTTTAGAAGAAAATGTATTAATATTATAAACAAAATAAATACATCATATATAAATTTGCATAACTTAAGAATGAAACATTAAATTCATGAATAAGAGTTAAGTATATCTTATTACCTTGCTAAGAGTTTCACCCTTTCACCTTAGTAAAAAAAAAATTACTTGGACATAATAAAATTAAAGAAAAAGAAAAAAGATGGAAGAAGAGATAACATGACTTTAGGATAGGAAACAAGAGAAATAATATTACAAAGAGATAATATAAAAGACAAGTGTTTTGTACTAAAATCTAACTCTCTAATTACATGATTTAGGCATAAACAAGTCACCTATTTTATAGAAAAATATTAATAAATCAAGACAAATGAAGAGGGAACCACATGGATGATAAAAGTCAAGAAAAGTGGCAACTAATTCGCATTAATTATCATTAATGCACCCACTGTATTATCCAATTTAGAATTGATGTGGTCCAAATTAGTTGTCACTCAAAACATAAAAGTTGTAGATAAATATCTTATTTTTTCAAATTGACTTGTTTCATATATATTAGATACATATTTCTATAGTTATAGGCCAAATACTGATGACTGTTCAGACTGGGCTTATACTATAGATTAGTTCTATTTTATGCCATTTTTACTCTCTAAACACATAAATTTCGAATACCTTATAAAAGATAATATGTTACCCCATTGAGTCAGTTCTTCACAGGATTAAGAATCACTTCAATTGGATTCTAAGGTAAATATTTATTCCCATTTTACCGAATCTACCACAAAACAGTTAAAAGCTAATTAGGTATAATATTGTAAACATACTTAAGTTAAGGAGAAGAGAGGGGGGGGGGGGGGGGGGGGGGGGGGAAGGGTTAAAGACACTAGTAATACAAAACAATGATGTAAAACCCTCATTAAATATATAATTTTAAGTATTCATCAGCCATCTTAGTAAGCATATAGAGCCTCTTATTATACTTCTCACACTCAAACCTTATAGGTTTTTTCTCCACCTTTAGTTTTTCTTTTTTCGCTCTAACTGAATATCCTTCCTCATCGAACTTCCCAAGGGATATCAAGTTCCTTCTCAAATTAATAACTTTTCTTACACCATGTAAGTCTCTAGTTTCTCTACCTTGTTTTCCCAGCCTTATGTCACCAACTACCATGATTTCACAAGTCATGTCATTCCCCATTAAAACTTTACCTCTCTTGGTTTTATTGTTGGTAAACATCAATCTGTCGAGACACAAATAGATGCTGCACCCCAAATCTAGTATTCATTTGCCAGCATACTTTCCCCTTGAGGCTACCAATGTGTCTACAACTTCGGTATCTTCCTCAGTACCGATTGCAACCCATCCTCCTTGGCCTTTTGATTTCGAAAAATCCTTCACAAAGTGTCTTTCCTTATTACAAAGGAAGCACTTCTTGAATCTCCTTATTGATTGGTTGCTCTTCTTTCCTTGTGCAAACAATACTGTTTCACTATCGGATTCAGATCTCTTTGTCAATTCTTTTGAGTTCAATGATGCCTTGACGTTATTCATTGTTAAGGACTCTTTACCATATAACAGTGTATTCATAAAGCTCTCATAGCTCTTCGATAATAAACTTAACATGATTATAACATTGTCTTCATCTTCAGTCTTGATGCCCAATTACTCAAGACTTATGATAATCTTGTTGAACTCGTCAATGTGAGCTGTTAATGAAGATCCATCGTGCATTGTTAACTAATGTAGTTTCTTTTTCACAAAAAGTCTATATGTAAGAGACTTTTTCATGTATAATGCATCGAGTCTCTTCCATAGCCCCAAAGCGATTTCTTCATCACCAACTTCCCTTAATACTTCATAGCTCAATGCTAGGATTATGGTGCTGTGGGCCTTTTTTTAAATAGTGTCTCAATCTTTCAGCCCAGACTTTGAGGTTGTTGTCTTTTTGTTAGTTGAGGAATTGACTTCCTCCAAGTCTGAGTCTAACCATTCCTTCAATAGTAGAGCCCTAACATTCTTCTTCTAAAGATTGAAGTCATTCATCCCATTGAACTTTTCTATTTCTTACTTGATTACAGCCATGGTTTAAATACCCCAGGTGTGTATTATCGAACATTTGCTTTGATACTAATTTTTTGGATGAATCCCTATTCTCCTCGTGAGATTAGGTTAAAGGGAAGAACCTTAATTAAGTTCAACATTGAACCCTAACCTTTTTATGCAGCAGAATAACCTATCTATCAAGCAAAAATAGCAAGAATTTAAAGCAGATAATAAAGAGTATAACGCAATCACTTACGTGATTCGGCCAATTGCCTATATCTATGGTAGATCCAATGATCCTAGCATATCTTATTAACTCCCTAGAGATTTTACAAAGAAAATCCAATTAAGAACCTTCAAAAGAACCTTCAAAAGAACCTAATGTTTAGTGTACCCTTACTCTACCACGAGCAATGAACATTTAAACGACGGTTCCATTCTAGTGCACACAAGCACTTAGTGTCTACCCAGTTCTTCCATTCTCTTAAAGTCTCTCTTATTACTTGATCTCAACTAAAGGGTTTACAAGTATCTATAAAGGAGTTATTTCGTGCCTACTAATCTTATTCCTTATTGGAGTAAAAGTCCACTTATTTTGAAAGTCCAAAACTTTTCATAACTTAGAAATTCGGAAGAAAAATAAACTTTGCTGGCTCTAGCGCCATGACGCTGGCCCTGTTTCTAGCTATACTCTTTTTCTTTGCTTCCTTCACATCTTTGAATTTCGTTTTACTTTTCCCTTCATGTCCCACACGTTTTAGAATTTTTTATATGTATTCCATACATTCTAGACTTATGCTCTCCTCTTTGATATTTATCTCAATTCTTATCCAAATAAAATTGTTAAATTATTAAATCTCCAAAACTTGATTAATAATCAGGACTTGTATGAAATAAAGCATCATTTCAATGTAGATTAAAATATAAATAATACTGATCAAGTCCAAACTTGAAAAGTTTTTATATTCCGAGAATCTCAGTTGCCATTATATTTATATATTCATGGTTGATCGGCATATGCTCTCTTTTTTTTATGCAACCAGTTAATTCGAAGAGTTCAGTGCCGGATTGCAATCAAAATTCAAAAGTTGGATGCTTTACTTTATATTTCTTCTCCTCTATCACTAGCTTCTCATTATAATATCACTAAATTTATATTCCCGGTAGCACTTAAGAAGAAAGGAAAAGGAGGCTTACAGAATGGTATATGTTCTTCTTTCAAAGAATTGGGGTTAATTAACATCTTTATTGACATTCCCCGTTAAGTAATTGAACAAACAAAAAGAAAAAAAAACATAATTAATCAATAATCATTGTTGTAATGTGCTAAAAGGAGCATACAAAATGTGGGATTTTTGCCTAGTTGGGTAAAAATTAAAAAGCAATGTTAAATCCTCTGTACAGTTTTTGTGTTCTTAGTTTTCTATTTTGTTTGTTTATTTGTATTTTTTTTTTAAGGTTCCAAAGCAAAAGAAGAGAGGGACCGCTTCAAAGGGGAGGTCTAATTAACCCATTTGAATTTAGACGTTCATGGCCACTCTCTTTTGCTTTATTATTAAACAAAGTTTGTGTATATTCAAATTATTAAGGACCATTAGTCCATTATCTCTGATAAGTTTAGGTGATTGATATACAAATATATTGGGAAATCATATGCCTCCATCTTTATTTTTAGGGCCTACATTCTAATTGAACCATTTTTGCATCTTTATTTTTTTAAAACATATTTTAAGTAACCTTGAATTCCGTCCTTGGTAACTAATAATATATACATACTATCTGAAAAGTCTAGAAGGATACCTCATAAGTAACTTGTAAAGGCTAGAGATGCCGATTTAAAGTCTAGAAATACATATTTTCATTTTTTTTATTAGGGACTTCATATTTATTTGTATACCAATAAAAAAATGATTTCCACTTACCTAAAACTTAAAAAGCCAATTTTGAAAATCAATTCGAGCTAATATATTACATGAAAAAAAGATCTTGAGGGCTATTCCATAAGTAACTCATAAAGGCTATACATGCTAATTCTAGGCAAGTTAATAATTAATAAACCGCTAAAGTAACTTGAGAGGAAAAAGGAAGTTAAAAAACAAGAAGAATTATAATAATAAAGGAGATTAATTGCGGACAAGTTTGATTAAGGGTGAAGTATAAAATTTTCACTTAATTTTTTATTATCATGTAATTAGTGATTATTAAAAAAAAATAGTAAAATAATAGATTTTAATCATTTATACTTAATATTAAAAAATTTAAATAAAATTTAACTTAAAGAGAAGATATCTCTGTTAATTATTTTATGCTCTTTTTGGTGGGAAATGCTGGCAAAATATGTAGTTCGCGACAGCTAACGAATGTTGATATAACCAAGATGGGGTAAGAAAGATTGATAGCTATTTACTTTGCGCCACTCAATAAGCTCTTTAGCTTTTAATAAATTAGTAATATATATAATATAGCAGAAAGCTAGCTTCTGATATCTCCCCTCAAATCTTTCTACCAGAAAGTCCTGTACCTTTTCTTCTAAATTATGTTGCGGATACAGAAAATCCTTCAATTGAAACCTAACATGAACCTATAGATAGGATCAATAATTTGGTTCTTTTCTAAGACTTTTCATTTTTAATTCAAAATTAACATAGTCCATACGACAAATATATAGGAAAAAAGAAATTTAAACTTGAGATAGGGGTCTTCACCTCCAAATTTATACGTTATGATTAATATTAAGTTGTACGATCTGTACTGCAATTAATGTTAATGGATTAGTGAGAGGTAGATTTACACGCATATACCAACATGAACAGTGGGCAGCAGAATGTGGAGGATTGTGTTTGAGCATAAATTAAAGACAAATTACTAATCAAATGACCAATCCTGTCTCTTATTCTTGGAAACTTAGCTCACCTTCATTTCCCATTGGTTCACTTTATCTAAGTTACAAATTTTTAAAGCGAAGAGTAAGTACTCTTCAATAAAATAGCCATATTCAGCAAAAGATACATTAAAAAAAATGCTCTTCTCCAAATCAAACTTCAACAATTTGCATCAGAAAGTACACGAGACTTATGTGGACGGTGGGGTGGATCATATGCATGCTTCTACTATGGATTCTGAATATGCACATGTCAGACTCAATTATGAAAATGGCCACTAACAATGGCCCTGAAATAGAATCTTCCTCCCACTGTAGCGTGTTGCATGAGTTGTAACTATTTATGCGAAAATTTAGTGTACCTTTGGCATAGGGTTCGTATAAGTTGACTACTTAACATTCCCCTCTCTGATACATCCAATCTCATCAATGCAGATCGAGAGTAAGGTCAACTGGTGACCTTGAAAGCGTGTTAGTTATTATCTTGACTTGGATTAACCATGGATTTTTCTTTATCAATATTGAATTTTGAGACTGATGAAGAAATCTAAATAACGGCTTATATTTGGGTCAACTTAATTATCCCATGAAATTGTCATGAAAATTAATGTAAAATCTAAAGGGGAAAATCACGGGTAGCTCTTTTGCGCATGCGTCAAAAGAAGGCTTTGAAGGAAAGAATATCGGAAGAGGAAAGATGCTGTTTGTTACAAGTCTGATTTTATATTTGAAACTGGAATAGAAAGAGTGAAAGAGAGATTCTCCAAAATCGCAGGGCACTGTGGTGGAGGGTACTTGGCTGGTTCTCTGTTATCGGAGGACACATAGTGGACGATGTGATGAGGACACATGAGAAATAAGGACTTTATATATACATATATACACAAGATTGATTCTCATTTACTATTCCACTATATATTGCACCCAAATTTGGGAGAATCCCTAAATTACTGAGGAGTGAGTTGCAGAATCTTGGATCATAACAATTTAGTGATAAGCATGAGAAATATGGTTGATAGCCTTGTTATCCAAATGTCATAAAATCATCATTGGGTTCGATATATAATTTGGTAATTTCCAAGCCACCGCTTGAACATTAAGGATAAAGAAGTAATATTTTATTTTTGTTTATAACATTGGTAAAATTTACCGTTTTTGTAAAACCACAAATGTCAGCTAAATTTTGAAAAGGATCCCTTTCGTTTATGGATTAGGAAAGTCAATGCACTGACACGTATATTAAGATTGTGTTGTTATACAGCTTTTTTTTTTTTTTTTTTGAAAATGTGTTGTTATAACATTTGTCTTTCACGAGAAAAATGATTAGTTCACACTTTATTATTCATCAACCATTACCATTGTGGCGCATATATAATTTAAAAGATTTTGTTTATTCTGAGAAGAATTATTTAGTACAACATATATATTAAGCAACGGCCGTCACTCAAATAGTATCCTTCATGTTTAATAAACTTTTGTTCTTCGAAATGTTTGATGCGTATAGTGTCTTCTCATACTTAAAATATGATTCTGATTAATATAATATTGTACATGGTACAGCAGATGGTGCTAGAGCTAGTTCTCTTTTTTCTTTCTCTTTGACTTGTTACTTTGTAGTTAGCTTCTAATCACTAACCATCTCAATCTTAAAAAAATTTTCAAGTCAAAAGGAGCAAGCATGGTGAGTGTCCAGAGAAAGCCTTCAAATCAGATGGCTTAGGAACTATCAATGTGTCAGTTCGATTCTTCTTGACAGGAACCAAAGCTTAGTGGGTCCAATAAAACAAGCTGCAAAGCATCCATAAGCACTAAATTATTAAGCACTTCCAAGATATCCATTCCTGGACATTATTGGTTGACTAAAAACTACATGTCGTCCCCAAACATTAATTGTGTTGATCGAGTTGTTTCAATGTCACAATAGATTTAGCAACTTGTCCTTGTAACTAGAATTGTTTTTTGTTTTCTTCTTCTTCTTCCCATTGTCTTTGAAAATAGTGGGAGGAGGTTGTTGTTGGTTAAAGGTAGTTATTACTAATACGCCAGTGCGTCTATTTAGTTACACACTTTGCCACTGATCGCCACTTGTATATATACAATAAAGCCCGGTTTCATTTCCATCAATAAATCACCTTTCTAATCTCTTTATTTCTCTTACCATCTAGCTGTGTTTGGTTCTTGAGCTGATCTAGAAACCAAGGGAGACCAAGCCCTCATTTCACAAAATAGATAAAGTCTCAAAAATCTATAATATTTCCACAAATCCGGGAAATTTCCCACAATATCTCTCTCAAATCTCTTTTCGGATCGGATAAGATAAAACCATGTCTCAAATTTGAATCCAAACTCCTTTCTAGATCATCACCAAAGAGAGTATATATAAGTTCGTGAGTCGTGGTATGTTGTGTCAGCAAGTGATTCTTATTCCTAGCTAGGTTTATCAACTACTTCTGGCTAACTGTTCTTGTGCTTCTGAGTGTTGATGGATTACTTGAAAGAAGTAGAGGGCAAAAGGATCCATGATCATTTTAACAAGAAGAGTCCTGTATCAGCTAGGTGCGTAATGGTGCCTGGACCAATCATAGTTGGTGCTGGACCATCGGGGCTAGCGACAGCGGCTTGTCTTAAAGAAAAAGGAGTCCCTAGTTTGATTCTTGAAAGGGCTAATTGTATAGCTTCTTTATGGCAGCTCAAGACCTATGATCGTCTCCGACTTCATCTCCCAAAACAATTCTGTGAGCTCCCTCACATGCAATTCCCATCAACTTTCCCCATATACCCAACAAAACAGCAGTTCTTGGCCTACTTAGAGGCTTACGCAAACCATTTTGGCTTGGAACCGGTTTTTAACAGCAGTGTGGTGAATGCGGAATACGATCACCGAAGCAGGTTTTGGCATGTTAAGACCATGGGACTCAAGCAAGAAGAGACTGAGTATTTGTGCCAGTGGCTAATCGTTGCGACGGGAGAGAATGCAGAGGAAGTTGTGCCAACTATTGAAGGAATGAATAATTTCAGAGGACCGATCGTTCACTCAAGCTCCTATAAGACCGGAGAAGCGTTTCGTGAAAAGAGTGTATTGGTGGTTGGATGTGGGAATTCAGGCATGGAGGTCTCTTTGGATCTCTGCAACTATAATGCTCGTCCTTCCCTTGTCGTTAGAGATACGGTGAGCACAACTATACTTTCTAATTAACATTTTTTTTGCCTTCTCTTCCAATCAAAAAGAAAAGCTAAACATAATTTTTCTCATTGCCACAAAAAAATAGAAAAACCAGTTTACAGTTTTTGTCTATATATATATAAAGCTCACTTCATTTTGAGAGTAGAATATCTAATCCGAAAACGGAACCAAAGCAAAAACAATTAACGAGTTCTTTGAAACCAGTTTCACAGATGCTATCTGTTAAGGGCATAACTTTGAAGGTTTCTTGTTTGAGCTCCTACTGTTACTGTAACCCTTTTGTTGTTGACTTTTAGATTTTGGGGAATTTAATTTCTCCATAATAAACAAATCCTGCTCATGCTTTGTCCTTGTTACAGCAAGAAGCCAAGAACTTTGTATAATACATATCGATTTTTGTTCTCTAACTTTCTCGGAACTTGTACATATGCATGCGCAACATTGGTCATCTCCACAAAATTTTATGTGATACAGTCAATGTTTTTCTATAAATTTTCTCTCCGAAAGGAACAAAAGTCAGTGTTCAGATTCTTAAGTATGGAACAACACATGCGAGTATTGTCTAAGAATAAGCAAGTGCATACGGAGTTAGGTTATGGGATGTCATTAGTAATCTCGTCTTCAGTTATTTTATATAAGCTTTTAATTATTAAAGTAACTTTTCTTTTGAGTTGCAGGTGCACGTTTTGCCTCAAGAGATGATAGGTAGATCAACTTTTGGATTGTCCATGTGCTTGCTCAAGTGGTTCCCTGTGCGCCTCGTGGATCAATTTTTACTTGTAATGTCGTGGTTACTTATTGGGGACACTGCTCAATTTGGACTCAATCGCCCAAAGCTTGGCCCTCTTGAACTCAAGAACTTGACCGGGAAGACGCCTGTTTTAGATGTCGGGACTCTAGCAAAGATAAAAAGTGGGAATATTAAGGTTAGATTCTCATCTCTTTATCTACATTTCCCACGCCCACTACTAAAGAATTTATTTACCACTAACTATATTTATGAGTTCTCTTTGTAGCTAGCGAAATGTTGCATGTCTCATATATAGTGACTTGAGAAGAGATATAAGTTGGCATTTGGTTTTTGATTAATTACACAGGTTTACCAAGGTATTAAGAGATTAACACAACATGCTGTGGAGTTTGTTGACGGGAGGGTTGAAAACTTCGATGCCATCATCCTAGCCACGGGTTACAAAAGCAATGTACCATCTTGGCTAAAGGTATTTAAGATTTCTGTTTTGTAATCTTTTGAGTTACAAGAAGATACAATTCTTCAGATTGAGAAGACCAATGCAATTAAAATTTTCTCTTCAGGGGAGCGATATGTTTTCCGAGAAAGATGGGTTGCCTAGGAAGCCATTTCCAAATGGATGGAAAGGACCCAACGGTTTGTATGCTGTAGGCTTTACCAAACGTGGTCTGCTTGGTGCGTCTATTGATGCAAGAAGGATCTCAGAAGATATTGAACATCACTTGAAAGCCGAGGCCATAAATTTCATGACATTCTCTTTTGCTCCAATTGCCACGATCATGACTTATAACTGAAGAAAACAATTCAAATTAACCCAAATGATGGTCATTAGTTTCTTCTCCTCTTCGAGTTGAGAGATAATATATTTGGGAGATGTGTGATTCCTTACTTATTTTCCAATTGCATTTAACCACTAGGAAGTAGGGTAAGTATTAAGTTGTGGTTTATTATCCGAGTGTATATCTTGTACATTGCCATTTTTTTACTCTTAGTTTGAAGAGTTAGAGAGTATGAGGTTGCAGTCTCATTAGATTTTACAATTTCGTGGTGGGGTGGAGTGCAAACAATATTTCCTAATCCGTGTATATGATTATGGCATTCTTTTTCTTCTTTAATAGATTTTACAGCTTTTAATTAATCGAATAACACTTAATTACCTAATTTTCTACAGAATGAAATTAATTGATAGAACATTTTGGTCTTCGATCATCGGGGGACCATAAGATATATCTTTTCTTGTAGAAAGGAAAATAAAAAGAAAAAGTCATTCGAAAGAAAAAGAAAGTGAAAAAGAAAAACCCTTTAGGCCATTCATTTAGAAGGAGGAAGTGGCCCTCCTCAGGTAATATTCGAGTATTCTGTATCTTCTGCAGATATAACCTTTTTCATTAAATTGCAGGCTATAGTATAATTATTATAAAATTATTTAATGGAATCAAATGTTATAATCGTTGCCTTATTGCTTGGGCTCCCAAATCCTCATCAATCTTTTGGACCACCAGTTTTTATCAACAGCTTATATAATCTCCACCATAATTTGCTCCCCTGTCAATGATTGGGTAGGGTCTCTAATATTCATATTAAAATTCAATTATTACAAAACAAAATACCGAAGATATATATAATCAATGGAGATTAGGTTAATGGTGCTCTAAAGTAAAAAATGATATCAAAGGCTCGTAAAAAACCCAAAAGAAAAATATTTATTTTTAATATATTAAAAAACGCGTAAGTATTTCTTTTAAGAGCTTGTACATCATAAGTTTCTTGACCCTAAAATGAAAAAATAGGTAGTGTTATATTTAACGAAGAGCTCTTTGTTGGTAGGTTTATATTCCGACCAAAATGGTTGTTGATGAAGAGCATATACAAATCATATCTTTGGGTTCAGAAGAATAGTGACATCAAGTAGGTAGATGGGAGAAAAGAGTATCAACATCCAAAGAAAATCTGCTTGTTTTAATTCAAATCTAGGACCATAAGGGTTGGCCTACTAATAATTGCCTGGTCCATTAGATCCCCCTAATCCCATCCTCAGAGGCCTCTTAATTCTGTCAGCTGCCGACTATT
The DNA here is from genome assembly GCA_946807835.1 of Ailanthus altissimus. Taxonomy (NCBI): domain Eukaryota; kingdom Viridiplantae; phylum Streptophyta; class Magnoliopsida; order Sapindales; family Simaroubaceae; genus Ailanthus; species Ailanthus altissimus. Next base: position 27,113,117 of record OX327689.1, read on the forward strand.
TTCTTCTCTTTTCATCCACTGGACGACACTTTGGACAAGAAAAAAAGAAAGATTAGGGATAAAGATATATGGACCCTAAGTTTTCTGACAATGCAATATTAATATTTTTCACTCTTTCCGCCCCATTTCCATCTCCCCACTAGTAACGGACATCATGATATTTCTCGAGTCCTTCTGTTTTCTCTCTTTAGTATATATATATATATTAAACAAAACCCTTACAACTTATTTAAATAAAGCACAAGTTATGCATGCCTTTAAATATTTGATTAGAGCTTCTTCTAATCAGCTTACGAGATGCCCTAAGTTTCATAAGTTTGCCCTACGGTTACAGTACATGGATGTGCATGGATGGTCCAGATGCACATGATAACCACGGGGAGAATACAAGTCTGAACTGGGTGATCAGCTTTACCTGTACTGTGGTTACACACGGAGCAAGTGCTAGCTCATGAATTTGGACCATCCAATTTGATGGGATTTACTGCTTTTATTGTGGGTGGTCCATAAATTTACGGCAGTAACCGAATAGGACCATTTCTCACTATTAAGATTAAATGCATAATGGCAAGGGTAGTGTTGTGTTAAATCATCATGTTCCATGTTTCAGTTTTCATTACAACTAATATGTACATTAGAAATATTGTCATTTCTTTTCATAACTTAGGATAGCATATGGAAGTTTCTTGTACGAAAGTGCAATTAGACTTCTTATTTACTAATGCATAGTATAATATTCTTAAACATAGTATTATTTTCATATGGCTCTGCCTTTAAATACAATAAATTACAGGCATACTAAATTCTTTTGTCACGCATATCAATTTTTTTATCGCAGTTTAAAATTTAAAATTTAAAAAATGATGTACTATAACAGTACAACTTCTATATCATAATGGGATATTAACACTGGCATTTTACATAAATTATAATTTGATAGCAATTTTGATTTTAATTACATTGTTACACTTTTTACTTAATTTAAAAGATAAAAATATTCTCAATGTTATATTTCTTTTATCATATAAATGATTAAAATATCCTTAAAGGATGAGAACATTTTTGTCTTTTAAATTAAATAAAAGAGATGACAATATAATTAAAACTAATGTCGTTATTAAAGTATAATTTTTGTAAACCTCAGGGGTGATAGTGTTAATTACATTGTCAGGAGACTTGCAGATTCATATAGCTTATGCACTGGTTATTTCTTAATGGAATAGAAACTATTCAATAAAGGAAGATAGAATGAAGAACTACTTGATGAAGGCAAAAGAAGCTACCTACAAGTTGAAAGAAGTTATCATTAATCAAATACCTAGATGCAAAAACACTGACACAAATAGACTAGCCACAGAAGTTGTAGTGGAAGATCAATCCTTATACAGAATGGTTTCACTCATAGTCAAAGAAAAAGTTATAATAGAGGAAGAAATAAAGTTGCCGAATTAGGGATCAGAAAACATAGAAATTAAAACTTCTACAAATTAGATCACTTCATATATTGACTTTTTGCAGGATGGGAAACTTTCAAGCGATCAGAAGGAAGCTAGGAAGCTCAAGAGCAAATCAAGAAAATTCATGCTATTTGAAAGAACTTTATACATGCGTGTATTTTCGGGCATATATCTTTGATCCATTCTTAAAACAGTATGGCGCAAAATCCTAAACAAGGTTCATAAAAGAACCTGGGGGAACCATTCCAGTGACAGAGCCCTTGTACATAAGGTGTTGAGACAGGGATACTATTGCCCTACCCTGAAGAATGAAGCTCTAGAATACATGAAAAGGTGCCAAAAAAAAAAATTTGCTAGAAGCATGCACCCACTCATTTATCTTCAAGTTGGATATATATATAATCACTAGTTCATGCCCTTTTATCTAGTAGATGATGGACATAGTAGAATCGCTACCTTAGCAGTAGGAGAAAAAAGATTTGTGCTGTTAGTAATTGACTTATTTCACCAAATGGGTTGAAGCCAAGGCTTATCATAACATCACTGGATTAAATGTAAAGAAAAATAGTTCGTTAGTTGGAAAGTAACCATCTTATATACAAAAGACAAAATTGAGCTACGGTTCTCTTCTAAGAGTTATCCACAAGGGAACAATTAAGCAGAGAGTACGAATAAAATAATTTTCATAGTCTTAAGAGAAAAGGCTAGAGTAGAAGAAAGAAAAATGACTAGAAGAACTCTCTAGAGTTCCGTGGGCATATAGAACAACAAAAAATCAATCCACGAAGAGCTCACTTTATACCTTAGTCTATGGAACGAAATTAGTACTCTTTGTGGAAGCTTTCATTCTAACTTTAAGGATAAAACTAGTAAACTTGCAATTAGACAACAAAATGCTCTTTTTGGTAAAAGACCTTGTTGAAGAAGCTTGAGATATTGCAACTGCTCATACAATAATATACAAAAAGAGATTACGGAAGCAAATTGATTGTAAACTTAAAAAATAAAAAATAGCAAAGGAGACTTGAAACTAAGGGAAACCCTCGATATCAACAAAGAAAATAATGTAGAAAAAATAACTGAAACATGAAAATGACCTTACAAGGTCATACAAAAATTAGAGCAAGGAACATATTTGCTACAAATATAGAAAGGGAGCCCATTCAAACTCCATGGAATATATACAAGTTAAAAAGTTTCTATGTTTGAATCTTTATGTGAACATGCCATTTTGATTCAGTTTTTTTTCAATAGAATAATTTCTTTTTTCGATTATGGATATAATGATTATAATGGTGAGATAATGAAACAAGAAGCCTCGAAAGGATTAAAGTTCATAGTACCTTTCTTTTCAGTAGAAGAAAACAAAAGACGGAGATATTAAAGTACATAATACCTTCATTTTAAGGAGCAAAAAATAAAAAATCGAGGAGACTAGAGTAAGTAGTACCATTATCTCGCGCTTCAAAAGAACTAGAGTACATAGTACTTTCTTTCTTAGGAGTAGAAAAAAAAAAGCTGAGGATTAGAGTACATAATACCTTCCTTTCATGCCTCAGATGAACTGAAGTACGTAGTACCTTTCTTCTAAGGAGCATAAAATAAAAGTTGAGGGTATTAGATTTAGTAGTACCTTTCACTCGCACCTCGGAAGGATTGAGTACATTCCTTTATTTTGAGGAACAAAAAATAAATAAAAACTCTGAAGGATTAGAGTACATAGTACATTTCTTTCAAGGAACGAAAAGAAATGAAATAAGACTAGGGTTGAAAAAGATTAGAGTACTTAATACTTTCTTTTCAATAACATATAAAGTCGTAAAAGAGTGAATATATGATACATATGAGTTCGTTGGAAAGAACTGTATCTTCAGAACACTTTTCCACGAAAGATAACAAGACATATAACATAAATTGGCTCTAATTAGAGAAAGGGTCGCATCTTCAAAGCTCTTATTTCACTGAAACAAGAAAATGCATAAGTTAAAAAAATATTACAGCTGGAAGAACTATAATACTTAGTACATTCCTTTTAGCAATGAGGTAAAAAAAACCCAAGATAGAGGTAGAAAGCGATATCATCAACCATCCTCATAAATAATGAAGAATGAAATGAATACAGATATGAAAACATTAGCACCTTGCTACAAGATACCAATTAGGAAAAGAGAAACTTGGAAAGATTTATAGCAAAACTGTAAAACCCTTCAATAGAAGAGCAAAAGAAAGATAAAGATTTCTGCTTTATCAGGGAGGAGGCTGTCAAAATTACCCCCCAGAACATATATCAATACACAAGGGAAGTAAAAAAAAATTAAAAACTATACTCAATTTATCCATGCTTCTTAATAATTTATTATACAAGTTTCAAAGATATACTAGCAAAGTTAAGAAATTCCTAAGTATGCTAACACCTGCATCTAGATCATTCACATATAGAATAAGTGATTAACAAAAATTACTTCTGCATTTATTTTATAGAAATTTGTACAATGGTTGTCCCAAGTTTTATAGGGATTAAAAATATAAGAAAAAGAGGATAGAAGGATCACTAATCAGCTTCAGTATCTAAGGACCCCTAAAAAAAATCTACAGTGTCCCGATCAACTTCAGAAGCATCATCGCTAATAGAGTCATAGTTAATATAACGATGCTCATCTTTGTGGTGCTTTGCAGACCACCCATAATACTAACCACTGGTAGCATTGAAGCCTTTGGGAAGCTCTTTATATGAGAAAGGTTCCCTTTCAGACTTGAACCCCTGCGACAGCTCCAAATTGATACAATCACAACTTGTGCTCTCAAACTGACCTTTCATAACCTCATTTTTACCTTACTATGCATTTGAAGTATCTATGAGAACTTGGGGACATTTTAGACTAGCCCTAAGGTCTCCAATAGTCTGCTCTAGCTTTCTTACCTTGGATTCAAAAGCTTTTAAGCATATTGGCCCTAATAATAGTAAGGTTCATTGCTTCTCACAGCTTACCATGCTTTTTTATAATGTTGTAGTTGTTTGCTGAAATTTGCTCTCAAAGTCTATTAATTATTGAACCTAAGGCATCCTTGGAACCTTTGAGTTTGACATTTTCCTTTTCTAAAAGATCTTACTTTAGTTTTCTGGTTCAAGGAAGCTTATAAACTGCCCCTCTCTTATAACAAGCCTTTAATGTCTTTCCAGAGCTTAGGTTTTTCAGTCATGAGCCTAGAAATAGTTTATTAAAGATCCTTAGGAGCTGTTCTACCTTTTTCCTCAACACAGAGCTTCTGGATCTCCTCTTTCATCCTCAATAATTCAATCTGAAGATGAGATTCTAACCTCTCAATAAGAGATTATCTTCCGAATTAGAGCCTAAATGTTGCCTTAACTCATTAGACTCTTATTGCACCACCTTTGATTCTCTCTTATAGGCTTTAAATCTCATCGAATTTTCCTGGACAACCTAAATAAGAAAAAAAAAGAACAATTAGACTTGCTATTTGATAAGATAAAAAAATAAACAATGAAATGCAGACTCTTACCATTATAAAGGAAGCAGAATGTTTTTGCTCCTGATATGTCGCGATTATATTCGTCATTAAGTCCAAATTGACCATGGTAAACAATAGAAACAAAATTACAAGTATGGCCTTTCTGTTAAAGTAAAGGATGGTAGATTCTCTTGTAACCTCTCCATTCTCTTATAGTAATAGGGACTGAACTTGTTATGAAAGATCCTTTAGGATAATCCCTAAGAGGATCCCTTGGTAATTCCAAAATAGGGAACTCTCTCATTTGTCTCCTTGTAGCTATTAAAAAAGAATGAGGAACCGATGCTTCTTTTCTAGTAGAAGAAGAATGAGGGTATTTAATACCTTATTTGCCAACTTCTTGTTGTTGAGGGATTACGCCCATTCTCTTAGCCTCCGTTTGAGAGGAATGGCTTGAATTTTCTCTTCTTGATCCCATATTTAATGGAGAAAGATGACCTCGGAGTCATTATTTATATTGATTGAATTTGCTGAGAAAGATAAGACTAGGAATTTAGCACAAGATCAGAGATAAAAGAAGAAGAATAATAAGAAGTAAAGAAAAACATAAATAAAAATTTTAATTATTCACTAAGAGGGACAAAAATCTTCATTGGTGGGTCAAGAATTGGTTGGGGCCTCCTCAACTACAGAAGGTTCCCCAATAGGCTTAAGAATAGAGTTAGAATCCTTTATGGGTTCCTTCAAAACCTTAGGAATCGTTAAACCAACACAAGGAGTCTCCATTTTAACACTGAAATGCTTACAACACCTGATTGAATCTCGGAGGTAGGATGTGTTGGGATTTGTGCTTACGTGCCATCTTTTTTATGTATAAATATTTGCTTTATGTTTATACATTTATGATTTTAATATATCACTAATTATTTTATTTATAAATATGATAAGATGCTTGTAACGTTTTAGATATTGTATGATCTGAAGGAGTTCAGATCTGATCTAAAGGAGTTTAAATCAGAACTAAAAGTTAGTAAAATCTAAAGAGTTAGAGCCTTGTCTGAAATGGGACAAAGACCTAAGAATATATTAATAATGACATAGTTACAATGAGTTGCAAATGGTGCTAAGAAATGTTGTTATGCAAATATGTTCTTAAATTTAATGTTCCTGATCTACCTTTACTAATGCGGGTCTGCTAGTGAAGATCTTAATATATATATAGATCAGTGTATGTCTATATCTAGATAGTCCAGATGGTTAGTCTTAGCAGACCATGAGTTTAGTGGAAACTCGTATAGAGATACAAGTATTCAGTAAGGACTGAATATTGAACAGACTCACAAAGATCTCCAATAGACATCCCATAAAGCCGTCAATGGAGGATCTTTCGAGTTGAGTAGTATTCGTGGTCCTTAGACCTGAGTGCCACGGTGGACTTGTGAGTGATCCATCATACTTTGGTTCCACACATGTCAGATACCTTTCATGGTCTGACCGCTGGGTGTCGCTGGGTATGGTCCGATGCTCATGAAGTCCGGTGTGTACAGATATGGGATCCATCAACTCAATTGGGTGAGTAAAATATCATGTAACTCTAAGATTGTATTTCAGAAAGTCTTATGGCCATAAGCAGACATCCAAGAATTTCTTGGGAAAATAATATCGTGAAAGTGTTTACGGATATTATTTATTGAAATACAAATTTAGAGATAAGTTTATGATTGAGCACATGGAGACTTGACGGTGTTGATCTATATCTCCGCTCTTCTAGGATATTTATAATGGAAGGATTATATGAATATGTTATAACCTCAACTTGTATGGTCTAATGCGCCGTTTTGTAATATCTGTAACATGTGTGTGAGACATTGTTCATAGACGTGTGAAATAATTTCATATGACAAGTCGGGCATGGACCTAGAGAGTCTCACAATATGAAGTGTACTCGTTGTGCACTGGGGCGACGAATTGGATTGAACAATTAATCCAACAATTTCCAGCAAAATGAAAAATGTTTCAAGGTTCCTTTTATTATTCACTTGTCAATAATTAAAGGTAAAATACATTATTGGTTTACAAGAGTTGTTAACCAATAAGAATTTGACAAGTGACATAATCTTGCTCCATAAATTATTTACCATGTATTTACCTATTTACCTTACTTGGTAAATACATATATGGTAAATGTAAATATTCAAAATAGTTTTGAATTATTAATATTTTATATATTAATCAAATTATTATTATTAATTAGAATAAGTGGCAAATACCATTTACTAATGGAGAATGCACTTGTTATTAATAATAAGGAAAGTTTACCACTTAATAATTCTTAAATGATGCACTAAGGAAGTGGTAAAACCACTTAACATTGATTAAATGCCATTTACTCTCTAGAAATTGATTCAAATGGTTGAATCAAATTGGTGAGTGAAAAATATGATAGATTAATGTTTGTAACGGCAAACATGGTTAAGTGGTGGTGGAGCACTAAGAGAAATCATTCTTTGCACTTAAGAAAGAATTGAAAGAGTTCAATCAAAGAGTAAGAAAGAGTGAATTTCGTTCAAGGAGAAAGAAGAGAGAATTGAGAGCATTTCCTAAGTGTTTTTCTCAAAGTATTGAGAGAAAATACAAAGGCTTACCAAGGTTCAACATAAAGAGTTGTGAAGAACAAAAGAAAACTCTTAACTCTTCTCATTTCTTGGTAGTAATCATTCATATACACAAATTATTTTAAGTGTTAAAATAATTATTTACTGGAAATTCAAGGCTGTCATTCTAGTTTCACAATCCCATCGGATTTAGTTGTGAACTAGAATTGTGCAAGGGAACACTTCAAGGTGAGCTCAACAAATTGAAGCTTGGAGTTCTTGAAGAATTGTAAAGCTACCTTCATATCCGGGTAGGTTATTTATTTGTTATTCATTTTATATCATGCATGAAATATATATATATGAGATATATATGTACTTGAATGATCATACATGCTTGAATATGTTACATATTGTATAATATGTATGAATACTTCCGTTGCGTATTTAATTTTTTTTGAAATTATATACATCTATACACATCACACACCATATCACAACAGGATGCCCTGTTCCAACTGTCTCTGAAACATTTTCAAGAATATGCTCTGCTAGGGATGATAGTTTTTTGCTTCTTCAGTTGAGAATTTCTTGATTTTTGACCTCTAAGAACACTTTTAGTTGTTATTTTTTGCTTCTGGGGGATCTATGCCTTCTTTGAGACATTGCAAAAATAGTCAAGAATGATATTTGGGAACTTCTCCATGAAATCTCCAAGGCATATGAAAAGAAAATTGAAAAAAAAACAATAAAAAAGATAATAAAAGCATAAAAAAGAAAGCACTTACGTTCCTTGCTAATGGTACGAGGAACCTCTTAAGGTGGTAGATGAGCCTTCATCCCGGAAGGAATGCCCGATAACTAACTCTAAAAAAGAGGAATTCATTGCAACGATTCTAGAGAAAATGTTGATGATGGCCTGACTACGGGAGGGACATATATGGAAGGATCGATATTGGTAAAAGATTCCCTGGGATCAACTTTATCTGAGGAACTTTTGCCATTGATAAGTCTCGCACTTATGCTAAAAAATGATAAAAAGTCATAGTTAGTGAGGAAACTATGAAAGAGTAATCCAATACCTCACCTTCACTTAATACTTAAACGACTTTAACATTTGTAACTATAATAGGAACCACCATACAACAAATCAAATGAAACAAGTAAAAAGTTTAGTAAATCACTTTTTAAAAGTTTTGGAGCTTACATGTATCAAGAAAGAAGCAGATGTAAGTAAATGGTCAATAAATATCCTTACTATTGCCACTTCCGATTTTAATCTTCATAGAAAAAAAAAAGATCAAATCAGAAGGAGTATTATGGCACGTCAATAACTTATTAAAAGATTGGTTATCAAAGGAAGGAATGCGGTTGGCGAACTTCAAATTTGGAGGAGTTAGCTTTGAGACCCCATCATTGTAAGTAAGGGCATAAGGCTGATATAATATGATCTAGTGATGTGCATATTCTGTTAAGAGGTAAGACTAAGACCTTGCCTTGTGGGAAATAGGGTTTCTTTGAAAAGATTTCTTTAAAAATCTTTATCTCCCAAGGTAGGAAAGAAAGTCGAGCTTGTCTTTTAGTTAAACACCCCAAAAGTGGTGGCAATCTTGTAAGGATAACTTAGGCGCTTCCACCCATCATTAATCACTATGACGTGTTTCTCAAAGCTCATTTTTTGTCTTCAAAATAAAAAATAATTTTTCATTCCCCTTCGGAGACCAATAATAGTTTTTTCTTCGAATATTAGAGGTTGTATTTGTAAAAGACGTCAAAGAGTGTGAGGCAGTATGGGGTAGGAAACATATGGTTGAGGATAACAATGTCTTATAGCAAATGAAAGGCGTTGAGGTGAATCTAAAGAGGAAAATAACAGATAACATGAAGAAATTCGTGGATAAGATGAGGAATAGGAAGGAGAAAGCAGTTGAGATGCTCCCTAAAAAGTGAGAGATCATTAAGTTTAATAGAAGGAAGCTTAGAGAGATATTCATTCTGAGGGAGATTTCTAACATATACCTTTGGGGGAAACTAAAAAAATTGATTTTAGTTCGTTGAGAAGGAAAGAGTTCATGTTTCTGGCCATTGGAGGTTTCTTTAAAATGGGTAGTTAGGGGTTTTTCTATAAAAGATTAGGGATATCTAAAGCAAGTGAAATAAGAGAGAAGGTTACTGAGGAGAAGAGAAAAATTGATAATGAAAGTAAAAAAGAGATGAAACGATCAATAATTTAAATAGGAGAAGGACTCTACAACCACACTTGTCAAATTGAATGTCACTCTGAAAACAAATAATCTTGTCCACCAATAATAATATGGCATGAAAAAAAATTTATTTTTTAAAAAGACACATGTCATGTGCTAGTTTAAGAAGAGAAGAAACATGCCTTTAAAAGCTTTGGATTTGGGTCATCACATATTCTTTATTTAAGGGGGAGATCTTTTAGGCTTATTATTAAATGAGCCTAACAGTCCATTCCACTTTGTCTTTCTTATAGGAGCTCATAACATCAAAATAGGCCCAATTCCAATAAAAATTTAGATTTCAACTCCAAAAATCAAGTCAATTTGGATACTCAGATAAGTTAACCTGACTCATCGACCCATAGACCTTAGCAATGGGTTGTGTAAAGTTTGATGAGGTGGGAACAAATTAAAATTACTATTATATTTGAATTATTATTTTATATAGAGAAGGATTTCTCATAAAGTGGATGAATCCCACTTATATCATTCTCATCGAATGTTGCGTTATGAATTGCATGCGAACTTAATCTTTAATTGAACACAGACTAATCACATTTTGTTTGCTCCCGCATAATTTAAGTATAATTTAGGAACTTGCATTATAAATATACTTGATTTATTCGTCTTTATGGATCATCGAATACATAGAGAGTATTCAGACATCTAGAATGCAATTTTCTGCTTGTTGTTGAAGCACTCCATACACATAACACTCATTGTTTTTTTAAAAGTTATTGACTTAAGTGTCGAAATATCTTTTTTTTGGGAAGATGGCGTTCTCCAAATAAATTTGTAAAAAATTCAAGAACAAAAAGATAAATTCGTGGAGTTACAAACTTTGAAGCTTTCACTTATTAAATTTATTATATGCATAATTTAGCGCACAAATAATATAATTCGCCAATCCATGCAAGATTTTATCTATATGTATATCTACAAAAGCTCCTTATTTCTAATACAGGCTGTTGTAATCTTTCTTTAATACATAAAGTTTTTTTCTTTTGTAGATTGATAGGTATATTTAGAATCCAATTTTTTGTTTTTAATCCCCAATTGTTTTGTAAATTAAATCATAATGGTTAAATATAAATGGGTGGACATTGTTAATAAACATTAGCTGTAAAAAAAAAAATTGTATATCAAACACTTTTATACTATATTTTCAAAATTAAGTAAAATCACAACAATTACTATTTTAAATTATTACAGAATTTGTTGGAATATATACGATTAAATCTACTTCAATAGATATCGTGACATATGGCCATTGATATCAATTATGTGTGACTGAACTTCGTACTTTTATACTTTCTATTAACGATCAATTCTGAGTCTCAGATATGCTTAAGTGACAATAACAATATGTTGGTTTCATCTTATCGTTGGATCTTAAAAGGAGATGGGCATATAGCTGTATGAAGCTAAGGCCTCTAGCTTTAGGGGAATGATGATAAAATGATATGATCTGATGTGGAATCAGTACTTCTCTTTGTGATTTTGCGCCCGCTTTATACGTAGATGAAAAGGGCAAGACATGCAGGCTTGCGAATGTGATGGAGAACGTGAGGAGGTGTCAGATCAGAAGAGCATTACCATATACATGAAGAAGGCGATCGAACAAAGAGTTACAAGCAAGGAATTTTATTAGCTCTCTTTCTTCAATATCACTAAATCACTATATCTATATATATATGGGGACCACCACTTAATTTCATCAACTTGTCTTCTTCAATCCCAAGCTCACTCCGCTCCGCATGTTCTGGGATTCTAAAGTGAAATATTTCACTTTCTCTTTTGTGAAATCTCTTTCTAACTCCACCCTTTAACTATTAAAGAGTCAACATAAGACTTATTGTTGTAAACTCATCTATCTTGATTTCAGAAATGAGAAGAAAACCAAAAGATTCAATTCTAATTAGCTGATATGAATGACCTAGAGATAATTCCATAAACTCATTACTGTTTTAGCAAACTGTACTGGGGTTATTTGGTATTGACATATAACTTTGCAAGTACGACAGCTAAAAAATGTTTGGTAAATACTAATTAGTACATGTTTAGTGAATACCCACTTATTTCCACTGCATGTAACATGCAGTGATTCCCAATTCGTACCGCGGTTGAACCATTATACCAAATGAATCCTTAATCATAAAAATCCATTCACAAATCGAGATGAAGAAGGAAAAGTGATCGAAGTTGAAGAAATCGTTGATCAATCATACCGTGGCTTACTTTATATAAGATGTTGAGAAATGGCAAAGAAAGAATGTGCTTAATTGTGAAAACACATCAAAACTTGGGAACAGTAACTTGTCATGCATTCCATTATCAAGCATGCATGAGGTGGTAAAGATCACATCCTAGGAAATATTCCACCTCCCACCCTCCCATCCCCAGAGCTTGGCGATTAGCTAAGGCTATAAAGATCGTGACAGCTAAGAAAAAAAAGATAGGTTCCTTGTTTACTTTACAAGTGAACATGTCTAGAGAGGACTATATCATATCCAGCTATATGTATGATTATGACTGAACTTCTAAAGTGTAGAAAGTACTCCAAACCCACTTGCTCTCTTACACTTTTCTCGTGCAATTTCGTCTTCTTCCTTTTGGAATCTTAATCTCCTCTACCGCAGATAAAGGCCTCCACCAAGTCCTAAGAATTTACAAAATCCTTTTAACATATTAAAAAATATTGTCCAGAAAGCAATTGTGAAGTTCTCGAATAAAGACCGATAATTCTCCTCTTTCTTGTAGGAAACAAATTGAAATTTTTTTTTTATAAATCAAATCTAAATCCAACTCAAGATTAGATAGTAAAAAAAAAAAAATTAAAGTAAACCCTATATAAAGACTTTGGGTTAGGGTCTTTAATCAACTCAATTTTTCTCATCCTCTTTAAGTAGAGAGAGAGAGAGAGAGAGAGAGAATAGTAGTTTGAAGAGAGAAATAGTACTAGAGAGAAAATTGTCTACAGAGAGAAAATACTGGAACATCTTTGTAATTTTATTTTTATATGATTTTGAGTTATAATGTAGTGTTAAGCATGTTATTTAGCTTAGGAAAGTGGACGGATGTTCATAAAAATCGCACCATTATAAATTTTTGGTATTTTTTAAAAATTTATTTTCTTTATTGCTTGTTGGTTTAAAATTTTTGATTTTTTAAGTTTTGGGTTGGACTGTTAATTTTTAATATTAGTATTAGAGTTGAAGGTTCAAAAGATTAGAAGAAAACTCAAAAGATAAATTATCAAGAATGGCAACTACTAATTTTAAAGTGGAGAAGTTTAACGAATGGAGACCACAGTAAGAGGACTTTGGGGTAAACTTGAAAGCTTATGTATTTCTAAATCTTTATTTAGTAAGATTCTTTTGAAAGAAATGTTAATTTACTTTTGGATGGATCTTTATAAAGGTTTAGAAGAAAGTCTCGATAAATTTAAGAGGGTTTGTATAGACTTGAAAAATACTGGTGAAGTAATCAGTAATGAGAATCAAATAGTTATTTTCTTAAACTCATTGTCAAGTTCTTATAGGAAAGTAACATCAGCAATTAAATATGACAGAAAAAGTCTTATCTTAAAGGATTATTTAACTGCCTTAAGATTAAGGGAATGAGAAATAAAATATGAAAAAGAAGATAATGGGAAAAACATATTTGCTAGAAGAAGACCAAAGAAAAAGTAGAAAGGGAAATATAAAGGAATCTAGGTCTAAATTAAAGACTAGTGAAAAAAAGTGATATTTTTGTAGAAAAGAGGGGCACCTAAAGAGAATTACTATAAAATACTTGAGAAGTTAAAAGAAGATGGTTCAGATCATGTAGATGTAACAACAACGTCGGATGGGTATGACAATTCAAAAGTTCTTATAGTTTCAATGAAGGAAAATTTAAAAAATTAGGTCATAAATTCCAAATGTGCTTACTATATGAGTCGTAACAAAGAATGGTTTAATTCATATGAAAAACATAAAAGGGTAAGGTATGAATAAGGAATAGCAATTCATGTAAAGTGATTGAGATATGTACAATTCCTACAAAATTGTATGATGGAACAATATAGATCCTAAACGATATTAGACATGTTCCTGAATTGAATAAGAACTTGATATTTTTAGGGGTTCTAGATGAATTAGAATACATTTGTAAAACAAAAATAAAAAACCGAGGATAAGCAGTGATTTTATGCTTATGATGAAGGGTACTATGCAAGTTAGTATGTATATTTTACAAGAAGGCACTGTCAGTGGATGTATTGCTACTACTGTTCAAGTAGGGTACAATGAGATTGAATTTTAGCACAAGAGTTAGAAAACGTAAGAAAATCAGACTTATTACAGCTAGAAAAATAGTCTAATTGAAAATAAAAATCTGGTTGGACACTGTATATTAGGAAAACAATGCAATGTTAGTTTTAAATCAACAATTACAAGGCAGATGAAGTTTTAGAATACATCCATGCTAACTTGTGGTGGCTAACAAATACAACAATATATGATGGTATGTGTTTTCTATCCTTAGTTGACAACTATTCAAAGAAGGGCCATGTGAAAGTAAATGAGTCAAGGAGAACTCAAAGTAAGGTGGAGGGATCTTACCTTGAGGTGGAGTTATAACCTCAAACTTCTTTTGAGAATAATATACAAACTAAATCAAAAGAGGATGTACATCTTTAAACCGATCATGAATTAACAGATCAACAGCAAGAGGTCTAAAACAAAGACCCAAAACGAAGTCTCTAGATAAAGACATAAGACAAAGGTCCAAGATAGAGGCCTAAAACAAAGACCGATATACAATGTATGGTTGCAGGGATTGGTTCAGAAACTTAAACTATACAGATCAGTAGTAACAGTGTTTTTGGATAATCAGTTAGTTATTCATCTCTATAAAAACTAGGTATTCAAAAAGCTAATTTCTAATAGAAAAGTGAAGCTGAAAAGAATAAGCACTTAAGAGAATCCTGCTAATTTGAGAACAGAGGTACTGTCCGCAAACAAATTTAAAGTGTGTTTAAGTTTAATGCATATTAATAAGGGGTATGCAACAAAAATAAAATTTAAGCTGAACAAAGAGTACTGCACTAAATACAGGGGCTAAAATACTTTATGATCAAAGTAGATATGTAAAAAATATTAGTCGAAAAGTAATTAAAAAGTTTTCCAAATAAAAACCAAGTAATTCTCCTCTTTCTTGCAAGAAACAAATTGCAACCTTTCTTTTATAAGCCAAATCCAAACCTAACTCAAAATTAGATAGCCAAAAAAGAGTTCAAAGCAAACCCTATATAAAGACCTTGGGTTTAGGTCTTTAATCAACTCAATTCTTCTCATCTTTTTTAAGTAGAAAGAGAGAGATGTAGAGAAGAAATCCAAATTCATCACCATTCTCTTCAGGTAGAAATAGAGAAAAAGAAGAGTAGTTAGAGAGAGAAATTATTCTAGAGAGAAAATTATTTGGAGAGAGAAAGTATTAGAACATTTTTGTAAATTTATTCTTTGTATGATTTTAAGTTATAGTGCAATGTTGAATATATTATTTAGCTAAGAAAAGTGGATGTAGGTTTAAGAGAATCGAAGCATTATCAATCTCTAATATTCGTTTTATTTTCTTTAATGTCTATTAATTTTATATTTTTAATTATTTGAGCTTTAAGTTGGATTGTAAATTTTTAACAAAATATTTTCCAATTTAACTTCTTAAGGTTTATACTTTGCTTTTAGTTTGGAGTAGTTAAAAGTTGAAATCTGATAGATCTACCAAGTTGAGTATGAGTCAAGCTTATAACTGTTAGTCATTATTCTTCCATATCAAAGTTTTAATACTTGGATTTCTATTTCTTTATTGATACAACTTTGACTTATCTATTAGTGACTTTATATGTCTAATCATCTAAAATATTAGATCGTGATCATTTATAGATTATGATCCTTTTCTTATATAAGTTTACTTAAAATTTTAAAGATATTTTAACATATATACTAGACTAAATATATAGTCAAGATTTATTTATTTATTTTATTTTTTATATCAACTACTAGCTACATGTTGTATTTGCTAAAGTAAAATTTTGATAATTAGGTGAAAATCTTGATCCATCTTCTACATCGCATAAATAATATGGTAGTTGTAATTAGAGGTAGAGGTTGATATAGGCCGGTTCGGTCCGATTTTGGCTTGAACTGAATTAGCTTACAATTTTTTTTTTGTTCTCTCATATAGGAGAACAAAAAGAAAAAAAAAGAATGAATTAAAAAAATCGAATCGAACTAACTTAAAAAAAGAATTTGAGAACACACAATTTTAGAAATCGAACCACTGTCCATTTTATATATTTAAACTTTTGACATGTTAATAATAAAGAAAATACAATTTATAGAACACACAATTTCTAGGAATTAAACTACGGACATCCTCTGCTTATTATATCACCTCAACTAACTGAATTTAGAGATGGTAACGGGTAGGTTTGGGACGGATACTTCTAAATTCATATTCATATTCATATCCGCTTAAAAAATAAAATATCAAATCCTTCTTAAATTCGTTGCGGGTTTGAAGTACCATTATCAAATTCATACTTGCGAGTTTGGACTTATTACCAAACCCGCAATGGGTTATTCGAGAATTTTAAGTGAGTTTTAAATTAATATAATAAAAAAATAAAATTATAATCTTAATTTAATTTAATTAAAAATTTATAAATTATAGCAATTAAAATAATATCAACTATAATTCCAATTTTATTTAACATTAAATATTTTTATTTTAATTTCAATTCAATTTTAATTACATTAAATGTTATAATTTCAAATCCAATTTCGATTTTGATTACGTTAAATGTTATAATTTTCATTACGTTAAATATTTTTATTTTAATTCTAATTTTAATTTTAATTACGTTAAATGTTATAATTTCAAATTCAATTTCGATTTCAATTACGTTAAATATTATAACTCAAAATTCAATTTCGATTTTAATTACGTTAATGTTATAATTATAATTCTAATTTCGATATCAATTATGTTAAATATTATAATTCATATTCCAATTTTAATTTCAATTACATTAAAATATGATAATTTTAATTCCAATTTTGATTTCACTTATGTTATAATTCTAAACTAAATTTTAATTTCAATTATATTAAATTTTATATTTTTAATTTTAATACGTTAAATGTTATAATTCAAAATTCAATTTCGATTTTAATTACGTTAATTGTTATAATTCTAATTTTAATTTCGATTTCAATTACATTAAATATTATAATATTGATTCTAATATTGAATTCAATTATATTAAATATTATAATTCTAAATCCAATTTCGATTTTAATTACATTAAATATTATAATTCTAAATCTAATTTTTATTTCAATTACATTAAATACTATAATTTTATTTTCAATTTTAATTACGTTAAATATTATAATTCTAATTCTAATTTCGAATTCAATTACGCGAAATATCATAATTTTAAATCTAATTTCGATTTCAATTACGAATAATGTCATAACTCCAAATCAAATTTTGATTTTAATTATATTAAATGTTATAATTATAATTCCAAATTTGATAGTTAAATGTTATAATTCAAGATCTAATTTCAATTACGTTAAATGTTTTAATTTCAATTCTAATTCTAATTTTATTTACATTAAATGTTATAATTCTAAATTCAATTTCAATTTTAATTGTGTTAAATGTTATAATTTCAAATCTAATTTTAAGTACATTAAATTATCATTCTAAATCTAATTTTATTTTCATTTTTAATTGCGTTAAATGTTTAATTTCAATTACAATTACAATTTTAATTTTAATTATATTAAATGTTATAATTTCAAATCCAATTCTAATTACGGTAAATATTAAATATTCTAATTCTAATTTTAATTACGTTAAATGCTATAATTTTATTTTCAATTTCAATTACAATATTAGTCTATTTGAACTAATTTTATTTATTTTTATTGAATGGTATAAGTAACGTCAAACCAAATCTAGACTTTTTGATGTGAACTAAAAATAAATTCAAAAATAATTAACTCATATTTTAATTTTTCTTTAATTTTTTTAAAGAAAATATAATATGTACGGATACTGATTATGGGTATCCATAAATTTTTTACCAAACTCATATTCGTATCAAATCTGTTATAAATTTTAATTTTATATACTAAATTCACTTCAAATCTTAAAAAATTTACAATTTTTTTTTAGCCATTCGTAATGGAATTAAGGCAAACTCTTAATAAACAAGATTCCATTTTTAATTTAAATATTTAACATGTTAAGAATACACAAATTCAAGAACATACAATTCTGAGAATCGAACCAACGACTTCCTCTACATATTATACTCACTCAACCAACTAAACTAAGACAAACTCATAATATAGTACAGTTCATTTTATATATTTTAATATTTGACATGTTAATAATAATAATAATAATAAACTTGTTGAGCACGAGGGCTCAACCTAGTTGGTTGAGCTCTTCCAAGACTCACATCCCCACCTGAGTTTGAACCCTCCCTCCTCTTCAGGTGGTGCGAAAAATAAAAATATATTATAATCCCCCTAAAATAATAATAATAATAATAATAAACTTGTTCGATATTCGAACTAGAGACCTTAATAAGCCCATTACTTCTACTCTAATCATTGATTGAAACTATTTTTTTAAACTTAAAAATATTATATATATTTTATATTTAAATAATACATTTCATTTTTTATGTTAGTATTTTAAAAATTAATAATTAAAAATTTAATTTTTTTTCAACTTAATTTTATGCATAATCAAAATAAACCGTTTAATTTTTTAATAGTAAAAATTGAAAGGTTGTCCAAAGTATAAAAATTGAACTGAAACAGTTAATTTGGTTTGGACTAGTCCAAAATTTTTTTTTTTTCTACCCTTAATTAGAGGCTTGCATATGAAATTATGTGTACTCACTTCCCTTTTTTTTTTGTGTTAATGTTATCACACTTTAAGAAAGGCAATTTCATCTAACTATTAAAATTATTTTCAAATTGATTAATTAACACAGTGTATTTCAAAGTAACAATAGAAGGATTAATAATTTATTTCTTGAGGCTAATGGAAAATATAAATATATATATATATTTTTTTCCATTCTTATTATCCGCAACTATTCAAAACTAGTTTAATAAATCAAACCTCAGCCGCCAGTGCTTTAGAGTCGAAACACTACGTTACTTGGTTTTTCGTTGCGGTGGTCCATTGAATACATTTATCGTACAAATTAATGTCGGGTAGAAAAGAGGGGAAGAAGATTTCTATTCTCGAGTAGGGTTTGAGGTTTTCCCATAATGTGTTTAATCCACTTTCTTTGAAGGCCGTGAAGCTTAATTTGTCTGCATTTTGCACCCATTACAATTTTTCTTGATCTTTAAATCAGAGAGGGTTTTATGCGGGGACCTTGAGCATAAGTTTGTGGTGAATTTTTTTTTCTTTTTTTAGACAATCATGTATCTGTTCATTTCTAAATTTAGAAAATAAGATTTTTTTAAGGTTTAATATTATTATTAAAAATAAAATTTTAATAATCACTCTCACGTAAAATATAAATTTGAATAGACTTGAACTAAAATAGATCTCCTATAAAATGAAATAAATAAATTAATTAAAAATAAAGATATGAGAGTTTGAACTCAACACTTTGGTTCTAATATTATATTAATTTGTCACTTAACTTAAATATTATATTAATTTACTATTTAACTCAAAAGTTTAAACTATTATACAAAAGTTTAATATTAATATTAAAAACAAGTCTTTAATAGTCTCACTCATTGCAACGTAGATTCAAATAGACTTGAACTTAACTTGAACCAAAGTAAATCTCCTGTCTCATAAGCTTGAAAAAATATGTATAATATTAAAAAATATTAGATTAATTCCTTAATTATTAGCATGAAATAAGAATTTGTCACTGTTATTCTAGGGCTTTGTTTTTCACCGAACAAGTTCAGAAATTATGGAACCAATTTGTTTGATAACATATTATTGGAGATGAAAAATAGTGACATTAAACCTAGCCATGTGAAGCATATTTCAACACTTTGACCCTAAGTATCCTAGATACCTGGCTTAGGGAACATTGCCTCAGTGAGACTAAGTCGGGGCCAGGACACTTAGACCTTCATGATTTGACTCATGAAACTCATGAAGTGGGACCCGAGCTTGCTACATGTCTTTACTTAGCTGTGATGAAAGGGAATATGTCACCCAAACTCAAGCACTTGCCACATCAGTATGAGCCCACTACAGTGCCTATGTTAGTACTACTCAGTACTTGCCATGTCATCAGCATCTAACCTACCAGAGGAGTACCCTGGCCATCTAACATAGGGATAAAGTTAGGAGAAAAATCTCCAAAGGCTCAATAGGTAAGTGCCACATCAGCCTAGACAAGTATACTTCACGTCACCAGCAAGGTTTAATAAAGGATCAACTGGGTGCCACCTCAACTAGCTATTAAACCTAAGGGATAATATGAGATGAGAAAATCCCTCAGGAGCCAATCATCGAGAGCCACGTTAACAAGGATTAGTGTCTTGGCCACAGCTGATGCCACTGGCATTGTTTACAGAGGTTATCTATGTTAAGTGAACAGTATCAGCACTGTTCACGCTAGATACAGAGGGGATAGAGTTAGAAATCCCTCAGTGTCCTTCAGGGTAACTTAGTCCTCACAAACTCTAGGTTGATAAGTCTAGAAGCAGCCAATCAGATTATATCTAATACTCTAGATGCCAGGGAAGACTAAAATAACTCTTGTGTCCCTGTAAGTGTAAATCTCCAAAATGCCCTTCATGACAAGGACAATCTACCACTAATAATTCGTCGCATGTTGCCTTTGAGGGAAACTCTCTAGCTGGCATCCTCTATGCTCAAGATAAGTTTCTAGAATGCAAAAAAGGAAGGGACTTTTGGTAAAAATTTAAAGTTCATCTTTTCACGCTAGAAAATCAAACTCTCCCCCTTTTTTCTAAACTCTTTTCACCTTATTTAGGGAAGTTAACCCTAGAGAACCATTTTTCAGAGTATTTTTGCCTAACTTGAGCGTCATAGGGCTGAGGCCAACACCTGCCCTTGACCCCCTTTGTGTTGTGTTCCTCAGATCTCCTCAGGCACTCTCAATCAGTTCCACCACAATTCAGACTTTAGCCACTTCTCAGCACCAATTTCAAACTTCCATCACTAGTATAGCCACCATCCCAACCCTTAATAATCGGAGGCTCAAACACCTGAACTTCCTCATCCTCTCTCACTCATAAACCTAAAAGTTGAGAGATCAGAGCCTTTTTCTTTAGGCCAAAAATCATCCCCCAACACATGTATAAAAAAAAAAGATATTGGATAACATAAATAATTTATAACTTTAAATGAAAGATAAATGCTATAGTTGATGCTCTCTTTAATTCTTAAATAATTGTATAACTTGAGCAAAGGATTATCACGTAGCAAAGCATATATCACTTAAAAGTCAAACAAGAAATTGAATACAATGTACTAAATTAGTTAACTAGAAAATTGATAAGTGACCCAACATACGACAAACTCCAAAGAATCTTTATATTTGTAAATTTTTTGTATTTTTATTTTTAGTTAATTTTTTAATTTATTTATTTATTATAATCTATAAAGAATCTATTAACTATTTAAATTTATATTTTACGTGATAAAAATTGTTAAGATTTATATTTAATATTAATATTAAATTTTCGTGTAATAACTTAAATTTTTAGATTAAATGACAAATTAATATTCATGACTAGTTTTAATAGAATCACCGAGTCCAGAAGTGGTTCAAATAACGTTGGCCTGTCCATGAATGGTTCAAACAATGCTGGTGAGTGCATGATTAGTTCAAATAGCACCAACCAACCCGAGTCTGTGATTGGTTCAGACAAACCAAGGAGCAGAATGTTGTGAATACATAATTGATTCTTAACTTTGAATTTTCAACTTTCTAATTTTAAATATTAAATAGTAACAGCAATTACAGTTTAAGGTCTTCCAACTTTGGTTGAAAATTTTTTAATTTGGTATTTTAGAAAAATCTAAAATACTTAAAAGCTTATTAGACGAAACATTAGGGTTAGTTTGGATTTCAAACCCATATCCCAAGCCTAGCCTTAAAACAATTTAGGTAGAAGGCAATTGACATGTACTCTCCTCGGTCTTAAATTTTTTTATATGAAATTACCCGAACATACGACCTATTCAGGTAGGGGACCTGCAAGTTCGGGTACTCGCGGATCATTTTGCTAGCATTATTTAGACCATTAATTTATAGTCCATGGACATTGAGCATTTTTAATATATTAAGTTAGCAATGATCTTCTTCTTTTTTTTTATCAATTAGGACTTCAAAATTTCTACTATCTTTTTATAAGTGAATAGAGATATTTATAATGTATAAACTCAGTTGGAAATCACAAATCTTCAAAGTATTTTCCAGTCGAAATAGTATTTTAAGTGTGAGAGAATGCGATGTCTCTCTCACATATTCTCCATCTACTAATGCATTTTTATTTTAGAATAGGACAAGGATTCAGCTAATAGGCCAACCTAAAGCCAATTCCTACACCTAAATGGGCTGATTTTGGGTCCAAATACTTATAGGGCCTGAGGACAACCGTGGTACCAAAGCCCAGCTCAGAGAAACACCCAACCGATCCTTGCGTTGGTCCATAGAAAACAGAAATACACCGCTATCTATTGATACTAGACCAAAATGGATGCACTTCACAGAAGCTTTGATGACTACTTCCCACCTAATTCAAATAATATGAATTTGCCACTTTACACTCAAAAGTGAAAACATAAAACATATCCTCAATTATTTTAATTTTATCATATAAAATGCAATGCTTGCTGAATTCATGATTATTCCCATGTATCACCTAATCTCTAACAAAAAGCGATGATGAATTTATAATAATAATAATAATAATAATATCTTCATGAATTAATTATTAAACATTTCCAACCAAGTAAATTAAAATATTTATCAACCAAAAAGGAAAATTCAATATTCACAAATGCATCAATTTATATAAAGGAAAGAAAAACTAATAGAATTACGACTTGTTACATAAAATCAAACAATTGTGATTCAAAGACGCACAGGTTATAAAATTAAACAAAGAGAAGCATATATTGCATGATGGAGAATGCATCCAAAAAATATAAGTTGGAAAAGGAAAGAATAACAAAGCAATTACAACGACCCGGAATGTTTATGATCGTAGCTTTGGCCGTGAAGTGATACGTACAGGTGTTGCACAAGGACCGAAAAATTCAGTGTACATTTCTGTGAAAAACTTGTCAACAATGTCGAGATAAGCAGGGCAAGTAATGCGAGAGTAGTAGTGAAAAAACTCTTCTATGTCCAACAAATGATCCACATTGCTCATATCCATTAGTTCTAGCTCCTTTAGCTTTTCAGCCAGCAGACAACTCCTTTCCTGATCTCTTGCAGTACTCGCCGTGGAACTTGAATCTTCCTCTCTAATTTTCCGATCTTCATGAACCTTTGTTGGTTTCAAATAATATTGATGGTCTGATTCACTACTTTGCTTCTGATTAATATTGTTCTTCACTGGACACGCCTTTGCGAACTTCATGAAACTCCCATTGAGAACCTCTTTATTCTCTTGTTTCATTGGCGAAGATGTTATATTCTTCTTCTTGTTTGATCTCTTCCTATTTGCCTTCTCCATATCAGTTGACTCCCATTGATTGGTGAAGTCAGTGTAAAACCTGTCGAGGTCTTTGTAACTTGCTTGTATACTCGTATCAACTGCGCCGAGAGGATAAGAGTATGGATTGTGGGGTGGAGTTTTGGGTATTCTTTGGTAATCACTACCAGAAAAGAAAGACTTAAAGCTTTGTAGGGTTTTCTGAAAGAACTTTTTGGTGTTAGAAATGGAGTTTCTTAGCAACATTGCTGGCTCTATAGTTTGTTGCGGGTAAGTAAGATTCTGTTGTTTTATCTTACACCAAAGCAAAGATCTCAGATGATCTAATCTGTTTGGCTTGATCTCTCCCTTGCAATGATGTCAATGAAAGATTTCTTTATACAGGCAGTAGAGGTTGAGGAGCCACAGAAAGGTTGTTTA
Source organism: Ailanthus altissimus (assembly GCA_946807835.1). Taxonomy (NCBI): domain Eukaryota; kingdom Viridiplantae; phylum Streptophyta; class Magnoliopsida; order Sapindales; family Simaroubaceae; genus Ailanthus; species Ailanthus altissimus. Next base: position 27,137,050 of record OX327689.1, read on the forward strand.
ACTTCTGCATACTCAAGAGAAAAGAAATTAAAGCTCCTCTCTCTCTCTCTTTGGCTTTCACTTTTATGTTTATTATTTGTCTTCATACGCTCCTTTCTTGTCTCTGTGTTTTCTTCTTGCCGGCTAGAGAATCCTCTCTCTCTCTCTCTCTTATGATGATGATATAGAAGATACATAAAAGGCTTATTGGGATTATCTCTAATTTGATATTATAAATGGATAGATAGATATTTCGTTGCTTTTACTTTTGGTGATGGAGTAGGTGTGTAGCCTCTTTAGGAGAAAGTAAGGAGCGGGTGAGGAAGGTTGTTGATTTGGCTCTCTCAACCGGCTAGCTAATTTGATTGATTGGCTTTCATTACTTGCTTTCCAATAATTTCTATACGTATATATATAACAATAGACATATTCCAGCGAATATGAAGTTTGAAAATGAGATCCGTGTTAATGATAGAGCTGTAGCTTTTTTGGCCCCACTAATAGTCTGGCACTTTCGAGTTTCAAGCATTCGGCTGTTTCTTAATATATTTAGTCAACTATATTCAATTCCCATTTGATTGAGTGATCATCAGCTTTGTTAGGACCGTCAACAGTGTCTATCATCCCGTAAATCACGGAACTCGATTGGCATTATTTTTGCACTTTGCAGCCATTACTAGGTGAAGAAAAGTAATATGATGTTAGAACTTGGAATGGAGCAAAATTTAGGAAGACTTTTGAGTAAGCAAATTCCTTGTTAGTAAATACCTTCTGAAATAAGAAAGCAATCACATTACCTTTAGTAAGGTACTAAGCTCTGGTTGATTAGCATGAAATTAATAAGAATCTGTCATTGCTGTTCTAGGGTTTGGTTTTCACCGAACATGTTCAGAAGTTATCGGAACCAAGATATTGGATAACATAAATTATTTTTATATTTTATAGCTTTGAATGAAAGATAGATGCTGTAGTTGACGCACTCTTTAATTCTTTAATAATTATATAACTTGAGCAAAGGATTATCATGTAGGAAAGCGTATCTGACTTAAAAGTCAAACAAGAAATTGGATTACAGTGTATGTACTAAACTAGTTAACTAGGAAATTGATAAGTGACCCAACATTGCGGCAAACTCCAAAGAGTCCTTGTAGTTGTAGATATCCCATCACCGCAGTTGTACCTAACTGCAATCTACAATAGCAAGTGAGGGAAAGTAATTAAGCAAAAATTATACGCACACGATAATAATATAGTCGGCGGCTCGAGCTCTGAGCGAAAATTAAATGGGGTTTGATTATGACTTGAGAACAGCTAAGGTCTAAATTTGGCAAAAGCAAACAAACAGTTGGTAGTGAGGACTTAAGGAGATTTGACAAAACAAAATTGGCCACGCGTCCCAAAGAGTTGGAACTAGTCTTCATCAGTCATCAGACTCGGAGACAAGAGAGTCTGACCTAGACGGTGCTTTCACGGCTCCCTGTTCTCTACTCTACCTTACTTTCCCTCCTCCAACCACTCCGTAGTAACTTATTTTCTCTTTTGTTAATGACTTGACTGTTGTAAAGGTTTTGTGGATTCCACCGAAGGAATCTCGCGTCGGCAGGGCTCTGATTGGTCTATAATAAAAATCTTTAATATTTTTTTATAGGAAAAATTATTTGATCCCATAAATTTTTTATTTTTAAATTTTAAAATTATTTAATTTTGTCTCTCTTTATTAAATAATTACCATTAGATTTAATTAAAAAAAATTTGTATAATAACTTTTTTGTCCATACTAAAATTTAATGGATTATTAATAAAAAAAATGTGACAAATCCAAATAGAATCAAATTTTAAAATTTATTTTATTTAAAAATAATAGAAGCCTCTAGTGGTAGCAGACTTGCCACCGCCGTCCATTGATCTCCGACAATAAAACTAATAAAATTTATATTATTAAACTCAATTTTTTTTTACTTACATAATATTATAGTTATTTTTAATAAAAAAATAAAGATTCAAAGGTGGCCAAATACGATATGAGACAACGGTCATTATTGTTCACTGTTAAACGAGATGGCAATGATGTGCATACCACCGTTAGATAGATTAGTCGCTGATCTATCTAACGATGGCGACAATATATGTCACCACCACCTCGTTTGATGGCAAATATTATTTAGCGGTGGAGGACAGCAACTACCATCATCTGTCATCTAACTAGGTGGCAGTGCACGTCATTGCCACTATTTGACTGCAAACAGCGGTGGCCGCAGTCCTCCACCACCATCTGCTATAATAGTATTGGTACTAACCTAAAGCAGAAGGACAAAATTAGGTAATTGAAATTTTTAACTTTCTCCCTTTTTTTAGATGTGCTTTAATATTTTAATTGTTTAAATTTTTATTTTTATATTATTTATTTATAATATGTTACAATACTTAACATTATATCTATTATTTATTCTTTTAAATTTAAAATTTGTATTGGTAACTTAAAGTTTGCAAAATAAATAAATAAGTTAGAATTTAAAGTTCTATTAATTGATTTTATTAATAAGAACTTGAAGTTCTATATTAAATTTTTAAATATGTCTCTTTATTTTAATTGTTTATTCAAATAGAAAGTTATGTTTACTCATTACTATTGATGTATAAAAATTTATGCCTTCTAATTATTATTATTATTATTTATATTTATAAAGCCATGTCTCTTAAATATTGATTTTGATATTTATATTTTGTATTATTTGTTTATTAAACTATATTTATTATTGATCATATTAATTTTAATTCTCTTCTATATCCAAAAGTCAAAGTGTTTCTGATAAATTTATAAATCGTTATATTTGATGTCTTAGGAAAAAATAAGATGTGCCTTCAAACTAATAGTTTAAAAAAAATAATTAAAAAAATTTCTATAAAAAAAGTTGAAAGTTATAATTTTTTTTTATCATCACCTATACGAGAGCTTAAAAGCTCAATATCTAATGATAAAGGACCTATAAATTCTCTGAATTATTTTTTTTTAAAAAAAAAACTATGACCATCAGAAAGTGTATTCCTTCCAAAAGCAAAGCATGAGTGGTTGAATATGAGATTGTAAAATTTTAGAATTATTTATAAATACAATTTTGTTTTGTTCAGAATCACCTCATAACTGAAATTGTATGGTAAGAAAGTTATAAAATAAGATATAATAGAGAATACATTCTTTATTTTTCATACTTTTAATGTTATGCTACAACAATAGTATTGCAAGCGTCAATTTAAAAAATACTTAGAATTAGCCTCGTGCCTTCTACTAGTTGAACAAAAAAATGAGCTTTTATGAAAAAAAATTATGAATCATGTCCAACTAGTTCTTAGCCTTTCCTAAAACAAATGCAAACACCTATAACAACATTGGATGTGATTGTAGAGGCAGGAGAAGGCGTGGTTATCACCCGCACAGTAGTCATAAGTACTTAGGTTAGAGGAACACAAAAAATGGGGACAAAAACACAAAGACAAAGACAATAGTATAGAGAACAAATGCCCTATGTATTATGAAAATATTTATTATCAATGTAGTGCAAAAGGATATTGGTTATATATATGTTTTATTCTAAAGCATCTAAAATTAAACTTTATAAGGCATCTGTCAAGACAAAAGAAAAGAATATAGAGATAAATCTTACTCATTAAGATGTATCCGATTTCTTTAAGAATAAAGAAAGGAATAACGATCATTTGCTTGACAATAGAAATAATAGAAACATGTATTAAGTTTATTTCTATATTAGGTTTTTTTTTATACATTCGATATTAAATGTAACTTTTGTAATATTAATAAAGAAAGGCAACTTTTTGTATAAATAAAAGAGAAGTTGTAACTTTTGTAATATTAATAAAGAAAGGTAACTTTTTTGTATAAATAAAAGAGAAGTTGTAGCTTTTGTAATATTAATAAAGAAAGGTAACTTTTTGTATAAATAAAAGAAAAATTGTAACCTTTTGTAATATGTTATCTTGATGTCTAACATGAACTTTTATTTAATATTATGAATAGTTTTTAAAAATGAATTATTCACTCTAGAGAGGAAAGTTGGGAATGTCTATTTGGCCGACAGTGCAATTATGTATACTATCATTCGAGATAAGAAATATTTCTCAAAACTAATAATGATTTAAAAAAAAGTCAATACTATATCGAGTTTTGTAGATCTATTGAAGGTTCTAGAAGAATAATAGTCTTGTTGAAAAGTGGATTAAAGTTACATATTAATGATGTTTTATATGCAGATAGATCTAAAAAAAATCTACTTAACTTTAGAGATATCCACCTAAATGTTATCACATTAGGACTTTAAATGAGAATAATGTAGAATATCTTTACTTTACTTCCAACGTCTCAAGTGAGAAATTCATATTTAAAAAACTTATTATTTTATCATATAATTTATATTATACAATTATAAATTTAATTGCAAGCTACACAATAATAAACTAGAAGTTCAGTGATCTAAAAATATTTATACTATGACATGACTGCCTTAGACATCTAGAGCCAACAATGAAGTGTAGGATCATTAAAAATTCTCATAGAAACTTATTAAAGAACCTGAAGATTATATTGTTTAATAATAATATTTATACCATTTCCTCACAAGACAAAGTTATAGATAGATCTTCCCCTTTTAAAATTGATCTAAAATCTCCATTATTTTTACAAAGGATTTAAGGAGATATCTGTAAATCAATCCATCCACCAAGTGGACCTTTTTACTATATTATGGTCTTAATTAATGCTTCTACACGGTAATTACATATTTATTTACCATATATCTGAAATGGTGCATTCATTATATTATTGCATATATCATTAGAATGAGAGCATAATTTCCAAACTACACAATTAAAACCATATGTTTAGATAATATTGGTGAGTTTACATTTAAAATATTTGATGATTATTATACGTTAATAAAAATCGATGTAGAACATTTTATGTCATATGTTCATACACAAAATGGATTAGTATAATGATTAAATTAAATAACTTCAAGTAATTATTCTTACTTTATTGACAGGCACACATAAACCAATTTATACATGGGATCACATTATTCTACATGATGCAACATTAATTCATTTTAGGCCTATTGTATATTATTAATATTCTCTATTATAACTTATACTTGGTCATTAGCTTGATACATTCTATTTGTGTACTTTAAGTTGTGTTATTCATGTATCTATAGCACCTCTATAATGCACTAAATGAGACCTTAATATCATTTAAAAATTTATGTTAGTTTTAACTCACCATTAATTATAAGGTATCTTGAACTTTTAATAGATGATCTGTTTATTGCATAATTTATGGATTGCCATTTTGATGAGACAATATTCTAACCATTAGGTAAAAGAACAATGCCTTCTAAAATAAGACATAAATTTTCTTAGAAAATGGCCATAATATCTTATTTGGATCCTTGTACAAATGATTATAAAAATGAAGTGTAAATAATTGTTCATCTTTAAAGAATTACAAATGAATTACCATATTAATTTACAGATGTCAAAAGTAACCAAGCATATATTCTAGCTGCCAATACACGAGCCTGAGTGATTGTTCTTGTAAAACAATGCAATCAAAAGATAGAAAAATGAATATCTGTTGCGTGCTATAAGTTTGTGTTGGGATTTGTGCTTTTGTGCTTATGCGCCATCCCTTTTATGTATGAATATTTATTTTATATTTATACTATTATTATTTTATTAAATCACTGATTATATTTAATATATGGTAATATGTTTGTAACATTTTAGACATTGTATGATTTGAAGGAGTTCGGATCTAGTCTAAAGGAGTTTAGATCAGTGTTAAGAATTAGCAACACTGAGAGTTATAAATGCTAAGAGTTAACAGGTTATAAGAGTCAGCGAAATCTAAGAAGTTAAGATTCTTACCTAAAATGGGATAAAGACCTGAGAATATATTAGTAATGATGTAGTTGTAAAGAGTTGCAAATGGTGCTAGAAAACATCATTATACAAATATATTTTCAAATACTATGTTACTGATCTATCTTCACTAAAGCGGATCTGTCCGTGAAGACCTTATTATATATAGATCATTGTATGTCTATATCTAAATAGTTCAGATAGTTAGTCTTAGCAGACCATGAGTTTAGTAGAAGTTCGTATAGAGATACAAGTGTTCAGCAAGGACTGGGTACTGAACAGACTCACGAGGACCTTTAATAGTCATCCCATAAAACCGTCAATAGAGGGTCTTCTCGAGTTGAGTAGTATTCGTGATCCTTTGACCTAAACACCATAATGGGCTTGTGAGTGATCCATCATATTTTAGTTTCTCACATGTTATAAACCTTTCATGATCTGACCTCTGGATGTCGTTAGGTATGGTCTGATACTCATAGAGTCCGACGTGCTTAGTTATGTGGTCCATTAGCTCAATTAGGTGAGTAATTTACACGTTCAGAATATAAGAGTTTATTTTCAAGTGCAGTATTGTCAAAATAATAAATAACCCGGTGAGAACATGGTCAATCCACAAGAAAGTGAAATTAAAATTATAAACTATAAATACTCTAAAGATAAATAAAGCAATATAAGATGTTTGTAAATAATAATTCAAATAACTAATTAAAATGAATGCTAAGGTTAGGGGGGTCTACTATTGGCATATGAAATAAGAATATATTCAACTTTCTTTATAACTCAATTGGAATCCTCACATAAAGGAGGTTCCAATTGAAAGATATAATAATTAAGGTTCATCATCATTTATATATTAACTTGTATTTATTTATTTTAATTATTATATACTAAATATTATAAATATGTAGTAACCAGTATCCATAACCGGTAAGAATATATATTTATATATATATGTATAATATTCATATTTTATTTGTATGTGGATGATACTTAATTTTATGTATTATTATTAGTATTGTTTGTATAGATTAAGGATATACTATTAGTATTGGGTTTATTTTCAAGACTTTAGATTTATTTTAGGGATCAAATTATAATACTTTAAAAGTTTTGGGGGCAAATTTGTAAATACTAAAAATTAGCCTCTTAGTATAAAAATATACATTTAAAACCCTAATTTACTCATTTTGGTCGAGTTACCTCTTTTAGAGTGAGAAAAGAGAGAAAGAAAAGGGAGAGAAAGAGAAGAAGAAAAAAGAAAAAGGAAAAGAAAGTTGGAATTTAAGCTTTAAGAGGTATATTATAACCCTTTCTTAGTTTCTTAGTGTTAAATTAGTTAATTCCTTTAAGTTTTGATTTCTAAAAATATGTACAATTGAATATTTAATGTGTATTTCATAAGATATTGTGAGAATTGATGATGATCTATGTAGATAGCTTGATAAATCATGATAAATTACAGAATTTCTACTTGATAGTGTCTTGATCTAGGAATTTTATAAATTGTTGTGATTCAATTTTGGTTTTTAATTTTGAGTATATGAAATTAGACATGTTTATAATCATTTGAACCTTTTAATCGATTGAAAATTCCATAAATTGAATTTTTAGTGAATTTACTAATATGACCCTGAAATTCTAAAAATTTCCTGTGTGAACAGTATGATACAGTATCAAATAATTTTTAATCTGCTGAATGATCTTAAAAAATTACTAATTTATGGAATGTGATAAGTTTATATGTCTAATATGATATACTCAAAATTTAGAATTTAGATCAATGTAGTTAAATTATTATGATTTTCTAAAGAGTGTCAGCTCATTACAGTATTTGATTAACAGATTTTTAAAGTTATAGAATAAAATAGTTTTAAAATACTTTTGGCAGTGATTTTGAAATGAAATATTTATCATGTATTGAGATATGTGTCAAGAGTATTTCTATGATATTTTTATAATTTTTGAGTTAGTATATGATTTTATAAAATTGGGAGATTGAATACTGTTCAATAAATATCTTGATCCTATTAGGTTAGTAGTTTGGATTCGATAGTGTTTATGGAATGGATTGTGTAGGAATTATGATATACTATTCATATATAAGAAGAATATATGAGTTAAGAATGAGATATTCTAATTTTGGAGTAATTGGACATCATTTGATGTATAAGAAAATTTTGTAAAGTGTAAGTGGTTAGAATGACAAGTTTTGAGAAACCAAGTAATTAGACCAATTTGATGTTATAAGTGCAATATGTATAATTTTGTAAGCTATTTAAAGTGTTTTGTGTGAATTGTGAGGCTTATGAAAGGATTAATCTCTATTGATAGGTTCAGAAAAATTAAGCCTTATACCCAAAAGTGCTAAGAGGTAAGTATACTAGACTTTTACTGAAATCATAATAAACATAGTAATTGTTTATGTATGATAGTTTAAATGTGCTTAGAAATATGTTTATGTTATGTTAAAGTATATTTGATATGAAATGTGAAAGAAATATGTTTATGAATGTGAGCATTGACATTGAGCATGGACATATATGTGTTTTTGAAAGTGAGCTTTCAAAATAAGATGTGTTTAACAAAGAAAGCTTTTGAAGTGTAATATGTCAATGAGAAATATTTTGTGTTTTGAGGATGCTTGAACTCACTGTTGACTTAGTAGACACCTTATGTGATTTGTGAAGCCTTTATCTATGGCCTTTCCTTCGAGATTGGTATATATTATGTGTTCCGTATGTAGGGAGGATCCTATTGGTACCTAAAGAAAGTTTGAGTCATCACATTCGTGTGGTGGCGTATTGGTGCATGTGAGAGGACTTACCAATGATCAAGGTGAGGGTTTGGCTCTTACCTTCGGGTATGAGCATTATATATGTGTAATTTAAACCTCACTTGTACTATTTCTCTTATATGGTATGTCACCTACGAGTGACATTTGGCTCATTATGTGATATGTGATATGTGATATGAAAGTCCTACTAAATAGTAGTTGAGTGATGGTATTCCTATTATATATTTTAAAAAAATATGTAAGCGCTTACCTGACATGTAATTTCATAAGATTATGATTTTGATTTATTACAGCATATAATACATATGCATTGTGTACATATTTGTATTTGTATTTGATATATAAAAAACTAGTATGCTTACTGAATTTTATACTCATTATAGTTTATGGTGATTTCAGGTAAATAAGGTACATGTGTGCTTAGCAGATTTGGCAAGGCTTCTGTTGTTCCTTGGGTTCCCTAAATTGCTAGGTTGCTGAGTGTTTCATTTGGGGACACATGGGATAAGATATTTGATTTGTCTCTATTGAATAAATACTTATGTATTATTTTATTATATGTGGTTGGATTTGGTTTAAGTTTCACCAAGTGTGGTTATTGGTTGATTTTAAATAAGAATTTACAATAAATATATTTTGAGCTTCCGGTAACAAAGTTGCTACTGATGACGTAGTAGAGTGTTAATATCTCAAAAACCTCTGCGTATCTCCAGTTTACTAATTGTCCTAGTTATAATTCAATCATTATAATTCTAAAAGAAATTGAAATGAATGTTTAAATATTGTCAATAGAAGTTTATGTTTATATGTTAGGTTATGGGTTGATTTTAGTGTTGAACTTACTAGTAACTTGCTAAGGATTCTTATGTTGAATTAAAGTTTGAAATTTTATGTAATATTATTTATGAGTGCACATTATTGAATGAATGTAAGTGATGTCGTGTGTAAGATCTTTTGGATCTGGAGCGTGACAAAATGATTTCAAGTATTTATTATGACAATCTTTATATTTGTCTATAATAAATCATGATTCTCTCTTTACAAGAAATAGTATCTACGACAAATCTTGTAAATAGTTTTAAGAATTCATTGTGCTAACGGTAAAGATTGTCTATAATAAATCAAGATACATCACTTTGGAAAAAAGAGTATCAATATTGTAAAATAAAATAAATACATCATATATAAATTTACTTAACTTAAGAATAAAACATTAAATTCTAGAATAAGAGTTGACATATATCTTATTACCTTACCAAAAGTTTCGCCCTTTCACTTTAGCAAAATAAAAATTACATAAACATAATAAAATTAAAGGAAAGAGATAGAAAAATAGATAACATGAACTTTAAAATAGTAATAAAAGAAATAATATTATAAAGAAATAATACAAAAGATATACTTTAGGCATAAACAGGCCACCTATTTATAGAAAAAATATAAATAAATCAAGACAAATGAAGAGGGAACCACTAGGATGATAAACGTCAAGAAGGGTGGTAACTAATTTGTATTGATTATCATTAATGCATCTACTTGATTATCCAATTTGGAATTAATGTGATCTGAATTAGCTTCCACTCAAAACATCAAAGTTGTAGATAAGTCTCTTATATTTTTAAATTAAGTTATCTCATACATATTAGATACGTATATCTCTAGTTATGGGTTAAATCCTGATGATTGTATGAACTGGGCCTTTACTGCAGATTAGTCCTCTTCTAGGCAATTTTTGACTATTTAAACACTCAAATTCCAAATTACTTGTAATATACAATATTTTAGCCTATTAATTTATCTATTCATAAGATCAAGAATTACTCCAATTAGATTCCTAAGTAGAAAGTTGTACTCATTTTACCAAACTTACCACAAAATAGTTAAAAGATAATTAGGTACAATATTATAAACATGCTTAAGTTAAAGAGGTTACTTACACTAGTAATATAAAATAATGATATAAATCTATTATTAAATATATAATTTCAAGTGTTCATCACCCCCCCCAACCAGTTTATTGTTAGTCCCTAATAATTCAATCATAACTTCTAAAATTGTGTATGTGTAAATTAAGCTGAAGGCTTCTTACCATGTACCACAACATATACAGCCTTGAAAATTTTCTCTAAGTAAAAGATTCAACTTCATATTCTTACAGATGAATAATTATTTAAAAGGCTAGGAGAAAACTCATTGAGATGGAAAATAGATAATTGCTCAAGAAAAGATTACATTCAAAGATAGACAGACTAACTAATATTGATCCAAAGATAGAAAAATTAATTATTTTTAGTCAAATCATTCTTGTCACATGCTAGCTTCAGGACTTTAATTATCTTATGTGAATCTTATGAATAGAGTCTGGTAATAAAATTGCTTCCTAATGACTATTATCTTCTAAAATTTAACGAAAACTTTATTAAACTGAATTGACTTCTTTTCTTTTCTCTAATTTTTTTTTTACTATTTTTCTTTTGCTTTTTTTTTTAAACATAAGGAATTATAACAAAATAAGAACAATTTTTACCACAATAGTTTTTTATAATTTTTTTATTATTCTTCAGCTAAATGATATTATGCATCTTCAAAATATTTGGTTAGGATAATATTTAAAAAGATAAGGATCATCCCAGTAAAATTTTCTTACCTCAGTTAGAAATTTCTTTTTATCTTAGGCATTCCATTGAGGTGGGATGATCCTTATTTTTTTGAACTGAATTGACTTCTTTTCTTTTCTTTATTTTTTATTATTATTTTTCTTTTGTTTTTTTTAAAACATAAGGAATTATACAAAATAAGAACAGTTTTTACCATAATAATTTTTTCATAATTTTTTATTATTCTATTTGGTTAAGATAATATTTAAAAAGATAAGGATCATTCCAATAAAACTTTCTCGCCTCAGTTAGAAATTTCTTTTTGTCTTAGACATTTCATTGAGGTGGCATTTCTCCTATCACAAGAAAATTAACAATATTAGTATATCAAGGCATTGTAACAACAAAAAATAAAAATTCATCGAGAAAAGAGAAATTAATGGTTGTTATTTCTATTGATGAATATGGTACGAGTCTTGATAAGTGATCTGCAACAACATTCTCAGCTCCCTTCTTATTTTTAATAGTGATATTAAATTATTAATTTATGCTTACATGCTATCCCATTTATGTATGAATATTTATTTTATTTTTATACTATTATTATTTCATTAAATTGCTGATTATATTTAAAATATGGTAAAATACTTATAATATTTCAGACATTATATGATCTGAAGGAGTTTAGATCTGGTTTAAAGAAGTTTAGATCAATGCTAAAAATTAGCAACACTGAGAGCTATAAATGCTAAGAGCTAGCACTGATAAGAGTTAGCATGTTATAAGAGTCAACGAAATCTAAGGAGTTAGAACTTTGTCTGAAATGGAACAAAAATTTGAAAATATATTAATAATGATCTAGCTGCAAAGGATTACAAATGGTGCTAAAAAATATCATTATGCAAATATATTTTCAAATACTATGTTTCTGATCTATCTTCACTTATACGAATCTGTCCGTGAAGACCCTATTATATATATATCAGTGTATGTCTATATCTGAATGGTTCAGATGGTTAGTCTTTGCAGACCATGAGTTTAGTGAAAGCTCGTATAGAGATACAGGTGTTCAGTAAAGACTGAGTACTGAACAGACTCACGAGAATCTCCAATAGCCATCCTATAAAGTTGTCAATCGAGAGTCTTCTCGAGTTGAGTAGTATTCGTGATCCTTTGACATGAGCGTCATGGTAGGCTTATGAGTGATCCATCATACTTTAGTTTCATAAAGGTCAGAAACCTTTCATAGTCTGACCGCCGAGTGTCATTTGGTATGGTCCAATACTCATAGAGTTCGGAGTGTGTAGATATGAGATCTATTAGCTCATTTGGGTAAGTAATATATCCTGATACTCCAAAATTGTATTTTAGAAAGTCTTATAGCCATAAGCAGTAATACTCGGGAAAAGTGTTTTACCCTAAGGATAAATAATATAGCAAAAGTATTTAGGATATTATTTATTGAAATACGAATCTGGAGATAATTTTATGGTCGAGCATATGGAGATTTAACGGTGTTGATCTGTGTCTCCACTCTTCCAGGATATAAATTGATAAAATGATTATACGAATATGTTATAATCTCAACTTGTATGGTCTAACGCACTGCTTTATAATATCCATAACATATGTGTGAGACATTGTTCACGGATGTATAAAAAAGTTCTATATGACAAATTGGGCGTAGACCTAGAGAGTCTCACAATATGAAGTGTACTCATTGTGCACTGGGGTAGCATATTAGATTAAACGGTCTGGTCTAAGAAATTCCAACAAATCAAAAATATGTTTCAAGGGTTCCTCAGGATGTGTACTTGTCAAGACTTAAATGTTATATACATCGCATAATTAGTTGACAAGAGTTGTTAACTAATGAAATATTGACAAGTGACATAATTTGTTCCATAAATTATTTTTACCATTACCATTTTATCTTGCTAATAAAAATAAGTAAGGTGAAAAGAACTATTCAAATTATTTTAAATAATTAATTAAATATTAGATAGGATATATGTATTAATGACATGGGCCAAGTGCATATAATGTGTAATTATATTATATTTTTCATTAATAAATAAATAACAATGGCAAAATATAATCATAGGGTTGACAATATATTATAGAATATCTTGTTGGTCATTTTTAAATATTTTTTGCAAACATAATTGAATGGCATGGCCAACCATTATGAATGGTGGAGAGAACACTTTGATTAGCTATCATTTGGACAAAACCACGTGAAGCTCTCATTTATTCAATTGAAGTGTATCATTCGGCCGTGTGTGAGAAAGAATGTTAAGAGAGTTTTTTGCTAAGTTATTTTTCTCAAGTGTTCTATGCAAAGGGTTGTGGGAACAAAGACTAAAAACATTTAATTCCTCTCCTCTCTCATAAGAAACAAATACATAAGAATCAAATTGTTTTAAGAGTTAAAACATCTACTGCTGAAAATTTTGCCGCTGCTACTCTAGATTCACAATCCCACCGATTTTTGTGAACTAGAATTATGCAACAACATACTTCAATGTGAACTCAAAATTTGAAGATTGAAATTCTTAAGGAATTGAAAGCTATCTCTAATCCGGGTAAGTTTTACTCACTTACTATTTAATTTAATTAACATATGATCATATATGAAATATATGTGTATGATTATGTTAGATTGAGTATATTTTATATGTGATACTTTTGCTGCGTGTAATAAAATTTAAAATTATTTATACACTTAATTAATCACACACTCACTTAATAGTTTGGTAGACCCCTTACTTCAAAAGAAATTGTTCTACAAAAGAAGAAAATGAAAAATTAGGATCTTACTAAAAATAATTCTTGAGCCTATAAATTCATATTCTTTAAACTATTAATATCAAAAGAGTTGATAATCCTTGAAGAGACACATGCCTCTAAAGAGACAAAATCCCCTGAAGAGATTAAAGTCCTTAAAGAGAAAAAAATTCCAAAAGAGAATTAACCCCCAAAAATGGGTAAGAGTTTAAAAGAAAAATCTATAAATTATGTTCACATAGGAGAAATGTGAATACGTGGTGAAATAGTTGGCGATAATATATTTTAAATTATAGTAGCTACTAAAATTATTGAATGATGATTTTAGGCAACAAATTGTTGGTGAATATAAATAAAAACATCACTAGCTTTAATAAAAAGAAGCAATTCAAGTAAAATTAACTTTTCTAATCAAGCGTGAAGTATTTAGATTGTAGTCCCGACACTTGAAGTGTCAAGCTTATAGGACATAAATAAATTATTTTTATGAAAATATAATGAAAATAATGAGGTCACTAAATTTAAAGTAAGACTTATTGCTTAAGGTTTCTCGTAAATACTTGATATTAATTATGATAAAACTTATTCTTTAGTGATGGGCATAATTACATTTCGATTTTTACTAATAATGGCAATCTCGGAAAAGCTTTATATGCATCTTATGAATGTAATAATAACTTACCTGTATAGGTCACCTAACATATATATTCATATAAAAATTCATAAGGGATTTAATATGTCTGAAGCACATAATTATAATTTGAATGCAATTAAGCTATAGAAATTTTTGTATGAACTAAAATAATTGGGGGTATGTAGTATAACCACTTAAGTAAATACTTAATAAAAGAATGATATATTAATAACCCATTATGTCTATATATTTTTATAAAGAAATTGAGTTATAGATTTGATATTGTAGGTGTATATAAGGATTATATGAATCTAATCAAGACTTTTGAAGAATTCTTAAAGATCGTAGATTACTTAAAAAGAGAATTTGAAATAAAAAAACTTAGGGAAGATGGAATATTATCTTGGCCTGCAAATCAAGTACAAATTAAATAGAATTTTTATCCATCAATTTACCTATATTGAAAAGATTTTGAGAATATTCAATAAGCAAAAAGCTAATCTTTTAAGAACCCATATAGTTGTTCGATCTCTTGATTCTAAAAAGAATTTATTTCATCCTAAAGAAGATGATGATAAAATATTCGGTCTAAAAGAAATATCTCAATACAATTGGTGTTTTACTATATCTAACTCAATGCATTAGACTGGACATATTATTTATGGTAAACATATTAGTAAGATTTAGTTCTGCACTAACTCGATGTCATTGAAATAGTGTTAAATATATATTTTATTACCTTTGTGGAACGACAGATTTAAGACTATTTTATTCCAATGAACTTACAAAAATTCAGTTATAATTGGTTATACTAATGTTGGGTACTTATATAATTCCCAAAGAGCTCGCTTGTAGACAATGTGCGTTTTTACTCATAACAATGCAACAATCTCAAAATGATTCACATAGCAAATTTTTATTGTCACCTCCTCTAATAACTCTTAGATTCTTGCACTATATGAAGTAAAGAAGGAATACATATGGATGCAACCTATCATTCATCACATATAGATTATAAGTAGCATACTTTTTGCAATATAAGTTTCAACTATAATATATCAAGGTAATGTTATTTGTATTTTTCAAATTAGAGGCGGATATATTAAAGGAGATAGAACCAAATACATTTCTTTGAAATTCTTCTACATTTACGATGTGTAACAAAATAAGAAGATTGATACTAGATATACATGCTCCATTAATAATTTTGTATATTTGTTCACCAAATTTTTACTTAGCTCAACTTTTAAGAATTCGATTTACAAGATTGATATGAGCTGGCTTAACAATTTGTTAAACTAAAGGATGTTACTTTAAAGGGGAGAGGGAGAATTTAGTTCAAGAAAGCATGTGCCTTTAAGAAAAATAATTGCATCAATTATAAATATGCATTGTACTCTTTTTTCTTCTTCTAAGTTTTATATTACTAAGTTTTATTGATAATATTTTTAATGAGACAGTATTGAACACATTTCACACCATTGTATATCATCGATTATATTTATTTTGCTTAGGTTTTTGTCCAATTTGACTTTTTCTTACTAATGTGAAGTACAACTAAAGGGGTGAAATCTAAGGAAAAATGTTGTAAAACTATATATATAATATTGCTCTATAATAAAAACATATCCTTTAATATTTTCTAGAAGTGTTCTAATATTTGAGTTGCTTTAGCTTTTTCTTATATAGATTATAGATATTATTATTTCAAGTTAATTGTCAAAGGGAAAAATATCATTTCTCAATCTTAACCTTAGATGAAGTGATCTAAAAACCAACAAAAAGAACGAGAAAGAAAGAAAAAAAAACACTAATTTTATCGAAGTACATGAAGATTTGCGGAAGATTCATTCTAAAGGCTCAAAAGAAACCCAATTTTGAGACGTCAGTACATAAGCCCATTGGATTATAGTTCCACCCAATTAAGGCCACAAGAATAAGGCCATAAAACCCAACCCACTTAAACATTTGATGAAATTTCAGGTTGATCATGGGCTCAGCATTCATCGGCTCCATTCAACAACTCTAATTACTAATTAGTAATTACTTTCTCTTTTTTAAAAAATTTTTTTTTTGAGGCAAGTCGTTTCGTTAATCACAATAAAAATCAAAGTCTAATATTAAACTAATTAAGAAATTAAATTTCTAATTGTCAAAATCGATATATACACTTAAGAATGTATTTTGAGACAAAATTTTGGAGATTGTGAAAAATGTCTGGCTCAGATAGCCATAACTACACGTAGGGGGTATCAATCTGGATTAGGCGAGTTCATCGAACGATCAGAAGCCCAAAATGTGGGCCGAATGCCCTATCAATCAGGATTGTGTATGTTCATGTCATGCACGTGTTCATCATGGGGAGCGAGTGTCTTAGCAATAGCAAAACGAAAAAGGTAGTCAAGTCACTACATTAGTGAAAGAGGAAAAAGAATTGGGGGGCTCAAGAACCCAAAAAAATGCGCTCATTAATGAGAATGCAAACCCAATGAGCCGTGAACAGACAAGTATCAACATAGCACCACTGCCATGCAGATGCTCAGACATTCTTTAATTGGCATCCTATGAAGGAAATACAAATACCTTTACAATTTTGGTCCACAATTGGTCACAATTCCACGGCGATGTCCTCATTTCATTGCTAGAAAAAAAGCTCCACTCACTGCTCACTTAATGCATCGTAGAAGCAAGAGAAACAAGAAAGCTACAGAGCAATAGCGAGCTCACATTCCCTCTGTAAAGTGTAAAACCCTAAACAGATTTTGTTTGGCACCCATTTTTTCAATCTATTGTGTCTTTCTTTCTTTTGTCAATTTTCTTGGCAGAATCACCTATTGTTTGAAACAGACCCATCAACTGTTCATAGAAAACTATTATTGTTGTTTTAATTACCTATCAATTTCAATAGCTTTTCTTGTGCTAAAAATGTCTCAGACGTCTAGCTTGTAAATGGAAGTTTCCTTTTATTTGAAATTTTTTGGCCTACGATATAAAGCTATGTAGCTACCTGGCACATATGTGGTTTAATTACAGACAGAAAATTTTTGTTCAATTATAATAAGACACATTTATTTATGCTTGTGCTAAAGGAGCTTTCTGCTTCAAGTTTGAAAATGTTAGAAAAGGTCGGAAGGACAAAATTAAAACTCTGTTCGATGTTAGGGTGGTGGGGTGTGTTTGGTTTTTTGTCTTGCCTCTTTTTCCATGTAATAGAAACAAGAAGATTGTATTAAAGAAATTGATTTGGTTAATAATACAACAAAAAAAATTAAATTGATGTACCAAACACTTGTTGACATTATTTGCCTCTTTTACGTACCAATAATTTATAAAATATTTTACAATTTGTTTATTTGTCCCCAGGCATCTCGCCAATCCTACTTGCTGTATCATTTAAATGATACTATTTGCTAAACATTCTGTTTCCTTGATGGCCCATATAATTTGATAACAAAGTGGGTCTCTATTTGTGGTGCAATATATGAATTTAGTGGAATTAATTAAGAGTTCATGGATATTCATAAATAAATAAAATAGGTTTCATTGATGACTAATGCAAAGATCAGTGGTTCAAACATCATAGTTTGGGTGCAAGCTTGGGTTGTGTTTGTTTGTCGAGGTAGATTCATGAATGGATATGTCATAATAATGAACATCAACGAACAATAATACAGGAGATTGTTTTAAATATTGCATTTTTTAATCGTTGGTTGGTATTATTGGCTGGATTCCATGCATAAAGGCATAGATCCCGTTTAAATTTGGTCGGATTATTGAAATTTGAACGCCTTTGCTTTGTTAGATAGTTTGACCAAAGAAGTTAATTACAAGTAGACAAGAAAAATCAAAATATCGTAAATAAAATGAGGTACCTTTGTACGTAAGAAGTTAATACATGTACTGTAATTTTCAGATGTCAAAATTTGATCATTCCCTTGGCAAAAGTTTATACATTTTACCAAATATATTTTCTCTTATGCATTTATTCCGTCAAGTGCATTCTTTGAAATTTGAATCTGAAGTTTGTATGTTTCTCATAATTGAGTTAAAATGTTGCGAGAATCCTATTCTCGTTTATCCTGTTAAAATAAAGTGTGAAAAGTTGTTCAAAAGTCCACCCATACAAGAAAATGGGGGGCAACTTTATAATTTAACATTCGCTTCAGAATCAAACAAGCATTGGCCACAAAATTTTCTCATTAAAAGCAACAAAACCACTGCCACTGTTGATCTTCTTTTTTTCTCTGGGTCTATATTTCCAAACGCAGGCCTTTCAAAAGCAAAATTAAGAGTAAGACAAACAAAAACACAAACAAACACAAAGGTCGAATCTGTGGAGATCACATAAAAGAAAAGTTACAAAAAGTTCCACAGTAGATAAAAGTCATAGCCAGTTTGTAATTTAAATATACACTAAAAATATTCAGAAAGAGAATAAGCACAATACTAATTACTAGATATCATAAAAATGAAATACAAAGATAGTCCACTAATGATAATCAAAGTTAAGTTAGAAGCACACCCAAATTCTAATTAAACTACAATTTTCATGGAACATAAATAAACAAGAGAAAACAAGTAGAGTTTTCTTCAAGTGCAGTTAGAGAACAAAGCTTCCCAAATTTCTGTAAAAACCTCGAGGATAATCCTATGATGATGATAAGAGTTCAGTGATAGAAAGCACTGCAAGAGCTGCTCAAGATCCTTAGCTGAGAATATCTGCTTCTCAACAATCATCTCCACCATTGATGTTCTGAAATCGTTATATGGATCACTAGAACTCTTCACGATGGCAAAGCTATCTTTCACTTTCCCTTCTGATGACGATATTGGCAGAATGCCCATTTGATCAGAACTCTTAGTCGCTGCTCTTCGACGGCGAGTTCCGTGCTTTTTTCGGCGGTAACGGCGTCGGAGAGACTCCGACTCCGATGAGTTCGAAGAGAGACTTTTTGAAGAGAAAAGAGTCTCGGTTTCATCTTCTTTCTCGTCATCACTGCTAAACCACCAACCTCCATACCTAAAACTATCTTGAGTAGTTGAGCTAAAAGCAAATATGTTGTCTCTTCTTTTGCTCTTTCTCACGTGGGTCCTTTTCTTTTTCTTGTTTTTCACTGAATCAATCTTTTTGTCTCCGAACTCAAACTCTTTACGCTCATGGTAAGGGTTCAATGGCGAGATTGGCGAGGCAGGAGGACACGTACGTCCATTACTAACGGTTAAAGCAAAGGGAGAGTATTGCTCCGACACTTTACGTCTCGGAGCAGTGTCGATACAACTTTGGTATAGATCGATGATCATGTGAGCTGTCTCTGGGCATCTGGGTCTGCAAATGGAAGGGAAAGGCCGAAGTTTAGGAGATATAGGCTCTATGATGTGGGAGTTTTTGTGGCTACGAGAAGTGAAAATGGCCTCTTCGGTCACGTCCGGTACGTTTCGGGTCCGGCACGAACCGAATGAGGAACGAAACATTCGAGAGATTCGTAGCTTGAATCGGTTTTCCATTAGAAAAAGAGAGAGTTTTTGGAAGAGGGAATTTTGAAGGTCGAGGGACTGAGCGATCTGTGAGCTGAGAAATGGAAAATAAATATGTGAGAAACCGAAAGTGGAAGTCCTTTCAATGATAATTTAATGAGCGGCGACTGATGAGACTTCTTTTTTTTTTTTTGCTGTTTTTCGTCTTTTTCTCTGTCCTTATCATGGAAAAATAAGGTTCATGGTGGAGAAAAACATTCACCATCATTGGTTAAAATATTATTCTACTATATATCTCAAATTGAAATTGTTGTCAACTTTTTTTTTTCTAAACAAAAAATTTTGGGAATAGCCAAACAAAACTTGCAAGTAGCAGCGTGTGTGTGCCTTCGCTCTTCAGGATTTTACAAGCAAATATGAGAAATTGATTAGTCGGTAGTCCAGCAAATGCAACAGAGCTATATCCTATACATATTGCTGAGTGTTAACCTGTAGGGGACCGACTAAATAAGTGAGCTGTTGGGGCTTCACGGCTCTATTTGAATTTCAAATGCTGGAGATTTCAATTCGTCCTATAATAGCTATTTAATTAACCCAAAAAAAAAAAAAGGACCTATAGGCTAAGCTATGGCATATTACAATATATACATATTTTTTTTGAAAAATAAACTGAATAAATATGTATGATCGAATTGTCAGGTTATATATCAACATTATGTGAAAAAATTAACAACAAATAAAAGTTAGCATTTGTCATTTTCACCAATAATTTTACTATTGTATTTGTTTTCTTTAGATTTTGTTTAATCTGTCATGTCCCTTTTTCGTAGCTAATTTATTGCATTAATTGTAGCTAAATTATATCTAATTTATAATATTACACCTCAATATAATTTAATACTATATAAGGTAATTAATAACTTATAATACATTAGAGGGTAGTTTTAACTCTATTATTGTGTAATGTTAAAGAAACAAAGTAATGCTATACATCTCAAATTGTATCTTAAAAAATTATGTGTTAATAATGAAATAATTTTAAATTTCAAAATTATTTATTATACTATTTAATTATAAAATAATTATTTAATACATTATTTTTAAATATAATTTAAGATATAATTTCAAACGTCTAACATTATTCTAAAGAAATATTACACTTTAATATATGGTAATACTATACGGTACAATGCAAGGTAATAGTATATAATATACTGTAATTTTAAAATAATACTACCCATTGTAATACTACATGTCATAAAATGATACTCTACTTTGTTTAGTCTAAGAGGGGATAATACTACAATTTTATTATATTTTAGGAAGATCTTACATTTTTAATTAATAAGAAACACAATAAAAATATCAATATTAAATTATTAGCTCACCATATAGTAAAGATGAATTTGTACAAAAAAAAAAAAACAATCGTATGTGTGATGCTATTCTATTTAATTTATTCTTTTATTTAGTTTGGTTTACTTATATTATATAAATTAATTTTTTATAAGATTATTTAAGTAAAAATAAAGTTTTACATTTTTCATTAATACTATACCCTATCGGTAGGCTTTGTTTGTTGACTTTCCCTACGATTTTCTTGAACATATTGAAATCTACTTAAAAGTCGAGCGTCGATGCTACTGCCGTCTCACAATGCCTTTTTTTTTTTTTCTAATTTCAAAGCTTTCTATTTCTTTTAGTGATTTGGGTTGATACGGAGGATTTGAACTTAAAATCTTTAAGATACATTGTAAATTTTTGAGCTATTTAAATAAGTACACTTAAGTTGATAATTATTAATAAGTGCAAACTCAATTTTGTCATACAAATTAATTTAAAGGAAAAAGAACATTTTTGATAATGCTATTAAGGATAATAAGTACATTTAGGTTGATAATTATTATTAACTGCAAACTCAATTTTATCATACAAATTAATTTAAAGGGAAAAGAACATTTCTATTAATGCTATTAAGGATGGCAACATATCAAATTTAAGAGGGACTTCGACAAAGTAAGTTAGCAATGAATACACTTAAACTCGTACTGCATTTACTTTAAAATGTAATGTTAAATCCTTCATCCACTTTTGCAGATTTAAAATTTTGGTTATCAAATTTGCTTTAATTAATATACAGTCATTACAAACTCACAATAAATTATCTCAAATTTTAAAAGGAATTATAAAATTAATATAATAAAAAATATTAAATCATAACATTAATTTCAATAAAACTTATAAAATATATCAAATAATATCATATCACAAGTTTAACTTCACAATTACAATAAAATATAATAATACTAATTCAGTTAATGTTTAAAATAATTTTAAAAATACATGAAATAACTAATATAATTATAAAAAAAATTTAAGAATGATTGAAGAAGATGAAAAAAATTGTTCTTTATTTTAGGATTAGTATTAAAATGGTGTTGTTTTAACATGTTTAGTACATAAAACGACATCGTTATAGTAATTTTTTTAAAAATATAAAAAAGTAAATATTATGAATATTCATTATGGATGTTTTGTCGATATTTCACCCAATTCGCACATATTCAAAATTCGTTACAAAGTTTAGCTTTATGTATCAATCTCATTTCAAAATTATTTCAACTCTTACCAAATTCTTTTCAATAATATTAGATTCTAGTGGATACACACATCTGCCAGTCATTTTGTTATCTCTAAAAATTAAGACTTCTCATTTTCTTACTGGGTGTTGGTTCACTTCTGCCATCTAACCACCTCCAAAAATATACTTATAATTATGCATGAAACTTGGAAATGGTTGCGAATGACAACACCTCTATAAAATCATATTCTATTTTTACATGTAAGATCGATCTAATCTCATAGCGCTTCTTCTTAATTTTTAAAGTTGAACAATTAAAAATTTTTGATAAAATTTTTTATAATTTTTCTTTTAAAATTAAGTTGATTTTACCTTATAATTACGAGGTTTCTTATAACTTCTTAACCACCTCCGAAGAGGTATTTATAACTATTCATGAAACATGAAAATAGGTGTTATTGCCAAAACAAATTCAATTTTCCGTATGCATGAAGGATTTGTTTGGCTAAAATATTCAGTAAACAGTTATAGCTAGTTTTGTGAAATTAAGTTGATTTTACCTTATAAATTATTTGATAAAATTTTATATTAAATGACACTAATTATGATTTACCAAACACAATATAAAATTTATCCTTAATTGCCTAAGCCTACGAATATCTACAGCAGAAAATATTAATTACAACCACATTATTAAACGTTAACTCATATGGGTCCCAAATCCCATTAGCTACATTGAACCAGCGTGGAAGCTATAAGTCACCTTGTTCTTAGTATTGCATTTAAACACAAGAACTTATAGGCTGGTTTTTTTGTAACAAAGCAAGTTAAGAGTTAATTAAATTATGTTATTTTATAAAATATATCAAACTTTTCTGTTTGTCTCAAAACCCAAGATTTCAAGATTCTTTCCCCCATATTGAATACGATCCTTATATACAATTTCATCTTTCTGGGCCAAATATATGTAATTTGGCCAAGAGTTAGCATCAAACTTGCTTTTGTGTGTGTGTGTGTGTATACGAGAGAGAGATAGAGAAAGAAAGATTACTCAACATTTTTGTAATATTTTAAAAATCTTTTAAATGGAAAGAGTGCATTTTTTAAATGAGATATTCGGAGTGGAGGACAAAGGCAATATTGTCACCTTGCATGTCTGGTAATGGCAAAATTTTTAATTGTCGTCCTTTCCGTGTTTTAATCTATATAGATTTTGTATAAACACTTGTCTAATTGCTTTTGTCTGGCTTGAAAATATACCCTAGTTAAAGGACAAGCAAAGAGGTCTAAAAGGCTTTGGCTACACCAAGAAGTTGAAATTTAGGGAGTAGTCATTTGTATTCCCAAAGAAATAAGGGCTCATAATAAAAAATCACAATGTCAAGAGCTCAAGCTTTCCCTGTCTCTCATTCCCCAAGAGCATCTCAAAGATTTAAGAAGCTTCCAACAACACAAAAACACATTATCAAAGAGTTGCAGCTCTTTCTCATTTACTTGAAAAATGCCCCACCAAGAGGTAACAGACAGTTTTGGATAGATGGATTCAGTTTTTCAAGTGTGAAGTTGGCTCAATGACAAGAAGAAACAATCCTCTTGACATAAATGTCCTGACCCCCAACTTCTTTCTAGCGTTGATTCTGTGGTTATTAATACACCGCAACACTGAAATTTTCAAACCCAATTTGAGATTTTCTTTATCGATCGGTTTGACAAGGGTTGTCTTTGCCACGTGGGCTATGACTTTTGCTCTTGAGATTTGATTATGTGAACTTTTCATGTGCCATTGTCCTTTGCATTGGCTTCAAAACAATGGAATTTTCCACCGTATATACTCCTGACATCATTATGAGAACTACTTACATAATCCATTCTTAGGAATTAATTGATATAAAAGTATACTTTCTTACTACGAGACGAGCGTATGCGACCAGAATTTGAGCCAAGCTTGTAAAACACAAATCATTTTACTGATTTACTCATTATTAATGTAAATTATATCTTGATTTGAACAATAAAAATAAATAAATAAATAAGAGGACGATCAGGCTTGGCTGCTGCATGTGGGAAATTCAAATTCAGTCATGGGCCCGGTGATAATGAAAATTCATGGCAGTGACACTGTGAACTGGTACGCGGTACATGGCTACACGACTTTCCAATCAACAAAAGGCTAGACATATTTTGAAGCACTGTGAGTTGAAAAAGTGACTCGCACTATTCCTCTCTTTATCCAGTACCCACCAAGTCGATATTGGAATGCAAGCAAGCAGCGGCTTGATTTTAAGCAAGGACGGGACCTATCCCCAAGATTTTTTTGTCTTCCAAGTTGTCAACCATATTCCTCTTTATTTTTTTTTTCTACTTCATATTTTCTCCCTACGATTTTAACACACGGGGAATAAATAGTTTTTAAAATAGCTAGATTTCTCTCTTTTTGCATTTATCCCGGTGTATGAATACCAATAAAAGGTGCAGAATCAGATGTAAAAATACTGTATAATGAGCAAAGGATCACATGATCGAAGTAGAAAGACCGCACAGTTTAGTTTTCCGGGAAAGGAAAAGCAGAGAGTAAAAAGGGAAATTTTTTAATTGAAGAATCATTGAAATTACACACTTCTGAGCTTAAACCGGATTCTAGATTAATCTACCAATATAACTATAGCCACACGATTACAATGACTGCATCTTCCAACAAATTTGGGGACATGTAGAACAAACTCCTCCACATCAGCCTTAATAACAAATTTATGCCATACAAGCAAGGTATTCAGCTGAAGCTCGCACACCACTGCCTAGTGCCTAGTCTCATCATCCTTGCTTGTATTTATATCCTCAAAGAGAGCCTGCATCTCTTCTAAAGTCTTGCCTTTTGTCTCAGGCAAGAAGAAGTAAAAGAATATACTGCCCAACATCATGATTCCAGCAAGCAGAAAAAAAGTTCCCCCAAATGTGATCTTCTTGGAAATGGACAAAAACGTCATTGACACCACTCCACTCACCAGCCTGTTCACTGAGATGGCAAGGCCAGTACCTTGGGCCCGTAATCTCAATGGGAAAATCTCCGTAGAATAGACCCAGGTAATGGGCCCAAGCCCAATTGAAAAGAATGAAACAAATGCACAAACAGCCACTATACAAATGACGACAACCCAAATTGGCTTACTAGCTGTAAGCTCGAGATACTTTGAGCCAAAGCCCAATGCAAGCAATGACACGACCATCCCAGATGAGCCCAACAACAAAAGAGGCCGCCTTCCAAATTTGTCCAAGTAAAGAGCCGACAACATCACGAAGAAAGCCTTGGCTAATCCCATTATCACATTGATGCCAAACAGCTTCGGCTTGCTGTGAATTCCAGTGCTCTTAAATACTTGTGGGGTGTAATAAATAACAGCATCATTACCTGAAGCTTGCATGAAGAAGTTGATGCCAATAGCTGCAATAAGCATCCGACGAACAGCTGGAGATGGCTTCAGTATAAGTTCCTTCCATACGGATTTTCCATGATTAACTTTGGAAGATCCATCAGGGACAGACTCAGCCTCAATTACAGCTTTGACCATTTCATCATGTCTAAGTTCAGCTTCCTCCTTAGTATCCGAAATTTTCATCAAGACCTGTTTTGCCTCGTCAAATTTCCCCTTCATGACAAGCCAACGAGGAGATTCTGGCATAAAAATAACCCCAAAACCAATAAATAATGCGGGTACTGCGGCCAGTCCTAACATTAGTCTCCAGCTTATGTTTTGTGGGAGACCTGACAAGGCAAAGTTGAAGACATAACCAAGGAGAATACCCAAAACAATGAACACTTCAGGGAGAGAAGTGAGGAAGCCACGTTTCATTGTGGGAGA
This sequence comes from Ailanthus altissimus, assembly GCA_946807835.1. NCBI lineage: Eukaryota > Viridiplantae > Streptophyta > Magnoliopsida > Sapindales > Simaroubaceae > Ailanthus > Ailanthus altissimus. The sequence continues at coordinate 27,163,685 of OX327689.1, forward strand.
AATTTCCGCTGTGTACAAGGGCGAGATCATGAGAGAATAGCCAACGCCAATCCCAGCAATGATACGGCCGGTTAAAAGTAATGGGAAAGATGGTGCGAGTCCCATTGCGAGAGCACCAATAAAAAATGTTGCTGCTGCTAAGACAATGGTGTATCTCCTGCCTATATGATCTGAGGTTTTGCCGGAGGCAAGTGAGCCAACTAATGATAACACGTTCAGGGTACCTACCAGGACTTCTACTTCCACTGTCGAGATCTTGAGATCATCTTTAATGTAAAGAACAGCACCACTCATCACTCCAATATCTGCAACTCCAGCAAATAGCTTTTTATTTTTGTTTATTTTTAAAAAAATACTACATTAACATAAACCAAACCCCATTTTCTTTTATTACGAAAACAATGTTGCCAATCAGAAAATTTTTATACCACCTCATAAGATTTTAGCAATTAACTCAATAAGCAACCAAAGCCTTAAAAGTTCAATTCTTTGTTATGGAAAGGAGAGACTTTTGATAAATATTTTGAATTACAGATGATCATTTTAAGATTTTTTAATTAAATATTGTGATTGAAGCCTGACATTATCTAGCACGCGAACATTGGGAGAAAAGTAGAAGGAAAAAAGGGGGAAGGGATAAATAAAGGACGCACCGTATCCCAACAGAATGGAGTTAACTGAGGCCAAAAGAGCAGAGACAAATGCATACTTGTTGAGACGAGTCTTTTGGTCTGGGGACGTAGCCGCCTCTACATGTCGATTTTCGGCACCGGAGGTCTCCATATATTATATATTCAGCTCCCACTGCTGTCAATTCGGTGATGTTTTTCTCTTTGGCAATGAAAGCAACTTCTGTGGGCGAAGAGAAGAAATCTGGGTTGAGTGAATAAACGGAGCTTTTTTTTCCGTGGCCCGCACTGGGACTCTTTAGCTAGCTCAACTGAATGAATTCCAAGTGGCTTGAGTGATAACAGCAGTGACCAACACGTTCTTCAACTGCCCTGCACATATGGATTCTACAAAAGATTTCCTTTTGCATGGGATGGGACTATATTTACCCCAAAATTATCTATTCCCATAAATTAGTTAAATATTTTTAATTACATACGCATGCTTAAATCAAATTACTGATGAAGACATCTGAGACTCAGGCCCACGTCTTGAATACAGAGACTTGAGAGAGAAAATATGAGCAGAAGAAGAGACGATTTTATCCCCCATCAAAATCACTTCTAATCTTATTCACACCCTACACTCTGTTGTTGTGTCATTTACTCATTTAAACAGAACAATGGAAGGTGAAAGCCCCATCTTCATCTGCTGTCACCTTGTTATCCACTTCAAATGTATGCTATGTCAATTTTCTTCTTCGTTTTTTCCTTTTTTTTTCCTTTTTGGTATATACATTACTTGCTATACCATCCTTTTAATCAAAGCCATTTACTAACCCGGCTAGTTCGTCTCTCCAATTCTAAGGGCTTCCAATTCGTTTGCCTCACTCTCAAAACAGAATGTCGCGCTTTTGCTGCCTAATTTTCTTCCATTCATCAAACAAACAAACAAATTTGATTTCAGGAGCGCGTATTTTCTAATATAGAATTCAACATTGTACCAGCACCACTGTGTCAAAAGTTTATTTAAATCGCGAGAGAGAGACTAAGAGAAAAATAGAGTGGGGTTACGTTCCGAATTTTAGAATGTGCGAGCTTGGAACTATGAAGAGTCTAGAAAGTAAAGTTCTGATTTTTCAATTTTAAAATTTTGTGCTTCGAAAGATAGATAGGCTTGGATTTTTGTTGTTCAATACCAAGTTTGGTACAACTAAAATTGATTTTGGTTAGATAAAGAGGCTGGTTTTTAGGTGAGACTTACCATTTTATTCTCTAATTAGAGGATAACTCATCTTACAGTTATCCCAAGATTTGAATTAATTTAAAAAAATATTTTCATTCATATTATCTTATGATAATATAAAATTTATATTTAAATAGTTATTACTGTAAACAAAAATTGTATATATTTAATAATTAACATAAAAAACTATTAATCATTTAATTAATTTTCATATGAACTTAATTAATTAAAATAATGATTATCTAAATATCTAAATAAATTATTTTAAAAATTACTCGTCCAGACGATCAGCCTTCACCAAACTGTTGGCATTGCTAAATGCTCCAACAGAAGCAAGCTCTCTCGAATACGACAAATATGAAAGTGGCTAAAAAGCCAGAGGAAAAAAGTAGTTGGACAATTGTATATACGAGAATTATTATTCTAGGAATTGGCAACATGGACAGAAAAAAAATATAATATGGGTAGGAGTAAACTTTTTTATGTTTAATTATACTAAGTTTTTCTTATTATATATATATATATTTTTTATTTTTATTAAAGTGTGGGGTAAAGGGTGTCCTCTATTTCTACTTTTAATTAAACGTAAATAATTGACATTACAAATAAACATGAGTCTCTACTTGTTGAAGCCATTATAAGTTAAAAAACTATTTGTAAAATGAGTCGAAAAAGGTTGCTTGCTTAATTAATTTTATTATTATTATATTTATATTAATTATTAATTATTATAATATAATAATACTTTTAATAGTTAACTTGAGAATTACCCTTAATAAGGGTGTGGTGTTTATTTTTTTATATTTATGCAATATAAAATTATATATCAAAAAGTAGAGAAAGACAACATTTTAAACTTGAGATAACTTAAAATAGATTATATGATCATTTGAATATAGAGAAATTGAATTTTGACAAGATTTAAATAAATCCTTATTTAAAAATTTATCAATAGACGCTAAAACTCAAGAGAATAACTTTATAAATAATAAGTATAAGAAAATATATATCTCAAAATAAAAGTTCTCTATACTCTAATTCACCTCCAACAAAAGATTATTAACGGAAAGTATGAAGTATAAATTCCATCCATTCTTTTTTTATCTTTGTCTTGTTTTATCCTATCACTTTTGATCCATTTCAATTTGGTAAAATTAAGTGGGCTCCAAAAGTAAAAAAGTGTTGAGTGTAGTATTAAGGATTCATGTAGGCCCACCCTTTATATTTAGCATCACTTTATTTTTAGTTTTTAAATATGAGATATTAGATCATAATTTAGATATTTATAATTAAAAGACTTAGTAATAATTGAGATAGAATCAATTGTGACCTAATTCTAAAATTTAGGTTCATAAAAGATTTCAATATACTTTCTACTAAACTTTCTTTTGTATAAGGTGTCGTAACTTAAAAGCTACATAATTATTGTAGAGTAGGATTAGTTGTCAAATAAAACACAGTTTTTATATTTTGGTAAATTTTCTAATTAATAAATCAATGAATATTATTTTAATATATAATATTTGTTATTTAAAAAATAATTAATATTATTAATTAATTATATAAATATAAAAAATCTAATTGTCAATAATTATTTGCCACTACCATCTGCCGATAATCAACATTCTTTGAAATCAAAATTAACATTGTTAGAATCATCATCACCTAATCTATATAATTATACAAAAATCTACAATAATTAAGCTTTATTCACTAAAAAATTACAATCAAAGTTTCAATTTACCATTATCAAATTGCATCGCATAAAAGTAAAATGTCACCACCGTTCTCTCTAAGGTTGTCCGATCTACATAGTGTTTATGATATATTTTTTTCGTTCAACGTCTTTTGATAGTAGTGTCATAGTCGTTGAACCTTCAACCGTAATTTTTCGACGCATAAATACAATCTTTTGATATTAATTTTTTATAATTATAAATCAAGCAACAAAAATCTTAACAATACTAAAATTGGCTTAATGCTAATAAGATAATCATGACCGTGTGGCTTGTGACAATTGATAATGGTCAATGATGAATTTCCCCCATCAACAATGAATGAGAGTTGGCTAATAAATTTATTTAAATGGACCTTAAATGAGCAAAAGTTATCCCATTTTCACCATTAAAAGGCTTAAAATCCAATCCTACATTGTTTAATTAAAGTTTAATATGTGGGTTAATAATTTTTTGAAAACCCTTATCCTCAAGTTAGTTTATGGGGTAAGTTATATTTAAATATTGTTATATCAATACAATCACTTTTCAAGAATGACCGTTGTCTCAATATTATGAAAAGATTGCTTCTTACCGTCGCAGGGATGACCCTTGCCGTCTCAGGAATGACCATCGTCTCAGTATTATGGAAGACCTATTGCATGCCGCATATAAGAAATGCAGAGTCACCAACTATGTAGACGTCCCTTTTGAAAAAGAATGGATAGTAATGATCAATTCATAGTCATACATCAACTATATACGCGAAGTCACTGTTTTAAAAAGAAATGGATTATAATGATTCATAGAGTCATACATCACCTAATTACAGTTTGATACGTGCATTAATAATTCTTTAAGCCCCCGCCCTCAAGTTATCTTATAGGTAATGATCTACCATTAATTTTTTTGGGTTCTTCAAACCTCAATAAAATGCTTGTTATTACGTTTAAGAGTTTAGGCCGACTTAATATCATCCAAAGCAACGAGAATTTTGAGAATTTATATGTACGAGGCAATACACACACACGATATGTCTATGAAAAATACACCAAAACTAAGAGGACCAAAATCGTGCAACAAGGGGTTTGTTAAGGCACTGATCATTGTCATGGAATTCGTCCTCGAAGAGAGACCCAATCTCTTCTAAACTCTTGCCTTTGGTTTCAGGTAAAAAGAAATAGATGAAAATTGTACCCACTGCCATAATTCCAGCAAATATAAAGAACATTCCTCCTAATGTAATTGCCTTGGAAATGCTAAGAAATGTCATAGCCACAATCCCACTCACCAACCTGTTAATTGATATTGCAATGCTAGAACCCTGGGCTCGAAACTTTGTGGGAAATATCTCTGATGAGTAGACCCACGTGACTGGCCCAAGCCCAATTGCAAAGAATGAGACATCGGCACATATGGCTACTACACATAAGACAACGGCCCATGCTGGCTTGCTCTGTGACTGCTTGAGATACATTAAGCCCAGGCCTAGACCAGCTAGAGAAATAGCCATTCCAGTTGAGCCCAACATCAATAGAGGACGCCTCCCAAAATGATCTAAGAAAAGTGCTGATATCAAAGCAAAAGATGTCTTGGCCATTCCCATGATGACTGTAACACCCACAAGCTGTTTATCATTGCTAATTCCAGCATCATTGAACACTTCAGGGCTGTAATAAACAACAGCATCATTGCCTGAAGCTTGCATGAAGAAGTTAACACCAATTGCAGCAATGAGAATTCGGCGGAGGGGTCTAGATGGCCTTAGCACTAACTCTTCCCAAACACCTTGACCTTGCCAATTGTTTGAACAAGTTGCGTGGACCAAGTCTGTAACGGCATCTGTCATTTCATCTAGTCTCAGCTGAGCTTCCTCTTCGCTGTCTGATGTTTTGATCAAAGCCCGTTTTGCTTCGGCAAGCCGGCCTTTCATGACAAGCCAACGAGGGGATTCGGGCATTGACAAGACACCTAGTGCAACAGCAACTGCTGGCAGTGCTGCTAGTCCAAGCATCAGTCTCCAGTTTATATTTTCTGGAAGACCTGATAAAGCATAATTGGAGATGTAACCAAGTAAAATTCCAACATTGATGAAAACTTCAGGGAGGGAAGAGAGGAATCCTCGAGTCATAGCAGGAGAAATCTCTGTAGTATAGACAGGTGCAATCATAAGAGAATAGCCAACTCCAATGCCTGCCACAACTCTTCCAACCATAAGGAAACTAAAGGATGGTGCAAGCCCCATGAGCAGGGCACCTATTAAAAATGTGGCTGCTGCTAGGAGAATTGTGTAACGCCTGCCAATACAATCAGAAGTCTTACCGGAGGCCAGCGAGCCGATCAATGAGCATACATTTAGGGAACCAACCAAGATCTCAACTTGGGTTGAGGTGATCTGGAAGTTATCCCTGATGTAAAGTACAGCTCCACTCATGACCCCAATGTCTGCACAACAATTTTACAACATTTTGTTTAATTTTTCATGAAAATAAATTTATCTAAAAAGGATCTTGCTGGTGATTATATCAGAAAATTCACCATATGAAATGCTACGGAAACAGATTAGTATACTTGAAATAAAACTCACCATAGCCCAATAGAATAGAGTTTGTGGAGGCCAAGATGGCACCGGCAAGAGCATACTTATTTAAACGAGGCTTCTTTTTATGAACAGAAGCAACACCTTGAGGTGCCTTGTGCTTTTGAGATTCAAGTTCAGATGCTTCCTTGTGCCATGTCTCTTCATGTCGTCTCTTGTTTATCGGATCGCTTTCTTTGACCGGAGGAGATTCTGAATCTGGAAGCAGGCGGTAGCAACAGTCCTTCTCTAGTTCCAGAGGAGAACTGGATTGCATGACTTGAAGATTAAATCAGAAAAAGCGAACGCATAAAATTGAAAGGAAAAAAAATTGAAGGGGTGTGCTCAACACAAACTTGTTCCCCGTGAACTTTTTATAGTACTCAATCCAGAACAATGGAAAGTTGAATGACTCGAAAACTTTTCCTTAAATAAAGCCGCTTTTTGCGAAAGTCGAAAAACCAGGCACGCCTCCTCATATTGAGAATGAGAATCTATCAAAAAAAAAAAAAAGATAACAGCAAAGCTTCAGCTGATTTTCTAATTTAGCAAGCATACCATTATTGTCCTTATTAAAAGTCTAATATAATAAGCACCGGTGCAACGTGCAAGCCCTCGTGATTCACATCATAACTGTGCAAATTTTTATAGATGGTGGTGGGGATATTTAGACCTAATCTTAAAGAAAACACGTGTGGATTTCACCAGCTTTTACCTGTAAATACTTAATTGCTACGTGGGTCAACGTTCAAGAGGAAGGCATGGTGGCATTTATCCTTAAAATCATGGCCCCCGCTCAACTTTATTTGGACAACTTTATTTGTTTTTTGTTTTTTTAATTTAGTTCCAATATCTGGCCCTACCATCTGAACAACGTGGCAATGGTGAGTCAGAATTGCTGGAACCCCACACATATACTTTTTCTTTTCTTTTAAATTATACAAAATTTAAATTACTTTAATATGAGTGAAATTTTGAAACTCGGATTTTTTTAATTGATTCCACATGAAAGGTTTTACCTTCAACAGACCGTCGCACTGTTAAAGTTGTAATGATCTCATATAATATAAAACTAAATACTGTGAGGCGGTGGATTCTACCACCTCCCGGTTCAATTCAGATATTTTTATAATAGAAATATAATTTTTAATAGCCGTATTCTAATATTTTATAAAAGTATTTTAATATTTGAGTTATTTTTAATTTTTATATTATTTATTTATAATATATTATTAGTATGATTTATTAATAAGTTCAATTCTTAATTATTGTGTTAAGTTTTTGATTTATTTTATTTTATATTTAATTATTATTTGTGTTGTATTTGTATTATTGTGTATTATTATCCTTATAAATATGCATTGTAGTTGTCATTTATTGAGATCTTTCAAATTAAAAAATAAGGATAAATATTTTGTATCAATTATCTAGTATTTATATTTATAATATTCAATGTTATTTCTATTATTTATTCTTTTACTTTTAAATATTGTAGTTGCAACTTAAACCTTACAAAACAAATCAATAAATTAGAACCTAAATTCTAATAATTGATCTTATTAATTCAGAACTTAAAGTTATATATCAAATTTTTTTAATTTATTTATTTTTAATTACTTATTTATATGAAATATTGTACCTCCTCATTGTTGGCTATGCCTCCTTATTACTATCGAAATATGGTGAACTATGCCTCTTCATCATTATTATCAATATATAAAAGGCTACGTCTTTTTATTATTATCGATACATTGAAGACTTTGCCTCTTAATTATCATTTATGTATATGAAAGGTCATGCCTCCTAAACATTACTTTTGATATTTATGTTTTGTATTATAAATTTTAAAAAAAATATTTATATTTCATCATACTAATTTTAATTCATTTTTTCCATATCCAAAAGCCACTGAAAATGTCTCTGACATATTTATAAATCTTTGCACTTAATGTCTTTGGAAAAAATTATCTATCATAGGTACTGAATGTCAATATACACCTCGAAGCTAATAGTTTGAAAAAGATAATTGAAAAATAAAATGATGTGTCATATCGAATAAGTTGAAAGCTATGATATTTTTTCGTTATCACTTACATAAGAGCTTGAAAGTTCAATATTTAACAGTAGAAAACTCGATAATCCTCTAAAAAATCTAAAATAAAGATATGATCATAAATAAAAATGTATTTCTTCTAAAAGCAAGACATGAGTGAATGAATCTGAGGTTGCAGAATTTTAGAAATACAATTCTACTTTTTTCAGAACCATCTCAAAGTTGAAATTATATGGTGAGAAAATTATAGAACAAAACATGTTAAAGAAGAAATTCTCTACTTTTTATAAATCTAATGCTATTCTATAGCAACAGCATCATGGCCATCGATTTAAACAATGCTCAAGATTAATCTCATGTCTTCTACTTGTGAAACAAAATTATGAGCTCTTATTGAAAAATTACGAATCAGTCCCACTGGTTCTTAACCATTTTCATAAGAGAATATAATATTCACAAAAATGTTAGAAGTGGCTATAGAATGGGGAGAGGGCGTGAATATCACCCTCATGGTGGCCATAAATATGAAGAATGAAAAAACACTAAAAAAGGATAAAAATACTGAGACAAAGATAATAATGTAAAGAATAAATGTCCTAATTATTAAGAAAATATTTATTATTGATATTGTGCATTATGATGTATCTATCAAGATAAAGAGAAACAATGTGGAGACAAATCTTATTGATGACTCAAATCTTATAGATCTTACTCATTTAAATGTCCATAATTTCTTTGGAGATGAAGAATAGAATGTCAATTATTAAGATTTAATTAATATATCTATGTTAAATCCTTCTTTTAAATTTTTTTTTTGGTAATTTTTGTAATATATCATCTTGATGTCTATCATGAACTTTTATTTAATGTAAAGAATGACTTTTAAAGATAAATTATCCTTTTTGGAGAGAAAAATTAAGGATACATGTTTGACTGACAGTGTAAATATACATATTATCCTTCGAAATAAGAAATATTTCTCCAAACTAACAATGAATGAAGGAAAAACAATATTATAGCATGTTTTGCAAATCTGATTAAAGGCTTTGGAAGAGTAATGATCTTATTAGCAAGCAAAAAAATATATATATATAAATGAAGTTTTATATGTAGACAAATTCAAAATAAATCTACTTAGTTTTAAAGATATCCGTCAAAATAGATATCACATTGAGATTTTGAGTGAGAATAGTGTAAAATATCTTTACATTACTTCTAATGTCTAAGATAAGAAATGCATACTTGAAAAGCTTAATGCCTTATCATCTAGTTTGTATTATACAATCATAAATTCAACTGAAAGCTATGTAATAATAACTAGAAGTTCAATAATCTAAAAATATTTATAATATAGTATGACCACCTTGGTCATCTATGATCAACAATGATGCATAAGATCATTGAAAATTCTCACAGACATTCATTAAAAAATCTAAAAATTCTATTGCCCAATGAGAATATTTGTACTACTTGCTCATAACAAAAACTTATAGTCAAACCATATCCTACTAAGATTAATCCAAAATCTCTATTATTTTTACAAATGATACAAAAAGATATTTGTAGACCAATTCATCCACTAAGTAGACTATGTTTTTTGTTATTTTATGGTTTTGATTTATGTATCTATACAATGATCACATATTTATTTATTGTTTATATAAAATATTGCATTTACTAGATTATTAGCACATATCATTAGATTGATGGCATACTTTTCAGACCACCCTATTAAAATCAAACATTTAGATAATATTGGTGAGTTTACATTTGAAATATTTTATGACTATTGTACATTATTTGGAACTAATGTAGAACATCTTATACCGCATGTTCACACATAAAATGGATTAGCATAATCTTTACTTAAACGACTTTATGTAATTGTACGTATTTTATTGATATGCACACAATTACTAATTTCTAAATGAGGTCACACTAGTTTGTATACTACAACATTAATTCATTTTAGGCATACTGTATATTATAAATATTATCTATTATAACTTGTATTTGGTCATTAGCCTAATATATCCAATTTATGTACTTTTAGTTGTGCTGCGTATATACTTATACCACTCTTACAACACACTAAGTTGAGATCTCAACATCGCTTAAAAATTTATGTTGGTTTTAACTCATCATCAATTATAAGATATCTCAAACCTCAAATGGGTGATCAGTTTATTGCACGATTTATAAATTGTCATTTTGATGAGATAATATTCTCAGTGTTAGAAAAAAAAATGCTCTTAAGTAAGACATAAACTTTATTAAAAAATGATCGTCATATCGTACTTGGATCCTCGTGCAAATCAATATGAAAATAAAGTGTAAAGAATTGTTCATCTTGAAAAAATTAAAAATAATTTACCTAACCAATATATAGATACATTAAAAGTAACCAAGTTATATATACCAGCTGTCAATATACTAGCCTGAGTGATTATTCCTGTAGAATAATTTAATCAAAAGATAGCAAATGAATCGTCTATTGCATGCTAGAAGTATAGTAGGCCACTTAGTTAAAAAAATATTGTTCCGTAGAAGAAGAAAGTGAAAAATAAGAATCTTATTAAAAATGATGCTCAAGCTAATAAATTCACATATCTAAATCATTAACATTATAAGATTTAATAGTTCCTAAAGAGATAGAAGTCTTTGAAGAGATATTAGCCCCAGAAGAGATACAAGAATTTTAAAATGAGAAAAATTGTACAAATTATGCTTATACATGAGAAATGTAAAAATAATTGTCGACAATGTGTTTTTATTTGTAGTAGGTACTAAAATTATAAATGATTATTTTGAGTCATAAACTATTAATGAATGTAGAGAAAGACATGAAAGATTTCAATGAAAAAAGCAAATCAAGAAAACTTAACTTATTACTAAAGGTTTCTGGCAAAAATTTAGTATTGATTATGATGAAACGTATTCCCTAGTAATGGACACGATTACATTTTAATTTTTAATAAGTTTAGCAGTCTCATAAACGATTGATATACGTCTTATAGATGTAGTGACAACTTATATATATGGGTAACTTGACATAGATATTTATATAAAAATTCTTAAAAGATTCAATATGCTTAAAGTATGTAACTATAATTTGTATTCAATCATGAAAGATCTTTGGATGAGTTAAAATAATCTAGACACATGTGATACAACTGCCTAAGCGAATACTTAATAAAGAAATAATATATTAATGACCCAATAAGTTCATATATATTTATAAAGAAGTCAAACCTTGAGTTTATCATTGTGGTTGTATATGTGGATGACATAAATTTGATGAGGACTCCTGAAGAGCTCTTGAAGACTGTAGAATAATTAAAAAGAGAATTTGAAATGAGAGACTTTAGAAAGATTAAATATTGCCTCAACCTGCAGATCAAGTACAAATCAAATAAAATCTTTATCTAACAATCTCTTTATACTGAAAAGATTTTGAGAAGATTCAATATGATAAAGCACATTTATTAAGTATCTTTATAGTTATCCTAAAAAAAGATTTGTTTCATTTTAAGAAAGATTATGAGAAAATACTTGATCCAAAAATACCATATTTTAATATAATTAATACTTTATCATATTTAGCTCAATACACTAGACTGGACATAACTTTTGCATTAAACGTATTGGCAAAAATTTAATTTTGCACCAACTCGACATAATTGAAATGATGTCAAATAAATTTCTCTAAAATTCTTCTACATTCATAAGTTATAGTAAAATAAAAGATTAATATTAAATAAAAACGTTACATGACCAATTTTGCTAATCTGTTTACTAAATCTCTACTAAGAGATCGAATGACTTTAAAAAATTAGTTTAAAACATTGATATGCACTAATTCAAGAAATTGTCAAGTTGATAGATGTTATTTCGAGAGAAAACATTTAATTAGAGAGAGCACATTCTTCTAAAAAAGAACTATATCAATTATAAATATGCACTATACTCCTTTTTTTCTTCGATCAAATTTTATTCTATTTAAATTTTACAAAATAGTAAAATTTAAAGAAAAGTATTATGAGATGAGGGGTCGGGGGTAGGCAATAGATTTTACTCTCCTTATATATATAATTTTTTTATAATAAAAATATACTTTTAAAGATGATCTAGTACTTGAATTATATTTATTTTTTATTTTTTATATTATTTATTTAGAACACTAAATACAATATTTTAAATTTTATATTGGAGACGTTGACAATGTGTCTATCTATCCACAAGATTAGTGTGAACCTAACCTCGAAGAGAATCTTAATTAAATATGCCAAAGATATGTAGACTCAAGATAAGGAAACCCAATTCAGAAAACTGGGAATCCAGGTGTGCACTCATGGCTCTTAACTTTTTTTAATCAAAACGTAGCAGTTGTGCATTGACCACTATTCAATTGCTATCTAAGATTACTCGCTTGTTTTAAGTCTCTATCCATGACCATATATGTACAAGTAAGCTAGCTGAGCTGGACCTTCATCTAAATCCTAAGTCATTCTTCTCTTTTCACCCAACTTACAAGAAACCCTAAAACATAAAGAAATTTAAAAGGAAAAATAGAAAAGAGTATCTTCTTATCCTATCTCCTCTAATCCATGTGTATGAAATAATAAAAATGATTAAATGTCACAACACCCCAGCAGAGCACAGGTAGGTGTGTATCATTTGATTATTTTGGTGGAGATGAAATATACTAGAACAACTAGAAAATCATGTGTTGCTTGCACTCATTAGTAAACTTGTGCATTTTATTATGACAAAAAAAAAAAAAAAAGAATCAATATTTTTAATATCTGGATCCTTTCCTCTTAGAGGATTCGAATTGAAAACTCCACGTGTAAAGGTTGGAAATGTGGAATATCTATTCTTCATAAGTGTTTATACCAATACCACAAAATTCTCTAATATATATAACAATATCAGGAATTGGTTATTCTATTACATATAACAGTAATCACTCAGAAGGAAGATTTTTTTCGGTTAAATGGGGCCATGGGGCAGGGAGGGTAGAAAAATGGAAATTCATTAGTAAGCTTTAGACTTTCTACTTTAAAAAAAAAAACTGAAATCACAAACAGGATTCAGGAGTAATATTGCAAATCTTACCACTAAATAAACGCCGCCTTCCCCGTTAGAAAAGACCCGAGACCAGTACCTCAGCTTGAGCAAATTTTGAAGAAATTTTAATATCAGAATAGCAAGTCTGAAAATTGCTTGCAGCTTAGGGCGAAGTCTTGGCTGGCATCAATCGGGGAACTCGAGCTTTACAGTTTACAGGCTTCTGCAATAATAAGCGAATGACATCCAGAAAAGAAAGGGGAAAAATTAGGAAAAAAATCTCAAACTACTTAGTTTTACTATACAGCAGCCAAAGCTAATAATTGCATATTTTGCGCAACGAGCGCATGATGATTCCAAATATATAGAAAGTTCTGTTTATGGATAATCTGATTACGAGTAAAATGCATTGAATTTGAAGGCACTAGACAATACAAATAGAGAATCTAAAGATTGCATCTTTTACTCAGTAGCCAACTGTCTTTCAAGTTTTATAAGTTGAGGTAGAATGTCCTCATCAAAAGTTCACATATTTAACAACCCTCGTCCAAATAGTTAGTACCTTTAGTAATGACTATAGAGTAGTTCTTGAACCTTCCCAAAGTAGTTAACTCAAGTCTGACGCGTTGCGATGGCGGCAATTTGTGTCTATTTGCATAACTGAAACGGGTCGGTTTAAATGTCATCTCCCAAAACGGTAACCTATTGCGTCGTCTAAGCTACGGTACCAAAAAGGGTGAAAAATTTACACGAGTCACTGCTAAACGGTGACACCTCAATTTATTGTCAAGCTCTAGCTCACAGACGCCCCAGTACATAGGTACCTTTGGAAACCAACGAAAAGAAATAAAAAAAGAAGAAGAAAAATGGTAAGCTCCTGTGTTCTAAATTAAATTTTTATTATGTATCCAGGCTCAAAAGTTTTCGATTTCCAAGTTGATGAAGTTTTGTGTTCTTTTTTGGGGGATGGGGGGGATTGATTGACACAGGGGAAAGGCAAAGGGAGCTTCGGGAAGAGAAGGAACAATACTGCGGCCGTCGCAGCTTCCATCTTCAGAAAAGTCGCAGCAGCCTTGCGGCTTTCCCTCTGCTCGTATTAGAAAATGTGAGCTGCCATTTGTTATTTTTATACATGCCTCTGTATAATTATTTTATTGTTCTGTTTCAATCTTGGATTTCTTTTTGGTTACTTAGATAACTGGAGCATGGAGGCTAATCAGAGAAAGACTAGGGGAACTGGAAGAATGAGGTATCTGCGTTATGTTGGCGTTAGATTCAAAACTAACTTCAGAGAAGGTACTTGATTTTTTATTTCTTTGATGAGAGTATCGGGTTTGAGTCTTGTGTTGGTTTAGGTAACTGGATGTTTTTTTTTGGGGGGGTCTTGTTTGTGTTTGTTTAGGTACTCTGGCGGCTCCGAGGAAGAAGGGAGCGGATTCAGCTTCGTCATAGGTTGTAAGCGGATGCGACGTCGTAGTTATTTTTGTATTTCAGTTGTTCTGAAATAAGGATTTCTGATAATAGAGTAGCAAACGTTAAGGTTTTGTTTTCATGTTTCTGTGTGAATCTCTTATAATAATCTGAATGAATGTACGAGTTTTGTGTTGGTTTCTTTTTCTTTTTTTTCTTATCCATTTTCAATGGCGTTAAATAATAATTTTTGTTATTTGTGGTACTTGGAATGGAGAAAGTAGGAACCAGATTGTTGAACTTCTATTGTGTACATGGTAATCTGACGTCTTCACATTGATTTGCTAAGATATTCAAGCAAACCTAAAAACAAAATTCTCTTTTTGGTTGCCTGATTAATACACACGTTCAGGCTTTTATAATTTGCTTGCTTATATGAATCTTTGTCAGTGATACAGAACAGCAGTCCAGATTAGTAGCTTAATAATGAATTATTAGGAAAATCATCAAAAACAAGTATCAAAATGCCCAAAAAGGGTTCATCCAGTGCCTATGTAGGTTATGGCTGTCAACCAATTGTTTTTTAGTTAAGAAAAACAAGAAAGAACTTGATGGTCAAAGCTAGTTTAAGCCAGCAATTATATCCCGTTTAACAGCAGATATTACCAATTACCCATATGTCATGTATGAATTGGAAGTTCTGTTTAACCAACAAGCTAAAGAAGAAGACAACGGGCAGATGGCTGAAGCAATCATCATCATTGATACAGACATAAATCCAACCAGATTGTACAGTTTCACCCTTTTGCTTCATCCATAATTCACTATAGCTTTCATAATAGATGATCAAGATATTTTCATAGGTATATGCAGATTACCTTCATCCTCGTGACTAAGAATTGAAAACTGGAGATTTTCACATCAGTTGTGCACTATTCACATACTGAAGAACTTCGGAAGCAATTTGGGACATCCAGTTCACTGTTGTGCCAAAAAAGAGCTCCCAAAGCCAGAGATCCAGTGCGAGTACTGAAGAAAAAATGAGCAATGCCAGGGTCTGGTAGCGGTTTAATGGCCAGCCTAAAACGTCAGCCATTATCTTCAGAAATGGAAGAGAATTGCTATTTAACCTACGGTTTCTTATGGACCAAGCTGTTATCCACTGAACCCTGGAAGGAAAAAGTTCAAAATCCTCCCTTAATTGCCTTCCTAAGTCGGGCATGTGGCCACCACCATACAGGATGGCAATCCTATTGTGGCCCTCGTCAATTGCTCTTCTAAGTGCTTCTATGGCAGCTCTGTTCCTCTCACCAATGATAACAGAACCTGCATCTACATCTGCTGTCACTTGAGTGAACCTGCACAATAGATCTTTTAATTAATTCCATCAATGACAGAATTTTCACCAAATAAAACACAGCATATCCCCTGCATCAATTTGTACCCCATTCCCAACTCCTTTAACACAATTGTGCAAAATTGTATTCAGGAAGTACCATGTCACTTGCACAACAACTTAATAGTATCTTGTCAAGTATGTAAGTTACCGGACAAGTTTTCCCCCGTACCAGATAGACTCCAAATAAGCTGCTCCAATTAAAAATTCATGCAGGTAAGCCAGAGACCTCAAAACAAGGAGCTTGGAAACCTTAAAGGTAAAAAGATTTATAACTCGTATTTCATTGATGAACAAAATTTCTAGATCCTCATCTACCGCAACATCAGCAACATATCAAAATCAAAAGAGTTTGGCAAGTTCAGAGTTTTAATACGCTTTAAATCATTTTTTGGCCATACTATAGAGGCAGTCCTCTCATAATTCTGGGATTAATAAAAGAGCCCATTACTATCAAGCCTGTAAAAACAAACTAACAAGTGAATAATGACTCAAATATCCAAAAGATTGGTAGATCATATAACATGAGACATTAGTTTTCACCAATCAAAGAAAACAAAATAATTTATTAATACTTACTCAGATGTCAATCGCTTTGCCAGGAATACCTTCATTGCGGCACCAAAATCAAGCCTAGATAATGCTTGTACCTCTGGATATTCTGATGGCTGACTTCCCACATCGGTGCAGACACTTCCAATTATGAGAAGTCCTATAAGTGGCATTGGAAGCACACGTGAAGCCCATAAAAGCTTGGATCTCCAGGGATCAAGGTCTTTTGGAATTGAAGGTTGCACCATAGCTTTTGTTGATTTGATAGTCATATCCCTTGCAAATGTAAAGAAGCTTTCGCCTTTTTCAAGCTGAAAGGAAAAGCAGAGCCGAATTGTGTATAGGAGTCAGCTGTCATTGGAAAACTGAGCACATGCATCAAAGTCCGGAGTGAAGAAAAATCAGAGATTCATCAAATTCGGGGGAATATCTGTTGCCAGTTATGGATGAGATAGAAAAATTGCTTTCTTTTTTTTTAAAATAAAAAAACCTTCCTCGACAATTGGATTTACAGGGAAAATATATGTTGAGAAAGCTCAAGAGTGAGAAATTAAGGACACGCTCCCTGGCCTTTTTCTTCATTACTGCATTGTATTTAAACATCTTTGTTCATCTAGCTAACAAAAAGAATATAATATAAGAATGAAGTACCTTAAAATCATGAATTTGCGAGAGTCTCATGATCATATGTCATGCATTACATCAGTTTAAGATGAGGAATCAATAATTGTAAACATTAACTTCCCAAGAAATAAGAGAGAGATAGAGGGTGAGACAGAGATAAAGTAAGATGACAAAAGAAAAGACAAGAAACCTGAAGTAACTTGAAGGTTTCATAATCAAGATCTGCATGGTACCAATTCTCAGCTTGGTAATCAAGACAGTCTAATTGGAAATCAAGCACGAGAATTCTGGCCATCTGCCGCTGGATGCAGCCTAAAATGTTAAAGCCTCGTGAGCGTGATCCTTTGAGCTTTTTGGATTCAGCAGGGTTTCTTCTGTTTTCCAGACTCTCCCTGCTAGCTACCATCTCATAAAGGACACAATCATAGAATTCAAGTTCCTTCTGAAGTGTATAAAAGTACCTACACATAGGTAATATTATACATGATTGGTTGGCCAAACAAAAATAATTACAAGGCACTGGGGGAAGTATCATCAGCAAGGAGCATAACATAAGGGTCAATCTGACATATTCTTTGCACAATTTGTCCCCACGACGAGATGCAATCAGGGACAGTCCTCTGTTCTTTAGTTTCACATTTGAAAGAAAAGCCTCGGTGAGTGTATTCCAAGCTATGTACTGAGGTCCTAAAATTGCTCTAATGCAAATATTACTAATCAATTTACAAGACTTAACACTCTGAAATACTATTTATTCACCAGAACATCTAAAATTCTCACTTATTTATCTTGTCTTATACACCTATATCCTATAATTACTGGTGGCAAAATTCTCTACTTGCACTCCTACGCATTTTCAGCTTCCAATAATAATGATAATAATAATTACTCATAATGAAAATCAAAATGACAGTTCTTCTACAATCTACAATAATCATAACAAAAATGAAAAATAACCCAAACTAAATGATAAATGAACGTACTCTTTGTCCGCGATATGAATTGTTGAAACCAAATCAACCTGAAAACTCCAATTTTTGTTTTTTTTTTTATAAAAAAAAAATCAATTATAGAGTTTTAAAACGAAAACAAGTAAAGCAATCTAAAAAATAAAATAAAATTAAAGAAAGTACCTCAAGAAAAGGTCGAAGAAGAGACCAAGGAAACTTCTTTTTATAAGTGACAACAGCGGTCTGCAACTGTCCGGTGCCTCCATTGTTCCCTCGTTTGAATCTCATAAAATCTGCTATCGAATTGTTCCGCAGAAACTGCTCCGCGGAGCCATCCTCTATCGGCGACGATGACGAAGCAGCAGTAGCGAGGATTTTCAAATAAGGAAATTTGAAAGGCTTTTGTTTTAGAAATTTAATAGGACTTGGTTTGGAAGGCGTGAAGTTAAAAGAGCTGAGGGTGAGTCTGTGAGGAGCGGATGTGGAACATGAATCGGTGCTTGCATTGGATGCAAATGGAAGTATAGAAACCATTACTGCTGCTGCTGCTTATTTCTTTAATTTTATTATTATTTTTCTTTTAACAAGAACAGCGAGGAGTGGATTGGGTTGGGTTGCCTGTTTCACCAGATTTTTGCGGTTTTCAGTTGATACTGTTCCTTCTGGTACCATTCACGTTTTCTTATTAGTTTTATAATATCGCATTTCTTTCTTTTTGACGTCATATTTTTCGCTTGCACGCTTTGTCTTCAAAATTGGACGATTTTTGTCGTGAGGCAGTAGATTGATTTTATTATAATACCGTTAAATATTTAGGAGAGGGATCGAACTTGATGTCTCTATATTAATAAAAATATTTATTACAAGCCCTTTATCAAGTATCATTGATCGTATTTATGAATATGCTGCATATGATGTCCACTCCCCAGAAGTTAAGGGATTAAGTGATTTTGGTTGATTTTTTTTATTGATTAAAAGAATTTTTTTAATGTTAATTTTTTTAAAAAAAATTTAATGACATTTAGTTATAATTAGTAAAGTACTTTTAAAAATTTTAAAAATTATTTTGTTTTTATTTTTAAAATTTTAAATTTTTTTAAATATTTGTGTAACGTTATATATATTATAATAATATTTTTTTATTTTTATATTATATTTTTAATAAAAATAAATCCTATTCAACTAATATATTTTAAATATTTTTTTAAAAATCATCATACTTTTAATTTTTCGTATTTTTATAATTATTATATTTTTACAAGAATATATTAAAATAATTTATTGATTATTTTATTTTTTGAATAAAAAAAAGTATTATTTTATTTTTAATTTTGTACAAAACACAATAATTTATATAAATTCGTTGATTACTATGTATTGATTTTATTTGATTATTGTGATTTAAGAAATTGAATTTGAGAAAATATATAATAAATTTAAATTTATATATAAAAAATATTAAATTATTTAAAATTTAAATATAAATTTTATTAAGTGTCTTTTTTAGTAATTTAATAATAAATATATACTTTTAATAATGTAAATCAAACGATTTAATATTTCAAAAAAAAAATTTAATTAATAGTCAAATGATTAATAATTTTTTTTAAAAAATTTTACTTCTAAAAATTTTATTTTTAAAAATTTTATTTTTAAAAATTCAATTTAAAAAGCTCAATTAAACGAAAGTTTTTGCCGAGAAGTTGTTCGTCGTTAGCAAACTGACTTTTGAACATTTTCCTCGGTGATATGTTAGGACTCTAGTTACCTGTTTTGTTTTGAAATCACTAGGCTTCTATTAGGAATGGGATTAAGATTAGAAGAGATCCCTCAGTTAAAGCGAGTTCCTGAAAATAAAATCCCCATAATTATGCACCCAAAAAGCTAGTCCTAACATTATGTTTTGCCGTGCCTCAAGATCAAGATATGAGCTCTCAATACTGCCATCATTAACTTTCATCTCTAAGAATCTCCCATCTGTGACCAACATTTCAGACAGCTTTTGATTTGCAATGTTGAAATATGAAAAGATTACTAAAAACATTTTACCCCAAGCTCGTTGCTTTGTCTATGCATTACAAGTACAGGCTAGTTTTGCAATGTCCCCAGATTCATAAATTAACTTCAATTCTTTCCATAATACTTTGTAATTGGCACAACTTTATTCATTTTTGAGTTCCATAGTCATTTCTTTAGAGATCTGAATGTCACAAAGCTATTGTAGTGAAAAGTTCCAATTTACATACAAGCAGGCGATAGAATCAGTTTGTTCACAGAGCAGCTTCATAATCATTAACTCTGATAATCTGCCATTCATTCCCATCTCATATAGCAATGTCCTTGCAAAATAATCGAGGAAACCTGTTAACAGATAGCACCATAAAACATATGCCCACCCACAATGAGAATAAAAAAAAGGCATTGCTTCTGAAAGTATGTATTTAAATCCACTGATTACGTCATCCAAGGGAGATATCCAGCACACCTTGAAGCTTAAGGTGTTGAAGAAGGCTTAGACATCACTTTAAGTCACATTTTCAATTAATAAATGAAATCTCATTTGCAGGCTGACTCTCTGTTGAGAATGTGAAATTAGCATATTACCTGCAATTTGATAGCAAATCTGTGCAATATCAGGAGCAACAAAACCCTCTTCTTCCACCTTCTTGGCGTCCAGTATGCAACTTCATGCCAGTTTGACGTAAAGGGTTAGCTTTTGCCAATCTCTTTGCTGCACGAGAAATCCATCAATGAGCATGAAAAAGAACTTCTGAATAAACCCCAAAGTCAGACCTTAACAATATGCATATCTATGCTGTTTTTAACAGAATGAAGTTACCAGTTGAACGTAAATATGCACTTTCGGCTTTATTGTGGAGCTATAGCTCTTTCAATTTCTAGGAATTTGTTGCTCCTAGGGGGATTCTTTGTAGTTGAACAAATTTAGATGAATTTAAGAGATCAAAGGCTACAACAACCTCTATTTTCAGGTATCCTAAGTGACCAGAGCTCATGTCTCCAACAATTAACATAAGAAAAAATCACAAAGAGACTATTTTTGTATGGTATACTTACCTATTTCATAGAAGAGCTCATTGACATTATGTGCAGTCTTTGCAGATGTTTCAAGAAAAGACAGCCCATTTTCTTTAGCATATTGCTCACCATCCTGCAACAATCGTTAGAAGGATTCAAATGCAACATAGACTACACATTTAAAATACTATCCCCAATTTAAAGACACCGGTGGACCCATATGGAGGCCATTTTAATCTGCGTGCATGTTCTTATACAGCTAGATTTTGAACAGTTCCACTATATAGAATCAGGAGAAAGCGTGTACAAAGTGCATTTGAGATAAAAGATAGGATGCATTAGAACACAGAAGTATTCTTGATTTACAGGACAACCTCTTGGGAGAGGGATGCTAAAGTGCCAAGGTGCCAAGAAGGTATATTTTTATCTTACATCCATAAACAGCATAAAGCATATAAGCAAAATGCCAAGGATCTCCAAGCATGGCTATAAATGACCAGAGAAATTTAGGTGGATGCATCTTTTTTTGAGATCTGGCCATTGACACCAAAATAAAAGAAAAAGAATAGCACAAAATATGTGCAAGAATAATAGCAGATTGAAACATACCTCATTTTTCACTTCTCTCTTATCTTCCAAGTCAACCTTGTTTGCCACAAAGAACATAATCAAATTTGGATTTCCTGAGGTGGCACAAAATGAAAAATAAGATGATGTAGTTTATACTAGCCATAACATATTTTGAAGGCGAACAATCTGTCCAATGTAAAAATTCAAGTTATAACTTCTATGACTTCACACCCATGTCCTGGTACATGTCAAAACCCAAACATCTACAGTCATTAAGTAGCTTTAGAACTCATTCACTTGTTCAGAAACACAGCAAACTTGCATCTTGATATGCCACAACAAATATATGCAAGGAAAACATCATTAAAGCAAAAGTAGAGTTGCCTGCTAAATATTTAGTATGTCCACATGTTCCAAGTTAGTTAAGGATTTAAGTTCAATACTATAAGTAACAAAATACTGAGGGTTTGCTGATGAATATATTATGCTTGAAATTGTAATGCGTAAAAACTGATTGCAAAAATCACTCCAAAGAAAAAAGGCAAGAAAATGGAAGAGAAGATATACCAATGACACAGATTGTGAACATAATAAGTTCTCACCTTGGTTTAAATAAGGTACCTTCTGCTGGTTTTAAGCCAAAAAGTAAGAAAACAGTATAAAAACACTAGATTTCTGTCAGTTACCTTGTCTTTGCAATTCTTGTACCCACTTTTTTGCTCTTTGAAATGAATCCTATTAAACAAAAAACAATGTGTTAAACCAAACATATGGCTTCCAGATAGATAGCAACATCCATACAACAAACGGACGACGTTGTAATAGAAATTTTTTTATAATCATTCATTTGGGCTTAACATTACTGTCAGCATGGTTAACTCCATTCTAATAGTTCAGAAGATTCTATTTTTTCTCATCTCTAAGATAAAAAATTTTCCAGGAACATAACGAATCACCAAATAAATGATAAGCTATCTCCATTGTGAGACAAACTTGATGCAATTGGACTAGCTAAGAGAACATATTATCCAATGCTTAAGGTCAGCCCTCACAATGTGTCTCACTCATAACTTTCTTGTCTCAAAATGCATGCATTCTAGTCTTATACTCTCCAGTGAGATAATAATATAACCCTCTGTTCTCATAAGTTAAATGAAGATGTCAAAACATTATGAAAGGTCGGCATGGGCAATTCAAAACAAAAAATTTCAGAGCGATAAAGAACATCAAATTGGGATTACGACAATTGAAGCTATTTTACTAAGCAACCAGCTTCTATTAAGCTCCAACAACTTCTTAAAATATGCTGAGAAAGCAAAAGAACAAAACAATTAGAAGCTTGACAAGTAACTACCATGCTTGTAATATCATACACCACAACAGCTGCAGCTGCACCTCGGTAGTACATAGGAGCCAAGCTATGGTATCGTTCCTGCCCTGCTGTGTCCCATATATCAAACTTTATGGTGGCCTCATTCAATGACAAAACCTGAGTGAAGAATGCTGCTCCAATTGTTGATTCCTACAGCAAATACTTGCATTATAATTCATGCAATTGATGACATGAGGAAGGGAAAAAAAAAATAAAAGCACTGAACTAGCAAAAATATATCGAAGAACAAACCTGGAAATCAAAAAATTGGCCTTTGACCAATCTCAATACCAAACTGGTTTTCCCGGTTCCCATGTCCCCTAGAAGAACCTGAATAAGGTAAAAAATTAAGATCATTTCCCTTTTGCCAGACATCAACATAAGCATAGTGCTAACAAGATATAACTATTGCAGCACAATAAGTGGAGTTCATACAAGAGAGAAACACAAAGCTCTAGAATCACATAACCAAGTGTCAAAAAAATTAGATCGCACATTAAGAAAACAGAAATTAACCAAGGAACTATCAAAAGTTAAGAAGCCATTGCGCTCAAGCTCAAAAGAATGAACATGGCCTGCTTAAGCACTTCCTATCAATAAGATACAATGACGAGGTCCCCAGATCAATAAATTCAATGAATAACAATAATGAAAAATAAATTTCATCAAAGGGGGCCTCTCTCAGAAGAAAAACTCATTACATAACAGAATATAGCAGCTGATATACGCGGGGGAGGGGTTTATGATGAAGCTAATGTTTTGTGTCTCCTATTCAGATTAATAAACTAAACTGATCTCCCAAGTCTAAGCAAAGCTATGTAAAACACAAGAATCCCTTTTTCTTATTTTTCGATTTATCAAGTTCCATTAAAGAAACACCAATTCTTGGAAGTGAGATACAACCAATCGAAGAACAAAGCCAGCATAATAACCCAAAACAAAAAATTGCACCAGAATGTATGAAAGACCCTAATGCATCATAATGATCCGTTTTATGCCGAAAAAGTTATTGAATAGTTTTTTTTTAAAAAAAAAAAAAAGAAGGGAAAGACATACCCACCAGCTTGGCTTGTATGTTCTTGTTGCTTGTCCTCGCCATTATCAATCAATCAAAATTCTTCTGTTCTTCGTTATTTTGCAAAAATATGTAGATCAAAATTCAAAGATTAGAATTCAAGAAAGAGAGAGTTTTCGTTTAGTTGAAAGTGAAATCCAGAGTGGTCTAAGGTTTCAAAGAATGGGATAAGAAGAAGAAAATTGTTGTTGCCAGAAACGTATTTGTTGTTTCCACGGAAGCATGAAACAGCTGGCTGGTTGAACTTTGAAGATTCACAAGTCGAGAACCTGGAAGTAGCCAAACGACTAGAAGCAGTACCTAGTTGATGTCTGAGACTGTTAGGTTTCCACTTTGCAGTTGACTGGTAAGTTGGTTGCTCTTTGCTCCTCCGATTGCTATTTGTATGTTTCTTCATACTTCATCGACTTATACGGCACTTTTTTGTTTTTGTTTTTGTTTATTATTATCATCATTATTGTATTATATTTGCTAAACATCGACCTTCACGTATTTTTGTTAAAAACTATATGCACTTTTAATGAAATTAATTTAACCAAATTCTATTCTAATGCAAGAGTAAGCGTGACGAAGTTTTGAAGAGGCTCTGGTGCTAAAATTTCGGTTTAGGAATCTAAATCTAAATTATCAACTGATTACAAAACCAAAATGTGTAATTCTTGAACATTAACCACGTGATTTGTAAACTTATTTGCCAGGTCAGCAAAGAATTTGGATTTCTTGAATTATCTGCCACGTCACCAATGAGGAAAAACCCAAAGTCAACATAATACGCTCAACTGCTCAAGTGAAGCAATACTCGTCTCAAATTCGTAAATATATTTTATTAAGGTTATACTCGTTTAAAATTTGTTATACATTTTAATTTTATATATTAAATTTATTCTAAATTCGTTTTAAATTTATCAAATATTTTTTAATATAAACAAATTTTAATAAATTTATAAGTTAATCCTAATTAACTTTGAAAACCCATGATGATTCTTTAAACTTAGGACATAGCTTTAAGACTCCACCATCGAATATATTAAATTGGTAGGGTACAGGTGCGCTAGCCTCTCCAATTATGAGACATGAGATTGCCGCACCCTAGATTCCCTCCTCAAATAAAACGCTTTAAAATTCGAATATAAGTTGGGTGCTAAGAAATATATATATTATTTAACAGTTGCAATAAAAAAATAGTTTTATAAAAATATTATTCATTCCTTTTCATGGTTGATTTCATACTCCAACCAAAGATGAAAATTATTTATATCATTCATTTTTTTTCCTCTTTTCATTTCATTCCTTACCTCTTTCTTTTCCGCTTCCCTTTTCATTCTTCTAACCAAACACCACCTAAAAACCTAATTGGATGAACATACAATTCAAAAGAATCATCTCAAATATCATTCCATTTGTATCCAATTGAGTTCTTCATCCTACTTCAAAAGATTTTTTATAGCAACCAAATAATATTTTTTTAGGTTAAAGATATTATTTTACTTTTATTAATAGAAACTCAAATTTTGAACTTTAAAAATAAGATAAAAAAACTTTTGTAAGTATTAATTTATCTAAATATTTAGGTGAGATGAGCACATCATGTTATTTGGTGCACCCATCTAATAAATTCATACTACATATCTATTTAATTTGAAATGATCCAATTATAGTAAAAATATTGATACATATGTCAAAACTTTAGTGGATGATTTCATTGAAACCATCCCACCTAAATTTTTCTCTATATAATAAACGATTAAATCCCTCGGCATTTTTTAGTAAGTGAAATTTAAATTCTAATTATTTTGTATTTTACTAATTAAATCAACGAACAGCCATTATAAAAATTATTTGAAAATCCTAAAGATCCTTGCATATATATATATATATATATATATATATTCATCAATACACTAATCATACCTGAAAATGTAAGGCAATTCAAGATGGATAAATTGGATACTTAAAAAATTAATATTCTAAAATGAATGACTATGTAATTACTAAAATTCAACAACAATTATTTATAATAAATAAGAGGATAAGAGATAGAGAGAATTGTACTTAAATATTTATGTGGTTCGACACTTCACACAACCTGTGTCCAAACTTAAAGTAATTTATTTTAAAAATTTTACTAAACTTGTCTTAAACCAAAGTCAATAATGATTACACTTAACTTTCAAGAAGTTAAGAAATTTTTACAATAAATTAATTTTTAAAATACCAATATAATTGAATGTGTATATCATTAAACTCTTAAAATATTTACTACAAACACTAAAATAAACTAAATGCAATAATTAATATAAATGAAAATGATATAAACTCCAAAATGAATTAATATGATAGTTTTAGTACAATGGAGGCTCAAAGATGTTGAAGTACGATATCTTGATGTATTTTGAGCTTTCTTAAATGAGGTATTTATAGAGAAATTAGAAAATTAGTTGTTGGAGCTCAAAACTAACCATTAGAAAAAAATTTAAAAAATATATATAACTAATACGACTAGTTTGGAAACTAGTTTAGTCGGTTTGTGAAATCAGTTTTCAAACCGCACAATCATTTTTCACTTTGTATATTATGCATATTTAAATGATTTTGCCATAACTTTTCATAGACAACTTTAAATTGACTTATGTAAATTTTTTTTTAAAACTGACATAATTATCTTTTTAATGATACCAAGTTTTTGTACAAATTTGATCTCATGAAGTGTTAATATAATTTCTAATATGTCATTTTATTTCGTTAAAATCTTAAAGTTCTTAAATTATCATAAGGATTTCACTTGTTCATCAAATGCCTCTCTTATATACTTAAATCTTCAACTCCTAATAGCCTAATATATTACAAATAATATGAAATTTGTTATCACCGTAACATTAATTTGCACGACCAAAAAGCCAAATATACCTTTATCGTGAAAAATAATTATTCTAAACACTCAACATTATATATCATTTGTTAAGACTTGTTTTTAATATTAATATTAAATTTTTACTTAACAATTTAAATTTTTGAGTTAAGTGGTAAATTAATACAGCTTTTGAATCAAAGTCTTAAGTTTGAACTTTCATTTTTTTATTTTCAATTAATTTTTGATTTATTTTTGTTTCAGTGTCCAAAAATTCATTTTATTTAAAATTTAAAATTTGGATTCATGTTTCACGCGAGAGAGATTGTTAAAATTTATATTTAATATTAATATTATATTAAAATTTATTTTTAATATTAATATTTTATATTTACCTAATAACTTATATTTTTATATTGAACGTTAAATTAATATCATTTTGCTAGTAATTCAATCACTTTAATTTGGAGGCCATCAGTATTGGAAATTTGTGAGAGGAGATTTTGAACGTTTCCAAAAATACGGTATCTATCAATATCACCCACTTTTTCTCTTTATTTTAAGAGGTTTTTTAATTGGAAAGAAATAAATATCACTCGATTCATCTTCTAACGTTTACATGTCGTTGTCTAACCTTTCTTAAATGAATCAAATAAAACTTATATTTTATACAATAAAAGTAATCTTAATGTATTCGTTTAACTAACCTTATAATATTATATATATATATTTTTATAAAAAAAATAGGGGGGTGAGTTAGCACCAAAAGATCGAATAAAACTTATCATACATTAATTACAAAAGCATTACCCGTGAAAATGGCCTAGCCGCTGGGTAGCCCGTCAGATATAATATTACAAAAGCAGTTCCCATTCATTGATTGTCCGGGATGGACACTCCAAGCAATAATGCAATAATGATCATTGCCCTATTTTCCGTGGATGTGATGAAGGCAATGGTAAACAAACAGTCGCTTGCTTCAAGGCCGGAGAGATCGAATCACATGAAGCCCATGCATTGGACTTTTGAGTTGTCATCATCCTGAGTTGATGAATATCCTATCAAGTATCAAAAAGGGGATTCAGGATTGCACTAATGGGCTCACCGTTCACAGACAAGCATTACTGTGATGGGATAACATGATACACACTACCCAGTATTCAGTTGACAAACGATCCAAACAAGCTAGCAAAAGGCAAAACATCCATTCGAATGGGAATGGTACAAACAATAGATCTAAAACCACGTGGGAAATTGTAACTTGTAACCGAGGGTTCGGAATCTTTTTGGCTAAGCAAAACTAAACTAAAAGGCATGTTGTCGACAATTTCCACATTCATCTTCAGTTTCAGTTAATTGATTAATCGGAGAATCTGCTTCGTGTACAATCAGCCACACAAACCTCCCACATGATACCTCATCTCTTTCTTCATCAACCCCACACTCCACATGTACTAATTGTTCCTTCTACTTAATTCTCTTGCTTCATTATCAGTTATCACGTTCATTAGCACACAATCCAACAATTATTCTATTGTTTTCAATTATTATTATTTCAATTCTCAGTTTATTTTATTTTCAAGAGTTGGATTGATCGTAAGATAATAATGAATTATTGGGTGATCGAATGATGTAATGAATGATTTTAAAAATTATATTATTTTATTATTTAATAATTATTTAATATCTCAATTTCAATTCAAATTTTAAAATAATATTATCATCTAATAATTTTATAATCTAATAAATATTTTTTATAAACTTTCATTTTATATGAAATACCGTTAATATTGAAAATAATAGTTGGGTTGCGGATTAAATACGAAAGATATTTGTATAAAGAATAATGCTATATTTCTTAAATGTTATCTAAATTTTTTATTACAAATAATGTGTTAATTAATTATTAATAAGTGATTAAATAATATAATGAATGATTTTAAAATTACACTATTTTATCATTATTTGGTATCTTAATTTAGTTGTAAATTTTAGAATAATATTTGAAATACCTTAATTTAGTTGCAAATTTTAGAATAATATTTGAAAAATATAGAAGATAAGTTAGTTATCACAAAAAAAAAAAAATCCATATAATATTTGCTGCTGTAACATAATAAATACAGGGGAACCGAAAAGCCTCCACCAGATATATACGAGGGGAAGGCTCTCTTGGATGGTTTCAATATGGACAAACAAGGTGAAATCATGGAGCCACTACTTGATTGGATTGCTTTCTAACCATGAATGACAAAATCTCATATCAATAATTATCAAAAACAGAGAGAAAAAGAAATTTAAGAGTCATATATATACATATATGGATATATATATATATATAGCTTGACTCTCATTGCTATTTAGATCTCCAGACTCTTCTGGCAAATTAAGTAAGATGGCCTCTCCAGGTACCATCAAAGTTACAACCTCTCCGAAAGGTGGGAAAGGGGACCTCGACGGCACTGCTGGGAGGCTAGCCGGTTCACCAAAAGGGCAGTGTCTCTGCTCCCCAACGACCCACCAGGGGTCCTTCCGCTGCAGATTTCATCGGACTGCTGGCTCATCGGCTTGGATCATGAAGCGATCAAACTCCATGCCTGCCAATAAATCTGCGGAGGTGGCTTCCTTTTCACCCAAGTCAGTGGAGTCCACATGAGAAAAGAGAAAAGAGAAAAGAGAAAAGAGAAAAGAGAAAAGAGCTAGAGCGCGTGCACTTCCTGTAAGCTTAAAATAACTAGCGCTTTCGACTCTGTAAAAGAAGAATATAAATTAAACGTATTATAGGTGTGTGTTTGCTTGCCACTGTCTTTGATGTTGTTGTTCAAAATCGTTATTAATCATACATTTGGTACGTATAATTACTTTGTATACTTCCGCTAAACTCTTTTCTGTTTAACCTGTTTTCTTTTTTCCCATTTCTTTTATGCTATATATATACTATTACTATCTGGGCTTCAGAAATGGCTATTACTACATCTATTACTTATATCACAAATCTGATTCTTTTCCTTTTGTTCCTGGTAATCTATTTCCTATAGATTAATTTAATGAATCTGACAAATTATGGAGATTAATACTGAAACTTTTTCTCACACAACCAAGGCAAGTTATGAGCCAATCAACTGGGAATGATCTAATATTTTTGCCCACACATTAATAATGGTTTAGGATGAATTCTGATTATTATCTTCAATTTTTTTTTCTGGAAGATAC
The DNA here is from genome assembly GCA_946807835.1 of Ailanthus altissimus. Lineage (NCBI taxonomy): Eukaryota > Viridiplantae > Streptophyta > Magnoliopsida > Sapindales > Simaroubaceae > Ailanthus > Ailanthus altissimus. The sequence goes on from OX327689.1 coordinate 27,194,001, forward strand.
AATGAAATGGTTGGATGAGTTTTGAAAGGCTCTCATTTTAGCAAATGATCCCATCAAAGATTTTTGTCAATTTATGTTAAAGAAACAACGAATTGATCAAGGATGTATTTCCCTTTTCTTTATATAAATTTTTTTATTAAAAAGAAAAAGAAAAAGAAAAAGAAAACACTATTGCGATGGTGATGGACTGATGGGCTCGATAACGAGGGGGACGATTTTTTTATTAAATCCTTCTCATCTGGCAGAATGACGTTTAAATTCAATTAGTGAAACAAAGAGATTGATATCAATCAATTTATACTGTTAAGCACCTCGGATAATATTGTCCCATAATCCATATATATTTTGTTAAATACAACCAGACATTAATACTCTTGAGCACGTGGACCATGGCTACACGTGGACCATGTACCATTTATAATTGAAGTTTTCGAAAATAAAAAACTCAGCAAAAATTATTTCCTTACTTTTGATTGCTCTTTAAATTTACCAAAAAAAAAAAATTGTTCTCTTATAAAAAAATATTCTGACATTTAAATTAGTATTTAATAAAAAAGTAAAAAAAATTAATGTATAAGAATATTTCAAAGATAAATAAGAGATTGATAAATAAATTGTTTAAATTGTGAATGAATGATTAATCTATGATTTAATGAATTATAAATGAATGAATAAGTGAATTGGAATTGAATGAATAATAGGTGTGGCGTGTATAACATATGTATGGAATATGGGAATCATGAATTGTTTACGAAGGAATGAATAATGAGTTATGGTAGCATGTTTATTTATATTGTATAAATCTTAATTTATATTAAAGTATAAATGTATAAATTTAAATTAAAATATGATTTAATTAAGCCTTTGTAAATAAAAATTCTAATTCGTTTCAGATAAGGGATAAGAATTTAAGTGAAAATTTTTCACTTATGAGAAATTCTTCTTCATACAAAAAAATATTTAAATAATTAAAATACGAATAGGATTTGTATTATGGGCTTGGGCTATGCGCGAGCTGATTGGGCTTATAAATAATAGGATAATAGATACCCTCAAAAAGAGAAGAAGTGGAAGCATTCTAGATGAACTCCTTCTCTCTTTAACTAGCGAATGCCTTATGTACTATACTTCTATATATGTAATATAATAATCATGTAACTATGTGAGAGAAGAAAAAAATGGTAATTAGACATGCTTCCTGTGATAATCTCTAACATACATATGATAAAAATGAAGAAATTAAGTGCCAATTCCAAAAAAATGCGACAATTAGAATGTGATATTTGAATAATAAAAAATAAAATTAAGTAATACATCCTAAATATGTTTCTTGCTAATCTTGTATACTTTGTGATTTTAGAAAATATTTTTGAATTCTGATACTTCTTGTAAAAAAACATTATGTTTTTTTATCGAGAAAGTCGGTTATAATTTCATGCTTTCTGTGAGGGAAGATTTTTGCTTCCGTTTTGAGGGAAGATATGACTTTCTTTGAGGGAAGGTGTTTATATATTTTCTTTAAAGGTAAAGGGACTAAACTCTTCAAGAGAAGTCTTTTTACGCTTCTAATGATGGTTTAAGGCACACAACCTTTGGAAAGGTGTATCTGGTACTTTCGAGAAAAGTGGCCTTGAGCACATGATATTTTTAAAAAGTTTTTATGTGCTTCTAAGGATGGCCTAAGACATACGACCCTTGGAATGAAGTTTTTGGTGTTTTCAAGAAAGGTAACCTAGGGAACACGACTTTTTCAGGAAGCTTGTATGCACTTCCAATGGTAGCCTAGGGAACACGACTTTTTTCAAGAAGCCTGTATGCACTTCCAATGGTGGGCTAAGGCACACGACTCTTGGAAGGAAGTTCCTAATGCTTCCAAGAAAAGTAGCCTAGCCTTGAAAGAAAGTTCTCAGTGCTTCCAGGGAAGGTGGCCTATAGCATATAATCTTTTTGGGAAGCTTGTATATGCTTCCAATGGTGACCTAAGGCGTACGACCCTTGGAAGAAAGTTCTTAGTGCTTTCGAAAAGGTGGCCTAGAGTATAAGACCTTTTTAGAAAGCCTATATGTGCTTCCAATGGTGGCCTAGGGCACACGACCCTTGAAATAAAGTTTTTGGTGCTTCTAGGAAAAGTAGCCTAGGGCATACGACCTTTTTGGGAAACTTGTTTGCTCTTTCAAGGGTGGCCTAAGGAACACGACTCTTGAAATGAAGTTTTTGGTGCTTTTTAGGAAATGTGGCTTAGGGCATATGACCTTTTTGAAAAGCTTGTATGTGCTTCCAATGGTGGCCTATGACATACGACCTTTTTGAGAAGCTTGTATATACTTTCAATAGTGGTTTATGGCATATAACCCTTGGAATGAAGTTTCCGGTACTTCCAAAAAAGGTGGCCTAGGGTATACGACATTTCTGGATTGCCTATATATACTTTCAATGGTGGCTTAGGGCACACAACCCTTTGAAGGAAGTTTCTAGTGCTTTTAGAAAAGGTGGCCTAAGACACACGACATTTTCGAGAAGCCTGTATGTGCTTCTAAAGGTGTTCTAGGGCGCATGACTCTTGGAAAGATCCGGTGCTTCTAGGAAATATGGCATAGAGCATACGACATTTCTAAGAAGTTTTGTTCTTTCAAGGCAGGGATACAAGATCCATCCAGGGAAGTCTTATTGATTTGCTTCTAAGGCAAGAATACAAAATCCATCCTAGGAAGTCTTAGAAAAAATATGTTAGTGTTTGAAATAATATAGAGAAAGTAAAATACATGTAGAACCTAGATATGTCCTATGGTGTGGGGATGGTTTCATCTTCATGATCTATAGCAAATAGGTTCCTTGGCCTATGTGCATAGTAATTCCAATTCAAGTATGTATGGAACGCCTTAAAAAGTTTTCAAGATATGGCGAACACATGAGAAATGGTACAAATAACATAAATCAATGTAATTGATATTGAACAAAGTAATCGGGAGCAAGTAAATCAAAATTTAGAAAAGGAAGTGAATTTTGTCTTGTTTCTTAATTTGTAGAAGATGGTAGATGAAACATTGTCTCTCAATCTTATAATTATGGGACTGTCAGATTGTGCAAGATTGAAAATAGAAAACTTGGTGATGAGCTTGCTTAACAATGAGTTATGACAACTGATTGGATTTCAGTTAGCCTTTAAAATGACTTAGACTACCTCAATCTATATGAAGAGGTTCTCGAATTTGTGGCAGGCTTATTTTTGTTAAGGGTCTTTTTGCAAGGTTTTAAGAATATTTTGGCCAATTTTATAATTTTAGAAGCTTGAGGGGGTTGAATGATAAAGTATGCTATTAGGGGGCCTATTTAGAAAAAGTTGAAAGTATCTTAGTCATATTTAAATTTTTTAAAACTAAGAGGAGGCTATATGATATTATTAAAAAAAACCCTAATTTTTTGTTCTTTTTTTTTGCGCTACATGTCTTGCTTCTTTCGACCAATTTCTAGTCCTTGTCGACCACCGTAAGAAGGTTGCCAACCAATGGCGACACAACAACGGGTTGAAGGTTGCGAATGACGGACAATAAGAGGTCTTTAGTCAATGTTTTAGGTCGAAGCAGCCAGTATAAAAGGGCAGTAGCCAAATCCTTAATAGTCCCAATCTTTGATTTCTGGGCAACAATGGGCTATAATGTTGCCTGGGTTTTGGTCGCTAGAGTTTTCAAAGCTGATCATGGTTCAAAGGCGACGAATGGCGAACGACACGGCAATTGTGGCGGTTACACGGTGGTTTGTGTTGTAATCTTCATTCTTTAGATAAATTGTTTTCATTATTTTACTAGAATGAATAGTTGTCTTAGTGGTTGAACTACCCTATGTTATTTGAGTTGCCTACTAAGATCAAGGGCTCGATTCTTCTCATTGTCGCCTTTCACATTTCTCTCTCTCTCTCTCTCTTTGCAAATTTAGAATCTGTTTTTAGAAAGTTGGCTTTTCATTCAAAATTCCTATAGATGACGCTATTGAAGTTTTCAAATTTCAAAATTTAAAAAAATTACTTTTGCACCCTTAATTTTTCAATAGAATTTCAAGAACACCACTATCTTCTTTCTTTAGACTTTTTGGAGAATATTAAAAGAAGACCGTTTTTCTGCAAATAAAAACACTCCAACGCTCAAGTCAGTAACAGAACGAGAATTAAGGCGCAATATATGAGAGTGTTTTGACAAGTAAGAGGATATTATAATTGTTAGGGGTTGTTCTCTGAAATTATTTAAAGATCTCAAAGAGCTAGTTGAGCTTATAAATAATGAGATCAACAATAATAATCTTAAGCACGTGAACTTTGTGTTTGATTTTGTCTTTTAATTAAAGATAAGTCTTAAATTCAAGTATTTTCTTTCATATAATTCTAAATTTTAGGATAATTCATATTAATGGATTATATAATTTTTTTATGGAATGTTGTATGGTAGTGCTACATATATAAATTGATATATAAATTCACACATACTATTTGACATAACATATTCTAGTTAAAATGATAAGTACAAAAATATATAATAATAAATAAAATAAACAATATGATATTAACCTTACAAATTCTAATATGCCATATCAAATAATACATGTAAGTTTATGTATATTTTATTATTTTGCTACATAATTACCCAAATAAACCTTTTTAAGAATTACGTGAGGTTAATTGTATAATCCTAAACATATTAGAAGAGTACAAAAATTAATATGTTAAATTCTGCAATTTATTGGCATAATATATGAGAATTTTGATTTGTATTTTATGTAATAGTCCTAATTAAAGAGAATAATTCAATTGGTTTGAAGTAAAAAGGTCAAGCATCTATTTCCTCTCACATCAATTTTGGAGGAATTTGCTTGACTTGTATATATGTGCATGTAAAGGGATGGGGTAAGGTGTTTAAATAAATAAAGGAAAGCAAAAAATATAATAAATATATATATATATTAAAAAATAATTCTTTGGTATTAAATTTATAATTACAACTCGACTAATATTATAATTAAAGTAATATAAAATTAATTGAGATTAAATTTATATTTAGACTCGTTATTTAATTGGGCCTACTCTTAGAATTATTTAGAAACCTCTACCATAATCGATGAAAACTTGAACCATTTTGGTGGAAGGCAAAGCAATTGCTACTTTTTTATTTTATATACTACACATCACGTTTTGGACGACTAAATTAAATAAATATTTTAGTTTTAATGCATAAAAAGGTGTCTACCACTCTAATAATTGGAACCTTTAAACCTCCATCCAATTCTCCCCGCAACTTTTAAATTAGGAATAGATACTTACGAAAAGCTAACTTTTTATCCGCATAGGGTTTAAGTTCAAGCTCTCTTAAGTTTTAAACAAAGGAAGTTTTTATTGTGAAAGAAAATTAAGACTTATAGTTTTGGGAATAAAGATGGGCAAAGCAAAAAATCTACCCAGAATTTACAAATTTTTTTATAAAAAAGGCAAATTTAGTTAAATTATGAGTCACAGAATTGGCCTCACATCTAACAAATATACAGTGAATATTCCTCGATAATAATTTAGAAGAAATGCTGATGAGAATAGACCTTTCAACAGATTAAAATGAATTAGTTTTATAAACCTGTAAAAATATTATAGCAATCGTTTTCTACTTCAGAGACTGGGAAATGATGATGACAAAGCAGGCGAAGTCTTTCAAGGACAGTAAAGCATTTTGCACTAAAATGGGAGTAAAGGCTACGAATTGTTTTAGCAAAAACCAATATAACAGTTCCAAACTCATCCCAAATAACAACACCAAAATGAACATGAGCAATACCATTTCTGAGAACCGCATCAACATTCATTTTAAAGATTCTAAAATGTGGAGGCTTCCAAATCTTTGACTGGAGAGGAATAGAAGGAGGCGAAACAAATAAATGTTGTTGTAACGCTTGGAATTCACAGAAGAAGCCAATTATAAGAAAGAACTCTTTAACTGTTGTTTTAGGAAAAGTGCCATAAATCCATGAATAATGCTCCTTTTAGTAACTCCAAATAAGAATGTAGAAAATTTTCATGTTTTCCTTGTATAACTTAAGAGTGAGCTGAGAGTAATATAGCTCCAAATTCTTTCCTAATTGAATCAGAAATCATATGATAAAAGGGACTTGGTAACCACACCTTCTCAATGAAAAAATAGCATGACTAGAAGATTCCATATGGTCTTCACATTGACAACAAATGAAGGGATAAAATTCTTGAAAAGCTCCTCCAAATAAAAATTTTTATTTTGGAATTAAGAGAGGCCAAAATTCACACCAAGTTTTCAAAGAATGGGAAACACTGGAACTACTAACATGTTGAACTTGAGTTGCAAAAAAGTATCATGATTTGACAATATAGCAACTATTTGCCATGAAGTGTTATAAAGGAGAATCCAGGATAGAGGAAAATCCAATAGGAATAGAAGAGATACACTCCATGTTAATGGGACGAAAAGTGTCAGATAACAACTAAAAATTTCAAACACTACGAGAGTTCAGTAAGTCAGAAACTTTTAATAAATCACGTCCTATACAAGGTGAAATCGACTTAAAAGAAAAATGAACGAGGATCAGAAAATACTGAGATACTCTAGTCATCCCCTACATTCTAGCGAACTCCTTTCGTTAAAAGACTTTTGCCCCAAATCAGACCATACAATAAATAAGAGTTGCTGCTTTTGAAACTAGCATTGAAAAATAGAACCAAAAAAAAAAAAAAAAACTATTTTCCTTTTAGAATACGCCCAGCTACAGAATTAGGGATGATTAAAAGACGCTAGCACTGCTTTGCAAGAAGAGCTTTATTAAATAAATTCAAATTCTTGAAACCCAAACCTCTTAAATATTTCGGTTTGCAAAGATAAAGAGCAAGAGAGTCACACCATCTTTCTTTTTCCAATAGACGATCCCCAACAAAAAATCTTAATAAGCTGAGACAACTCCGAACAAGCAGAGGATGGAAGCTTGAAAAGGCTCATAACATAAGTCAAGATAGTCTGAAGGATGGATTTAATAATAATTTCATGGTCGCTAACAAAAAGAAAATTTGAAAAATTGAGAAAATGAAAAAAAATATAAAGAGTAAATTTTATATTTATAGGATTATTCTTATATTAAAAAAAGAAAAAAAAATAAATTAGGTAATTATATATAAAAGAAAAATACACCTAAAAATTAATTAAAAATATTTGACCTAAAAATTAATTGAGGAGAAAATAATTTAATTTATTTACTCTTTTAACAAATTAAATAATTTATTTCTTTTTTAACAAATTATTTGATTTGTTTCATCTTTTAACACTCACTCTTAAGTTGGAGAGTGAATGTTAAGGACTCCCAATTTATCAAGTAGAAAGAAAAAATCATCTTAACCTAATGACTTAGTAAAAAGGTCAACAACTTATTTTCTGCTTTTCACGGAAGAAGTCTGAAGCTCCCCTTTTTATATCCGTTCACGGACTGTATGACAATCTATCTCAATATGTTTTGTCCTTTTATGAAAAATAAGGTTGGCTAAAATATAAATTGTCATTTGGTTGTCACAAAAGAATTGAGTTGACTCTGAGTGAAATACTTATAAATCTTTTAATTAGTACCGTAATTAAGTTAATTTGCAAGTAATCAATGCCATGGACATATATTCAAATTTTGCTGAGGATCGTGCTACTGTAACTTATTTCTTACTTTTCAATGAAATAAGTAAATTTTCAAGAAAAACACAATAACCAATAATTGATCGTCATGTATCTGGACATCTAGCTCAATTTGCATCACAAAAACTTGTCAATTATAGTTTTTCATGTGAAGAAAATAAAAGACCATAACCCAAAGCATTTTTAAGTAGCACAATACCCGATGTTTTGCTTTGAGATGTGATTTTCTAGATTGTTGACTAAATTGACTATGTGTGTTGATTGAGTAAGTAATGTCTGGTTTAATTATGGTAAGAAAAATTAACTTCCGAATCAACTTGTGATAATGACTTAGATCATGAAGCAACTTCCACTTATTAAAAGCAAGCTTGAGATTTTGTTCTATAAGAAACTTTACAAGTTTGGCACCTAGAAGCCCAACATCCTCTAATATATCAAGTGTGTATTTTCATTGGTTGATAGAAATTTCTACTTTAGATCGAGCAACTTCTATTATAAGAAAATACTTCAAATGACAGAGATCCTTAATCCGAAAACAACTGGCTGAGAAATTCTTTATCTCTTATATTATTTTCTCATTATTGCCGATGATGATCATATCGTTGATATAAATAAGGATAACAGTGAGAGAATTATCATTATTTTTAGTAAATAAAGAATAATCTGCCAATGGTTATTGGAAACCAAATTTTTGGATAGCACCAAGAAACTTGTGAAACTAACTCTATAAGGCTTACTTCAATCCATAGGAAAATTTATGGAGTTGACAAACTAAGTGTTACTTCCCTTGTTGACGAAAACTCAGAGGAGGAGTCATGTAGACCTCCTAAGTCAAATTCCTATGAAAGAAAGTATTTTGAACATTCAATTGATGAAGAAGCCAATGACAAATAGAAGTAATGGCCAAAAGACACCCAAAAGTAGTTAACTTAGCCACATGAGCGAAGGTTTCAACGTAGTTAATAACTTCGCATTGAGTAAACACTTTAGCTATAAGGCGAGCTTTATAATGCTTAATTAAACTGTTAAAGTTGGACTTGATGTTGTAGACCCATTTGTAATTGATGGGTCGGTGACCAGGAGGTAATGAGACCATACTCTAGGTATGGTTTGCTTCAAGGGCTGAGAATTCTTCATTTATGGCGGTCACCTAATATGAATTATGGCAAGTTTGTTCATATATTTCTAATTCAACCATCTGAGAAACAACATTGATAAAAGTCTGATGTAAATGGGAGAGATGGGTGTAAGAGACATACATTGAAATTGGGTGACGCATGCCAAACATAGTTAAAGAAAAAGAAGGACCTAGAGCAAAAAGTTTAGAATGGTTTACCTCATAATCTTGAAGATAGGTTGGAAGCTTTGTGGAAGGAGAAGAACGTCGGGGTGAATAAGAATCATAAAGTATTTTGGATTCGGATAAAGCTGGGGTGTTCTGGATTGGTTCTTGGGTATTAGCAAAAATGGCATCGTGGTAGGGAATGGTTGGCATTAGGATGTCAGAAATCTGAATGTCAGTGCTACGACATGGAATGGGTAATGTCGTGGCGCTAATGTTCTAGAGTGGCTATTGGATTTATGTTGTGTTAAATGGTAGAGGTAGGGCTGGTGTGTCAATATAGTCATCAAAGTTTTGAATTAAAGTGGTTGAATATAAGAATATAGATTCGTGAAATACTACATCACAAGAGATCAAGGTTTGATGGGACTGGAAGTCATAGGCATAGTAGCCATTTTGGCTAAATAGATAACTAAGGAATATACATATTTAGACACAAGTATCAAATTTATGATTTGGTTATGTAACATAAACACTCGAAAAAACAAAGATGAGAGTATTCTAGGGCTTTATTGTAAAGTCAATGATATGGTGTTTGGTTGGATATGACGAGTGTTGGAAGTGTTTAATTAAATAACAAGCTATTTGTAGGCTCTTCCCCCAAAACTATAATGGTAGGTTAGCTTGAAAATGAAGTGAACGACTCACAATTCAGAGATGTCTATGCTTACACTCTATAATTCCGTTTTATTGGGGTGTGTATGGGCAAGTATGTTGAAAAGATGTACCATTATTTGTAAAAACAAAAAAGCTTGTAAAGATAAAAATTCTTTCTATTGTTAGAATGTAAATCTTTAACTCACAATGGAATTGAGTTCGGACCCATGAAAAAAATGACTTTATCAGTGATTGGATTTCAGATTTAAAATTCATCAAATGTATCCAAGTATAATGAGAATAATCATCAATAATGGATAAGAAAAAATGGGCTCCCATATGAGAAGTAATTTTACGATGTCTCCAAATATCACAATGGATTAATTCAAAATATGCACTAGTGCATATAGAACTATTGAAAAAAGATATACAAGTTTGTTTAGCTAAAGAATAAACATCACAAAATAAAGCAGAATCAAAAGATATTTCTGGGTTAGTTTTGGAAAGTGTTTGAAAAGGTACAATAGAGGGATGACTCAATCATTGATGCCAAATATGAGGTTTGCATTGGATGTAGAGTGTGATGGATGGTGTTTGGCTCTTTAAGATAGTACAAACCATTAAGCTACTTACCTAGGCTAATCGTCTTTTTTATAGCCATGTCCTACATAGGGCAAAATGTTATACTAGAACCTAATGCCCGAGTAATTTTACCAACTAATAACATATTAACTCTAAATTTTGGTACATAGAGGACATTATTTAGAGTGATGTTATTCGATAACTTTGTTGACTCAACACACTCAATTTTAGCTTGGCATCGATTTGGTAACTGAACGAAATTATAGGAGGGAATTGTCTTATGCAATATTGGTTGAATATTAGAAATATGGTCAATCGCCTTACTATCAATAATCTATTCAATATATAATGAAGATTTAATCTCACAACAGAAAGGTGAGCTAATACATGTAGTGTTCATAAAAGGTAAAGTGTTACCATTATCTTTTTGAAGTAAAGTTTTGAGTTGATTGTACTCTTTGGGAGTGAAAGTGGTGTTGGCAAAACTTTGTCTTTAGGATTCTTCTTCGGCCATCGAGTCATTAACATTAAGCTTATTTACTGTTGTTTTAACTTCCTTATCATGTAGTTTGTGTCCAGGTGAAAAATCATAGAGAAAGTAGCAATGATCAATGATATGGTTATCTTTTTCACAATGAGTACAACCATTTTTCTTTGATGTTCGCTCGTTGGTTTCTCAAGTATTTGAAACTTACATTGCAGCATAAATGGCTATCTCTCTTTGAATGGCCACTTCAATTTGTCTCTCTTGTTAGAGTATCAAGGCATGAACCTTGCGTGTGTTTGAGAGATGACTCATCATGAGAATTGAACCTCGCTTGTTGGCATAAGATTCATTTAGTCCTATTAAGAACTGCATGACCCTTTCTTTTTCTTCCCGTTTGATAAGATTTTTTAGACTCCTACAAGTACAAGAAATTGAATCATGATAAGAAGCCAACTCATCCCAAAGTGGCTTCATTTTGGGGTAATAGGTAAAACAAACTAAGAGCCTTGTCGTTGTTCGAAAATTTCTTGTCGAATTAGATAGATTCAAGAGTCATTCCTTTTAGAGAACTTGTCTTTCAAGTCTTCCCAGACTTCGTTCACAGTTTTTGCATAAATAACACTTCCTGCAATATTAGAATAAATTGAATTCAAAATTCAAAATAATACCATATCATTGCACTGTTGCCATATTAGAAATTTAGACTCGGATTGAGGTGGTGTTTGTATCATCTCATTGATGAATCCACTTTTCTTCTTGGCACTTAGAACTATACGCATCGTACGACTCTATTGTCCATAATTGTCTCATTTAAGAGTTTTGCTAACTAAAACAAGACTCGAATGATTCTAGTGATATATGGTGAAGGCATCTATATTGTCAACAACTTTTTTCTGTTATCATCATAGTAAATTCCTCTTTTTCTTTTCCTAAATTAGTGGCAATCATGTATGAAACCTAGTGCTCAAGGCAACGATACTGTTTACACGTGCTATTCATGGTGGTTACTGTTCACAGCTGCTACAATTTATGGCACTGTTTTGCGCTAATATTTGAGACACTGTTCAACTATTTACATGGTGGAGAATGAAAAATTAGCCCAAAGAAGTTTTGATACTATGAAATTTTAAAAAAAAAATGGGAAGAAAAAATTTAAATAAAGATTATATATTATTGTACATCAAAATACAAAAAGTAAGTTTTTATATTTATATGACTATTGTTATATTAAAAAAAGAAGAAAAAATTAAATTAAGTAATTACATATAAAAGAGGAATATAACTAAAAGATAATTGAAAATATTTGACTTACAAACTAATTAAGAAGAAATTATTTGATTTGTTTACTCTTTTAACAATATATTTACTCTTACAAATCAAATATATATTTAAGTGTATTGCAATCTGAAACAGTAGCTCGACAAAACAATAAATTATCATTAGCAAAAAATAAATAAATCAATGATAGGAGGACTATGTTAAGAACAAGAAAAATCCTAAAGAGAATGATCAAGTTTTGCTTTTTGAAGAAGAAAGGAAAGCCCTTTTGCATAAGAAAAATAAATATAAAGATAAAACACCCTTACTAAGCCTCTGTGAAGGAGTAACAGTGTTAGTAGTTGAACCATTAAAAATGAAGGAGAAGAAAGTTGTAGAAATATATTGAAAAAAAATTGTAATAATTTATTATTGAAACCCAATTTTTTGAACATAAAAAGTTAAAAAAAATTATTTTATATAATCATAAGCTTTAGGCATATCTAATTTAAGACTCATAAATCTTCATTTTATCACAAGTGGTTTAAAAAATGTAATAATTTAAATTTAATAATTACATTTTCACTAATCAGACGACTTAAAAAAAATGCATTTTTAGATAAAATAATATCCGATAAAATTGACTTCAACTGATCAATTAGTGTTTTAGTAATAGTTTTACAAATCATATTACAAAGGCTTAAGAGGTCGAAATTATTACACAGGGACCGCACCTTGAGAAAAGCTATCATTAAGAATTTTAAGACAAAATTTAGAAAAAAAAATAATTATTAAGACAAAAATGGGTAAATCCGTATTGATAATATCCACAAACCTGGGCCCGCGCAGGCCTAGAATGGACCCAAATTGTGGCTTGTGTATTTGGGGCGGGCCGACATGGCAGTTTGGGCGAGCCTTAAAATCTTGGCTCTAAATATCGGAGTAGCTGAGTTGGTCCCTACTTAGCTTTGGACACCTGGTTCCGCCTTAGCCTTATTGAAATTGACTTGTGATTATGAAAGTAGACCTTAATTCAAATTACAAATATCGGAGTTTAAACGAAAACACAATAAAATAATTAAATATGATTTCATAAGACTTGTAGATTAAATTAAACAAATTAAATATGCATCGTCAAAGAAAAAACAAAGGGCTTGAAGACTATACGGGTTATTTTATTGTTTACTGCTAAAACACGTCGATTGCGACAACTGATAATCTTTGTAAGCCCACTCTGATCTTGCCACGTCATGAAGGAACCTGCATATCACGTAAAATAACCACAACGTTAAAATTAAAAAAAATTTAAAAAAAAAACAACTACCGGAAAGAGTGGCAAAAATCTAAAGTTATACGACCGCCAACTCTCCTATCAACCAAACAACCATGACCTCGAAGCACGACTCCGAGTCATACGCGCTCCTCCCAGCCGAAAACGTCGTCGTTCTTTATTACCATCCGGATCGCCACCATCGCCGCCGCCGAAATCTCAACCGTTGTCTGTACACAGCCGGCGCTATCCTCCTCCTCGCTTTTCTGATATTCACATTCTACCCCTCCGACCCGACCCTTCAACTCGCTCGAATCCACCTCAACCACATCCGGCTCAACTCGTATCCGAAAGCCACGCTTGATCTCTCCTTCTCCCTCACCATCAAGGTCCGCAACAGAGATTTCTTTTCATTAAACTACGATTCTCTCGTTGTTTCAATTGGTTACAGAGGGAGAGAGCTAGGGTTGGTTAGGTCCCATGGAGGCAAAGTGAGGGCGAGAGCGAGCTCGTATGTTGATGCGACTCTGGAGCTTGATGGCCTTGAGGTTATTCATGATGTCGTATACTTGATTGAGGATTTGGCTAAGGGGCTAATCCCCATTGATACTGATACTGATGTCAAAGGCAAGCTCAGCGTATTGTTCTTTCGAATTCCTTTAAAGGTATAAACTTTTTTAGATTTTTTTGTTCGTAATTATATATGCTATATGATGTAGTAATGTTTTTTTAATTGGGTTTCTGAACTGTTTCATTTCAGGCAAGAGTATCGTGTGAAGTGTATGTAAATATTAACAATCAAACAATTGTCCGTCAAGATTGTTACCCTGAGGTTAGAAAATTCTTTTCCTTGATATCGCTAAACAGAATTTTGATTTCAATACTATGCATGCAATTGTGCTTCAGGCTTCTTGAATGTTCACATGGATCAAATTTTCCTGAATACTGTCGCTATACTTATATTTTGTTGTGAAAAAACTTTTATTCGGTAATGAGCAATGTCTACCTTGCACATGTAATCATGACCTATTTTGCTTGCTTTGCCTATTCTCGTGCCAATGGTTTTTGGGTCAGTATGCATAAAACTGAGGAACATAGAGAGGTAACCTAACCCAATTATTTGTGCTGTCCTTTGGCTAAGTTAGCTTTTCAATGTACGCTATTGTCCTTGATTGCTCTCACATATTCAGATAATTCACATAATTGACAAATAACTGCCCCAAAGCATCAATTTTTATTTAGCTAACCCACAATCTGGGTCGCTTTTGCAGTGATGTGTACAGTGTACGATGCCATCAAAGTAGTATATCATCTTGTTGGTGAATTGGATGGACGAAATCAATTTGGGTGCCAGAAAGATGATTTTGTTTCTTCGGTGGCCTCATGAGTTCACTTACAAATAGTTCGGAAGTATAATGTGAACTACTTACATGTTGGTGTGCATTATCTACATGTTTTAAACGTGTAATTAAAGGATTTGTTTGAGTGAGAAACCACACCAGTGCATCTCTGTATTGATCTTAAATCATATATAAGGATTATTAGATTTAAATTTACCTTGAACTTTCTTGTGTATATTAATCTATGAAGAATAATTGAAACTTTGTAATAGGTGGCACTTCTACTTGATGAATGATCCCTTTTACCCTTGTAGCTGAAGATTATTTGAAGATGGACTTTTTTTTTTTTTTTGAAATTGTTTTCTTTGGCAACTTCAGTGGCATATTATGAGTTAAGCTTGCTACAGATGTGATGCTATTATAGCGCAAGATTGTACAGAGTGGCTTTCGATTACATGACATGGGTGGCAACTCAGATTTCTATACAAGTGGCCTTTGATTACATGACATGGATAGCAAGTTGATTTAGCCGTGTCTGGACTCTGGAGTTTAGTATTAGGATCACCCCTCCTTTAATGACACAGGTGCTAGTACCATTTTCGGGTTCACTGTTTTCTTTCTATAGGAGGAAACAAAATGAAATTGACTATATGATACCGTATGTCATGGAACTTGAGTCTTGTATGGAACATATGCATAATCAGATTAATAGGGAAACTTTCAATGTTTCATCTCTTCAAACTTGCCTGTTTGTTCAACGTGATTATGTTAATTTCATGTAACACTTAAAAGTTGGCACCTATCTTCTACCCTCTTATGTTGCATTTGATGAGTTCATGTTGAGGAGCTGTTATTGAATAATAAAGTGCGTGATGCTTGGAAAAAGGTTGCATCCATTGCATATCATATTGAGTTTATGCCATAGATGGTTTTTCTTTTTTGGGGTTTGGTAGAGGCCTATAGTTGAATTTGTGCCTAGGTGCTATATAAAGATTAAGGTTTTCAGCTACGCACGATGAAGGGAGAAGAAAATGGCTATATCAGTATATTGCTCTATCAGTCAAATACATCCTTGTACATGTTATATATTGATACAGAGAGTGGGTCCTAAGGTTGATGTAAAAAAATACAATAATCACTAATGGAAAAACAGAATAATGATTGCGTGATGATTGGAATTTATTTTTTGTTGCTGATTTTGTTACACAACACCACAATTTGCTTTGCACCTCTGTTTTTTGTCATTTTGTGAAACAATCTTCTTTGTCTTCTAGTTTTCCAACGTGTAAGCTGACTTGTACAACATTAGTGCCAACTCATCATTGTTTGTTAACTCCCCCGTTTAAGTTCAATCGTCTGGAATGATGTTGAGCTTGTTCTTTAAAGTGCTAAACTTTTCTTTTGATAATGCTTTGGTCAGGATATCTGTTACTGGAATTTCAGATAGTATATATTTGATCTCAACCTCACCATTAGCAACCATGTCCCTAATAAAGTGCACATCAATTTCGATGTGCTTTGTCCTTCTATGGAACACTAGGTTTGCAACCAAGGATGCTACACTAGTGTTGTCACATTAGATTTTTGGTGTGGTTGAGAGTTGTATTCCAAGTTCTGAGAGCAATGAACAGATCTATGTTATCTCTGCACAAGTATGAGCTAATGCTCTGTACTCAGACTCTGCACTAGATCTAGCTATTACCTTTTGTTTTTTGGAGCTCTAAGAGATCAAGTTACTATACAAGAAAATGTTGTATCCACTCACAGATTTTCTGTCATTGTTATTTGTGGCCAGTCAGCATCTGAGTAAGCAATCAGTTCTTGATTTTCCCCCGTTGTGTAATGAAGGCCAAGGTTTAAAGTGTTATGCAGATATTTCAAAATTCTATTACTTCCCATCCAGTGTTCATACTTAGAATTTTCCAAAAACTGACTCAATTTATTGACACTGAATGTTATATCTAGTCTTGTTAATGTTGCATACTGTAATGCACCAATAACACTTCTATATAGTGTCTTATCTTTAAAATCTTTTTCCTCTTCTTTCAAAAACTTCATACTTGTACTCATAGGAGTTGCACTGCCCTTGCACTTTGACATTCATGTCTTTTTTAATAAGTCCGGGATATATTTATTTGGTTCATATGCATTCCTTTTTGTTTCTTTTTACTTCCATGCCTAGGAATTAGTTGAGTGATCCTAGCATCTTTAAAGAGAAATTGTTACTTAATTTCTTAACCATGGAGATCATTCTCAATTCATTATTACCAGTTATGAGGATGTCATCCACTAGACCAGTAATATGATCAGGTTATCTTTCTCCTTCAGTACAAAAAGTGAGGAGTCAGATTTCGAGTTGTTAAAACCCTAATTCAGTAATGTAGTCTTGAGCTTCTAATATTAGGCTTTAGGAGCCTACTTTAAGCCATATAAGGCTTTCTTCAGCTTGCATATATGATGAGGTTTGTATTTATCAATGAATCCCTCTGGCTGCTCAATATAAACTTCTTCATTTAGCTCTCCATTCAGAAAAGGGGTTGTTGATGTTAACTTGTTTGATGTCCCACCCGAAATGCACTACCAATGATATTACTTTCTTCACTATTGCATTCTTGACTACTGGGCTGAAAGTTTCATTGTAGTCTATACCAACAACTTAGTGATATCCTTTGGCCATTAATCTGGCCTTGTACCTTGCTATGGTGCCATCTGGTTTATATTTCACCTTATATACCCATATGTGACCAATTGTTTTCACATTTGGTTTAGTAGGCACTAAGGTCTAGGTTTCATTTTTAATCAAGGCACTGAACTCCTCTTCCATGGCAGCTTTCCACTTGGCATTTGATAGTGTTTCACTTGCATTTGCAGGGATGGTTACAGGGTTATTATTTTTATTAATGATGAGGTAGATTTTGGGCTTGAAAATTCCAACCTTAGATTTAGCTACCATTGGATGCGTGTTTGTAGGTGGTTTTGAGTTTGAAGATTAATTTGGTGAAGTGCCTGTTAAGTTACTATCACTGAAGGGTGTGTTTAGTTCATCTTGAGATGAATTTGGTATGTTGGATGTGATTTGAGTATCAAATTGTTGCTGAGTTTCTTCTTGGAATGGCTCACAGATGGCTGTACCTTGTGGATTTACTTGTGAGTGTAGCTGAGAAATTAATTGCAGTGAATTATAGGTTTGTATGTTTTTGTGTGGGCTGTCATTGTTCATGTTAGAGTTTGGTGGATATGGTTTAAAAGGAAAGTCATCTTCATTGAAGATGACATGTCTGGATACAAAAACTTTACCAGAGTTGGCAAGACACCTATAACCTTTATGCTTTGTGCTGTAGCTAATAAAAGTGCATCTTTTAGTGTGAAAGCCTATTTTATATTGGTTGAAGGGCCTGAGATATAGGTAACAAACACATCCAAAGGTGCACTTTCATTAGCTACAACACAAAGCACAAAGGCTATAGCCTTTGTATCTAGATATGTGCTTTGTGTTGTAGCTAATGAAAGTGCATCTTTTAGTGTGAAAGTCTATTTTATGTTGGTTGTAGGGCCTGAGATATGGGTAACAAGCACATTCAAAGATCTTCAAATGATTGTAGTTGGGTTTTTTTTTTTAAGATCAGTTCAAAAGGACTTAGATTTTCTAACACTTGTGAAAGGCAGTCTGTTTATTAAGTATACTGCAATCTGGAAGGCATCCCACCAATAAGTTAATGGTAAGTGTGCTTAAGCTAGTAATGAGAGTCCTACCTCAATTATGTGTTTGTGTTTTCTCTTAGCCCTTCTATTTTGTTGTGATGTGTAAGGATAGGTGAGTCTGTGTTAAATTCCATTCAGCCTGAGATAGGTTTCTAGTGAGTTAAATTTTGTGCCCATATCAGTATGTAATGTTTTCACTTTTGTTCTTAGAGACTTTTCCAAGTGTTTTTAAGCTCTATAAATTTTAATGTGGTCTGATCTTTGGTTTACATGGAGAGTATCTAAGTATACCTGTTATAATCATCAACTAGGTTAAGGTAATACTTGTAACTCTTCTTAGAATTTACTGGTGCAGGTCCCTATAAGTCAGAGTGAAGTAGTTTTAATGGGTTTTTTTGGTTTTGTGATCTGATTCACTGAATTTCAATTTATGGTTTTTACCATATTGACAAGATTCACATAATGAAAAAATTAATATTTTTTTTTCATATAGTCAGCTTAATTACATTAAGACATCACTCTTCTCAGTGTTTGTTCACATGGGTGACCTAGTCTCATCTGAAAAGTTCTACACAACACTTGTGACTTAGGCTCTAGGTCCTTAATAGACAATTGATTACAACTATTCTCATTGTGACCACAGGGTACTGACTTTTGTTTTGAAGTTGAGGCAAATAAAGATATTGCAGAATGATTAAAATTTGTGTTTGGACTGGAAGAAATGTTGTAAGCTAGTGACTTGTTGGGTTCTTTTCTAGTCACCGCTTGGTATAGCCCATCTTTAGCCATTTCTTGAAGTATTACCCTCTTCATCTTGTTCTTCACAACACAAAATGCTTTATGAAATTTAACATAGAAGTCACAATCATTAATCAATTTAAATATGCTCAAGAGATTTTTTTGTTATCTTAGGTACACACAACACATTTTTTAGCTTTAGCATATCAGTTGAATTTGCATCAACCATGGGTAAATAATGAACACCAACATTAGTAATATGAAGTTTTTGGCCATTACCTATTGATAGCATTTGGTTACCTTTGTATTCAGATCTTACAGTCATGTTGTTAAAGTCATTGATAACATGATTTGTGACTCCACTGTCCAGGTACCACCCTTCATCATCTTCATGTTCTTGCACAGCTACATATGTATTGGTTTGATGCTGTGAGCTTGACCTGAGAGTGAAATTTTTATTAAATCTATGCCAACATTCAGCTGCCTCATGGCTCATTTTCTAGCATATCTGACACAAGCTTTGATTTGTTTTTGTCTTGCTACTATTTTCCCTTTCCTTTTGTAGCATTAGATCTACTTCCTGGGGGATATGTTCTATTCTAATTTGTGGTGTTCCCATTTCTACTATCACTGATTCTTGGGCGTTGAGTTCCTCTGAATTAACCAATTCTCTTCTGGGTTTGATAGCTTATTCCAGTTGTGTTCTTTCTGGGGTTTTTATAACCTCCATTTCCTCTTGTTACAAAGTTAGCTTCATAGTTGCCTGCCTCCTGTGCATTTCTCTCCAATTTGTTTTCATAACTTAACAGATCAGCATATACATCATCAAAAGTCATGTTGCTCAGCCTTGAAGTGATATAAACTATCATTGGATCGAAACTTGAGTTAAGGCCTTCAAGAATAAACTGAGCCAGGTTTTCATCTGATACTGGTTTCCCAGTCATAGCTAAGCTTCCAGCAAGCTTCTTCATTTTGTTGTAGTATTCTCCAACACTCATATTTCCCTTCTTTGTGGTGCTGAACTGCCTTCTAATCTTAATCAATCTTTCATTTGATTGAGAGCAATATATCCTCTCAATTGATTTCCAAAGTTAGAGTAAGTTTATACATTCAGTTATTGCACAAATTACTTCTTCACTCAAGGTTGACAGTAGCCAACTCAATAAAAGTTGATCCCGCTTTCTCCAAGTAATATAACTTGGGTTGCTAGTATTGACTCTGTTCTAGTTCTCATCCACTGTCACGAGAAATCTTGCTGGAGGTGTAACTTTTTCATCAATAAAGTCTTCAAGATCGTTTCCTCGAATGAATGGAAGCATCTGGTTTTTAGATCACATAATTGTTCTTGTCAAGTTTGGTACTCACTGTAAATGACAGATTGTTAGGTGTATGATTAACATTTTAGTTTTTTACTGGGTTTGTGTTATCAGTTTCTATGATTCCCTGAAGATGAGCCAATGTTTGCCATAGAGTATGGATTGAACCTATTCTGATACCAAGTTAAATTTGTACCTAGGTGCTATATAAAAATTAAGGTTTTCAGCTAAAAAGGGAGAAGAAAATGGTTGTATCAGTATATTGCTCTATCAGTCAAATACGTCATTGTACATGGTATACATTAATACAGAGAGTGGACCCTAAGGCTGATGTAAAAAATACAATAATCACTAATGGAAAAATAGAATAATGAATGCGTGATGATTGGAATCTTCTTTTTGTTGCTGATTTTGTTACATAGCACCACAGCTTGCTTCGCACTTCTGTTTCTTGTCATTTTGTATAACAGCCTTCTTTGTCTTCTAGTTTTTCAACGTGTAAGCTGACTTATACAACACCAATGCCAGCTCATCATTGTTTGTTAACTCCTGTCTTGTAAGCCCCTGTTTGTTGCTTATTTTTTGTAGATTAGAAGAGTTTGTTGCTTCATTTTCTTAGATTAGAAAAGCTTTTTTAATGCTAAAAGCTTTAAAAACTCTACTGAATTTGTTTTAAGACATTTGGTTGTATATTGAAGAACAACTTTTAGATTAAAGATAGTTATTTTATTTTTACTAGAAAAAGTTCAAATTTTGAGTTTTTAAAAATAATTTTTTTTTTAAAGTGTTAAATTATCTAAAATACCCTTATTTTATTTTAACATTTTATTTTAATTCTCGTATAATATAACCTAAAAAGTTTGTTCATTAATTCTCGTAGAATTGTAAGTTTTGTTAGTATAAATTCTACTTAAAAGGTCATATCAAACAGGTCAAAATTCAACTTATAAAAAATCTTTTAGTACAAGTTCTACTTAAAAAGAGTGGCACCGAAAGATTTTTGTAGGATTCATATTCCTTATCATTTAATCAAAAGGCGGAATATTTTAGATGGTGATATGGATGGGAGAATTTAGATTGAAGGAAATGTAAAAGGGTGGATTTATGCTCAGAATAGAATGCCTGGTAAACATATTAGAGAAGTATCACGTGCCTGAGACACTCATGGTATGCCTAATTGAAACAAAATGCACGGTGTAATTTCACGTCGGCCGACGTTGATAAGTAAGCCCATAACCATTACAACAGAGAAAAGAAAAAGGAAAGAGGTTGATAAATCATTGTCAAGTGGGGCAATTAGGAAGCCCCTGGGCCACTCCAATATTCAATTTCGCAGCTTCTAGGCTCTATCACAGAAATCGTTCATCACTGATCATTAACATTGAGCTGATAAGATTTGCTATTTTACATTAAAAAAAAATGGAATTTGGACAGGGACGCGACGCTTATTTTAACTTTTGATATTTGGCGGTAATCAATCAAGTATTGACAAATTATAAGTTATGGAGATTTCGATAAGTTGTATACGAAAAACCAAAAAAACAAATTGTGCTCAGGACTTTAATTTAGGATGCAAAGTGGATTTTAATTGTTGTCGTTCTTCATTAACTAATTTTCCAGAAGACGCATTCTATTTGATAAATCGTGTAGAATCTCGAAGTTAAAAAAAGAAATTATAAATATGGAAAAGAAACGAGGAGCAAGAAGAATCCTGTGGAAATTGGAACAGGACAATGAGTTCACTATTATTAATGATTATTCAGTGCGGACTTTAACCAGCTTGATATGAAAACTGATGAATATAAAACAAAGAAAATCTTATCTCAAGACAGTGTCCACCGTGATTTTCTTATGTAATCTATTTGCCTCTCCACAAGAGGAAGTGGAAGAGGTAGTGTATATTTGAAGGTAACGCTCATATATATGATAATCCTATGTTTTGTACACTTACATGAGATGAAATTTAGCTCCGGCTAATTACTGGACTGCTTTGTTGTTGCACGACCACGCCACACATACTGATCATGGTGGTGCCTGCAGCGAAATGAACCTGGGTGTTTTGTCGGTGAACAAATGCACCGCTTTATCGAGCGACTGCCGCCACCACCAGCCTCTCCATCCTCTTCATCATTAGGTGCTGGCTCGTGCTCGGTGACCCTTGAATTGGTTGTTTGCAAAACAAACCATCTGCCTTGAACCAGCACCAAGTCCTTACGGCTAATCAAAGGTACGCCTGCTGGGCAACACATTTGTTTCTCTTGTTTTTTTCCCCCTCTTCTAGTACTATTATTTTTGCTTTTGTTGTGTGAAAGTGCTTGAAATGAAATGAAAAGAAAAGAATCTGCGTAATATGTAATCATATGCGAAGAAAATAAAGGAAGGACTAAAGAGGTGGCAAAGTAAAGGTTTTCTTTCTTTCTTTATTTATTCTTTTTGGTGGGATAATTTTAAAGGGTATTTTAGACTGATTCGCATAGAAGGGTTTGCTTTTCCCAAAGCTCCCCATTGAGGCGTTTCGCTCATATGTTCGATCAAGTGATGAGACCTGTCCGAAGACGAGGTTCTCACAAATACACGTGTCCATAACATCGTCTATTAAGATTACAAGGCCGCAAATAGGCTCTAGGCACAGCCGCACATACACATATCATCCGAATTCTCAACAAAAACCAAATGGTATCGGCGGTATTTCTACTTATGCCACGATCGCTGGATCCTTTAACGCGGTGGCAATATATCAGTGGCCAGTATCGCGCTTGTGCGTGGTCCTGCAGTGGCTGAGGTTACCCTTTGGTGTCCAGCCACTAGTTTGTAATTGCTTTGTCTAGGATGAAGCATTGATTTGGCAAAATCGGGGCTTCACTTGAGAATTTTGGCAAAAATGACAAACTCCACCACCTTACTGATTTCAATTATGTGGTTCAAAGAAAGTTATATCAATTTTATTTTTTTTGGGCAAATGCTTGTTAATTAAGGTATAAAATGATTCTCCAAGTTTGATATCTTTGTGGCCAAGTGAAATTGGTGTCTTCAAGGGTATTTAACTAGCCAAAGAAATACAAATACTTATGGGGGCTTTTGGTTTCTTTATAGATTGAGACCCAAAATCTTGAGTTTAACACTCGTGATAAATAAGTCTATGTTGACAATCCTTCCCACCAAGCTTGACAAGTATTGTCTTGTTGTTAGTGATGGCACCTTTGGCTCTCATTTCAATTATTTGTCGACATAGTACTAATTAATTACAATTATAATGACATTTCCTTGTTCTGAAGAAATCTATGATTTCGCTTTGGATAACATCCAAGTCTCAAGCCACTCGATTAGTATATATAATTCGCCATAAAAATGATCAGATTACCTATTATATGTGAACTCTCGTAATTGTTTTTAATTATCAGATTACCTATTATATGTAAACTCCCGTAATTGTTTTCCCCCTAATTTCTAGAGAAAATGTTACAATCGACGAAGACTTTCACATACAAGAAACTTTCTTAGTCGCTGCCATTTTTAATGTAACGTTACAAAGTCAAAGACACCATCACTTTTGACCAGCCAATTTGACATGTATTGTACATCCACCGTGGCAGGAATAGTGGACAGCTATTAATTTGTTTAATTAATTGGTATTATTATTCAAGAAAATTAGGGTATTATATAAAACAAAACGTAGGCACTCACGTTAAGATCAAAAGTTACTGTTATATTAAGAGTAAGCATTCACGTGAAAATGCAAAAACACAATCGTGAACACATTACACCTAAAAGGGTCAACAAAATTGAGCTGTTATAACCTTTTTGAACATAAAGAGTATTGCTATCGAAGAGAAATTTCTCCTTGGAGAAAACTCTGTCTCTAGAAGTTAATTTGAAACAACACATGCATCGTCCGCGTGGCAGCACTTAAGTCGACCAGGCAAGAGAGACCCTAAAAAAGTGACTTTCGTATCCGAGTCAATAAGCCGCCTGCCGAGTCAAAATTAAATCTCAGCGTCCACGTCCACCCCGCGTTCCGTAGAATCCACTTTTTTTCATTTTCTTTTTTTGAGTTTTCCAGGAAACTGCATATGCAATTGCGTAATGCTTCTTGTATAAATCGTAGTCTCCCTCTCCTCGCATAACAGAACTTCTTCATCTTCAAACTTTCAAACTTGTTACAGAATTTTCTTAATCTCTGTTTATTCAACCTAATAATTTTGCTAATCAGAAGCCATTGCGAATGATGATCTCGGTGCGATCATATGCTCTCCCAGTTATCGGATTTATGTTCGTGACATTGTTGCAGCTCGGATATGGACAGAACATGGCTCCTTCACCTGCTCCTGCTGCATCTAACGATGGTATGATTCACGCCAAAATCGTTTGATTTTTCGATCAGCAGATTAGGGTCCTTATTGATTAATACCCAGGATCCGGGAAAGAATAACAGGGTTCGAATTAATTTGGTTATTTTTATTTTGATCTTTCTGTTGCTGGGTGGCTGTGGTTATGGTTTGAAAAATTAATTGCATACATCTAAAACACATTTTCCCTTTTGGGTTGGATTTTTGTTCAATGCAGGTACGGCGATTGATCAGGGAATTGCTTACATCCTCCTGTTAGTGGCGTTGGTGATTACATATCTCGTACACTAAATTTTGATTCTTCTCAATCTATTAATTACTTAGATTCTTTAATGTAGTTTTCTCTTGTGTCCATTTCACTTGGAGGAATTGCTGCATTTTTTTCTTTTCTCTCGGCCATGTAATTATTGCTATCTTTAATATACATTTTTTTTTCTTTTTGGTACGAGATTTGTCATATTTCTCCTCAGTTCCATCAGGGACACCAATGTATTTTCCAGATTCAAGATGCTATAATTTCATGATAAACTATAATAATTTCATTGACTATGGGCCCATGGCCACCGTGAATCCATGATAGCCAGAATAAGTATAGGCCCAAGCTTCGTAATTGAAGCATCGAAGGCTAGCCTTATGTCACTTGGTCAGCAAGTTACAGCATCACCTAACAATGATATACTATACTTCTCTTCTGAGTCCACAATCAAGGTCCAAATTACGTTCGCATTATTATTAACTTGTATATGGGTGTTATAATTCATGTCACCGTAAGTACAATTTCATTTGGATTTTGATTTGTAAGTCTTACGAGTTTATAATAGGTAAGGTCCTAAGATAATGTATTAAAAAGAAAGCAAGTGAAGTGAATTTGTGTAATCATTGCATTTATTGGGCTACCTTCACACAAATAATGGCAGGAAGAACTAACGAGGATCATACAGTCGAAAGCAACATGGGCG
Source organism: Ailanthus altissimus (assembly GCA_946807835.1). NCBI lineage: Eukaryota > Viridiplantae > Streptophyta > Magnoliopsida > Sapindales > Simaroubaceae > Ailanthus > Ailanthus altissimus. The sequence goes on from OX327689.1 coordinate 27,219,607, forward strand.
CAAACAGAGCAATTACTTTCACACAGCATTATTATTCATACTCAATCATTTTCCAAAAATTTGTCTCCAAATGCCATACTGAAACTTAATTTCTACAAAATGATGTAAAAAAATTTAAATAAAATGTAAATACTTAAATATGGGAGAGGGCCTTTAAAAAAAATTATGGGAGAGGGAAAAGGAAAAACACACAAATGCATTGCTCAAGTGAGAATGTTTGTGTATCCCTTAACTTAAGGTTAAGGGGTGAAATCTTCGTAAGGGATTAGAGAGTTTATTTTCTCTAATTGTTGAAGTTAGTTAACAATTGTAATTTACCGTTATTCTAATTATTATATTTGTAAACCATTTTTAATTATTAATCTTTAAGATGTATAGTTTGTAATGCAATATTTATATTAAAAAAAGGAAAGAGGTGAAATACAACAAATTGAAGAGAGACATTTATTATATCTTAACTTCTCTTTTTTAATTAGACCAATGAGTATTTTAATAAAAACCTCTTTTATCGAGTCCTTTTTTTCTCTTTAGGAATGGCAAGGTAGTTTATTTCAATTACAATGAGTAACTATTGTTTGTGCCTTCTAATAACTACTTTCTTAGTGTTCTCTTTATTGTTTATGGCTTTTTGTTCTTGTTGTCTAATTTTTTGTGCTTTTTATAGTCGTTCCCTCATCATTTGTTCTTGTTTTCTGCATGGCTATGGATATCGAGTCCATCATTGTATAATATGCTAGTTTGGATCTTTAGAATGAGATCGTTCCTATCACTACCATGGAATATTCGATTCAGGAAGTGGGCTCTTTACAGGTCTCTCTTTCTTTGGTTGGAAAGGTGTTAAGTTCCAAGATAGTAAATAGGGCGACTTTTATTTATGGCATAGTCTTCTTTGGTGAGCTACCAAGAATTTCACCATTGAATCTGTTGGCTCTAATCAAAATATGTTTGTGTTTTGCTTCTACTTGAATGTTGATCAAATAAGGGTGCTTGTAGGTGGCCCATGTTCATGTGATAATTGTTTATTGGTGATAGTTGTTCCTTCAAGTGTTGGTCATCTATCTAATTTGGCTTTCAATCGTGCCTCTTTCTAGGTGCAACTACATGGCTTGCCTCTCGTTTTTATGCATGATGGTGTTGGTTGGAAAATTAGCTCTTTATTTGGAGATGTTGAGGAAATGGATAAGAGGGTCAATAGGGAATGTCTTGGACGTTCCCTTAAGGTTAAGTTTTCATCAACATTGATACACCTATCAAATTAGTGGCACATGTCAATGTACCATCCTCGTAAGGTATGAATGTCTCCTTAATCTATGCTTTATTTATAGGTTTTTTGGTCACTTGTAGAGGGAGTGTTCTAAACATTTTACCAAGTCTTCTCCTTACACAAATTCGTTGTATGGTACATGGATTAGGCTTCTGCTGCCCTTAAAATTGAAGGTTAAAATTTTAAAAGGCCAATGAGAGATGAGTCATCTTTATCACAAAATAAATTTACTTTTGATTCTTCGACAAATTTGAATTGTGAAGTTGATGGGGTTCTATCTTTTGGTTCTAAAGACACTACTCCTATGGCTCGTGTGGATAATTTGGATAAAAACATGACTCTTCATAACTTTATAAATAATATGAATGTGACCAAGATAATGCTTGATAGTGCAATTGCTAAATATAAAACTAAGGTTTTGTATGGTCTTGTATGTATTGGGGATGAAACTTTGGTTCCGTCTGACCAAGTGAATTTTAAGGCTAAAACTAGGGTTCTGCGAGAACATGTGAATACTATAGATGAGATTTGTCCTCAATATGTAATGGAGGCTGTGACACCATTAACATCTCCTAACAAGGCTTCCTTTGCCCACAACAACTTTAACAACCATCTCATTTTCCACTATCAACTCTTACTATGGTATCTGTTGAAGCGGTAATGGTGAGATTATGTACTGAAAATATGTCACCTGTGAAAACTTGTGATGTAGCCAATAACTCTGACATAATGGATCCAAAATTTTCTTCGTACGGTGATGTATCTAGAGTTGATCATTTACCTAACCCTTTTACTGGTCTTAAGTCTATTTTGGCAATGTTACTCTATCTGTTAATGCTAATTCTAATTCTCTTGAAACTACTAATGAGGGTAAGCTATTTAGTGATCAAACAAACATGCTCTTTACTAATCAATTCTTGAAGGATTTTTTTTTTTCAATCATAACCAAAAGAGGGTAGTGGTTGAAGCTATAAGATGGGAATGTCTACTACTGTATTAACTTCTAGTATGGTTTTAATCTAGATACCTCAGTTAACAGGTCGTCGTGTTAAGAATCCCCCCATTCATCAATTTGCTTTGGGTGTTTTGACTTTGGCTATGATTTTGCTACACCTAAAGAAAGTAGAGACCTTTGATTTGTAGGAACATTTGATTCGAAATTAGAGTCTATAAGCAAAGTATAGCCTAGGAGACCCTGAGTACAATACTCTAATTTATCTTTTTCCTTTTCTTTGTCGGATATTCAGCCTTCGAAAAAATGGCTTAGGGCTCTTCTTCTCTCTTCTCAATCAATAGCATTAGTGAAGTGCTTTCTTTTCGATTGTAGGCAAGAGGAAAGTAGCTACTTCTGTATCTGAGGTTTTAGTTGCTAAACGAAAGAAAAAGGGCTGGCGACTTTTTAAGTTTTTTAATTTTGAATTTATAACTGATTGTGATGCTCTCTTCTAAATATCCGAATATAGTGAATGTAGTAACCTTAATTTTGTTACTTTTATTGAATTAATGGTGACTCCTGCCAAGTTACAAGGCTATTGAGATCAATTAGTTGTTTAAGTTGGAATGTTCAAGGACTAGGCAACCCTTAAACATTTTGTGTCTTGTGCCAACTAGTACATGACCATTGCCTAGATATGGTTTTCTTAACATAAACCATATCTTATGCACAATAATTGAAGTTTTACAGGTTTGATTTTGTTTTTGTTGGAAAGCTTGTGATTGAAAGGATTGGGAGCAATGGGGTATTGCTTTATTATGGAAAGCATTTTTTTAGGTTAGCGTATTATCCTATTTCAAATTACACATCCACCTTATTATATCATCTCATAGTAGAAAAGTATGGAGGTTTACTGGTATTTATGGTCATCCGAAAGCTATTCAGAGAATGCATACTTAGAATTTACTCTGACGTTTGCATGAGTTATCTTCTTTTCTATGGATAATTTATGGGGATTTTAATGAAATTCTAATTATTGAGGAAAAAGATGGTTGTTGACCTCGACTACAGTATTTGATGGACAATTTTTTTTAAAAAAATCGTAGTTGATTGTAGTTTATTAGATATAGGGTTCGCAGGCCCCCAATTTACTCGATATAATGGTTATACTTCAGATGGATTCATTCAAAAGAGATTAGATATGGCTATGTCTGATGCTCACTGGACTACCCTCTTTTCCAACTTTGTTATGCAACATCTTCAGTACTAGAGTTCTGACCACCGACCATTGCTTGTGTTACTTCATAATTCTTATTGGCATCCAATATTACATTCTCAATCTAGATTTTATTTTGAGGTAGCTTAGGTAGATGAAGTGGGATGTCGTGAGATCATTACAAATAGATAGAGGTCTACCACTTTTATCTTAGGTATCTGTAAGAATATTATTGCCATTGGATGTCACCTAAACGGTTTAAATTGTGATCATTTCAGTTGAGAGGCCTTGAGATGCTTTGTATGATAACAAGAACTTTATTAGAACTAACGATCGAGAATCACTGGTTTAATAGTGGTGATCACAATGCCAAATACTATCATTATAAAACCTTAAGCAGGAATAAAAAAAATAAAATTACAAGTTTGTTTGATAGGGCTGGTGTTCGACATAAGGATACTAATCATATAATGTTGATTCTTATGGATCATTTTTTACGGATTTTTCTGTTCCACTAGTCCTTCAGAGGCTAACTTTCACCATGTGCTTGGGTGTGTGACTGGCTACCTATTAGAGTAGAGTATTAAACTCCTTAAGGCCCCATTTCAAGCTATAGAAAGTTAGAAGGTAGTTTTTTAGATGTATTCGACCAAATCTCCAAGTAGAGATGGCATGTCTGCTATGTTTTATCAGAAATACTGAGATATTGTGGTTGGTGATGTAACTACCGTGTGTCTTCATTTTTTGAATAACATAGATGATGTCATATATGTAAATGACATATTGATTGCCTTTATCTTGGAGACTCAGTCTCTAAAGTGCCTAGAGGATATTCGCCTATTAGTTTGTGTTATGTCATTCATAATTTATTGCCAAGGTTATGGTTAACAGAATATGGCTTGTTCTGCACACTGTGGTGTCTGAGTCTTAGAGTGTATTTATTCATGGCTAGATAATAATAAACAATGCCATTATTAGTTTTAAATATCTCCGGTTAATTAAACATTAGAGAATAAATTAAAAAGGGCTCATGGCAATCAAATTGGACATGTCTAAAGCTTATGATAAGGTGAAATTGAATTTTCTAACCTCTATGCTGTAACATATAGGATTTCTAGATTCTTTGTGCTAAGGGTTTGGGGGAGAGATTCGCCCCACTCCTCAGAAAATTCCTCAATTCTAGCACCATCTTGACTTGGTATTGTTTATCTTTCATGTCATACTCTTTCTTTATTAATGGTGTAGTTCAGGGTTTAGTCCTGCCTTTCAAAGGGTTAAGGCAAGGCGATTCTCTTTCTCCTTAATTGTTTATTCTTTGTACAAAGACTTAATCAGCCTTGCTGCATGTAGCATAGTAGATTGGGGAATTAAATAATTTGACATGTGGTAGAGGTAAGACCTATACTAATCCATCTATTTTTTTTATTGATGATAGTTTGATATTCACTCAAGTTTTAGTAGATAATTACCAAGTCATTAAAAGGGTTTTGCAGCAATATGGCTAGCTTCTGGCTAACTGATAAACATTGAGAAATCAGTTGTTAGCTTTGGTCAAAATGAATCCTTTGTTACCTCTTCTTAGCTAGTGTCTCATTTAGGAGTTTGCTAAATTACTTGCCATGAGAAGTGCCTTGGTCTTCTTAGTTTTGGGGGTTAGAATAAATCCCCTTTATTTTCCTCTATTAAGGATCGAATATGGAGTAAGTTAAAAGATTAAAAGCCTCAATTATTCTCTACTAGTGGTCGGGAGGTTTTTCTTAAGGCCTTTATCTAGTCTATACATATTTATTATATGCATTTATTTCATTTGCTGCTTCTTTACTTAATGAGGTTCACCAATTGTGTGCGAAAATTTGGTAGGATGATGATGATGATCGAAGGAATGTGCATTTGTGTTGTGGGGGATAGATTTTACACATAGAATGAAGATGGTGATTTGGGTTTTCGAAATCTCTTCACTTTTAACCAAGCTATGTTAGCAAAACAAGCTTGGCGGATTCTTTATCAATCACAATCCCTTATAGCACAGATCATGAATCACATTTTTTTTCCTAACAATTCTTTTTTATAGGTTAAGACTCATCTATCATCCTCTTATGTTTGGAAGAATATTACATGGGTCTGGGAGCTTTTAAGCAAAAGTATCAGATGGTGAATTGGAGATAGCTCATTAGTTCTTGTGTACCATGACTCATGGCTTCCAAGACTACATTCTTTCAAACCATTGCATCCCTATCAATTATATGAGCTTACACATGTGTCGAACTTGAAAATGGTCTCGGGGCAATGGAATTTAGAGATAATGCGACGAGCCTTTCTTATTGATGAACAACACCTTATTACTTTCATTCCTATTTCTACTTAGAAGTGGCAAGCGGCTCATGCCAGGTTAGCACGGCCCACAAAAATTGAGCCCACATAGGCTGTCGTGCTAGGTCAGTTAGGCACGAATAGTATTCGTGTCGTACCAGCCCAAGCATGATAGCCAAAAATTAGGCTCAAGCACCCGTGCTTAACGAGCCAGCCCATAGGCCATAAAATAATTATTTTTAAATAAAAAAGTAGAAAGTAAAAAATATTATTATTGTGGCGGAGTCATGTGTCTTCTTCTTTTTTGTAGCTACAACACCTGTAATTTAAATGTTTTTTTTTTTACATTAACTCTTTTTTAATTGTATAATTTGGCTAAACATTTTTTATTGATTCACATTGTTTCATACACATTTAATATAATTAAAATTAAATTTAGAATTATAATATTTAACGTGATTGAAATTGAAATTAAAATTATAAACATATAATAAAATTAGAATTGGAATTTAAATTATAACATTTAACGTAATTAAAATTTGGATTGAAATTTGAATTATCACATTTAATGTAATTAAAATTATAATTGAAATTATAATATTTAACATAATTGAAATTAAAAATTAAAATTTAATTATAATATTTAACGTAATTAGAATTGGAATTGAAATTATAACATTTAACAATAATGAATTTGAATTTGAATTTAAAATTAGAACAATTAACGTAATAAAAATTGGATTTGAAATGATCACATTTAATATAATTGAAATTAAAAATGAATTTAGAATTCTAGTATTTAACGTAATTGAAATTGGATTGAGAATTATAACATTTAACATAATTAAAATTAGATTTGAAATTATAACATTTAACATAATTGAAATTGAAATTAGAATTGAAATTATAATATTTAATGTAATTAAAATTGAAATTAGATTTGAAATTATAACATTTAACGTAATTGAAATTAAAATTGAATTTAAAATTATAATATTTAACGTAATTGGAATTGAAATTGAAACTGGAATTATAATATTTAACGTAATTAGAATTGAGATTAGAATTAAAATTATAATGTTTAACGTAATTGAAATTAAAATTGGATTTAAAATTATAACATTTAAAGTAATTAAAATTAAAATTAGATTTAGAATTGTAAGATTAACTAATTGAAATTAAAATTAAAATTAGAATTATAACATTTAATGTCATTGGAATTAAAATTAGAATTTAAAATTATAACATTTAACGTAATTAGAATTTGAATTATAACATTTATAATTGAATTTGAATTTATAATATTTAACAAATTAAAATTAAAATTATTTTTAGAATTATAACATTTAATATATTTGAAATTGAAATAGATTTAGAATTACAATATTTAATATAATTGAAATTAGATTTGGAGTTATAACATTTAATGTAATTGAAATTAAAATTGAATTTAGAATTATAACGTTTAATGTCGTCAGAAATAAAATTAGAATTTGAATTCTAACATTTAGCTAAATTGAATTGGATTTGGAATTATAATATTTAATGTAATTGATATTAGATTTAGAATTATAACATTCTGTTAGTGCATTAAATAGTACATGCATGTGATTGTGTACATATTAAAAATTTTAAAATGCATATCCAACATACATTGCGCAACGAAATAAAACAAAATAATCAACATATACACACTAAAATTGAATCAAAAATAGTATAGTAATCGTATGCATACCTTTGTAGATGATTTAGTAAAGATTGTTGACCATTGAAACCTTTGAGCTCACAATGAAGTCATCCATTAAATAATTTTAGACTCCAACATTTGAAAAGATTATAGTAACTAGAATGGTAGCCTTTGATGTTAATTTCTTACAATAATCAACAAACAACTTAACTCTTGAATTGGTTTAAGCATCAAATGCATAAAAATGCATTTTAAGAACCTAAATGCAAAATTTTAAAAGTTGCATTTTCTCTCTCAAATTCTATAAGAATTTTTGATTTTACAAATCAATTCTACAACAAATGAATTGGTTTAAGTATCAAATGCATAAAAATGTGTTTTAAGAACCTAAATCCAAGATTTTAAAAGTTGCATTTTTCTCTCTCAAATTTTGCACGAATTTTTAATTTCACAAATCAATTATACAACAAATGAAAACTATTTCATTTTTTATAAGAATTCAAAGACTCCTTAAGTGGTTATATGTCCATCATTAAAGTATGTGTTGCCATACAATCTCATTTTTAAGTGACAAATATCACTCATCCATGCCTTGCATGGGTGATATTTGTCACATATATAGATGCCATATGTGCAATTTATTTTTTCATGCAATAGAAATTTATTTGTAACATTTGCAAATTAGGGTTTCCACTTTCTAAATAAGTCCTAAAATGTATTTGCTTTCTAAAACCTTTCAAGATCAATCTGTATGGTCTGTCCCGCTATTCTAGTGCTCAACAAGTATACTTTATATTGCAAGATTCTCTAGCTTTACACTCGTTTGTCTTACGGGACACTTCTACAAGTCCGTGAATGATGCCCCACACACACGTTACGGATATTACAGAACGATGCATTAAATCATACAAGTTGAGGTTAACCATATCCGTATAATCTCTCTGTCACCTATATTATTGGAAGAGTAGAGATATAGATCATCACCGTCAAATCTATTTATACTCGACCATGAACTTATCTCCAGATACGTATTTTCGTAAACAATATCTGCAAACTCATTTGTGATATTGTTTAACCATATGAAAAACTCTTTTTCAAATTTTATGCTTATGGCTACAAGACTTTTTAAAATACAATCTCAGAGCATCAAAATATACAACCCACTTATATAAGCTGACAGATCCCATATCTAGGCATACCGGACTCTGTGAGCATCAGACCATACCCAACAACACCCAGCGGTTAGACCATGAAAGGTCTCTGACATGCGTGAAACCAGAGTATGATGGATCAGTTATAAGCCCATTATGGTGCTTAGGTCAAATAATCACGAATATTACTCAACTCAAGAAGACCTTCTATTGACGGCTTTATAGAATGTCTATTAGATGTCCTCGTGAGTCTGTTTAGTATTCAGTCCTTACTGAATACCTGAATGCCTATACAGACTTCTAATAAGTTTATGGTTTACTAAGACTAACCATATAAACAATTTAGATATAGACATACACTAATCCGAAAGGAATACCGATCGACCCGTATCAATAACCATAGTTAGGAACGATGGTTTTTAGAACATATTGCCCAAAGACATTTCTTAGCACTATTTGTAACTCTTTACAACTACGTCATTACTATATTATTATCGAGTCTTTGTCCTTATTTCATATAAGGTTCTAACTCTTTAGAATTGTTAACTTTAGCACTGACCTAAACTCATTTAGATCAGATTTAAACTCATTTAAATCTGTAATGTCTGAAAAAGTTACGAATTTCTTACTATATAATTAAGTATTAATGATTATTATTAAAATACTTACTATATATCATAATAGCATGTAAGCACCATTTCTAACACATTTAACGTAATTAAAATTAAAATTAAATTTGATATTACAACATTCAACGTAATTAAAATTAAAATTATAACATTCAACGTAATTGGAATTTGAATTATAAAATTTAACGTAATTAAAATTGAAATAAGAATTGAAATTATAACATTTAACGTAATTAAAATTGAGATTGAAATTTAAATTATGACATTTAACGTAATTGAAATTAAAATTATATTTGAAATTATAATATAAACGTAATTGAACTTAAAATTAGATTTAAAATTATAACAATAAATGTCATTGGAATTAAAAGTAAAATTTGAATTATAATATTTAAAGTAATTAAAATTAAATTAAAAATAAAATTATACCATTTAGTAGAATTGAAATTGAATTTAAAATTATAATATTTAATATAATTAAAATTAAAATTGGGTTTGAAATTATAACATTTAACTTTAGGGTGTTTGAAATTGCATGAATATAGATTAGAGTAATGTAAATAAATACAATTGATTTATTTGTTAAATTTTTATTTTAATTTATTTTTCTCCCATAATAAAATTATATTTCAACGTGTACTACCAATTTGTTTAAAATTATAAATTATAATTATAATTTAATAATATATACATTAGTTATAATTCTAATTCTAATTATAATTAGAATGTAATTTTAATTATGATAAAAACACAAATGTAATATAATTACAATTAATAATAGCAATTAAAATATTTTTAAAAATTAATTATTGATTTAATTGTATATTCATTTATAATATAAATATTAAATTGGATAAATATAAACCTAAACATAAACATAGTGGTAAGATGACTTTATTTAATGAAAATTTTGATTATGAAGTATTAGGTTCAAGATCTTATAACCACAAATTTTGGTGGTAAATAGTGACATTATTGACATAAATAGTGAAACTATTGGCGGGCTTTACGTGTTGGGCCGCAACCGTCACGGGTTCATACCAGCACAAGCTAAAAAGTGCGCCCAAGCACTGTACAACATACTGAGTGGCCTAGGCACAACACGGTACTATAGCGTGTCTGGGCGGCTCAGCATGCCATGCTGTGCCGTGCCTGGCGGGCACAGGTTCATGCTAGCACAAGCCAAAAAATGCAGCCCAGACATGACATACTGGGTGGCTTAGTATTATGAGCCGAGCGTTTGCCATTGACCAAAAAGACTAGCCTATTAGGTAATGCTGCATATCTACCCTTATATATCCAAGATTTACGTAATTTCTATTCGATGTGAGATGTGATATTCTCCCTCATCCAATCACGTGATGCATTTGTCATGATGTAGCCCAAACTTAAGGACCAACCTAGCCTGTATTACTGATAAGGGCATAAAAACACTAGTATAATTTGTACCCAACTTTCGTATGTCATGTCTAAGTAGCTAAGTGCAAGTGCACGCTATCGTATCAAGTAATATAGGATTTTAAGTCCAGATATCGATCCCACAGGGACTACGCAATCTAATTCTATAAATCAAATACTAAAATTATACATACTTAACTTTTATTCAAAAAACTAAAATCTAGAATTTATGTAACTAATCTAGTTCTCTCAATTAACTAAACAAAAGTAAAGAGTAGAATTCACAAATAAAGATAATCTAGGGTTTTGACTCGTCCCCTAGTATTTCATTCATTGGATTCATTAATCACTTAGTTAATTTCTTAATACCAATTGATTGATTTAGACACTAATCTCATCACAAACCTCTGTCGATGGTCAAGTGACTATATTACGCATTCTAACAATCACCTATATGTCTATGGTAATCAAATCAGAATGTAATTCATTAAGATCAAGTCTAAATTATACCATACATGCCACCTAGGTATATGTCTATCTTAGATGGAACTCATAGTTGTTACCCTATGATCATGCATCAAACTATCCTAGGAAAAACACATGAATCTATCTGTTGAGTTCATCATGGTTCCTCAATCATTCAAAATATTGATCAGGTATAATGAAAGCATTAAACATAAGATAAAATGAATCAATTGAATTTATCAAGTTCATAAACTAAGAATCAATAAAATCCAACTACATACTAGGTTTATATAGTCTAACCCTAGAATAACAATTTAGCCTATCACAAAACCAAAAGTATCAAACCAATCTATGAAGATCAACAAGAACAAGAATATAATGATAAAGAAAGAGAAGAAAAACTAATTAAAGTGACTCCTTGATGTGCTTCTCCCTCAATTTTGGCTTGAATCTTGATCTTAGTTCTTCAATCTTTGGCTTTGATATTTGATTTGTGTTGTGAATTCTCTCTCTATGTTTTTGCCTCTTTTCTCTCTTTTTCTCCTCTATTTTCTCTTAAGGTTTTTAGCTTTCTATTCATAGGTTTTTTTTCTTTCAAACATTGTTCACGAGTTACTGTAGCAGAATACTGTTTACGAGTTACTGTTCCCCCGTCACGAGCGCCGCAGCTCTCACTTGTTGTTCTGGGTGCTACGGCGCTCACTTGCTGTTCTGAGCGCTGCGGTGCTCAGCGTTGGGCACCGCGGCACCCAGCCACCTACTGCGCGCTTTTTGTATTTTAAGCGCAACTTCTTCGTTTGATGTCCGATTCGCCTCCTATTTGTTTCCATGCGTCACATTTTTCATCGTGTATCTATTTATGATCAAAAACCATAATTAAATAGTCAAATATTTATAATTTGGAGCAAAATACGAAAGTTGAGTACAAATTATACTAGTGCTTTTATGCCCTTATCAATTACCCATCTCTCTGGGGTTAGGGGATTCACTACCCACGTGGCAATCTCTATTGGGATCAAAACACATGATTTTTAAGGCCTACTTAGCCCATATGGCGGTGTCACGATGTGGCCCAAACTCAAAGATTAACCTGACTTGTATTACCCATCCCTCGGGGCTAGGGGATCCACTACCCACGTGGCAATCTCTATTGGGCTCAAGACATATAATTTTTAGGGCCTACTTGGCCTATTTTACTTATCCCCTAGCGGTATGAGGGGCCCACATCCCACATAACAATCTCCATTAGGACGATTTTAGACACCTTCATAGAAATGAGAATTCGGATCTGCTCTGATACTACTTGCCATTGATCCAAAAGGCTAACCTATTAGGTAATGTTGCATACCCACCCTTATATACCCAAGATCAACCCAATTTTTATTCGATGTGGGACGTGATATTAGGCACGATATGATATTGTAGCATGCCTGGAGGGCCTAGGCACCCCGTAGTACCATACCGAGTAGTGTCGTGCTTGGGCTGCCCAACTCAATTGCCACCTCTATTACTACTACTCAACTAATCAACAAGATTTGCTATTGGTTAGGGAGGCATTTGGAGGGTATTGCAACTATTATGGCTGTTGCAAATCCCTCTAAAGTTTAAGATGTTCACTTGGAAATTCCATCATAAATGACTGCTTACTAATGTTAATCTTGTCCGACATCATGTTCCTTCCGATACTATGTGCCCATGCTGCCATCAAGCTACAGAATAACTTTTTATGCGCTACGGTTATGTAAGCTCCTAGTACAGTTCGAAAAAGACTTGTTGATTTATGGAAGGCCTTAGCTTCTTATCTCACACGACAACTTTGGACTTTGTGATTTCCTATCAACACCAATTATTGATTGCCGACTTGGAGCTGTTCTGGTAGTGTTACGGAGTGTAAGGAATTCATAAACCACACATATCATACATTAGTATGATATTGTCCATTTTGGGCCTAAACCTTCATGGTTTTGCTATTGGGCATCACCAAAAAGGCCTCATACCAATGGAGATATAATTCACTGCTTATCCATGATCTTTCCAATTTCTTTCCAATGTAGGACTTTATTTGCTTCCTTAACAATCTTCTTATCGAACAAAGGACCACGAAACCTCCCTTCAAACGATATTCCATCCGTCTATCTTTCATATAGGAAGATCTTGCTCTCTTTTTTATACTCATTTTCTACTATTATGGGAACACGCCTTACGTTAAGCTCAAAGTACCGCCTATCTCGAGAGCCCGCTTTATTAGGTCAATTTCTTATCATTGCGTTAGGAAACACACTTTACGTGAAGCCCGTATCATTGCGTTGAGAGGACATGCCGCCTAAAAGCACACCACCGCCTGTTCATAGAGTTTAGCCACGGATCCCATCGCGAACCGAGGCTTACCAGGCTTACCACTTTCTCGTTCGACACTGAGGATTTCTTTCACACGGCTAACTTCGGGGCATGACTCTGATACCACTTGTAAGGAGTCTATAAATCACACATATCTCTACATTAGTATGATATTGTCCACTTTAAGTCTAAACCCTCATGTTTTTGCTCTTAAGCTCTATCCAAAAGGCTTTATGCTAATGAAAATATAATTTACTCTTTATATACCCATGATCTTTTTAATTTTTTTTCAATGTGAAACTTTGTTTGCTTCCTTAACATAGAAGGTTTAGTGTTTAAGTAATCAATGGCTTCGTCATGCTAAAACTTTGCTAGCTGAATCTCGGATGGGGTACAAACTATTTATTTGAATTCCGAAATGCTTGCCAGTTGCCACAGTAATTCTGTAGGCAAAGCTATACCTGCAACTAATCTCGGAACCTGGCAGCCTCCATTGCTGGGAAGTCTGAAGGTTAACACTGACGCAGCTTTGTGTAATGCCACTGGAAAGATAGGGCTGGGCATCATCATTCGGGACTCCCATGGCCAAGCTGTCCTTGCAACTGCAGTCCCACTTCCAGTGTTGTACTTGCCCGCCATTGCCGAAGCTTTACGTGTTCAATATGGTCAATTCTGATTTCTCTCCCATTGTGATCGCCTCTGATCCATTGGCTGTTATGCATGATCTAAACAAGCGGAATCTTCCTCTTTTAGAATTCAAGACTATTTATCAAGATATATTTAGTTGCTTACACCATTTTTTTTCATGCCAAATTATTTATAATTCTAGAGTAGTTAATCAGATGGCACATGGTTTGGCCAAACTTGCTATACAAAAGGATAATATCTGTATTTGGTTTGGTTTAGTATGGTACCAAACCAAGTTTTCCATCTTGTAACTTCTGAAATGTTGCAATAATATACTTCTTTCTTTAAAAAAAAAAAAATCATTTTTAATTAAGATAAAATTTACAATAAAAATATTCATAATTATCCTATATCTAATCAAATCAAACGGCTAGAAGTTGTCAGTGACCACAAAAAAGTCACAGTTATAACTCACACTATAAGTCACTAACCTAACTTGTATCAAGGATACTCTACTGTAATTGTCCACAGTAATTAAGTGCCCTCCACTTAACATGTTACACGTCATCACCGTGCTATCGTGCGCTGTCTCCCCCCTACATTACCTCGTTTCTCAGACACACGCTCACTCCACACTACCAAGTCACCGACCGTCAATTCTCTTGTTGCCCTTCCTTCAGAAAAGAAAAAAAAGAAGAAAAAAAGGCACGAAAATCAAACCATTATGGTCATCGAAGCTCATGATTTTACACGATTGTTTGTTAAAGGTGCGTGCTTGCTTGATGTCTATATCTAAGTTTTATTTTTAATATAAATTTTCTGGTTATTGCGCTATCATTATGCTTGCATGAAAGTTTGGATGATCGTTCGATTGATTGGGGTTAAATTGGAGACAGATTTTGATTGACATAGTTTTCATGTTTTGTTGAGATGAAAAGTTTTGAACTTTAAGCATTGCTTGTAATTTGTTTTTTTTGGATTGACGAATTCACATTTTCGAGTGTTCGATTTTGGACCACGCTGAACAGATGGAATTGCAGTTGGGTGATCGGAGTTCTTAGATTATGTTTAGAATTTATATTATTGAACTTTGCTTTTGGCCATCTGAAAGAATCAGTAATATTTCACCATATTGCAATGCTCCGGGTACAAGGTGCGCGTAAATTGATACATTATCTGAAGTTTTTTATCCTGCTGATTTACATGATTTTAAATTCCAATGGATATAAGTTGGCAAGTAAGTTCCAGTGAAGTTTTGATTTTTGTTTGTTGGTAGAGTATCATTGTTGAATAAAAAAGAAAGGGTGCGTCCAACTTGTATCAAGCTATGTATTTTCTTGATGTCACGAACCTCCATTGTGTCACCCTGTGTAATCGCTGTGATGTTTTGCTGTTTTCTTGTTGACTTGTTTCTAAGCTCATGTAATGGAATATATACATTCTTTGTACTCCAAGTTCAAATTCTGCTTAAAGGATGTTAACCTTCTGCCAAAATAAGCAAGTTTTGTTTATTGGACTTTCAAATTATGTTGTGTTGCATTTGTAATGTGTTTTTTTTTCAAATCCACGGGACAAGTTTATATTTCAATAATTACAACTGGATATGCCCCTTTTCTTTTTAAGGTCTTGTTTGTAATCTTTATTGACTTACTGGGTAAAATTGTAGGTTCCTGATTTTTCTTTGGGTTAGGAGATTGAATATAGAATTAGGTTCATCTTTGCATGGGGAAAGAATGCCAGATTTGGAAGGTGGAATTCGTCGATCAAAGAGGCTCAATAAAAGCCAGGAGAACCCTGTATCTTTAGCTCCAACTGCTCAGCGTGGTGCTGGAAGAGGTAATGCTCTAGAGCTCTAGTTTTAGGATCTCCTAATAAGAAATCCCGTTAATTCGTTTTTCTTTGTCCAAGTCCAGGACCAGCTGGTAGAGGTAGAGGTAGAGGTTGTAGAGCCATGAATCAAGAGAATGCTAAGCCTTTTGCTGCTGGGCTTCGTGGCAGGGGCGGGGGTACGGGTTTGGACTTGCCGGTCAAACAGGTAGTTGAGAAAAGGGCTGACAAATTGTTAGCCGTTGAGGAAGATGGAAACACGAGTCAACTTCCTGAAAAGGTACTAATCTTTCATAATGACCACTTGTCAGTAAAATGACTTGATAGGAAATAGTGATGGTTTTTAAAACACTTTTCTTAGCGTGAATTGATACATTTTTTTCTGAACTTTGAATTTTGTAGTTACTTCTTTCTTAACTTATCAATTTCGATGAAAACCTTTGTCAGTGGTCTGAGATTAAATAAATTCTTCTCAACACTGACACTTATTGAAACTATATGTACTTTTGTGATGCATACTGTGAAGTTAAGATTTCTGTCAGATATGGTCAATAATTGCTACAGTAGGCTTTGTGTTTCTCTGTTACCCAGAATGTATGTAGGTGTTATAAGACACTGACAACTTTGGCTGCCATTTATTGTCTATGAATTTAATGTATTAGGGCCTGTTTTTGTAAGTAATTTATATTTCATCTATTGTTTATTTTCTCTTCAGATACAGTTTGGGAACTCCCCTGTCTACAAAGTAGAGAAAAAGCTGGGAAAAGGGGGATTTGGACAAGTTTATGTTGGAAGAAGGATGACCGGTGGCACAGGGCGCTTTGGGCCTGATGCCTTAGAGGTTTAGTTCTGTTGTTCTACTCTGGTAAAACTCTGTCAAATTTTGTAGGAAGTGGATTCTGTTGTTGATGGTGTTTTTCTGTTATTTTTGTAGGTTGCTATGAAGTTTGAGCATCGTAATAATAAAGGGTGCAGTTCTAGCCCTCCTTATGAGTGGCAAGTATATAGGTAGGTGCTTTGCAGTCTTACTGTTGTTTGAACTCCAATTTTTATGACCTAACTGCTCTTCTGTTTCAAAATTATTGGTTAGCACCCTTAATGGTTGTTATGGACTTCCTTTGGTCCATTACAAAGGTCAGCAAGGGGACTACTATATCCTTGTGAGTTCTTGCTCTGCATCTTTTAAATTTCATGGTTATTCATTGTTATTTACTGGCTATTACTATCACGAGGAATCTTCAATGATCATATTGTACTCAATGTTTTTGGGTTCTGTGAATCTAGGTCATGGACATGCTAGGGCCAAGTCTATGGGATGTTTGGAACTCTAACAACCAGATGTAGGAACCAATTATTTTCTCCTTTTTCTTTGTAATTAAAAAAATGCAATTATTTGTTTTCCACAAGTTGCATTCTGCCTTTTAGTATTGCAGTTTTCCTGTTTGGTTCTTTGTTGACTATTTCTTATTCTCCTCCTTCTTGGCATAGGCTACCGGAAGAGATGGTGGCTTGTATAGCAGTAGAGGGAATATCAATTCTAGAGCAGCTTCACCTTAGAGGGTATGTGGATGTTGCTATGCTCTATGTGTGTTTTCATTCTTCATTCTTTTTATTGTATTTACTCCACAATTTCTTGGTTTCTACCTCAGTTTTGTACATGGAGATGTTAAGCCAGAGAACTTTTTGCTTGGCCAGCCTGGAACATCTGATGAGAAGAAATTGTATTTGATTGATCTTGGTTTGGGTATGGCTTCTTTCATGGTCCTGTTGTAACAACACTCACTACATGGCATATGGAGATGCTTCTATAGTTTTATGTATGGATAGTTGTAGAATTAGTTTTAACTTGTCTAGAAATTGCCTACTTCAGCTTCAAGATGGAGAGATACGGCTTCTGGTTGTCATGTTGATTATGACCAAAAGCCTGACGTTTTCAGGTAGCCACATTTTCCCTCACCCCTCAATATACACACAAGATGATTAGGTCATGAAAATGGTGTGGCTTCTTTGGTTCTATAGGTTGCATACATTTCATATTAGACCTTTATTGTTATGTGATAAAATGTCTCAGTTATGCCTTGTCAAATAGCTAGGACTTTTTTTCTGCCCCTTTGTTCCTTCCTGGTTTTATCTTCCTAAAATGCCCAAAAAAAACACTGTATATTGTGACAGCCACATGTATGTTTTTGACAGGGGAACTGTACGTTATGCTAGTGTACATGCTCATTTAGGTAGGACAGGAAGCCGAAGAGATGACCTTGAGTCATTGGCCTATACTCTAATATTTCTTCTCAGAGGAAAACTTCCCTGGCAAGGATTTGTTGTGAGTTCATTCCACTGTTCCCTGTTCCACCATGTATCTAGTGCAACTTTGTAGCTTTGAATCCTTTTTTGATAATATATTTTACTATGCTGTGTTCTGATGCTGCAGGGAGAGAATAGAGGATTCCTTGTTTGTAAGAAGAAGATGGGAACATCCCCAGAGATGCTTTGCTGCTCATGTCCTCCTCCGTTTCAACAGTTTCTTGAGATGGTGACCAACATGAGATTTGATGAAGAACCTAATTATGCAAAGCTAATTACCCTTTTTGACAACAGCTTAGGTTCCAATGCATCACTGCGACCTATTAAAACGGAAGGAGTTTTTAAGGTTGTGTCCTGCTATTTTAAGTTGACTCATTAATATTATACATGGATTATTGTGTTTATTATTTATTGATAAATTTTTTATCACTATAGGTGGGTGAAAAAAGGGGGAGATTGCACACTGAGTTGGAAGACGGTGGGCAGCCTAAGAAGAAAGTTCGACTGGGTTTTCCAGCTTCTCAGTGGATCTCGGTCTATAATTCCAGATCACCAATGAAGCAGAGGTAAAGCATATGATGCAATAATTGGACAAAGAGTCATGAGCTATCATGAGTCATGAGTCATGAGCTATCACCAAGTCAGCAAAGATGAATCTAAAAATTTGAGTTCACATTTTGTATCACTATTTGACAAATGAATGCCCGAATTGAGTCTGAATTGTTTTATTTTATGATTTGATAAATAATATCAAGTGTAAAGCACTTACTCTTATGTCTTTTTCATATGAATTCTTCTTAGCACATCAGTTTTATGATGTGATGAATCATTTCAACATCAAAAATGGCATGTCAAAATTAGTTTTCATGGGTCAAGATTAACAGTTTCAAGTTTGCATGTCAGCTGAATTTGGTTGCATAAAATTCAAACTGTGATTCTTGCTCCTGAAGATAGAATGCATTTTCTTATCATAATGCGTGTCTCAAAATGCACAATTGAAGTATTTTAGATGGCACTGGTGGGAGTTATGAAGGGTATTACCTTAGCTTTGTTGATAAATCCTTTGGCCATCACTAGAGATGTGCTTTTTCCTTGGAATTGTGTCTACTAAATGCTGTTGATAGAGTCTTGCTCCCACTATGTCAGCTAACAGGTAAATGTTCGCTGCAGATACCACTACAATGTTTTAGATTCCAGACTTCACCAGCATGTGGCGAAGGGAAAGGAAGATGGTTTGTACATTAGCTGTGTTGCTTCATCCAATAATTTGTGGGCCATTGTCATGGATGGAGGGACGGGGTTCACTTGCCAGGTTTATGAATTGTCACATAATTTCTTGCACAAGGTTGGTATTAATCTAATTCTTAGCGTACATTTAGCAGTTTTTCTACTTTAATCATAGTCAAAATATTTCTTTTACCCATCAGGAGTGGATAATGGAACAGTGGGACAAGAATTATTACATCACTTCAGTTGCTGGTACATGCAATGGTAGTGCATTGGTGGTTATGTCAAAGGGTAATTGAAATTTACCATTTCTTTTTTACTTCGTCTCTTGGTTTATAGTTTTGACTTTTTTGCTAAATAGTGCTCCTTCAGGAAAATCTACTGCACCATAAGAGAAAATAGAGGTCAATCAATTACAAAATACATAAATTTAGCTTAGTGGAAGGATGATGTCATTATGAAAATTTGATTTTCAGATAAATCTCTGATATAATCTTCGAGATTCGTTGATTATTTTTCCCCTGCTTTAAAAGGTGCTCCTTACACGCAACAGTCCTACAAAGTTAGTGATGTATTTCCGTTCAAATGGATCAATAAGAAGTGGAAAGAGGGCTTCTCTGTTACCTCTATGACTACGGCGGGTAGTAAATGGGGTATTGTTGTGTCCCGAAATGCTGGCTATTCTAATCAGGTTTTCCAACTTCCAATCATTATTCAGTGTCTGATGGAATGCCTATTGAAACACTTATGTCTTTTGTACTTTATTATCAGGTTGTTGAACTTGATTTCCTTTATCCAAGTGAAGGGATCCATAGAAGATGGGGGAATGGATATCGGATAACCTCAACTGCCGCCACAGAGGATCAAGCTGCATTTATACTTAGTTCACCCAAGAGGAAATCACAAGATGTGATGCAGGAAACTCTACGGACATCTGCTTTTCCTTGTACCCATGTCAAGGTAGATTTAAATTGTATAATCCCAGTTCCAAATTTTCCCGGGGATGATATTGCATTGCAGTATGTGATGATCTGATGCCACATTCTATGGTGTTTGATTTGAGTTTGTTTATGTGCTATATATATATATATATATATATATATGCACTTTTGGAACTTATAAATTTGATGTGAATTCTGAGATGGGTTTTCCTTCCCCACCCCCAAAATGAAAGTACATATTTATATTTTCTTGGATGAGGGTTAGGCTAGTAATTCTATCTCAGTAGTAGAGCTGGTTACGAATTGATGCACGAGAAACTGTCATTATTAGACAGTCCATAGAATATCAGCGTATGTGGAAGTTCTTGAGCTTACCTCTCTCTTCCGAAGCCCTGTATTTTGGCATGATGTGGTACTAATTAGGGAATTCTAGGTTCATTGCATAAGGTTGAGGAAACAGAATGTCCTTAGCTATACAGAAGACTGAGTGACAGTAATGTTGTCTTTACATAGTGGGTGCTACTTCACTTTTGGGGTAAGTTTTTCCTATGCAGATATCATTAACATAATTAAGCAAAATAATTAAGTCTTATACTGCATTGATCATGGGTAGTTTTCTCCCTGTTAACCAACTTGGAGGCCAACTTTTATCCATTGTGGGCATTTCCTTTCCAAAGGAGTTTGTGATATATGCGAAGCCTATTTATTGTTTCTATTGTTGTCCCCTCATGTATTTTATAATTTTTAATTGTTTTTGTTTAGCTTTGCAGTGACCCATCCTTAACTTTCCCTACTATCTTAGCTTTATATGTTCGCCTTGCATGGAATAGCCAAATTACTATCTTCTTAAAAAATTTCACGATTTGAGGTTGTCAGGAGTAACAGCTTGATTATGCAAGTGGTTCCATTCATGCTGGAGAAAAGTTGTGCTCTGATCTTTTAAGTTTGTTATTACCAAAGGAATAGATGTTTTAGTGTGTAAATGATAATAGTTCTCCTAAACTTTGTCATTAGTGCTCATAATTATTAACAAGATCCCTTTGTGAAACACTTTAGTTTGGTTGACTGCCACCAGCAGAGCCTTCAAACATTTGTAATGATTGTTTGCTGTATGTAAAGATAATTATTGGAAATGTTGCAGTTGTGTTTTTTTCAAATTCTTATAGCATTAATAGTTGATTGGTATCAGATAGTTGATTTTTTCCTATGTTTTCCCTTACGGCAGGATAAATGGTCAAAGAATCTGTATATTGCATCCATCTGCTATGGGAGAACAGTATCTTGAAATTCAGGATTGGGAGGAGAAACTGCTTGTACCAATCAAATGCAGGTAGGCTTTTTCAGTCTAGTTCCACATGTAATAAATCACACTTTAATGCCTTTATATATATGCTTACGAGTTTCTGTGGTGTCAATACCATCTCAACTGTTTCTGATGCAATACATAGGTGAGCAAAGAATAGATTCAATGTTCCGTTTAGTTTGAGAATACCCAAAATAATGAAATGAATTTCTGTTGATTGAGCAATGGAAATTTAGCATGTTAAATCTCATCGATTGAAAGAATACTGAGAAATAATAAGAAAAACTCAAACTAAGAGATTATTCCATAGAAAATAATTAAATAAGAACTCCACCTCTTAAGGTTACGAAAGATAATCATTTCTACTAATTACTATTTATTATAACTACACTGGAAAAATTACTCGAATGATTTATGCTTAAACTAGGAACACGCCCGAAACAACAATTATTAAATAAGAACTCTAAAATGGAAATCAATTTAAAATAAGAATCCAATTAAATAAGATTTTACTAAACTCAATAAACTTAGGAATGGTTGTGCTTCTTGATCTCCATTAGTTTATCTTTACATTTCGATCTGATGCTTGATGATATTGGATTACATATATAATTGCTTATCCTCTTAGAATCATTAAAAGGCCAATATCATGATCATTTTCAAATCTACTTTCTGTATGAAGTGTTGATGTTTGTGTGTGTTTGTTCCTTTCCATGCTTATATTTTGTCTCAAATTGCTATATTGCTCAGACCAAAAACTCTTAGGTCCGGGAGTTCAATGGTAAAATGCTTTCAATTATAAGAGTGCAGGATATTCAAATGTAAATGATGTAATCTCATATATTAAACAGTCAATTAGCTTTGCATCTCTGCACTTGCAAATACATGAGATTTTATCTTGTTCTTATTTAGAATATGGTTGAAAAGCTTTCCGTCTGAAGATAGCAAAGGATTCGCCAAATTGTATTGTTGTCATCATTATTTGCTTGGTTATCAATTTTCATATGAAGTTCATGTGGACATAATTTTGCAACTGGAATACAATTTGGAACATCTGCATTAAAAGTGCAGGGAATTTACTGATGTGTATTGTTCTCACCATTATTTTCTTAATGAGAAATGCCCATATGCTTTCAGGTTTGTTTGGAGTTGATCCTCGGGGATGAGCAGTTCCTACCTACTTGAGGTCGCCTTTATATCCCTACATCTGCGTGAGGCCTATATGGAGAATGTGTTGAGAGCCTTGAATTGGTCAGCATTCAAAAGCTTAGACTCATAGGGTTTGTACACACCACTTGACCCTTCAGTTTAGTATCTGATTCCAGAAGGGTCTACTGACCATTTGAAGACATGACCTCTTCAAGCATTGGAAGTGTAAAAAGGTTGTGTCAAATTACTACAGATTTGAGAGGGTTCAGATAGTACTCTTAAATCAAGCATGTAGCCATTGCTGTAATTGGTTGCCCTTATGTAAATTGTTATAAAACTCTTAAAAGAATGTGATAAGAATTTGCTGAGGTATTGTGATACACAGTGGGTTGATTTTTGCACTTGGGTTCTCGAAAAGATAAGTATAGGTGTAGCTCAGCAGTGAAAACAACGACGATGGCATCTACATGTCTTACACACAATAAAAATGTAGTCTCAGCTTCAGCCACACAGACAAGTGCGTTTGCCGGTGACCGGGGTTCAGAGACAAACACACGGATGTCCGAAAAATGTCTTGTAGTTAGTAAGTTCTGCAGTACCCTCGAGACAAGTTTTCTCTGGGTCTGCAATTGCCGGTACGGTAATGTGTCAATCCGGAAAAAGCTCAAAATAATATATTGGGTGTCACCAATTACAGTGTCGATGTGCGATTTACAATTATTTGCCAAAAGGACGTAGCTTAACCGTGCGGTCGCAGATATGGGATCTGATTTTGACATTTGATAAATTCAACGTATACCCATGGCAAAGCTAGGCCAGCATCGCTTCTTCCTTGGTTCCATCCTTGCTCTCATAGGAATAACAGCCAAAAAGGGTTTTGCTCATCTTTGAAGAACAGGCAATAATTTTACACCAGGGTAAACATTAACATGGATATGGGTTAGAAATGCAGCGGCTTCGAGGTAGTAACTTAGACAATTGGGCTGATCGCGTGCGTCACGTTCACATGCTTCTATTATTATAAGAGTGATGCGATCTCCTACTTCATGCGCACAAATTAATTCGATAGACAAGTCCACGTCCTGTTTGTTGGGTTACTTTAATTGATCAAAGAAACAGTAAGAAGGTAATTCTATGATAATAAAAATATTACAGTATCAATACCGAAAATATTTTAACCAAGGAATTAAAAGTGATAAAAATTAATTATTAATCTAAATTATAAAAATAACTTCACTCTCTCAACATTAAAAAATAATACCAACAAATACTCAATTGTATTGTTTTAATGATAATATTTGTGCACCCCTAATCTTAGGTAATGGTTTAAGTTCTGAGAAGAAATAGAAATTTTTTTTAAAAATTTTTTATAGCAATTATATGTGAATTGAGTTTATATATAAGTTGAGTTGTCTGTGTACTCCTTAATCTTAACCCTTGATTTTAGCTAAAAGATTCGAGTCATGAAAAGAGATAAAAAATTAGTTTTTTTTTTTTAATTTACAACAATTGTATATGAGTTGAGTTATCTGTGCATCTTTGATCTTTGGTTTGGGGTTTGTTCATCCTTTGATCTTTAGTTTGGGGTTTGAGTTCTGAAAAGAGACAAAAAATTATTTTATGTGAATTGAGTTTGTATATATGTTAAATTGTAATTGTAATTATAACAACAGTTGAATGAGTTGAGTTGGAACATCAATTATATCAATTGACAGTTAATACTGTACATATATATTGATATAAAAAAAAAATTAATACCAGCGAAAAAAACTCTTTTTTCTTCTGTATCAGCTAACCGACTCAGACCATTTTACAAGGCTTTTATAAGACCAAGGTCCGTGGGGCAGTTACGTTACCCATCACGTCTTATTCTTATTCTTCTGTGAGTTGGCTAATAATTGGGTCCAAAGCTTTACTTACAAGTGTGCTGCAATGGACGTCAAGAAAGTGGTTCAACTCAGGCAGCAGAACCATTCCATTATTGGCCCACTGCTTTTACGGGAGTGCGCCGGTAAACTCGCCGTCCTCCTCCGCGGGACCAAGCAAGTTATGGTGGAAATTAGTTCTGAGGATGAGATCAAAGAAAGAGAAGAGGAAGATGTTCCGGGTTTCATATGATCCCTACACTTACTCTCAGAATTTCGATCAAGGGTTTGCATGGGATAATGAACCTGATAACTTCTCTCACTCATTCTCTGTTCGTTTTGCTGATCCTTCCGGGGTCTTTATCTTTAAAACAGAGGTGTGATGGAAGGAAAAAGAAAGAAAAAAAAAAAGGAACAGTTTCCAACTTGGTTAGGGATGGTAAAATTGGTCACGACATAATTATTCGACACGAATTCGACACGTTTTAAATGAATATGAGTGAAGAAAATTGACACGATTAATAAACGGGTCAAATTCGTGTTACCCGTTTATTAATCGTGTCGAATATGTATTTGAGTTCTGCGATTTGTTAATTCATTTAAGACACGTTACTGTTTACCAATTTGTTTAGACCCGAATTCATTTAAGACACGTTAATGTTTACCAATTCGTTTAGACCTGAATTCGTTTATGACCCGAATAATTTGTATATAAATTTTTAAAAAAAATCCTAACCCTAAATTGACCCCTGTCCTCACATTTCACTCCCTCTTTGCTTTCTGCCTCCCACTCTTTCTCTCTGTATCATCCTCGCACTTTCTCTTTTTCTTTATCCACTCACCTCCACTGCTAAGGGTGGGTAAAAAAAATTAGGAACCGAAAAATTGAACCTGCCAATTCGGTCCAATTTTTTTTTTTTTAAAAAAATCGATTTGATATTTTTGGGGAAAAAACTGACCGATTTAGTTTGGTTTTTTTAATCCAAAAAAACCGAAAAAAATCGAAAAATCGGATCAAAAATTAAAAAAAATTTATAATTTAAAATAAAAAAATAAAAAATCAAAAAAAGCGAACCGGAAAAAATCGGTTCGGTCCAGTTCAATTTTTTTCATTAAAAAAATCAATTTTAATTTTATTTTTAAAAAAAATTGAACCGGACCGTACCCAGCCCTATCCACTGCTCCACACTATCAATCTTAATCTCATGAATACTAACAAGCTCAGCTCAAACACGAGCTTCAACGTTATTGGTGGAAGAAGATTCAGAGCCGATCCCATTCAACAACCCATCTGTTGTTTACGTATGTCGCCTTTGTCTTTCTCTTAATGATATTTCTGTATTCGAATTTTGTTATACCTTTGTTGAACTTGCTTTATATACTTGGGATATTTGTAAAATAAAGAGTAGATTAATTTAGGAAATTCTTTTAGATCTAAGCCTAGTGTTTTTACAGTCTCGTATAAACTCTTGAAGAGGAAATGATTAATATCTCATTTTTTTCATCCAAATATGGTCACATGACAGACAATGTTGCCTTTATTGTTACTGGAACCTTTAATGATAGAGATGCTCAAGAGCTATTGGAGAAATGCGACCCTCTAGGCATGTTTGACAGGTATAGTTAACCTTGCATAACTTTTCTAGATTTATTAAATTCTTTTCCTTCACTTTCCCAACATTGCTATACGGGTCGTTGCTCAAAAGCATCTTTCAAGAAGTTGTCTTTTGACAGTAACAAATTGTGTTGCAAATTAAGTGTTATTTATGATAATGTTTTTCAAACTTTGACCCTTTTTTGGAGTAAGGACCTAAGAGCTTTGAGAACATTCTATGTGGTTTTTCTTTGTATAAGGCATGAAGGCTTATGCAGGATTATTTATCTTTTTAAAACATTGGCATAAACATACCCATCTTTAATTTGTTTGCATTTCCGTTCAAAATGGAATTGTGGTTCTGGATCTCAGTTTTGTTGCATTCTAATGTAGGTCGTGGAGACATGGAAAATATATCCACCTTATCTATCTATTTTTTTGGAAATGGTCCTATAGAGAGAGCCAAATGCTTGACAAGGCATTTGTGAAGAGGAGGTGAAAAGGCTTTGCTTAGCTTTTGAGCAGTAGGTTTGTATTTCAGTTACCAAGCAATCTTGCTGCAACGGTTCCTTCTTCCTTGGTATTTGCAAATATACATTTTGACTTTATTTTCTTCATCTCATCCCTTGCTTTCTTATTCACAAATGATTGCAATGTTACATTTTCTGAATTGCAGTTCCATTATGGGGTTTTCTTTGTATATATAAGGTTTGAGAAGATCGGGAGATCAAGAATTTGATGTGGATATTTGAAAAGGGGAAAGATTCACTCTGCTATTAAATGGTTGTTTTAGTGATATATATTATTTTTTATAATGGGACACAAAGTATATGGATTAATCACCTATTTTGAATTTTTTTTTGGTTATATTATTTTGGTTATAATTTAAGTGAAATTGATGAATGATGAATTATTTTTTTAACTGTGTTGAATGAAGTTTATTTTTTTAATTATATTTAGAATATTTTTTAGAAATATTATTATAGAATAATTTTATTATTAGATGAATTGATTTTTTTTTTAATTTTGATGTAATTTTAAATTTTATTTATCATGAGGTTTCTACTATTATTCTTTTATACGAATTGTAACGAATCGAATTATAAACGAATTAAATTGTAAACGAGTCGAATTGTAAACGAATCGAATTATAAATGAATCGAATCGTAAACGAATTAAAGTTGGTCCATTTATTTAAATGTATCTAATAGTGTTGTGTCGTGTTATTCATTTATTAAACGAATCAGATATGAATTTGAGTGTCTGATTCGTTTAATAAACGAATTGTATTCGTGTTTGAAAAAATTATGTTAATATCTTATATTAACACGACATGAATACGATTCGTTTATACAAATTGCCACCCCTAAACTTGGTTCCTCTATATATTTTCCTTTTTTTCGTTTTATATACAGCTTTTGTAGTGCTGTTTAAAGGTTTAGTGACTTGGACAAGTTTTAGCAAATGGTCTATGACTACTCGTTGCCTTGCATCTTCCTTTTAGTTGACTTTGTACAGTTTTCTTTTATTTTTTTTATTATTAAAAAATTAATGATTTAACAATTTTAATTAGATAAAAATTGAAATGAATATTAAAATAGAGAATTATAAAAAGTTTAGAACTTGTGGAATACGTATGAAGAAGTTTAAAATGCGTGGGATACGAAGAGGGAAGCGAAACGAGACTCGAAGACGTGAAGAAAGTGAAGAAAACGTGCATAGGGAGCACTAAGGTTGAGCGTCGCGGCGCCAACAGCATCAGGAAGTCAGTTTTGATCCAGATTTTGAGTTTTGAGAAGTTTAGGACTTCCAAAACAAGTAGACTCTTACTCCAACAAGGAATAGGGTTAGCAGGCACGAAATAAATCGTATACAAACACTTGTAAATTCTTTAATTGAGATTAAGCATTAAGAAAAACTTTAAGAGAGGGGAAGAACTAAGTAGACATCAAGTATTTATGTGTGCTAGAGTGAAACCGTCGTTTGAGTGTTCATTGCTCGTGGTAGAGTAATGATACACTAAATATTAGGTCCTTTTAAGGGTTCTTCATTGAGTTTTTCTCGTAAAATCTCTAGGGAGTTAATAAGAGAGGTTAAGATCCTTGGATCCACCGTAGACGTAGGCAATTGGTCGAACCACGTAAGATTGTATTGTGTTCTTTTATATTCTGCTTTGAATTTTTGATATGTTGCTTGATTAACAGATTATTCCGCTACACAAGAAAGTTAGGATTTTAAGTTGAAGTTAAGGTTCTTCGCTTTAACCTAATCTCAAAAAGGAGAATGACGTTTCTCCCTCAACATTTATTGTCACCCCCTTTTAATTTAGCTTAAAATCATGGAAGGTGAGGGGAAAGATAAGTTTGAAGAGAACTAGAAATTCAGATTACTTACTATTGTTTTGGTCTTGAAACTCAGTGCTCTTGCTTACAGGATTGATGTAAAGAGAGTAATGTTGACTTAAACAAAGATTATAATTAGCTATATTATTACCCGACGAGAATACAAGAGAGGTGTGCTTGATTGTTCTCGTGTATCATTTTACTCCAACCACAAGAATTTGAGATTCTCCGATGTCTAGACTTTCCATGTTAATCTAGAGGCAATATTGCACTAATATCATAAGATATATATATATATATTAATGTTGTGTTCAAAAGCAATCCCAATATTTTTATTTTTTGGAGTACGATAAGATGTACTCCAAAAATGAGGGTGAAAAACAGTTTCTGAACTACGGTTAGATGTCTTGGACTTAACTGATGAACCACTCCGTTGTTATGAATGTAAGGCAGAGTATAACAAATGATGTAAATTTAAAGCAATTTCTTCTGGTCCAATTTGAGTTAAGTGACCTATGCACCATTAATAATTGTAGCTCAAAGTGCTGGGAATGGTCATTTGGATAGCATCCTTATTTTCTTCTGTTTATCATTATTTAAATCCAATTATTGTGGTATAACATGATCAATGTTCTTCAGGAAACTGTTAACTAGTTGTGATAATGCAGAAGAAAGCAGTCCAAGAATTTTGGTAATGCTTCGAAAGAATACAAGTAAAAAAAAGATGTTGCTTCAACCTCAATACAAGGATATTTAGTATTAGCAACAAAAATAACATTAGGCTCAATACAATGCTCATGCCCCCACCTCACTCAACATATTAGCCAATTAGTTAATTAACTAAGAGCATTTCCGGCTTTGTATTAGAGAAGATTTCTGGTTCTTGCCAGATTTAGTGTGATTAACGATTTTGAAAACCCAAATAAAGTAATTTAACAAACTTGACTTCATTATTGATCATTTAAAGGTAAACAAAATCCAAAGCTTGGGGATTGACTTCCATCACATTCTGAAAGAGAAACCGACGTAGCATTTTGCAAGTATGCATCTACAACTATATCAACAATTTACACAAGACAAGAGTCTTTTCCCAAGCTTCGGCTTGCCTGCAATAAAGGACTCGTACGTCCAACATGAGTCATTTTCTTCACTTGTTAACGATTTGAGGAGCAGACAAACACAGGCAACCACCAATTGTCAGATCGAGTTTCAGTATGAGATTGAAAATTAATCACGTCATGACTAGTTTCATTTTTCTTTTATGGATTATAATCACAAAGGTTCTACACTGGTGGTAATTTGACCAGTCAACCATTCGACACATATGCTCCTTCTCATAAAAATTTTGTTGTTATAATTTTGATAATTTGTAATAAAGTTATGTAAAAAGTTTCTGACGACACTACAAGAAAAGGAGTTATATGTTGTGGTTTTGTAAAAAACAAATTTAATAAAATTATTAAAAAAATTAAACAATTCGTTTTCTCTCTTTCGGCATTCTCAAATTCTTCTCTCAAATTATAGCCAAAACCAACGACGGCAACCGGCAAATTACCACCAACCTTAAGCACTTCTAAAATCAGAAATCGTATCTCTTCATTCGGCCTTTGAATCTCAGTTTGAAACTCGATTTCGCATTTATTAGGTTAATTTTTTTTTTCACTTCGCATTAAATTCACTGTCTTTCATTTAATCTTTTGCTAAAGTTATAATGTTGATTGGGCAACGATTTTTGGTTGGGATTAGGGTTTGATCAAGGAGTGTATATAGGTGTGTTTGAGATTAGGGTGTGACTTGCACTTTCCTTAGCGACAACTCGGAGCAGTGACTCAGTCCCTCTTGATTTGTATCTCATCTCCGATTTTCTTCCCTCGCTTTTAGTAAATCGCGGTAAGGTCATCTAAAATTTTGTTCTTTTTTACTGTCAAATTTCAAATTTTAACTCCAATCTTGATTTTAATTTAATTTAGGGTTTTATTCTAATTTTAACGGTAAGATCATTATTTTTTCTTGTATATATGACATTTAATTACTTTTGTTATATGAATATGCTTGTAGGTCACATGTCCGGGGGCATTTTTGCTTTATGTTACAAGGGTCAATCATTGCAGGCTATAGAGAAAGCCATTCAATGGCATTTATGTTACATATTATTAGAAATGGTGATTTAACAAATATATATAAATATAAATTGAGATAGATGTCAATAAAGAATTATTAAAAAATTTAGTACACGAAAATTATTAAAAAAATAAAATAAAATAGAAAGTTGAAAGCAAAGAAAATATGAATGTCAACTACAGTTGCAGCGCCATAGTCTATAAGCTGGTCATGCAAAGTTGTAGAGCTGGTTCGTTGTAGCAATGTGACTTTGGAAATTTGTATTTTTTTTTACTCATATTTGACTTATTTGAGAAGTTTTAAATTTTTACATATATAGACTTTTATTCTAATTAAATTTAGAGTTTTTAAAATTTTTGTAAGCGTTATATAAACACTTGTAAATTATTTAAAATTTATCAAGCATTAAAAGAAATATTTTTTACTCTTATTTGACTTATTTAAGAGAGTTTTAAATTTTTATACACATGGACTCTTATTCCAACTAGATTTAAAGCTTTTAAAAACTTTGTAAGTGTTATATAAACCATTGTAAACTCTTTAGAATTTATTAAGCATTAAAAGATAGATTTTAAGAGAGATTAAAGAGTTAGATAAATACTAAGTGCTTGTGTATATTAAGGGTGAAACCATTGTGGGCGTTTATTGTCTTATGTGAATAAAGGTATGCCATATAGATTTTTTGAGAGTTCTTTATTATATTTTTCTTTGTAATTTTTAAAAGAGTTAATAAGAAAAACTAGTGTCACGGGCCGAGCCTTGCCATTGACCTAAAAGACTAACTTGTTAGGTAATGTTGGCTACCCACTCATATATACTTAAGATCCACTTAATTTCTATTCGATGTAGGACGTGACATTCTCCCTCATCCAATTACATGACACCCTCATCATGGTCTGACCTAAACTCAGGAGCTAACTTGACCTATATTGCCTATCCACTCAGAGTTATGGAATCCACTATCCACGTGACAATCCCTATTAGGGTTTAAGACACAAGATTTTCAAAGCTTATTGGATCGTATTGCCTTTTCCCTTGAGAGCATATAAGACTTACATCTTACGTGGCAATTTTTATTATGGTGATTTTAAGGGCTTACATGCCAATAAGAATTTAGTCTATTCTAATATCACTTGTCACTGGCCGAGCGCTTATTATTGGCTTAAAAGACTAGCCTGTTAAGTAGTACTGTCTACCAGTCCACATATACTCAAAATTCACCCAATTTCTATTCAATGTGGGATTTGACATTCTCTTTTACTTAATCACGTGACGCCATCATCACGGTCTGACCCAAACTCATTGGCCAACTTGGCCATGTTGCTTATGTCTTCAGAATTAGAGGATCTATTACTCACGTGACAATCCTTATTAGATCTCAAGACGCAGAATTTTTAGGGCCTATTGGTCTGTATTGCCCATCTCTCTAGAGCATAGAAGGCCCATATCTTACATAAATTTTCATTGGGGTAATTTTAAGGGCGTACATACAAATAAAAATTTAAGTCTGCTCTAATACTACTTGTCACAAGCCGAGCGCTTGTTATTGACCTAAAAGACTAGCATGTTATGTAATGTTGCTTATCTGCATATATATATTCAAGATCCACCTAAATTTTATTCGATGTAGGACGTGATATTAAAATCTTTTAATCTATCGTGAATTTAAATTTTTACTGAATCAAATAAATTAATTGTGTTTGTTCTTATTTTTTTATTCTTATATTTATTTGTGATTATATACTTCTCTGCAACAAAGGAGTATTAAAGCGAAATGCTAATAATTTCAAAAAGAGATTAGTGCTATCCTCCTTTTTAACATATATAAAGATAGTTTGCAAACTGAATTATTTTCATACTTTAGGGAAATCATTATGATATTCAGCATGTTTATTTGGTCAGCTTTGTAATGTGATGCGCAACAGGGATGCTCTACTGAATACCTGTTGCTGAAGTGGGGTTTTTGCTGTGTTTAAGATTTTTATTGTATATGTGAACATGTTTCAAATAGATATATGATTTTTGGGAAAATAGCGTCTCTTTTATGCTTGTATAGGTGTTAGAAATTTTTGGATGGACTGTTCGAAACTATATAGTTGAAAGAAAACATGCCCAGAAAAAAAAATGATAGAATCTTGCCAATCAGATTTAACCAAAGTACTTTTCGCATGAATTATCTACATAAAGCAATAGAAAATGAGAATAAACTAAATTTGCAATAACTACAATTTCAAAAAAAAAAGGAAAATGAAAGAGAATAGTAATGAACTTCCTTGTTTGGTTTTCCTCGTAATTTTCTTATCATTAGATAAGAAAGATCATGAATGTCATGTCATTATACCAATTGTATGGAAATCTGTTTATTTTTCCTGGTAAAATTGATGAATGCGGATATTTTTATGTACTTTGTTAGTTCTCTAATCCAAGTTGAAATAAAATTCAGGGGAGAACCTAGAAACTAAATCAGCTTCATAAGAACCTTGGACTCTTAGATCTTGTTCCACTACCAGGGAGATCCATTTCAAGTTCAACTTGAAACTAATCCATGTCTGAATTTCTTTGTCCTCTTAACAATTCTTAAGCCGTTTTTTTAGCTGCATCAAATATATAGTTTCCCATATATGAGAACTTAAAGATTTATAATTGATGGCTTGCATCAGCAAAAGAAAAAAAAAGTCGCTTTAATACATGAGGCTAAAATTAGTGAATGTTAAAATATTTCATTGTAATTGTCTTTCTAAAAACTTTTTACCAACATTTAACAACCTATTTTGCAATTAATGGGGTTTGCTTTGACTGTAAGGTTTATAACACTTCTTTCATTCAGGTGTCTTGTAAGATTGGCATTGGGTAACTGTTCTGGTGCTCTCCAAGATGTCAAAAAAGCCTTGATATTAGCACCACAGTACACTGAGGTCAGATTAATATTGGAGAAAATCATTACTCTTCAATTGCTATATTACTGCAAGTAAATTGATGAGATTGACAGCTGATAAGCTTAAATGCAAGAAGTATATTATCTGTTACATCTGGAAACATCAAGTCTTGAATGAAACCTGCTTTATTACCTTATTAAAATAAAGTTTTTAATGATATAGTTAACATATTTGATGGATAGTTTCTAAGAAAATAAATTTACGAGCATTCAATTTATTAGTTCACTGATAATGGATTTATAAAATTTATATAGTTTAGCTCAAGAAGATTTATGTCTATTGTATAATTTTCAGTACCTGTCTTTTTGTTTTTTTTTTTGATAAGAGAAAAATTACACTTAAATGAAAAGTAAAGAGATTTATAGAAAAGTGAATAAGTTGTAATTTTCTTACAAGTTAATACATAAATGATGTATGCAATAATAATTAAATATAAATGTACGTTATTGTATTAAGTAATATAAGATTAAAGTTCAAATATCATTATCATAAAGATTATTTAACCTATTTTTTTCAATCAAGTATAAAAATTAATCATACTTTAACTTTTATCTAGACGAATCAAAATATGAATTGTATCTAATTAACCTAATTCTATCAAATTAAATTAAACCTAATATTAATAAATAAATAAATAAGGGTTTGAATTCATCAATTAAGAGTAATTTAAGGTTTCAACTTATCTCATAATATTTCATTTTACTCATTAATCTCTTAGTAAATTTTTTAATAGTAATTATTGATTAAACTATGATCTCATTACAAGTCTCTGTTGATAATTGAGTAATTATATTACACCCTAATAATTATCTGTATGTCTATGGTAATTCGAATAGAATGTAATTTATTAAAAATAGATCTAAATAATACAACACATGCCATCTAGGTATATTTCTATCATACTTAAAACTTATAACTGTTTCTATCATACTTAAAACTTATAACTGTTACCCTATGATCATGCATCAAACCATTCTAGGATAAACACATAAATTCCTCTTTCGAGTTCATTATGGTTCTTTAATCATTCAAGATGTTGGCAAAATATAATAAAAATATTAAACACAAGATAGAATGAATCAATTGTAATATATTAAGTTTATAAACTAAGAGTCAACAAAATTCAACTACATATTAATTTTAATAGTAGATAAAAAGAGTTTAGCTCATTATGAATTCAAGAGTATCAAAACAATAAATCAAAGACATCTTGAACAAGATCATAATAACAAGAGTAGTTAAGAAATAACACAAGGAGATGCCCTGAATTGATTCTGTCTCGCTCTTGACTTGATTGCACAATTCTTAATCTTCAATCTTAAATTCTTGCTTTGATCTCTTGTAATTGTGATGTGTATTTATTCTCTCTAGATTTGCCTTTGATATTATCTATGTTGTGGCTCTAAAAAAAGTATTTTTATAAGTCTTTATAACCTCAGGGACGTGAGACTTCGAATCTAAGTTGAATTAGGAGATTTGAGAAGGCTTTTATTTGTCTCACGAGCGCCGCAGTGTTAGGGGTTGGGTGCCGCAGCTCTCAACTCTTGACTAGATGCCACGGCGTCCAGCCATAGGCATTGCGAGTTTGCGATGCCCAATCTTATTTTGTCGGTTCATCATTTTTTGCCATTTTGAGTCCATTTCGAGTTCGTTTTGTCTCGAATCTTCACGTCTTAGTTAATAAACCTATATATAATTAAAAATTATAAATAAATAACCAAAATACTATTGATTTAGAGAAAAACTTAAATCT
This sequence comes from Ailanthus altissimus, assembly GCA_946807835.1. Lineage (NCBI taxonomy): Eukaryota > Viridiplantae > Streptophyta > Magnoliopsida > Sapindales > Simaroubaceae > Ailanthus > Ailanthus altissimus. The sequence goes on from OX327689.1 coordinate 27,254,987, forward strand.
AGAATGATAGAAGTAACAGTACATATAATCCCCTATCAATTAACAAGTTGAGAGATCATTAATTTTGGTAAAAAATAATAAAATTATTATTATTACTTGGCAAAGTCTTCAAAAAAATGAATCTTGCATAAAAATGAATCATTACATAAAACTCAATTTTGTAATGATTTGTTTTAAAGCATTTACGGATCCATAGACAGTTTTATATCCATCATATCATGCATAGATAGATGGTGATATTGTTGTTGCTGTAAAACACATTGTATTTTGCATTATAAATAAATTGTCTAAACCTATCCACTAGTTGGAAAAATGCTATGACAAAAAACAGACGCAATGCTTCAACTTTGGCAAAGGAATTTTGTTGTGATTTTCAAATTTGCTTATATTCTGCATGGTTTTAAGTTTCTTACCTTCGCTATCATATTTGTTCGGAAGAAGATTCAAAGTTTAGAAGATTTGCCTTTGAGTATCTCAAAGTTGCACTATCCCACAAGTACTTATGGTGTTGGAAACTTCTTAAGAAAATGCATTTATTAAGTACTTCCTTCTTCATACAGGTCTTTTCTTTTCCTTTTTTCCTCTTTTAATCCATCACTTGAATCAAGCAAGTCGAGTTTGCTCCTATTGCTGCACCAACAATCAACAACCTCTCTGGCTGCAGCAGTAGAACCAAGGTATGTGAATTTGTTTCAATGTTCATTTTATCTTAGCGTTTCTATTTCGACCATTAAAAAATGTTGATTAGTGGCATATTGGTAATTTTTTACAATCATTCTTGGGTAAGATCATGTTAAAAATAGATTTGGTTGGACTTAATTATGCCTAGTACTTAGTTTGCTTTGTTTTGAACTTAATATATGGTCATAGTTTGCACTTATGGCTATTAATGCTTCTTCAATTTTGAACTTTCTTCATGTATTCTGAATTCTTTATTAGCTATGCCAGTAAACTTGTATGTCAAGCCAGTAAATCTAGCAATTTTGGCAAAGAAGAATTTTGTCTAGATTATTGAAAATTTTATAAAAAAGAAACTTCGAGTATTTCTGGCCATATATTGATTAAGGTAAATGCAGAAGGGGTCCATGGCTAAAAAATACTAAAAGAAAATTTATTTTTTTTAAAAACCTTGTAACTACTGCCGCTGAATGCACTTTACCTATGACTTAAAAGTTGCAGCACTTCAATCTCTCACTTTTTTATTATCTTACTAGTAATAATAATAATGAACAATTTTTCTTATTTATTTTAGTAATTATATTCTTCTCTTCATTAATAAGCATCTTCATTGACATATATTAATTTTTTTCTTATTTATGAATGTTTTCTAATAATATACTTTAATATTTGATTGCAGTTAATTATGGCACTAAAAAAGGAAAAGGTTCATTTATGGATGTCTTACTTTAACAATAAGTAGAGTCACAATGATAATCATATTTATCTTCTCGTTCTTATGTACGTGATGATAAAAAAGATATAATAATAAGTTTTATCTTTTATTAATTAAAAAAAAAACACATTAATATGAATTTTTTTAAGACCAAATGAATCAACACATCGTGGCTTGGCTCTTGATGTTCATGATTGGGATACATGAAATATTATACATCTAGAGTTTAATTTAAAATAGTAAGTAATTAGTTCAAACTCTGATCAGTTCAATTCTCAACTTGGGACTATAGCATGAAATGGATAAAAGGCTCATTTGGTACATGTTGAATGGACTAATATGCTAGAGGATCTTTTAAAAAATATTTAGAGAGAGGTAAAAGTATGAAATATTACTATAATATATTAGTTTAGGCTCATATTTTATACTGTAATTAAGTTTATATTATATTACAGGCAAACACAGATGCTCCAAATACTTATCGACATTATTGCTTAAGAAATGTGAAAAACTTTTGAAGGATTAGAATCATCGAGTAAAGACCAAGTATTATAATAACTAGATAAATGTAGAATTTCGTGCATCTACTCCTCCCAAAGTTATTAAGAAAAAAATAAAAGACACTTATAACTTATTGGGGTATTGATAAGGCTAAGGTATGACTTGATTAAACTTAAGTAAATGCTATAAATTATAATTAGTAAGAAATATATTTTGTATGATTTTGTCATATTGTAGGCCATTGCTGAGAATAATAATAAAAAATTATATGCAAGTATCTTTATCTTTTAGAACTAGTCGAATTTCATTTACTATTAAGAGAAAATATGTTAGTCATATTTTTATGATTTAGTGATTGCTTGAATGAGGAGGTTTAATGAATTGATGGTTGCTCTAAATTTGGGTTCATTGAATTGTTGAATTAATTTGTTTAGTAAATAACGGGTGTTTGATGAATAATGAGGTTTTGTTGAATTGATGATTGCTTGAAGCTTGGGTTCATTGAATTGTTGAATTGATTTGTTTGATGAATGATGAGATTTTGTTTAGTTAGATGATTGCTTAAAGCTTGGGTTCATTGAGTTGTTGAATTGATGATTGCTCGAGTTCATTGTATTTGTCAAATTGATTTGTTTAGTGAATATCATTAAAACAATTAGATCAAAGAAGAAATGTTAGTCTTTTACCACATGTAGCAAAATATGCATCATTTGACTGTTGTAATGTACATTTATTTCTGGATTCTCTTTTGTTTAAAATAATGTGCATGCAACAACCTTTTAATAAAAAAAAAATTATGAGAGATCAAATATTTATTAATATAATGGGATATTCATAAATATGCTCGAATCTATAGGCATGATCCATCACCATTAAATATCTCACAATAAAGTTTATATTAAAGTTACGAGATGATAAAATAAGAGTTAAGTTATTTGAAGTCTCGCTATAATGACCTTCAATGTAAATATATGATTTTGCAAAATTAATGTTATGAGATGTGAGTATTGATGCAACGATATTTTGATAGATTCAAGATGTTTTTAGTGTGCACCAATGACATGCACACACAGATTAAAAACTAAAAATTTGTTATAACTTTTTTAATTATAAAATTATATTAAACTATAAAGTGAAAATATTTGAAATTGAAGATATAATAATTTTTTTTTTATATTAGAGATTATTGTAATAGAATATAAATTTAATATATAATTAATTTTTCAGTTAATTATTTATTAAAAAACTTTTAAAATATAAAAAAAAAATTTATACATTAAAAATATTTAAAAAAAACACTTATGATCAACTTTCGTTGACCTTTTGAGATGGCTTATTAGCAGTCACAAATATTTTTAATCAATTATCATTGACTTTTTTTACGAGGATTGTTTAATTGTCACAAATGACCTTTTATAATGGTCGTTTTGTTACCGTAAAAAATTTACATCAACAATAATTGCAATAATAAAAAAACAACAATTGCAATAATCAAAAAGCCGTTGCAAGAAAATTTTATGACAATAAAATAACCGTCACAATTTTTTTTTTAGTGTGAATTACAACAAATTTAAAATTGAGCATTCAGAAAGATTTCTCTTAAATGTATCACGATTTAATTGTTGCAATCGCTTAATATGATGTAAATTGACATAAAAATCTTCTCTACCGTAGATTTTCCTACGCCACTAAGCAATTTAAAGCTCAAAGTATAAAATTTTGGGTTCTGATTTCGATGATAAAAGCCCGAGGGCTATTATTAATTCTTGAAAAAGAGTACAAGAGAAGACAATTATTTTAAGCTAAGGGTAAATAAATTGAAGATGATAGGATCCACGTGGTTAAATGGAGTTAGAATGATGCAGCGTCAAGATAGAGCTGATCCTAAATCCTAATCACGTGCATCACATGCTTGTCCTAGTATATGGTTATATGCGATGTGATTTACTTTATGGGTAAATAAACTGACAAATCCACGTCATCTTTTGCTGGTTCTGTAAAAATCAGACATGCACATGCAATTTTTTATTTTTTTTTATTTTGCTTAATTTACTCGGTCAACATAAGTAGATTCCCTGCTAGAAACTATCAAAACTATTACATCAGCTAGCCAATTTAGACCCTTGGGTCGCTCTTATATTGGACCATGGTCCCTTTGCTTTGCATTCATGTTATCCTCTTGACATAATTTTCTCATTCTCCGACTCTTGAGTGGTTGACATTGGGTTCCCAAAGCTTCAACAACAGCAACCGTGCGGCAATGGACGTCAGAAAGTGGCGTAATTCACGCAGCAGAACCATTAGACTTGGCCACTGCTGCCTCGAGAGTGGGGATGTGAACTCATCACAGTCCTGCGCTAGACAAAACAAGTCGACTTGGAAAGTGTTGTGGATGAAATTTAAGAAAGAGAAGAGGAAGATGTTCGAATCTCCAGCTTCTTCTGAACGGGTTCCGTATGATCCATACACTTACTCTCAGAATTTTGATCAAGGGTTTGCAATGGAGGAGCCTGATAACCTTTCTCGCTCATTCTCTGTTCGTTTTGCTGATCCTTCCAGGATCTATTTAGTGAAAGCCGAGGTGGGGGGAAGATGAAAAGAACATGCAGTCTCACATTTTTCTTTTGTATGTATTATTGTACTTCGATTATGTAAAGGAGCTTTCTAATGGTGTTCAGAGGCTAATGATTTGAGCAAGTCTTCATTTTTTTTTTTAATTTAAATTCTTATCACTTCACTTTTCGGTTTAATTAATCTTGCAAGTTGTGGAGACAGTTTTAGATTGACAAAATGACTACAAACAAAACTGGATTCTTTTCTTCGTCGACTTCGTGATTATTGCTCGCTGTGGTCTTTAAACTCAGTGTTCTTGGTACAGGATCGAAGTTAAGAAAGTAATGATTTGATTGACCTAGATTAAGGTTTTAAGTACTGATCATTTGAATAGAATATAAGTTAGGAATAAAGTGTGATTCTTCTATTTCTCTTTTACTTTATTCACCTCACCAGCCACTGCCAGGATGAAATGCTTTAAATTAGAACAGTATGAGATTCTCTGCTGTGTCTACAGTACACTTTTCTGTATTCATGTGGAAGACAATCCCATCACTTCAAAAGGAATCTTACAGTAATGAAACTTATCCAAACATAGAGAATAAAAAATGAAAACTTTTAATAATTGATATGATGTAGAAAACAAATTATTATGAAGAATAGATTCGTGGATTGAAGCATAAGACACAATGTATAAAACGCATTTGATGTGTCGTCAAGGGTTGTTAGCCTGATGTTTTCAAGTTTTGAGCCTTAAATTGATTGGCTTGGCTAGCACAACTATGGAGATTTGTCATTCCAATATCGTCAGATATATATATGTTATTGATTCATTCTTGGTGTTACAGCAATCCCACAATTGTTGTTGTGAATTAACAACACAAGACCCTAATTAACTAATCTTTTGAGGAATAAAAAAGAATCAAACACTTAGAATATAAGTACACAATGATATATAATGGTTTAGGTACCAAATAGTACTGCCTACATCTACTTGAGCTCAGTAAGAAAAAATCATCTGCACTATATGGCATATTACAGCCCTAATCAATAACACATCTACTTAAGGAATCATACACCGACACTTTTTACAAGTGAAAGAGAGAGATTTTGTAGCAAGCCCTAAACGAGAACAATGAAGACGAAACTAGAACAAAGAAAGTTCTAGAGAACCTTAAGAAAAACCTAAAGACCACCCAAAAATGAATCGACGCCCTTTCAGCCCTAAAAGTACAATATATACTTTACAAAATGACACCGTATAAATTTAGGGTTAATAATAACGTAGGAAAGAATTATAAAAATACCCTTACAACTTAATACTAATTACTTTGGGAACTACATTTCACAATTTCTACCTTAATTTTCAAAGTCATTAGACTATAACCAATGCAAAACATAAGCTCTTATGCATCATAGCTTCAAATCTGTATAATCTTCAGCCTTTGTCGATATTCAGTAAGCTTAAATACAAGTTAAACTTATTATATGTCAGCACCTTTGTATCTATATATGCTGGATTTTCTTCTATTGGAATCTTCTTTACAATGACTTCACCTCCAGATATTACATCTTAAATGTAATGAAATTATAGCAACGTGCTTAGTTCTTTCATGATAAATTAGGTTTTTATACAAATGTAAAGCATTCTGACTATCAGTAAAAATGGTTACTATTTTCTTAAGAACACCTAATTCCTTTAGAATTCCTTGTAACCGAATTTTTTCTTTAACAGCTTTAATTAAGGCTATATACTCAACTTCTGTGCTTGAAAGAGTTACTACAAGTTGTAATTGATACTTCCACCTTGTATAATTTTTATATAGAGTGAAAAAATAAACTGTTGTAGACTTTCTTTTATCCTTATCATCTGCAAAGTTAGAATCTATAAATCCTACTAGTTCAAATTCAATGTTAGTACTAGAAAATAATAAACCATAATTTGTGGTTTCCTTTATGTACCTTAGCAGCCATTTCATACCTATCCAATGTTCTTTTCTAGGATTTGACATAAATTTACTAAGAACACTAATAGAATGTGTTAAGTCTAGCATTGTACAAATCATGGTATACATTATAGATCCAACAGCATTAGAATAAGGAACTGTATTCATTTCAGACTTATCATGTTTATTAGTGGGACGTTGTTTAGAAGAAAATTGAAAATGGGCAACTTGAGGCAAACTAACAGGTTTAACACCATTCATTCTAAATTTTTTTAATACCTTTAACAAGTAATTTTTCTGTGATAAAAATAATTTGTTCTCAGATTTGTTTCTACTAATTTCAATACCTAAAATTTTCTTAACTTAACTAAGATCCTTCATATCAAACTCAAATTTTAATAATTCTTTTAAAGTTTTAATTTTTTGTCTGTTCATACTTATAATAAGCATATCATCAACATACAGTAACAAGAAAATCTATTTAATACTGCCTAAATCTTTAAAATAAAAACAAATATCAAAATTACTCATTTAAAAACTATTAAAAAACTATTTTTGACAACAAAAGCATCAAACCTTTCATACCATTATCTTGGTGACTGTTTTAAACCATATAAAGGTTTTTAAGTAACCAAAATGAATTAGGCAAACTTTTAGACTCAAAACCCTGAGGTTATTTCATATAAATTATTTCATCAAGTTCACCATATAAGAAGGCAGTTTGAACATCTAACTATTCTAATTCCCAATTAAAACAGGCAACAAGAGTTAAAACTATTTTAATAGTAGTATATTTTACCACAGGTGAAAATATTTCTATTCTAATAATAGTATATTTGACCACATGTGAAAATATTTCATTATAATCAATTTTCTCCTTTTGAGAGAAACCTTGGGCAACTAATCTGGCCTTAAATCTAGAAGATTTAGAGGGTGACATCCCATCTTTTAGTTTGTAAATTCATTTATAGTCAATAGGTTTTTTATTTAAAGGTTTAGGCACTTAAATCCAAGTTTTGTTTAGTTCCAAAGATTTCATTTCATCACACATAACCATATACCATTGTTTTGAAAAAATTTCATTCATGGCTTTTTCATAGGTGGCAGGTTCAATATTTTGAACATACTGAGCAGAGGTAAAAGCAAAAGCAGAAGTCATACACATCATATTTAGTATGAATTTTTACTTGTCTTTTATCCCTATCTTTAGTAAGCTAATATATATTTAGGGTAGACACTTCTAATTGACTATGTTCATTTATATTGAATGGATGATTTGAATCACCATCAATTGAATTTTTAGGGTCAAACAACTTAGAAGTTGAAGTTTCCACCTCAAACTGAGTGGTATCTTCATTAAAGGGAGAAACAACTTGCTGACCAGAGCTATTTTCCCTTGTAATTTCATGTATAGATTTTAAACAGGGTATATTAGCTTCATTCAAGACAATATCCCTACTAATTATAATCTTTACCCTTGGAACATCCCTTAACTAAAGTCTATAACCTTTTACTCCATCTTGATAACCTAAGAAGACACATTTATTTGATTTAGGTTCCAGCTTGTCATCAGATTTATGAGCATATGCAGTACAACTAAACACTCTTAAATGAGAATATTTAACAAGATTTTCAACCTATACTTCTTCAAGAGTTTTAAAGTTTAATGAAGTAGATGGTGATCCATTTACCAGATAATAAGCAGTGTTTAAAGCGTCATCCCAATTTTTTTTGTTTAAACCAGAACTTATAAGCATACATTTTACTTTGTTCAAAAGTGTCATGTTCATCCTTTCAGCTATATCATTTTGTTGTAGTGTATGCCTTACAGTTTTGTGTCTTAGGACTCTATTTTCTTTACAAAAGTTATCAAACACTTTATTGCAAAAATTTAAACCATTATCAGTTCTTAAAGTCTTTAATTTCTTACCAGTTTAGTTTTCAATTAGATTTTTGCAGTGTTTGAATTTCATAAAAGTATCACTTTCATTTTTAAGTAAGTAAATCCAAATCTTTCTTGAATAATCATCAATAATAGAGAGAAAATATATATTCCCCCATATGTTGAAATGTGCGCCGGCCCCTATAAATTAGAGTGTACATAATTCAGAATGAATTGAGACTTGTATGAACTTGTATTGAATTTAAGCCTATGCTATTTACCTAGGACACACTTTTCACAAAATTTAATTTTTGTGATTCTGTTATTACCAAGAAGTCATTGTTTACTTAATTCAACTAGGCTTTGATCACTGATGTGACAAAGCCTTTTGTGCCATAATTTAGTTTTATCCAAGTCTTGACTTATGGCAACAATTCCAAGATTTGTAATAGTTTTACCTTGTAAAACATATAAACCATTTTGCTTCATACCTCTCATTATTACTAATGCTCCATTAACAATTTTTAGTTGTTCATTAATCAATCTGTAAGAATATCCATTATCATCTAATACACCTAACGATATTAGGTATCTTTTAAGTGTAGGAATATATCTAACATTCTAAAGAGTGAATACATTCCCATCAGACAATTTTAAAGTAATCGAATTTATACTCTCCACCTTGCATGCCTGATTATTACCCATTAAGACTTTTCCTCTATCTAGATCCTTAAAATCTAGAAACCGGTCCTTTTTAGGGCATATAACCTAAGTCTAAAACCCATTCATCGGGATTATCATGAACATAAACAATGAGTGCATCAGCACTATCAAAATCATCACTGACTAAACTTATTATTGTTCAACCTTTAAATTCTCTTTTATCAGTTCTTCCCCTAATAAACAAATTCTCACCATTATTACAATTTGTTTGTTTTTCAATCTTTATTTCTTGTTCTCGGGCTCTTAAGACAGTGAGACAATCATTAAGTGTTAATAACTCTCTACCATATTTAATGACAGATTTAACATCTTTATACACAGCAAGCAAAGAATTCAACAATATTATAGTTTGATTCTCATCGCTTATAGTTTCACCAGTATTTGTAAGGTCAATAAAATTCTTTTAAAATTATCAAGATTTTCTTCAAGTCCTTTACTAGAATCTATTTTAAAATCGAATAATCTTTATTTAAGAAAGATTTTACTAGTTAAAGACTTAAAAATATAAAGAGTTTCGAGTTTACCTCAAAGACCAGCCGTTGTGGTCTCTTCATTCACTTGCCTCAGAACATTGTCAGACGGTTGTAAAATAATGGTGATGTAAGCCGATTCATCTAACTCAGAGACTTATTTTGGAGTCATTAGTTCCAATGGATTGGTAAGTGCTTTTGCTATCTTATATTGAACTAAAAGAGCTTTCATTTTCTTCTGCTATAACTCAAAATTCCCTCGACCATTGAACTTATCAATTTCAAAACAAGTAGAACTCATGACTAATTCAACTAAGATACTGATTCTTGAAAAAATCCCCCCAAAAGATACAAACAAGAGTCTTTTAAATTAAGAAAACCTTAACTCTAGGCTCTGACACCATTGTTGTGAATTAACAACACAAGACCCTAATTAAACTAATATTTTAAGGAATAAAAAAGAATCAAACACTCAGAACACAAGTACACAACGATTTATACTGGTTCAGCTACCAAACAGTAGCCTACGTCCACTTGAGCTCAGCAAGAAAAGTTCGTCTGCACTATATGGTATGTTATAGTCCTAATCAATAGCACATCTACTCAAAGAACCACACACCGGCTCCTTTTACAAGTGAAAGAGAGAGATTTTACAGTAAACCCTAAATGAGAACAATGAAGATGAAACCAGAACAGAGAAAGGTCTAAAGAACCTTAAGAGAAATCTAAAGACCACCCAAAAATGAATCGACGCTCTTTTGGCCCTAAAAGTATAAAAATATATATTTTACAAAACAACACCGTATAGGCTTAGGTTAATAGTAATGTAAGAAAGAATTATAAAAATACCCTTACCACTTAATACTAATTACTTTGAGAACCACATTTCACAATTGTTTTACTTAGATGTAGGGATATTAAATTTTCTATTCTTTTATCGTCACGGTCACTTGACGAATAGATCTACCCTAATCATAGATGCGAGAAAGACTATACTAAATTAGGTAAATTTATTGCAATTTCTTAGCTTTCTCTTCAACTTAAGTGGCTCAATGCAGCATTAGTTATTGTTGAATGTGAAGAAATAGTCATTTGCAACCATCCTTATCTTCTTATAAACACGTTTATCATTATATATATAAGTATTACTTTTATAAAATGATGACTATTGATCATTGCTCGATCTTTTGTCCATTATAAAATTCTCACTCTCTGGGTCACAAACAGTTGAATGTTGTTTCTCATGTCATTTATACATATTACGTCAACATGTCTCCCCTTTCACAATTAACCAGCTCGAGGACTAAACCCCTATTCTACGGTTATCAAATTATGGTGATGCTTCAAAAAAATATTGTAAAGGGTTAATTAATCAGTGAAAAAGATGCAACTCCAACCACAAATATCCAGAGGAATAGCATAAGCTTATTCCTCTCGAGCCAACATGTCAACCCAAAATTAACTTCTTTTTTTTGGGTCTCTCTTCTCTTTTGGCTTTGTCTAGATAAGACTTTCCACAGATTTTGCTAGATCTAGCATCGTTATGGTTTTGAAAGGTGAAAAAGCCAAGTAAATTGTCATTTTTAAGTACCTTTCACTTCAAAAAATTCAACACTTGGAGAGTGACTTCCATCTCATTCATGCACATCTCCATCTATCTCTTAATTAGAAAAATCAAGAGAAGTTTAGTCTTTTCAGGCTTTGGTTTACCGGTGACTATAAGTGATTGTAAGCTAGAGTCATTTTCTCCGCTTGATAAATACCAGAGAAGACAAATATAAGTAACCACCATTAATCTCGAATTTTAGATTAAAAATTAGTAAAAGATATGGCATTTGAGGGTTTACAACATTATTATTTGTTATGAAATTTCACACGTGACTTAAAAATTCATGCACCGTACGAAGCGGACACGAGATCAATTCTCTGCTTTATGGGTCAATAAGAATCAAAATCCCAATTTCTAAGTAACACTTGGAATAAATCTTAAACACAAGAAGTTTATAAATCATATACATAAATTAAATATGAGCATTTTAAATCCGATGAATGTTAGCTCTTCAATTAAAAAGTTAAAAGGAAACTATGATTTTCCCTTGTGTCTAATCAAGATAAAACTAAATGCAACTGCACCGCGCACTTCACAACGCGCGCGGGGCGTGCAATTGCAGATTACACGACGCCGTTCCTATAGGAAACATAACGCGGGCAAATATGAGATTAAACGACGACGTCATTCTATTTTAGAATCTCGTACAACGGCGTCGTCTACTCTGTTCGCAAGTGATCTTCCTCTAGAGTGGAGACCGTAGGCACTAAGCACCGACAAAACCAAACTAGAAAAATCACACAAATCAAACACTTGAGGGTAAGCATTCTCTTAATTTCACCCAGGGCCCGGCTTTGGAGTTTAATTTTCCCCGAAAATTTCCCAAAACCATTAAATGAGCGTCTCGTTTCAGGAAAACCTTCCAACGATGGCGGCCAGAGTCGAGAAATTATTCGACGAGCTGGAGGCACAAAAAACGGTTCTGTCCTCTTGCATGGAGCTGTTCACATCCCTAACCTCTCACTTCAATTCTCTCCAAGACTCCCTTTCCCAAAAATCCAACTCCCTAGATTCCAAATTCCTCTCGCTCGATTCCAACTACACCCAAACCCTCGAATCCCTCAGCCAACGCGAAAGCTCCATCCCCGACCGTGAAAACGCCGCCGTACAACTCGTCAACGATCAAAAAGAAGCCGCGATCGCCGAGTTCCAAAAACCTGCCAAGTTGACCGATATATCAGACTCGCCAAAATCCCTCTGTCGTAGAATGGACTCCTCGGCATTATTAAAATTTATAATCTCAAGACGCAAGGAATCCGTGTCGTTGCGGGCGGAGATTTCTCGCGCAATTTGGGAGTCCGTTGACCCGTCCAGATTGGTCCTTGACGCCGTGGAGGAGTTTTTAAGTCAAAAGATGGAGAAAGTTGGGGTCACGGATAAGAGATGGGCTTGTGGATTGCTGGTCCAGGCGATTTTTCCAGAAGGGTCTGGAAACAACAGTAAAAAGGTGTTGGGGCCGGAGCACGCAAGGAGCGGGGTGGAAAGGGCAATGGGGGTTGTGGAAAAGTGGAAGGAGGATGTAGGGGATGGTGAATTGGGTCCTGCGGAGGCTGTGATGTTTCTCCAAATTGTGGTGGGTTTTGGGTTGAGTTCGAGGTTTGATCAGGAGTTTCTTAGGAAATTGGTGGTTGATTATTCTTCGAGGAGGGATATGGCTAAGCTTGCTGTTGGTTTGGGGTTCGGTGAGAAAATTGGAGGTTTGTTCTATACTCTTTTGCTGTGGAAATGTGAGTTGTTATAGATTGAACTGCCATTTAAACAATGGATACCATGTGAACTACAATGTTGCCACTCATTTTCATTAGGCTGCTAAATTTAGGATAAGGGTTTCTTTAATTGTTTATTTGGAGAGATATTGATGTTCTAGGTCTCAGTTCCATAGGGACTAGGAATTATATTATAATGCCCATTATTGCTTTTTCTTCAGCCTGCTTTGTTAGTGAAAGCCAGTTTGTTCCAAAGTCTCCAACTAGATATTTCATCAATGAAGCTGCACAAGAATTGCAGTTTTCAGCATTGCATTGCTCTGCAAATTACCTCTGTAGATGAGATTCAGGATGTAGTTTACACTATTAATAATTGTGGCGCACGAATTTTTAAGTTGAGCATTGATGTGAATACATACAGCGTTAAATGGCATTACTTAATATTGGTGGAATTCATGTACTGGATTTGATTGGGCTGTAGGATGAAGTAAAGCTTTAGCTTAGTTAGAGGTGAAGTTGGTGCTCACTACTGTTATTACCTTAGCTGTGCAACCATTTGCCTATAATCGGTTTCTAATTGATTGGTTATTACTTTTACATCTTGTGAAAAATCTTGGGAAATCCGTAAGCACTACATCATTTAGTACTGTTTGAGCTATGCTAAGCTAACTCCAATTTATGATGACTTGGATGAATGGAATAGGTGAAATTTTTGGGTATTTTCTTATTTCTAGGTGATACACGCACTTAGACCTTCAGGAAACATGTACATTAGTCCATGTGCACACATACATGTTCAAATCCAGCTGGACAAGATATTTAAAATCTCTATAAGAATGTATAGTTGCTTCTTTTTACCTCGTCTTTTCTCCCTGGTTAAAGTATATCACTTATAAGATTAGAGCAATGATTGCTACAACCTAGCTCAGAAGTAGGATTTCTGTTCTATACTCCAAATTTGCCTTCCAATGTTGTTACAGCCTAAATACATGTAGAAACTTCTGTATTTGTTAAAATTGTATTTACTTGGGTAAGTTGGGTCATATGAAAAAACATCATGAAGGTAAAGCCAGTTTGTCATGCTATTTGTATATCAAATCTAAACCCCAAAACAGCTTAGAAACCCTAGTGTTATACCAGACGACACAAATTAACAGCGCAAGGACTTCTTAAAGTTCCATTCAATTTTTACACCTTGGGTTCCTTCAGCAATCTTGGTTGCAGCACATGAATGCTTGCGTTGGATTTACACTCACTACTATATTTATTAGAGACCCAATTTAGAATCATTTAATCCAAGACTCCAACTAATTTTACTGTTGGTAAGTTAGTAGACAAGTGAAAGATGGGAAGCAATTATGAACTTTGTATGTTTTATTTTGGTCTGATCATAAAAGGAGACTGCTGTATTTTTTCATAAATAAATGATAGGCAGTACCACATTTTAATGTGTCTATACCCTCTTTTAGTACTTGTTATTGCATGCATACCCTCTGCAAGGAGCAAAGATGTGCTTTTTTAAATTAAACTTTTATTAAGATTACTTGTGGTTTACTAACTTAATGAAGCCTCAAGTCATGAGTTGGGGTTGGCTTGTTTTTCACCATCTGAAAAATAAAATTCTTTTAATATATGCTTCTTTTGGTGGCATAAATAAGTACAGCCAGTATTAGATCTAGAGAAAAACGCAAGATAGAATGGGGAAAAGTGTAGCTAACCATTAAAAAAAGGTGCATGATGATAAAAGAGGCAAATTGTTTGTATTCGTGTTTTATAATTAGTCGCAAATCTGTTGACTATATTAGAATTCATTTCAACTGCACACATTGAAATTGAAAAATCTTTTATTTCTACAGATATAATTGATGAATTGGTAAAGAGTGGTAAAGAGATAGAGGCCGTGTATTTTGCTTCTGAATCTGGTTTAACTGAAAGATTTCCTCCGGTTTTTCTGCTCAAGTCTCATCTCCGGAACTCAAAAAAGAATGCTACCACCATATTGAAGAATGGCAATTACAGTAATGCTGCGACGGTGTGTAGACATTTATCTTGTATTAAGTAAACCAAACATCCTGAAAATAAAGTATAGAACCATGATTTATTATGCTTTTTTTTAACCATTAGTCCGTTGAACTTTCAGGAAGAGTCAAACAATTTGGAGTTGAATTCAGTTAAAGCCATTATCAAATGTGTAGAAGACCACAAGCTTGAATCAGAGTTCTCTATTGATAACTTAAGGAAGCGAGCTAGTCAGCTTGAAAAAGTGAAGGTGGAGAGGAAGAAGAGTTCAGCTGCCAACAGCAAGCCCCAAAATAAGCGAGGCCATGGTGCCAGTAGTAGTCGAGGCAGTGGACCACCTGCTTTTCGTCCGGCTAAAGCAGCCAAGTTTTCAAATACTTACCAATCTTTCAGCCGCAGGAACCCAGCCCCCCCTGCACAGCATAGCCCAGCTGCAAGATATTCAGGCCCATACAACTATCCTAACCACAGCGTGTATGAAGGTTCTGCTACAGCCCCTTATGCATCAACTTATGCAGTGCCCCATGCTCAAAGCCCTGCTGCAATCCCACAGCAACACTACTCACTGCCGGTCGACAACATGGGTGCTGCTGGCTTCAGAGCCGGTGGTTCTTATGTGGGGCAGACTGGCTATAGCTCATATGATTATAGCTCTGCACCTGTGTCCTCTTACCAGTCTTCGTCATATACACAGTAGCAGGTAAGAAGCAAATAACCAGATAATTAGACATTTTGTTTTGTAATCTTCATCTTTTGATTTTGGGGGCCAGCTTTTATCTTTTTGAGGTCCTTTCTGCCTATCCATGGATAATCTAAGAATGCACGTGTGGAGCCATTTACAGCCCTCTATTTACCTTTTGAAAGTAGAAACCCTGTTTTGTATATTACAAATTGACCCCTAAATAAAATTAGAATTAAAGGACAATCATAAAATCGGTTAAATCCACACAAGTGCAATTCGCAAGAAACTCAGTGGACCGGTTAAATTTTGATTTTGTCACAATTCTCACTTATATACTATCCACTTAATTTTCTACGCTCCAGATTATTGCAACGGAAACTTGAACTGATTCTACTTGTTCCAGTGTCCCTAAATCTTGATATAAAATATTCATTATGCGAGGAAAGAAATTGATGATGGAGAATCAGGGTCTTATATTGGTAATTTTTGAAATGTTTGGAGAACTCTTCGATTGTCATAAATTTTTTTTTTTTTGACAAGGCTACAATGAAGCGAAATTATGGCAGATAATAAAAAATTATGCAGAGAAACCAAATTATGAAGTATGAGGAAAAAAATGGTTTTAAATTGTGGGCCATTTCTGGCAAAATAACATGAGGGCTATCGCAAATCAAGAAGAAACTCGAAGGGATGATTAATACAATTGAAACAAAATACATGTGTATGGGTCCAAAGTGGTCATATAACCCCAAATGTTAAGAATTTGTTGAAGTGTGAATTGGTTCGAGCTTATTGAACGGCCTATGTTAAGAATTGAACTTGGGTTGTTCAGTGATGGTGAAGGATGAAGTGTTAAGATGAGAATTATTGAGCATGAGCACGAATAAAGGCTTTATTGAGTTGTTTAAGCCTATAGAATATACTTGGTCAAAGGCAAGCATCAGCAGGATGGCCGACAACGGCCTTCCAATATTTAAGTAAGATCATATTTTTAATGGTTCAAAGTTTCTCTAGAATTTTTACTCTGGAAAGAATTGGAGAATAAGAGAAGTTGTTTTCTTTCTTGTCTAATCTTTTACTCACTTGCCTTATTTGTGTTCAAAAGTTTTGAATATACTTAGAACGTGAGAGAATGGCCTAAAGAATACCCCTTGAAGGAAATACATGGTGTTATATGACTAAAGGGTCTATTTTTCGGCATGGGTGCTTTAGAGAAATGCCAAGGTTAGAGGCTCTTTAGTAATTGAGCTTCTTAATACTTGGAGTACTATTGTACCTCTAATTGAGCATTTTATAGGATGGTCAACTTTGTGCACATGTAAATAGCACGTGCTCGTTAATATTTATATTTAAGCTACAACTGGTACTGGTTCGCTTCACATAATTTCAAATAGGCCTCAGCTTTTTGTTCACAAGAAGATAATGTGTTAGACATATTTATATGGCGATACAATAGTTGTTCTCTAGGATTACACCTATTTGAAATTTCTCTTTTTATCCATTTATTTAATTGTGAGATTCACTTGGTGAACTTCAGTGGGGCTCAGTGGTAATATAGAGGCTAACGTGGCCCTATTTACGTGTCCTTTGATTGTGGGGTTTAGTGGTGACGTGGACAATGACTGAGCCCTGTTGATATGTCATTTACTTGTGGGGTTCAGTAGTGATGTGAGTATTGCCTTAGTCTTATTAATATGTCATTTGCTTGTAGGGCTCAATAGTGATGCAGATACTGCCTTAGCTTTGTTAATATGTCCTCTACTTATAGGGCTCGATAGTGACATTGACATTATTTTAGCTTTATTAATGTGTTTCTTTGATTGTAAGGTTCGGTGGTGATATGGAACCTTAAATGGGTCATATCAGACACACCCTACAATTCAAGTATAGAGTATTGATGGATTCAAGTCTTTACTAAGCTTAGTGACATGATTTTTATTTGGGTCTAGCAACTTTATAAGGATACAGGCCTCAGTGATTATATGGCTTCTTGAGAGCTACTCATGTGTTACTATAATTACCCTTAACAATATAAATTTAATCTACAAGCCAAAAGTTCACATTGAAGATAAATTTCGAATTTAATAAAATGGAATACAAAGACAAATACTTACTTGAACTAGTAGGTGAAAAAACAAAGATTAGCAACAAGAACATTATTTAAGTGACGAGTTTGAGCAATTATTGAAAAAAGGGCCAATTCTAGAATACTCCTAGAGTATGATATTCTTTTTATTAAATTTAAGTTATGTGTGTATCAACTTTCATATACATTAACTTTTATGATTAGTTGATTAATACACATGATTTATATGTTTAATTGAGTTATTTTTAGAATTAAAAAGATTTTTGAATTTTTTTTAAAATTTACTTATGTCATGAATAGAATCCCTTTTAGTAAAGTGCGCTATAAATTTATTACCACTAAACTAAATTTGCAACTTTTTTTAATAAAATATTTTAATAGGAGAAGTTTTAGGGAAATTTTCAAAAATAGCTAAATTTGAGGGGATCTCAACTTTTTAAGCCAATATTTTAACTTTTTAACTTTTTTAGTCAAACAAATCACATTTGGACAAAAATATTATTTCACTGTTTAAACAGTATCCTAGTATAGTAAATAGTTTCGGTGCAGTGAACAATTTTTTTACTACAATGATTTTATTCAAAATTATATATTTTTTATTTATTAAAATTATATTTATTTTGTATTTTTTTGTTTATTTATTTTAATCATATTATTATAATTTTTATATAAATAATATAATTATTTAATGTAGTTGAATTAAACTACATAAATACAATAAATAAAAAATAATTTTCATAAACAAATACAAATTTAATTCTATTTATTCATAATTAAATAAAATAAAATAAATATATTTAATTATTTATGAATAATATAAATTAACCTTGCTATATATATAAAATAAAATTATAAAAAATAAATTAAAATATTGAGAAAAAATATCTAAAAACTTATCGCACCCATATTTAGGCACGATAAAAAATAGTATTTTTTTAATTTTATTATTTATTATAATAATTTTATTTTATTTTTACTTATTATTTTTTATTAGTAATTTTATTTTATATAATTAATTTATATTATTTATTAAAAAATTTGTATTTGTTTATTAAAATTATATTTATTTTATTTAATTTGTTAATTATTTAAATTGATTAAATTATTTATTTAGTTTAACTATATTTTTATGTAAATTTTATAATAACGTGATTAAATTAAATAATTAATAAATAATATAATCAAATAAAATAAATATAATTTTAATAAATAAATTTAAATTTGAATAAATATAATTTTAAGTAAAATAAAATTATAAATAAATTAATTATAAAATTAAATTAAATTAAAAATATTGTAGTAAATATTGTTTATTATTGCAAGTATTGTTTAAATACCGAAAGGTATTTTTGTCCAAAAATAATTTGTTAACTAAAAAAGTTAAAATTGTTGTTAAAAAAAGTTAAAAATGTAGTAACCAGTATCCACGACTAGTAAGAATAAGTATTTATATATGTATAAATATACGTATTTTATTTGTATGTTGGTGATACTTGATTTATATATTGTTATTAGTAGTATTTGTATAGGTTAAGGTGATACTATTAGCATTGGGTTTAATTGCAAGACTTTAGATTTATTTTAGGGACCAAATTGTAATACTTTGAAAGTTTTGGGGGTAAATTCGTAAATACCAAAAATTAGCCTCTTAGTATAAAAATATACTTTTAAACCCTAATTTACCATTTTTAGGTCGAGCTACCTATTTTAAGAGAGAGAAGAGAGAAATAGAGGAGAGAGAAAGAGGAGAAGAAGAAGAAAAAGAAGAAGAAATTGGAATTTTGAATTTCAAGAGGTATATCATACGTATTTCTCAATTTATTGGTATTAATTAAGTTAATTCCTTTAAGTTTTGATTTCTGAAAATATGTATAATTGAGGATTTGTTGTGTATTTCGTAAGATCATATGAGAATTGATGATGATCTATAAGATAGTTTGATAAATCATGATGAATTATGGAATTTCTGCTGGATAACCTCTTGATCTAGGAATTTTATAAATTGTTGTGATTCGATTCTGGTTTTGAATTTTGAGTATATGAAATTAGACATGTTAAGGATCATCTGAGACTTTGAATCGATTGAAAATTCTGGAAATTGAATTTATATTGAATTTACCAAAATGACCCTGAAATTCTGGAAATTTCCTGTGTAAACAGTATAGTAGAGTGAAAAATAATTTTTGTCCTACTGAATGATCTTCAAAAATTATGAATTTGTGGAATATGATAAGTTTATATATCTAATATGATATACTCGGAATTGAGAATTTAGATCAATGTGGTTGAAGTGTTATGAATTTCTAAAGTGTATCAGCTCATTGCAATATTTGATTAACAGATTTTTAAAGTTATAGAATAAAATAGTTTTAAAATACTTTTGGCAGTGATTTGGAAGTGAAATATTTATCATGGACTGAGATATGTGTTAAGAGTAATTATGTGGTAGTTTTATAATTTTTGAGTTAGTATATGATTTTATAAAATTGAGAGATTGAATACTGTTCAGTAAGTATCTTGATCCTGTCAGGTTTGTAGTTTGGATTCGATGGTGTGTATGGAATGGATTGTGTAGGAAATTTGATATAATATTCATATATAAGAAGGATGTATGAGTCAAGAATGGTATATTCTGATTTTGGAGTAATTGGACATCATTTGATGTATTAGAAATTTTTGTTAAGTGTAAGTGGTCAGAATGACAGGTTTTGAGAAACCAAATATTTAGACCAATTTGATGTGATAAATGCATTGTGTATAATTTTGTAAGCTATTTAAAGTATTTTGTGTGAATTGTGAGGCTTATGAAAGGATTAATCTCCATTGATAGGTTAAGGAGATTTAAGCCTTGTAGCTGAAAGTGTTAAGAGGTAAGTATACTAGACTTACTACTGGAATCACAATAAACATAATAATTGTTTTGTATGATTTTGTAAATGGGGTTAAGAATATGTTTATGATATGTCAAAGTATATTTTGATATGAAATGTGAATATATGTTTATGAATGTGAGCATTGACATTGAGCATGGACATACATGTGTTTTTGTAAGTGAGCTTTCAAAATAAGATGTGTTTAATAAAGAAAGCTTTTGAAGTGTAATATGTCCATGAGAAATATTTTGTATTTTGAGGGTACTTGAACTCACTGTTAACTTAGTAGGCATTTTATGTGATTTGTGGAGCCTTTATGTGTGGCCTTTCCTTTGGGATGGGTATATGTTATGTGTTCCGTATGTAGGGAGGATCCTATTGGTACCTAAAGGAAGAGTGAGTCATCACATTCGTGTGGTGGCGTATTGGTGCATGTGAGAGGACTCACCGATGATCAGGGTGAGGGTTTGGCTTTTACCTTCGGGCATAAGCATTATATATGTGTTATTCAAGACCTCACTTGTACTATTCCTCTCATACGGTATGTCACCTACGAGTGACATTTGGCTCATTATGTGATATGTGATATATAAGTCCTACTAAGTAATAGTTGAGTGATGGTACTCCTATTATGTGTTTTGAAAGAATTTGTAAGCGCTTACATGATATGTGATTTGATAAGATTATGATTTTGATTGATCACAGCATATCATACATATGCATTGTGTACATATATGTATTTGTATTTGATATATGAAAAACTAGTATGCTTACTGAGTTTTATACTCATTATAGTTTATGGTGATTTCAGGTAAATAAGGTACATGTGTGCTTAGCGGATTTGGCAAGGCTTCTGCTGTTCCTTGGGTTCCCTAAGTTGTTAGGTTGCTAAGTGTTTTATTCGGGGACACGTGGGATAAGATATTTGATTTGTCCCTAGTGAATAAATACTTATGTATTATTTTATTGTGTGTGGTTGGATTTAGTTTAAGTTTCACCAAGTGTAGTAATGGATTGATTTTAAGTAAGAATTTGCAATGAATATATTCTGGGCTTCCGGTAATAAAGTTGCTACTGGTGACATAGTAGAGTGTTAATCTCTGAGAAAACTCTGCGTATCTCCGGTTTACTAATTGTCCCAGTCATAATTCAATTACTATAATTCTGAAAGAAATTAAAATGAATGTTTAAGTATTATTGAATGAATGTAAGTGATGTCGTGTGTCAGATCTTTTGGGTCTGGGGCGTGATAAAAAAATTGAAATGTTAAAAAAGTTTTAAATATTTTTGAAAATTTTCTAAAGTTTTAAAGGTTTATTTGAAAGTAAAGTGTATTTATCTTTCGAAAGGAAGTAAATTTTATTTCACAACTATTTAGTAAAAACCAACATTATCCATACAAATTTATCAAAGAGATCAATTTTGATAACCACCGACAAGAAATAAATACCACCAACCATCGACCATCACAATTAGTTGAAGTCTATTTTAGTAGTATTAAAATCCCTATCACCAAGATTTATGGAACTACACAAATTCGCCAACGATTGAGCTTCATTTTTCCCAAGAAAAAAAGAAAAAAGAAATTGAAGATTCAAACATTATATAAGGTCGTCATCAAAAAGCAACATCTAAATGTGTACTGCCACAACTATTTGTGTAAATGGACAACTTTAAGAACGGTGGTGGCAGTGGACAAAAGTTTTAATGAACAAAAGAAGATAAGCTAGCATTTTTACTTTGTGATGTGATTCAATGTTAAATTAATGCCTTTTTTTTTTCCTTCTTGAAATAAATAAGACTTTATTCAAGAAATGAAAAAGGAACATAGGATCCCAGATGAAGCATCTTCCAACCAAATAAAAGGCTCTTCAACAAAAAGAGCTAACTTGGCAAGTTTATGAGCTACCATATTACATGACTTAGGAGTAAATTGAATTTAAAAAGGACTCTTTTTAATTAACAGCTCTAAAAAATATCAGTGACCATCTAGAAGATTTCTTTTTTGGATATAACATACTCTAAAACTAGCTCAACCACATTTTGTACATCTGATTCCACCATTGACTGAGCTAACTCGAAGTTATAGACCATCAAAATTTCAAAGCATCACTTTTGCATATTCTATACATCACCAAAGAACTTTAAACTTTTGATTGCAGACATCATCACCTCCACCATATTATTCCTCATAATAACACTAAAGTATCCAATTCCCTTAAAAGCATCCACGACTGCATCAATATTAAGCTTCATTTAAGAACCAGAAGCGGCACTCTAAATTTGATTAGACTTAGGGCTCTTTAAAGGAAGAGGAGAGGTAGACTAATGCAGATGAATAATTTCCAACATAGCTTCAGCTCAAGCCAACAATCCTTCAGCATATTCAACCTTACCAGACATCATAACAGTATTCCCTTCCTTCCAAATTGACCAAAGAATTAATACTGTCAAGTCCAAATCAGATGTCGTTATTCCCTTGGAAACTCGGTCGGAAAAAGGCCTAAAATCCATATTACCATTCATAACTACATATTGAGACAGGGATGACATGCCTCAAATCTTTCTGGAAACTTTAGACTTAATAAGTCAAGTAGAGGGATGTTCAGGATCATATTTAAATCCTCGACTGTGTAGCTCAATGGTTAAAAAGGGGGGATATAGGTCTCAGGTTATTTTGAGGGAGTTAATTACTTCGATAAATTAGCAGCTTTTTTTCCATTTCCAACTCTCTATCTAATCCCCTTTTTGCAGAATGTCTCTACCCCATAAAATACTCATCCAAATAAAAGATGGATTATTACCTAAGGAAGCCTGAAAGAAATTATTATGTTTAAAATATCTTGCCTTGAGCATTATGGAGACTAAGGCATCAAGATTTTGGATGATCTACCACTCTCATTGAAATAGCTCAAATCGCAAAAATCCATCCATCTAAGCTTTTTGGGTAGGTACATTCTCTTCCAACTCATCCAATATTTTTTTTTTCTCTTTGCCTCGTTCGAACCCCACCAAACTACTAATAGATAGTTTTGAATCTCTTTGTCCAAAGGAATCTTGAACACACTCATAACATAGGTGGGAATCACTTGTGGCACTACTTTGAAAACTAAATATTTGGCCGAAAGCTGAAACATAACATTCAAAGATGGCCTTCAATCTGTCACAATCACCAAAAGCAGCCTTACAAAAGATTAAGCTAGCATTAACAAATGAAAGATGGATAAATAACGAGTAAAACGGATTCCATGGATATTATTCTTGGATTCACCTTTTGTCAATAATAAGGAGATTGCTTTAGCACAAGTAATAAATAGGTATGAAGATAGAGGGCATTCTTGTTGAAGCACTCGTTAGGATTGAATTTTGTCTTGCACCTTCCCATTGATAACTAATGAGAAGATTAGAGAGGATATGCATTTCAGAAGAAGTTGGACCCACTTCACTGAGAAGTCAAGCCTTGACATAACTTGCCGCAGGAACTTCCACTCAACCCTATTATATACTTTACTTATATCAAGCTTCATAGAAATTAAACCATTTTCCCCTTCTTTATTACTTCGAATTTTATAATGACTCTCATAGCCTATTGTTACATTGTCGAATATAAGTCTATGAGGAATGTAAGCACTTTGGGCAAGAGATATGGTTTGGTCAAGGACAGGTTTCATTCTATTCGCCATCACATTTAGTAATTATCCTATAAACTACATTACAAAGGTTGATTAGGTGGAAATCAGTTATTTTTTAGGGCTAATTGTTTTTGGAATCAAAACAATTAGAGTGTCATTTAAGGAACCGATGGCGCCCTCGCCATTGAGCATGCAAAGACAGGTCTGAATAAGACTTCCCCAAAATAGTCCCAATGCTTCTAAAAGAATATAGCTAAAAACCCGTCAAAAAAGAAGAAAAAAAGAAATAATTACAAATAAGTTTTGATAGATCTATTGAAAGTGTCATCACTGATCGGGTCTATAGAATTTTATTTTTAGTGGCTTTATAGTTAGTGGCACATTATTTGTGGCCCCATCTTTTTAAATGTAACTATTGGTATTAGTTATGTAGTCGTCCCACTTTAATGCACATAACCATTAGTAGTAGTTATGTGTGATATATATGACTGTTGATAGTAACTTTATATAATGAGTTGTCAGTTGTAAGTCCAAGAGAGCCAGTAAGAGTGAAACAAAGGTAGTGCAATTTAGCTTTGTCATCTTTGTTTTCTCTCTTTATTTTCTAAGTATTATAACAATGGTATGAGAGCAAGGGAGTTTCAAAAAAGAGTAAGAGAGTTGGTGAGATATTGAGTGAGTAATTAAGAAAGCCAGCAAAAGAGAGAAAAGAGTTCCAAAGGCAGAGAGTGTTTTATAGTAGTAGCTATTTTTGTTACACCTTGTTTTATTTTCTTTACCATAGCAGAGAAAGATGGCCAACAACAACTTTATTTAACTAGTTATTCCCTACTTTAATAGTTATTATGATCATTAAGCATATTTATAGAGAACTTTTAAAAATCCGATAAGTATTGGCAAGTTGTCTTTGAAGGTATTATAGAACTAGCAGGTGATATGACAATGATAGATGCATAAACAATGGAGATAGAAGGGCAGAGGTTGAAATATCTAAAGGCGAAGAATTATATCTTCTCCAAACAATTGATCGTTCAATTTTAGAAACTATTATTTGTAAGGATATTGACACGTTTAGAATATAGAAATTTATTCTTAAGTGTAGGATTGTCAAAGTAATAAATAATTTGGTGAGAACGGAATCGATTTACAGGGAAGTAGAATTAAAATTACAAACTATAATAACTTTATAACAATTAATGTAGTATAAAATATTTGTAAATATTAATTTAATTAATCAATTCAAATAAAAGTTAAAGTTAGAGGGATTCACTTTTAGCATAAGAAGTAAGAATATATTTAACTCTTTTTATAACTCAATTGAAATCCTCACACAAAGGAGGTTTCAACCGAAAAATATAAAAATTAAAGTTCATCATCATTTATATATTAATTAATTTTTATTTCTTTTAATTATTATACATCAAATCTTATAAATGGGTTCAAGTATTTATTATGTCAATCTTTATATTTGTCTACAATAAATCAAAACTCATACTTTACAAGAAAGGGTATATACGCCAAATCTTATAAATGGTTTCAAGAATTTATTATGTCAAGTATAAAGTTTGTCAATAATAAATCAAAATACACCACTTAGAAGAAAGGATATTAATATTACAAATAAAATAAATACATTATATATAAATTTGTATAACTTAAGAATAAAACATTAAATTCATGAATAAGAGTTAAGTATTACATTGCCAAGAGTTTCACCCTTTTACCTTAGCATAAAAAAAATTACTTGAACATAATAAAACTAAAGAAAAAGAAAAAGAAAATAAATAGAAAAAAAGATAACATGATTTTACAATAGTAAACAAGAGAAATAATATTACAAACAGATAATACAAAGACAAGTGTTTTGAACTAAAATCTAGTTCTCTAATTACATATTTTGGGCATAACCATGCTACTTATTTATAGAAAAATATGAATAAATCGAGACAAATAAAGAGGGAACCACATGAATGATAAAAATCAAGAATGGTGACAAATAATTTACATTAATTATCATTAATACACCCACTTGCTTATCTAATTTGGAATTGATGTGGTCCGAATTAGCTGTCACTCAAAATATCAAAGTTGTAGATAAATCTTATATCTTTCCAAATTGAGTTGTCTCATACATATTAGATACGTATTTCTATAGATATGGGCCAAATACTGATGACTATTCGGATTGGGCATGTATTGCAGATCAGTTCTGTTTTAGGTCATTTTTACCTTCTAAACGCTTGAATTTCAAATGTCTTATGAAATATAATATGTTAACCTATTGAGTCAGATCTTTACAGGATCAAGAATCACTCCAATTGAATTTTTAGGTAGAAAGTTATACCCATTTTACCGTACCTACCACAAAATAGTTAAAAGCTAATTAGGTAGAATATTGTAAACATACTTAAGTTAGGGGGGTTAAAGATACTAGTAATACAAAACAATGATATAAAAACCTTATTAAATATATAATTTTAAGTGTTTATCACACCCCTAAACCAGCTTATTGCTAGTCCCTAACAATTCAAGTATAAATAAAATTTGAATACTACCTAAGTATTTCAAACAAAACGTCAATTAAAGATCACAATTGCTATAAAAGTTATTTCAATCATAACTTTCAAAATTGTCTTCTTACCACAAACTATAATATATATAGCCTTGAAATATGTTTTCTAAGTAAAGCCTCAACTCTATATCCTCATAGGTGAATAACTATTTAATGGATTATGATTTCACTCATATAGTTGGAAAACAGATAATCGCTCAAGAAAATGTTATATTTAAGGACAGACAAACAAACTAACATTGATCCAAAGATAAGAAAATCAATTATTTAGAGTCAAAACATTCTTTTCACATGCTCGCTTCAGAAATTTAATTATTTTATGTGAATCTTACGAATAAAGAGTTCGGTGATAAAATTGCTTGCTAATGACTTTTGTCTTCTACAATTGAACGAAGACTTTATTGAACTAAATTGATTTTTTTTTTTAATTTTATATATATATATATATATACTTTTTTTTTGCTTTTTTTTGTGTGTTTTTTTAAGACAAAGAATCATTACAAAATAAGAACAATTTCTTACCATAATTATTATTTTTTTCATCATTCAGATAAGCAACTAAATTATTCCTCATCCCAAATAATATTATTCCAAACACAAATTATCCATTTTAAAATATTAATGAAAGTTCTTAAGCTGTTATCTTAAACCTCTCCATTCACTCACAAAAGATATGTGAGTTTAGAAAAGAATATATATACTTAAACATAAAAATTCTCTTGGCTATATATATTGAATCATCCATCTTGCCACAAGGCTTAGTATTGTGCTAAAAAAATAATTTCAAAAATTATTCTTTAGTAACCTAGATAGAAAAAGTGATTTAAACTAAATAATTTTGAAATCATATCTCGATAATAAAGCAAACTTATTTATGCAAGAGTTACCAAAAACTTAAGCAACAAACAAATATATGTAAAATGCATTAAAAATAAACCAATTAGAATGTGTTTCAAAAGTTTAGTAATTTACTCTTTTCTCTGTCATTCTAAAACTAGAATGTATCTCAAGAATGCATAAATAAACATTTTACTCACGCCATTCATGATGAAATTTTTTTTTAGAGAACAAAATGATAACAAAAAAATAAATAAATAACACTAACATTATATATCAACTATCCTCCCTCCAATCAAATTGAGATATTGTCCTCAATGTCAAAATATAAAAAGAGTAAATTATAGAAGATATCACCTGAAACATTATTTATTAGAAATTAAACCTATAAAAAAATAAAACAAATCACACAAAATGCTTAAAAATATATAAAAGTAGATAGGCTACAAACGAAACGTCAAATCTATCTTGCGTTTCTTTTCATTGTCATTAGTATACCAATCTATCTGACTCATTGTTGGATCAGATAGAGGTGTAAAAACTTGTAGTTCATCAAGTAACTGATCAACAGTTGAAGCAGAAATAAAGATCTGTCGTGCTGCAGATGTGACGAATTATTTTTTCACTGCACAGTCAAAAAAAGATAACAACCCATTATAAAAACCATCCATTTAACAAACCAATGAGTTTTTATAGATTTACAATTGTGCCAATGGGACAATTTAAAAATTTTTCTCCAATGTTCTGAAACCTCCAGGTAGAGCTATGAAGGCATCAGCATTATGAAGCATAAAAGACATTCGTTTATACATTGATGATACTTGTAACTCATCTCCAATTATTTTTTCTACAATGTTTCAACAGCTAGAACTTTCGGTATGATACCCAAAACTCGACTGCCTTTATTTTGTGCAGCAGTTGCCACACATCCCATTAATCAAAGACTACGTTCCTCATATACTAAATGAATATTTCGCTGAGCTAACACCTTACCAAGGGTTTCTGCTGCTTCTACAAACTCTTTAATTTTTTCAGGGCTGGATTCACAAAAGACACAAATTTTTGTGAATTTACGAGTTGATGTTCCTTTTATTATTACACTCACCCTCTCTCTTGAATGATTTTGAGTTTTTATAAAGTTGCAGAAATAATGCAATGTATTTATAGAGCCAAAAGGTATTGTAAAATTAAGTCACATGCACTGTTGGCTTAAAATACAAAATTTTCAAAATCGACTATGGGTGGTTGGCTGTTAGAAAAGACGTTTGAGTTTGAAATGAAACATTTACAAATAAAAGTTACAGTAAATATGTACAAGTAGTTGTGATTGTGACTCACATTTTTCTCTGGTTTTACGTCCAGAAACAGTTTAAACGCCCTCTATGGGTCGAGGATAGGCTTTCCATCCAATTTTCTTATAAATTGGCAAATAAGGCCTTTTAAAGTCAAATTTCTGAGATTGTACCGCTAATGTTCTTTTAGAAATATATCCCATAATTCACAAATTACAATATGCACATATCCACTAGGATGCGTCTCAAGAGTCGATAAGATATCATTTAAAAACTCCTTACTCAGGCCATCTTTAATGAACCTAATTTTATATTCGCGATTTATAGACACCATTCCTAAAGTACGGCGACGTGTGTTGCAAGTCATGCGTTCACACTTGTAACAAACGCTTAATCATTTTGCTCTTCGAGATTTTGCAAAAAAGCTTTTACCTAAGCCAGACATGTAAGAAATTATTGAGTCTGAAGATTCACCTGTCAATCGAACTTTAACTTCAATTAACCAACGTAAGTCAACAGGTATATTCATAATCATTAATAACCTTAATCTTTCACATCTTGCTTAGTAAATTTTCTTTAAGGCATTTTGAGGCAATAAGGGAAAACATTTTTTCAAATTCTTTAGAATGTCATTTATATTTTTTTAGAAATGGGGAAGAAGAGAAGGTATCAGTAATTATAAAAAATTGATAAAATCGACTTGAAATGTCATGGAGTACCGTTATCCGCCACTTAACTGGGGTGTAAAATAAAACTTCAACAAAAATACTAAATTAACCTGCAAGTAAAAAAAAAGTTAGAAGAAGAATAAATATATATAAATATGTAAATATGTAAAATAGTTTTCTAGAAACGGTTTGAGTCTTTGCCCATTTATCTTAAACACATTCTCATTTTTAGGATTTTCAATATCAATTGTTCCATAAGGATACAAATGTTTCACAATAAAGGGGACACTCTATCTTAATATTAATTTTTCAAGGAATATGTGAAGTCAAGAATTATAAAGCAAAACCTTCTTACCAGTATCAAATATTTTTCTTTGAATTTTTTTTATCATGAAAAGCTTTGATTTTAGCTTTATAAATTTTTGAATTCTCATATGCATCATTTCTCAATTCTTCAAGTTCATTTATTTTTAATTTACGTATGTGTCCAGCAGAATCAAGATTTGCATTGAAAGTTTTAATAGCCTAGTAGGCTTTATGCTCAAGTTCTACAGGTAAGTGACAAGGTTTTTCATAAACTATCCTATAAGGAGACATACCCAATGAAATTTTAAAAGCAGTTCTATAAGCCCACAGTGCATCATTAAGTCTTAAAGACCAATCTTTACGATCTGAGTTTACATTTTTTTTAAAATTTATTTTATCTCCCTATTTGTTAATTCAACTTGTCCACTTGTCTGAGGGTGATAAGGGGTGGAAACTTTATGAGTAATACTATATTTTTTCATTAATGTTTCAAATGGCCTATTACAAAAATATTTACCCCCGTCACTTATAATAGCTCGAGGGATTTCAAATCGATTTAAGATATTTTCTTTCACAAATTTCATAACTATTTTATGGTCATTATTTCAACATGAAATAGCCTCAATCCATTTTGAGACATAATCTACTGCAATTAAGATATACGTAAATCCAAATGATAACAGAAATGGTCCCATGAAATCTATCCCCCAACAATCAAAGATTTCAATAATAAGAATAGGGTTCAAAGGCATCATGTTTCGTTTTGAATTGATCCTAATTTTTGACAATTTTCACACATTATACAAAATGCATATGTATCTTTAAATAAAGTGGGCTAATAAAATCCACATTGCAAGATTTTTGCAATTGTTTTCTTTGATGAGAAATGTCCCCCACATGCTTCAGAATGACAAAATTCAATAAATTTACTTACCTCATTGTCAGGTATGCATATTCAAAATATTTGATCACGATAATATTTGAAGAGATAAGAATCATCCTAATAAAACTTTTTTATCTCAATTAAAATTTTCTTTTTGTCTTGAGCATTCTATTGAGGTGGCATTTATTCTGTTACAAGAAAATTAACAATATTAGTATACTAAGGCATTGTAACAGTAGAAAATAAAAATTCATCAGGAAAAGAATCATTAATAGGTTTTATTTCTGTTGATGAATTTGGTGCGAGTCTTGATAAGTGATCTGCAACAACATTCTCAACTCCCTTCTTATCCTTGATAGTGATAATAAATTCTTGAAGCAATAGAATCCATCGAATCAGTCTTGGTTTTGCATCCTGTTTTGACATTAAGTATCTTACAGCAGCATGGTCAGTAAACACAACAGTCGAAGAACCAATTAAGTAAGAACAAAATTTGTCTAATGCAAATATTATAGCAAGTAGTTCTTTTTCAGTTGTTGTGTAATTCATTTGTGCACTGTTTAAAGTTCTACTTGCGTAATAAATTATATAGGATTTACCTTCCTTTCTTTGTCCCAATACAGCACCAATAGCGTAGTCACTACCATCACACATGAGCTCAAAAGGTAAAGACCAGTTAGGAGATTGTATGATATGAGCAGATGTTAAGAGGTTAATTAATTTTTCAAATGAATTTTAACACTTTTGAGTATACTCAAATGATATATCTTTTACTAAGAAGTTACAAAGAGGTTTAGATATAGCACTAATTTTTTTTATGAACCTTTTATAGAATCCAACATGTGCTAAAAATGACTGATTGTTTTTTGTAGAGGCAAATGTGTAATGAGTTTGACTTTTGCCTTATCTATTTCAATTCCTTTAGAAGACATTATGTGTCCCAAAACAATTCTAGAATTAACTATGTAATGAAATTTTTCCAATTCAACACAAGACTCTTTTCTTCACATCTGTTTAAGAATTTTTCTAAGTTTTCAAGACAATTATCAAAAGAATTTTCAAACACAGTTAAATCATCCATGAAAACTTCTAAATAATGCTCAACCACTAAAAATGCTTAACATACATCTCTGAAATGTTGCTGGGGCATTACAAAGTCCAAAGGGAATTCTTTTAAAAGTAAAGGTCCTAAAAGGGCATGTGAATGTAGTCTTTTCTTGGTCCTCTAATGCTATATGAATTTAATAAGAATAACTATCTAGAAAGCTACTCTTTCTACAAATTGATCAAGGAATGGTAAAGAAAAATAGTCTTTTCTAGTGGCTGAGTTCAACTTCTTATAATCGATGCACATCTTCCAACTAAATGAGACTCAAGTTGGTATTAACTCACTTTTTTCATTTTTAATGATTGTGATTCTAAATTCTTTTAGTACTACCTGAGTATGACTTACCTACTTACTATCTGAGATAGGATAAATGATTCCTACTTCAAGTAATTTGAGAACTTCAGCTTTCATTACCTCTTTCATATATGGATTTAATCTCATTTGAGGTTGTTGGGAAGTTTTGACATTATCCTCTAGGTGTATTCTATGTGTGCAAATCAAAGGATTAATACTGTTTATATCTTTTAAAGTCCACCTAATTACATTTTTATGCATTTTTAATAATTTAATCAATTTACCTTCTTGTTCGCTTGTGAGTGTAGAAAAGATTACGACCGGGTAAGTTTGTTTCTCTCCAAGAAATGCATATTTTAGTCTTTTAGGCAGAGGTTTTAACTCCAACTTTAAAATTTTGTTCTGTTTATCCTCATTTTCTCTTAATTCTTTAAATTTTAGTTTTTATCCGTTGTTTTTAATTACCTGTGCACAGTCAAGTAAAGAACACATGTCAAAGATTTTAGGATCTAATTGTATATTTGACTCAAATGAATTTATTAAACACATTTCTAAGGGATCGGTAGAACTCTCATTTTTAATATGATCCTCCACAATCATTTCAATCATGTCGGCTTCTTCACTTTCATCCTCCACATCATGTGGTTGCTTACAAATATTGAAAGCATTAAGTTTAAGTGTTATGTTTCCAAATGAAAGCTTCATTACTCCATTCCTGCAATTAATCAAAACATTAGAAGTTGCTAAAAATGGATGACCCAAAATAACAGGTATCGGATTATATCATTTAACAGGTTC
The DNA here is from genome assembly GCA_946807835.1 of Ailanthus altissimus. Classification (NCBI taxonomy): domain Eukaryota; kingdom Viridiplantae; phylum Streptophyta; class Magnoliopsida; order Sapindales; family Simaroubaceae; genus Ailanthus; species Ailanthus altissimus. The sequence continues at coordinate 27,287,820 of OX327689.1, forward strand.
TGTGTCTAAGACAATAAAATTCACAAAATATATGAATTTGTCAACTTGAACTAAAATATCTTCCACTATCCCTTTTGGTACTTTTATTGATCTATCGGCAAGTAAAAGAAGTTATAGAAGTTGATTTTAACTCACTAAGATTGAGCTGCTAATAAACTGAATACTATAGTAAATTTACACTAGCACCAAGATCAAGTAAGGCTTATTCAATTTTATAAATTCCAATAATACATGAAATTATAGGACAACTAGGGTCTTTATATTTCAAAGCATTATTATTCTGAAGAATGAAACTTACTTATTCAGCTAAAAATGTTTTCTTTTTACTGTGTATAAATCCTTTAAAAATTTTGCATAAGAGAGAACCTGTTTAATAGCATCTAGTAAAGGATCATTAACTTTTATCTGTTTGAAGATTTTTAAAATTTTAGGATTGTGATTCATATTCTTAGTATTACGTAATGCATGAGGAAATGAGGGTAGAGGTGAGGGTTTGGTGTTTTCTTCATTAGGTTTAAGTTCAACGCTTTTCTTACTCTTAGAGATTGATTTATCATTCTTATGAGGTTTAGAAATATTTTTTTCAACAATTTTACCATTCTGAAGAGTGATAACCGGTTCAACTTGATCCATGTGTTGGCTTCCTGAACTATATGCATTTGAGTTATGTTGTCATTTGGGATTTGGTTGTGGTTGAGAAGGAAATTTTCCTTTCTCGTGAATGTTCAGTGCGGATGCAAATTTTATAAGAGTATCTTTCAAATCAGCAAATGTTTGAACATTTTGAGAATTAATAGACTCTTACTTTTCAATGAATGCATGCAAAGTTTCTTTAAAAAAATTTTTATGAGGTGGGACATATGGTGCATAACCTTGATGGTTTTGAAATTTTTGGTGTGGTTGGAAAGGTGGTTGTGAAGCCTGTGCTTGAGTGCCATTCCTCTAACTAAAATTCGGGTGATTTCTCAATCCAGGATTATAGTTTTGTGAATATGGGTTATTGTTTGACTACTTGAATGTATTTAGAACATTGCATTGTTCATGAAGACATTCCCTAAATACAGGCAAAGTTGGGCAATCATTGGTAGAGTAATATGGGTTTCACAAATGTGACACACAAATTCTTGAACTTATTTTATTTGACCACTCTTTTTTATTTTTAAGGTTTCGACTTTTTTAATTAGGGATGCTAATTTGGCTTGAAGGTCATGGTCTTTCCTAAGATGATAAATACCCCAATTAGATGTAGTGGTTTGATTTTTGCTAGGTGCTTCACAGGTACCAGCAGTGTCCCAATTTTGAGCATTTTCTACTAGTAAGTTTTGATAGTTCATTGCCTTTTCTGGGTCTTTGTCCTTAAATGTTTCATTACATATCATTTTTACTATTTACCTAACTTGGGATGTTAAGCCTTCATAGAAATTTGAGACTATTCTCCATGTTTCAAAGCCATGATGGGGACAGATATTAAATAATTTTTTATACCTTTCCCAACATTGGTAAAAAGTCTCTCCTGATTTTTAGGCAAAAGTGGTAATTTGTCTTTTGAAAGAATTTATTTTATGGGAAGGAAATTTTTTTTTTCAAGAATTGTTATTGCATCTCATCCCATAAAGAAATGGATCATGACCTAAGATTTTATAGCCATGTTTTGGTTTTATCTTTAAAGAAAAAGGAAAATGCTTAAGTCGAATTGTGTTCATACTACAATTTTGATCATTATACGTGTTACACACTTCTTCAAATTCTCTTAGATGCAGATAAGAGTTCTCTGTATCTAAGCCATGAAACGTGGGTAAAACTTGGATAATGTCTGACTTAAAATTAAAATGTGTTGCATGCGGAGAAAAAATTAAGCAAGATGGTGCACCGGTTCGTATAGGGTTCTTGTAATCTCTAAGTGTCCTAGGTCGGTTATGGTCATTATATTGGGACTGATTGTCCCTCGGGTCTATGAGTCCCTCAATTTAATTTTCGATCATGGTGTTAATTGGTGAAGAATGAGAAAATGAAGGAGAATCTAACAAATTATCAAAGGAAGTTTCAAAATTACCTTTCACCAAACGACGAGAATTAGGATCCTGAAACCAACCACTCATACAAAGAAATAAAACAAAATACAATAACAATAAATATTACAAATAAGAGAAAAAAAATATTAAACACAGGTAAATAAAATAGGTAAAATTAAAATAAAAATAAAATAAAGATAAATAATTAGAAGTTAGATTAGTTAATGTTATATTATATAATAAAAAGTTAACAAATAAAGAATAGGAGGCTTAGCCTTCCATGAAAATAAAAAACGAATAATAAATAAAGTAAAACAAGTTAAGAAGCTTAACCTTCCATAAAAATAAAAAACAAATAATAAATAAATTAAAGCACGTTAGGAGGCTTAGCCTTCCATAAAAATAAAATAAACAAACAAACAACAACAAAACAAAATGTTAATTTTACTTCCCCGACAACAGCACCAAAAACTTGACACGTCCAGAATATAGGAGTTTATTCCCAAATGCAGGATTGTCGATATCACGCCTCAGACCCAAAAGATCCGACACACGACATAACTTACATTCATTCAATAATGAGCACACATACAATCTTAATGTTTCTAGTATATTCTTAAATTCTTATTTACGGGTTGGTGTTATGTTTAAAATATAAACATAAACATTTATTGATAATATTTAAATATTCATTTCAATTTTTCAGAATTATAACAATTGAATTATGACTGAAGCAATTAGTAAACCAGAGATACGCAGAGTTTTCTCAGAGATTAACACTCTACTACGTCACCAGTAGCAACTTTGTTACCAGAAGCCCAAAATATATTCATTGCAAATTCTTACTTAAAATCAACCCATAACCACACTTAATAAATAATACATAAGTATTTATTCAATAGGGACAAATCAAATATCTTAACTCACATGTCCCAAAATGAAACACTCAGCAACCTAGCAACTTAGAGAACCCAAGGAACAACAGAAGCCTTGCCAAATCCGTTAAACACACATGTACCTTATTTACCTAAAATCACCATAAACTATAATGAGAATAAAACTCAGTAAATATAATAGTTTTTCATATATCAAATATAAATACATATATGTACACAATGCATGTGTATGATATGCTGTGATAAATCAAAATCATAATCTTATCAAATCACATGTCAGGTAAGCGCTTACACATTCTTTCAAAATATATAATAGGAATACCATAACTCAACTACTACTTAGTAGGACTTCCATATCATATATCACATAATGAGCCAAATGTCACTCGTAGGTGACATACCGTATGAGAGAAATAATATAAGTGAGGTTTTAAATTACACACATATAATGCTCATGTCGAAGGTAAAAGCCAAACCCTCACCCTGATCATCGGTGAGTTCTCTCACATGCACCAATACACCACCATATGAATGTAATGACTCACTCTTCCTTTAGGTACCACTAGGATCCTCCCTACATACGGAACACATAACATATACCAATCTAGAAGGAAATATCACACATAAAGGCTCCACAAATCACATAAAATGCCTACTAAGTCAACAGTGAGTTCAAGCATCCTCAAATACAAAATGTTTCTCATGGACATATTACACTTCAAAAGCTCTCTTTGTTAAACACATTTTATTTTGAAAGCTCACTTTTAAAAATATATATATATATATCATGTATGTCGATGCTCACATTCATAAACACATGTCTTCACATTTCATATCAAAATATACTTTGACATAACATAAACATATTCCTAAGCACATTTACAAAATCATACATAACAATTACTATGTTTATTGTGATTTCAGTAAAAAGTCTAGTATACTTACCGCTTAGCACTTTCAAATACAAGGCTTAAATCTTTTAACCTATCAATGGAGATTAATCATTTCATGAGCCTCAACATTCATACAAAACACTTTAAATAGCTTACAAAATTATACATATTGCACTTATCACATCGAATTAGTCTAATTACTTGGTTTCTCAAAATCTGTCATTCTAACCACTTATACTTAACAAAAAAAAATTATACATCAAATGATATCCAAGTACTTTAAAATCAGAATATATCATTCTTTACTCATATATCCTTCTTATGTATGAATATTATATCATAATTTCTACACAATCCATTCCATAAACACTATCAAATCCAAACTATTATCCTAACAGGATCAAGATATTTACTGAACAGTATTCAATCTCCTAATTTTATAAAATTATAAACTAACTCAAAAATTATAAAACTATCACAGAATTACTCTTGACACATATTTCAATCCATGATAAATATTTCACTTCGAAATCACTGCCAAAAGTATTTTAAAACTATTTTATTCTATAACTTTAAAAATCTGTTAATCAAATACTACAATGAGCTGACACTCTTTAGAAAATCATAACAATTTAACCACATTGATCTAAATCCTCAATTATGAGTATATCATATTAGACATATAAAATTATCATATTCCATAAATTCGTAATTTTTTAAGATCATTCAGCAGATCAAAAATTATTTGTCACTGTATCATACTGTTAACACAGGAAATTTTTAGAATTTCATGGTCATTTTGGTAAATTCACTATAAATTCAATTTCTGAAATTTTCAATCAATTCAAAGTCTCAAATAATTCTAGACATGTCTAATTTCATATACTTAAAATCCAAAACCAGAATCAAAGCATAACAATTTATAAAAGTTTCGGATCAAAAGACTATCTAGAAGAAATTCTGTAATTCATCATGATTTATCAAGCTATCTACATAAATCATCATCAATTCTCACAATATCCTATAAAATTCACATCAAATCCTCAATTGTACATATTTTTAAAAATTAAAACTTAAAGAAATTAACTAAATTAACACCAAGAAACTAAGAAATTATTATAATATACCTCTTAAAGATTAAATTCTAAATTTCTTCTTTTTTTTTCTTTTTTTTCTTCTCTTTCTCTCCTTTTTCTTTCTCTCTTTTCTCACTCTAAAAGAGGTGACTCGATCAAAATGAGTGAATTAGGATTTCAAATGTGTATTTTTATGCTAAGAGGTAAATTTTTAATATTTACGAATTAGCCCCAAAAACTTTCAAAGTAATATAATTTGGTCCCTAAAATAAATCTAAAGTCTTGCAAATAAACCCAATACTAATAGTAGGTCCTTAATCTATACAAACACTACTAATAACAATACATAAATCAAGTATCACCTATATACAAATAAAATATGTATATTTATATATATATTTATTTTTTTTCAGTGTTAGGTAAGTGGTTACTACAGTCGAAGTAATAAATAACCCGGTGAGAACAGGATCGATCAACAAAGAAGTAGAATTAAAATTACAAACTATAATAACTTTAAAGACAATTAATGTAGTATAAGATGTTTGCAAATATTAATTTAATTAATCAATTCAAATAAAAGCTAAGGTTACAGGGATCCACTTTTGGTATAAGAAGTAAGAATATATTTAACTCTTTTTATAACTCAATTGAAATCTTCACACAAAGGAGGTTCCAACTGAAAAATATAACAATTAAAGTTCATCATCATTTATATATTAATTAATATTTATTTCTTTCAATTATTATACATCAAATCTTATAAATGGGTTCAAGTATTTATTATGCCAATCTTTATATTTGTCTACAATAAATCAAGATTTCTACTTTACAAGAAAATGTATATATGCGAAATCTTGTAAATGGTTTTAAGAATTTATTGTGCCAAGTATAAAGTTTGTTAATAATAAATCAAGATACATCACTTAGAAGAAAAGATATTAATATTATAAACAAAATAAATACATCATATATAAATTTGCATAACTTAAAAATAAAACATTAAATTCATGAATAAAAGTTAAGTATTACCTTGCCAAGAGTTTTACTCTTTCACCTTAGCATAAAGAAAATTACTTGGATATAATAAAACTAAAGAAAAAGAAAAGAAATAGAAGAAGAGATAACATGATTTTACAATAGTAAACAAGAGAAATAATATTACAAAGAGATAATACAAAAGATAAGTGTTTTGAACAAAAATCTAGTTTTCTAATTACATGTTTTGAGCATAAACATGCTATCTATTTATAGAAAAATATGGATAAATCGAGACAAATGAAGAGGGAACCACATGGATGATAAAAGTAAATAATGGTGGCAAATAATTTATATTGATTATCATTAATACACTCACTTGCTTATCCAATTTGAAATTGATGTAGTCCGAATTAACTATCACTCAAAATATCAAAGTTGTAGATAAGTCTCTTATCTTTATAAATTGAGTTATCTCATACATATTAGATAGGTATTTCTATAGTTATGGGTCAAATACTGATGACTGTTCGGATTGGACATGTATTACAGATCAGTTCTGTTTAGGCTATTTTCATCTTCTAAACACTCAAAATTTGAATGTCTTGTGAAATACAATACGTTAGTCCATTAAGTTAGCTCTTTATAGGATCAAGAACCACTCCAATGAAATTCTTAGGTAGAAAGTTATGCCCATTTTACCGTACCTACCACAAAATAGTTAAAAGCTAATTATGTACAATATTGTAAACATACTTAAGTTAATGGAGGTTAAAGACACTAGTAATACAAAACAATGATATAAAATCCTTATTAAATATGTAATTTTAAGTGTTCATCAGATACCTCCAAGCATATTTGAAATTCTATAAAGAAGAAGTACTAAGGTTCCACAAAGACAAAGAGGCAATAGCTTCAAGCACTTCGTATGGAGTTTAAAATACTTTGAATAAAGTCAAAAGAATCAATTACAGAATATTTCTCTCAGATAATGGTGATCGTGAACAAGACGTTGATCTATGGCAATAAGATAAAGTACGTGACCATAGTATAAATGATTCTTCGATTTATGACACCAACTTTAATTTTGTTGTTTGTTCCATATAAGAATGTAATGATATTGATAAACTTTCAATTGATGAATTGTAAAGTTTTTTATTGGTTCACGAGTAAAAAATTAACTAATAAGAGAAAGAGGAACAAGCATTAAAGGTCTTGATAGAAAATCAATTGGCATCAAGAGGAGATATAGGATGAGACAGAGGCAGAGTTAAAGGTAAAGGAAACAATGATTTTGGAAACCAACAATAAAACCATCAACACCAAGAGAATCAATTTCAAGTAAGCAGAAGAAATCATGGTCAAAGTGGTCATCATTCAACGGTAGTTTGGTAGTAGACAAAAGTCAATAGATAAGTCCAATATTGAATGTTACAAATGTCATAAGTATTCCCATTATCATTTGGAATGTCAAACTAATTTAAATAGATATAATGGAAAAAGAACTAACTTTACGAAAAAAAGAAGAAGAGGTGTCTCTTTTGATGGTGTATACAAAACATATGGTATTTATATATTGACTGCAACAACCACATGCTTTGGAGATAAAATGGTGTTCTTTAACTTATTTCCACAATACTATCAAGTTTGGTGATCTTTCTCTTTATCGTCTCTTATTTTCTCTCTTTATTTGCTAAGTGTTGTAATAAGATCTTCCTCTTTATTAATCTACCCGCTTTATTTAAATAAGCCTTTGATTTTATTCCTTCTTTTTTTTCTTAGAAGCTCCAGTGCAGAAAAATTTTATGTTGTGGTCACCTTCGTTAAGCTAGCAAATACTTTAAATCTTCTCATCCTCACAGAGCATCTCATCTATTAGCTTTTCCAATTTTCTTAGCTCATTAAGATTAGGATAGTGCTTAAATTAATGGCTATTACTTTTTGGGTTTTAAACCTAATCTATGGAATTTGGCCAACAAGTTAGGCTTATAGTTTTTTTTTTTTAATATAAGAAGGAAGATTTAAATTTGAAATCAAAATTTTTATTTTACTAAAAAAATTAATAATGTTACATATTTTAAATTTTAAATCTCAAATAAAATGTCAAATAATTATTAAACAATTAATTTTTATAATTTTTAAAATTATTTATTACATTATTATTTATTTTATAATTATTTAATACCTCATTTAAAATATAATTTAAAATATTTAATATTATTTAAAAATATATATACTACAAATTCTTTACCGCTAATCTTTTTACTATCGGGCATTAAAACGAGTGCTATAATGACTTATTATTACTGTTTACAATGCGCTTACAATTTGGCAGTTACCAAACCACACCGAATGAGGTAGACTAGACTCTAGAGAGGTACTTTAGGTTTTTGGAATACCATCTTACCTAGTCCCACTGTTCTTTTGATTGATTGATCTGCTTTTTTTTTTTTTACTCATATTCTATTCTGAAGGTTTTCTAAATTGTTGACACACATTTTAATCAGAATAATCTGCCACTGACCACGTTTTTTAATATATTATTTGCTGTTGCGATGATTTTAAAACAATTGAGGGAACTGTTATCAGGTTTCACGTTTCTAAATATTGACCGTATTCATCATTGACTAACTATGGGACAAGGGATTGCATATTTTGTTATGATTTATGGGATAGTATAATCTTTTTTCCCTCCCTTCGAGCAAAATTATTTTATTTTCATATATTAAAAGAAAATTTGGCCATTCTATTTATATATGATATTTTGTTTAAATCTTATCTCCAAATTAGAAGCCGATGTCATAAAATCTCACAATAAAAACTTACTAATTATAAAAAAAAATGATATAATTGAAATTTAAAATTTTTAATAATAATCAAAATTAATAGAGTTCAAGTTACCAAATTTTAAAATGTGGGTATCAATTTATGTCTAGTTACTCCCTTTTTTTAATTACATTTTTTAATTGAACCAGGACCAATTCAAATTGATCTCGTAAGAGATCCGCCATAGAAAATACATAACACATTATTTAGGAGAACAAAAATTTAAAGAATATCTTAAGGAAATGTAGTATTATTCATACTACACAAGTACACGTGTTACACGACTCCACGCCAAACTGCCAATAAATATGTAGTGTTAGAATACACCAGACTCAGCATAAGGCGCGTAGTTCTTTCAGAAACTTTGAGAGAGAGAGAGAGAGATGGGGGATATTAGCAATGGAAGCTCCGAGTCTTTTATCAAGATGCCCAAGATAAAGTTTACAAAATTGTTCATTAACGGAGAATTTGTCGATTCTATTTCAGGTCTCTTATCTCTCTCTCTCTCTCTCTCTGTATATATATATATATATATATATATATATCTGTTTCACGAATCTCTTATTGTTCGGTCAATTCATTTAGCTAATTCCATTTCAGTATCTTAGTCATCTTCACTTTCCCTTATTGCTTGGAGATTTTGGCTTCCGCTTTCGTACGTGATAGATATATGTTTACTGAGATTGTATTAGTCTTCGTTTCACTGTTGCACTTCTCTTTTACCTCCTATTATAATTCGTTGCTCACATAACAACTTTTTACTGTTGTGGGAAGAAATCTAACAGAAGGAGATATAGATAGAAATCGGAATGACTAATGAGGAAATTGAAAGTACGATTTGATTGATCATTACTCGGAATTTCTATCACTAAAAAGGAAATAAAAAAGTTTTGTGGAATCTAGGTACAGATAGACTCAAAGGTCACGATCGTCAGAGCTGACTTCACATATTTGTTTGTAGGGATACATGCCGAATGCATGCATATTTTTTAAATAATATACATCAAAGTAACAATCACAGCATGATGCATACATTTTACTCAGATCTCTCTCTTCTTTTTTATTCATTTTCCTGGCTGGCACCCTCACGTTCTTGCACATGCTTGACTTGAATATGATTTGATGTGGCAAATTCGACGACATCGAGATCACTTATGACCTGGGAAACCTGTAGATTTTTGTAATCAAAATACCACTCTTTAATCTTCCGAAATTTTTTTTCTTTCCTAGTTTTCGCACTTATATGGCATAGTATCTTATAGAATCATCTACATGCAAGGTCAGAGGATAGAGACGTGAGAAAGCAATAGACTAAAAGTCAGTCGGTTCTCTTCTATTATAAAATTTTTCAAGTAAAACTTCTTTAAAAGAAATTATTTCTGGATACCTCGATCACAACAATACCCAAGACTTAACTTGCCTCGGGAATATCGTTGGCCGTTGGATCTTCACTTGTCGTTTTATTTTTACTCGTCTTTATCTACTCTTTATTTTTTTTAATCTATTATTTTGTCTTCGCTTGTCTTTTACTTTAACAAGAATTTTGTTTCCCTATTTTACTGGCAATTTGATCTTTATATGAATTCTTGTTCTTTTTCCAACGGAGTGAGATGTTGACAAATAAGATATTCTTTTTTCAAATTATCATCCCGATTTTTTTCTCTTTTTCTTATGTCACCAGCAGCAGTATAATCTTTGACGAATTCTTTTTTCTTCGCTTTTCAATTAAAGCGTTTTTTTGACAAAAGATTAGTCTTCCCTGAAATGTTTGTTTGTTGTAGTATTATCTTACTCTAATTATAAATTTTTATACAAACTCTTTTCACATGAATGAATATTATATTTTGTTATATGTATTAAATTATTTATTTTCTTCTTTTGTAAAGAGAAATATTTATTTATTTATTTATTTTAACTTATATATTTCCAATCTAACGTTTTTAGTGCCGTGTCCATTTATATGAAAAAAAATGAAAACAAATTTGGAAAGAAAAAAAAAGCTGACGCGCTTAAGATTTTGTAGAATGAAGTACAGGTAAGATGTCTCACCTTTCATACTATGTGTTGTGGATGTACTATAAATTCAAACTTATATTCAATTTGAGTGTAGCATGCTATGTTTGTTTTATTCATTAATTTACAAGTCTGATACAGTCATAAGATGGAAAATAGAAAGTTTAATAGATGGTTTTTAGGTGTGCATGCATTTGGAGTTTTAACTGAGATGGCTTCCCTCTCGTTCTCTTCCGAAAATTTGTTACTGTCGAAGATTATTATTCATTCAACCTCGATTCCGGAGGATGTCACCCGCCTCACAAACAGGCTCACAGAACGCGGCTGAAGATTTAAATTATTTAACACAATATTGGCATAAAGATTAAGTGGCATCCCCCAACTGATGATTGGGCGGAAATGGAGGCGGGCCCGAAGAGATGGGCAGGGTATGGTTAGCATGCCCTGCCCCAAGATTATTATATTGTCATTCTGTATTTGATTTATTTTGCTTTTGTTTTTCTAACCAGGTTTTACAATTAATTTTGCGGGAAAAACAATTAATTAGTTATTATATATATATATATATATTTATAGGAAAAACGTTTGAGACAATTGATCCAAGGACGGAAGAAGTCATAGCCAGAGTTGCTGAAGGAGATAAGGAGGATGTCGATCTTGCTGTCAAGGCTGCCCGTCATGCCTTTGATCATGGTCCATGGCCACGTTTGTCTGGTTCTGTAAGTAATTTATTCTCTGTTGATAAAAAATACTCTTTGTCATTATAAATACTCTGGTCTACCGTATCAGCTCACTACTAAAATTATGATCAGGAGAGGGGAAGGATAATGATGAAATTTGCGGACTTAATTGATCAACACGTAGAAGAATTGGCCGCCCTTGATACTATTGATGCTGGGAAATTGTTTAGCTTTGGCAAGGCCGCGGACATTCCAGGGGCGGGTGAGACTCTTCGTTACTATGCAGGGGCAGCAGATAAAATTCACGGAGAGGTGTTGAAAATGTCACGCCAGTTACAAGGCTACACCTTGCGGGAGCCCATTGGTGTTGTAGGACACATCATCCCCTGGAATTTTCCGACTGCCATGTTCTTCATGAAAGTTAGCCCAGCCTTAGCCGCTGGCTGCACCATGGTCGTCAAGCCCGCTGAGCAAACACCCCTTTCCGCTCTTTATTATGCTCATCTTGCCAAGTTGGTATGCATTCCTCTGCATTTTGAAAATTCCAACCAGAGTGTGAAAGGAGTTTGCTATAAGATAACAGATTATGCAAAGAGTTTTGGTTCAGATTTTTAACCCAAAAAAAATCTAGACTATTTCTTATTTTAAAAACATAATTTATATTTATTTATGCTTATTGACACAAATAACTGATCTAATTCAGGCTGGTATACCTGATGGAGTACTCAATGTTGTGACTGGATTTGGACCAAATGCTGGTGCTACTATCGCCTCTCATATGGACATTGATAAAGTGAGATCTAAATGCTAGAAAATATTTTACAAGGGCTTGATTATTCATGGTGAAATTGGATTTTCAATTCAGCGGCTTTTCCCCCCTCTCTTTTCAGGTTAGTTTTACAGGTTCTACCGAAGTTGGACGGTTAGTGATGCAGGCTGCAGCAACAAGCAATTTGAAATCGGTTTCATTAGAATTAGGAGGCAAATCACCTTTCTTGATATTTGAAGATGCTGATGTAAATACAGCCGCGGACCTTGCTCTTTTGGGTATCCTCTTTAACAAGGTAATTTTTGTTTCATTCCTTTTCACTCTTATGATTAACTAGTTGATCTAAAATTGAAGCTGTGATATCCATTTTGTTTTTACTTCTAATTTTAGGGAGAAATTTGCGTGGCAAGTTCTCGTGTTTACGTTCAAGAAGGGATATATGATGAATTTGTAAAGAAATTGATGGAAAAGGCAAAATCTTGGGTAGTTGGTGACCCTTTTGATCCTGCAGTTCGTCAAGGACCACAGGTAATAACTGAGAGAATTGAGTAAATTCAAGTTCTGTAACTGCAAATATAGTATGATTTCTATATAACATAACTTCTATGTTTTGGACAAATGTAACAGGTTGATAAGAAGCAGTTCGATAGAATTCTTTCCTACATTGAACATGGAAAAAGAGAAGGAGCCACCTTATTAACAGGGGGTAAGCCTGTGGGTGAGAAGGGATATTATATTGAGCCTACCATTTTCACTGATGTTAAGGTAAACTTTCTACAAGTTTATTATTTGGGGATCTTGCTTACATTGTTAGTACCGAAGTGATGTTCTCTAATTATTAATCTCACGACTTGCGCAGGAGGACATGCTAATAGTAAAGGATGAAATATTTGGACCCGTGATGTCATTGATGAAATTTAAGTGAGTACAGCGTCCATTCTTTTCTTCTTCTCCTGAAAATCAAAATTTTTGTCTTATCAAAAAAAGGAATTGTATTCAACAATCCTAATGACCTCTGATAGGAACTCTAATGGTCTTTAAGTGTAAATTGACCAGGATTTTATTAGATTTGACTTGTCTTCCTCTCAAAACGCTTGATATTCTAATCATTTATTGATAAATGATTGTAGGACTGTTGAAGAGGCGATTAAGAGTGCCAACAATACCAGATATGGCCTAGCAGCAGGCATCGTAACTAAGGACTTGAACATTGCTAACACTGTCTCCAGATCAATCCGAGCAGGAATTATATGGATCAATTGTTATTTAGCTTTTGATAAGGACTGTCCTTATGGAGGATACAAGATGAGTGGATTTGGAAGGGACTGTGGAATCGAAGCTCTTTATAAGTATCTTCACGTCAAGTCTGTTGTAACTCCCATTTTTAATTCTCCTTGGCTCTGAAGAAATAATAATTCTTAGCCATTTGCATAAAAGAAAGTGTTATCAGATCTTGTTTTCTCAAAGATTTCTAAGTTATATATAGTTCTTATTTCAAAATTGTAATAAATGTTTAGGCATATTTATCATATGTATTTCTCAAACAATAACAAAGAAGTTTTTTTTTTAATATATATATTTTTTGACTTTGCTGATTATTTACTAATTTATACTATTCCAACATTTATTTAGACAACTTGATATGTAGGTGTTTTGTAATGGAAGTAAAAGATCTAGGGATTGAATCTCCCTCTCACCAACTTTTGGGAAGTGTGTGTGAAAAAAAGAAGAGAATATTGTAGTATTCCAATTTTAAAATATATCAATTGACGTAGGGTTATTTACTTTTTGCACCACATACTAAATTATTGTTATTTACAGTTAGATTATCCTTAATCTGAAAATAATCTGCACAAATACAAATTGATGGTGGCACACGCTGGAAAGAGTAGACCAGGACATCCTCCCTGTACCCGATCAAAATTGACGAAGTCAAATCGTAATGTTAAGGGCGTTAAAGATTCCAAATCCAAAGGCATTGGGTTGTACTCAACAGACGCTATTATCAAATATGAATATAAAATATGGTCATCTCGTCTCGTGTGGACAATATAAAAAACCCAACGAAGCGAAATTTAAAAACTTGGCAATAATGGAGCATATAAATATCAAACAAATTGTCCATTACTACAAACCCATCAAGACAAAAGCATATTAATTCTCTCTCCCTTATCTTAACTTTGGAATTTAAAAAAAAAAAGTCCATAATTTAAGCTATTATTTTTTCAGTCCCAAATATAAAAATTAATCTTTGAAAATTAAAATTAGACAATTTTATCTCTAATTAATATTTTCTCTCTTAACAAATAAAATATTTCAAACCCACCGATGGCTGACTTAAAAGTTGAGAAATTACTGATAATTGGTAACCTTTTTAAATTTAAGATTAGATTGATAGTTTGTGTTGAATATAGGCAAAAATAATTAGGAGTAAAATAAATATAATATGGATAGATTGTGTTTAAAATGAGTAAAAACATAGTTAGAAATAGAAACAAATCCAACTAAAATCACCAAAATTGCAAAAACAAAGGGCGATCGGCGCTGCATCTTGGCCATCGCATGCGGCACGAGTCGTGTAATATGGATAGATTGTGTCAACTAAGTGATGTTCTCTAATTATGCACAAGAGGATATGTTAATAGTAATGGATGAAATTTAAGTGAGTTCAGCATCCAATCTCTTCTTCTTTCCTGAAAATAAAAATTGTTGTCTTATCAATTGTTTCATATAAAAGATCAAATGAGTAGTATTCAACGATCCTAATGACTTCTGATAGAAATTCTAATGGTCTTTATATTAATGTATTTTAAAGTGCATGTATGTGATTGTGTATATGTTAAAATTTTTTAAATATATATCTAAAATATATTACGCGACAGAATAAAACAATATAATCAACATATACATACACTATAACTGAATCAAAAACAATACTAAAATCGAATGCATACCCTTATAGACGATTTGGTAAAGATTGTTGAGCTTTGAAGCTTATTGAGCACACAATAAATTTTACCCTTGAACAATTCTAGACTCCAATGTTTAGTGAGATTATAGTAATTAGAATAATAACATTTGATTAATATTTCGTACAGGAATCAAACTTAATTCAACTTTTTAATTAGTTCATGCATCACATGTTTAAAGATTGACTTTAAGGACCAAAATGTAACTTTTTCAAAGTTACAATTTTCTCTTAAATACAATGTACGAATTTTTCATCCAAAAATGAATTTACACACAAATAAACTCTTTCATTTATTTTTAAATAGCTTAGGACATTTAAATGGCCACATGTCACATATATAATCATGTTATGCCATGTAGGCTTATGCATGAGTGGCATTTCACTAATCTATGCAAATATTTTGCATGGTTGATATTGTCACATGTAGGGATACATGTGTGCATTTACATTTTTTTTATGTAATAGAGACCTATTTGCAACATTTATAAACTATGGTTCCAATTTTACAAACAGGTCATAAAATGTATCCTACTTTCTGAAACCTTCGCAGATCGATCTGTACGATCCATCTCGCTACCCTTATACTCAAAGAGTACACTTTATATTGTGAGATTCTCTAGGTTTACCTCTGTTTTTCTTACTGAACACTTTCGCAAGTCTTTGAACAATGCCCCTCACATATTATCGATATTACAAAACTGAACGTTAAATCATATAAGTTAAGGTAAATTATATTCGTATAATCCCTTCATCATCCATAACCCAGAGGAGCAGAGATATAGATTATGACCGTCAAATCTCTATATGCTCATCAGTAAACTTATCTCCATATACGTATTTATTAGGGTCGGTGCTTAGGTGCAATCTCTGAATGTACATATACTTGTGTATTTATACAAGTGTACATTTCTATTAAATCGTTAATACCTATTTATATTGTATTATGAATGTAATGTTACAGACATTGTACAATCTGAAAGAGTTCAGATCAGATCTAAAGGAGTTTAGATAAGGGCTCATAATTAGTCATGCTTAGACATACAATTGCTAAATGTTAGTACAACTAAGTGTTAGCTGGTTATAATACTCAGCAGATCCAAGAGTTGGAGCCTTGTTTGTAATCAGACATAAACTTGGGAATATACTAGTAACTGCATAGTTACAAGAGTTGCAATCGGGTACCAAGAAATGCTAGTTGCGCAAGTATGTTCTCAAATAATTATTCCTGGTCTATTTTTGTCGATGCGGGTCTGTCGGTGGATACCTTTATATAAAGATCAGCATATGTCGTACCTATAGGGTATAGATGGTCGTTCCTAACCGACTGTGAGCTTGGAGTTCGTATTGACATATGGGTATCCAGTTAGGACTGGATATGGGACAGACTCACGAGAGCCTTCGATAGACACCCTATATAAGCTATCAATGAAGGGTTCTCTCAAGTTGAGTAGTATACGTAGTCTTTTGACCCGAGTGCCACGGTGGGCTTGTAAGTGATCCACCATACTTTGGTTTCATGCATGTCACAGACCTTTCATGGTGTGATCATTGGGTGTCGATGGGTATGGTCCGATGCTTATGGAGTCCAGTGTGTACATATATGAGATCCGTTAACTTGTATATCGAGTTAGATATCCAGATGCTTCGAGACTATATCTCAAAAAGTCTTGTGACCACAAGCAATTACCTTGGGAAAGAGTTCCGCCAGTGTGGAATAATATGACAAAAGAGTTTGCACATATTGTTCAGTGAGATACAAGTCTGGAGATAAGACATGGATGAGCACTAGAAAATTTGACGATGATAATCTATATCCCCGTACATTCAGAATATCATGACGGAAATATTATACGTATGCATTATAACCTCAAATTGTATGGTTCAACGCGCTGATTTGTATATCCGTGACGTGTGCGTGGGGCATTGCTCACGGACTCATGGAATAGTTCCATTTGACGAATCGGGCGTAGGACCTAGGAAGTCCTGCGATATGGAGTGTACTCGTTGTGCACTGAGGCAACGTATCAGATTAAATTGTTTAATCCAGCAATATTTAATACAACCACGGGAATTGGTGCATATCTGTATTTAACTGTTAAATACAACAATTAGTCAATAATTATTATTTACTAATTGTATAATGACACGCAGCGTATTGTGGACCCTCGGTTTAATTTACCCAAGTGTAGGATTTGATGGAACCCACTAAGAGATAAACTTGGTAACTATTCATGAGGGGCAAAATAATCTTTTCACACTAATTATTTAATTATTAAATAATCATTCTCTCACATTATTATATTATATATATTATTATTATATTTGGGTGCCAAATAGTTGGCACCCATTATATTTTTATATTATTATTTATATTATATAAATATTTTATTATATATATATATATATATATAAAGAAAGAGAGAGATAGTTTTTGTGTTGTGAGGGTGTGTGGCCGAGAGAAATGGAGAAAGAAAAAAGAAGAAAAAAATAGAAAAAATAAAATTGTTTCATTTTTCTCTCTGCTTCCAATTGAAGTAATGGTAGATTACTTTAAATTCTCTATTTCTTATCCTTTTAGAGAAAATGATATAAACACACACCCGGCCATTTTGGAGATTAAGAGTTAATCCCGTACTAGATATCGGGCTGCTGTTCTAGCTTACTAAGCCCATCGAGTTGGTGACTAGAACTACACATGAGTTGGTCTCCATGCGAACTCCGAAAAATTATGTGTATAATGTTACACGTTGAGGTGAGTTTTTAATACCATACTTATATATTAATATGATTAATATATTTATTTATTGTGTTTATTGCATATTTTACGCTTTCATCGTGTTTAAATTTGTATTTGATACGTATTTAGGTAATAGGCACAATAGCACATGCATACACCCACATGTATTAGATCCCTGACAATAGTATTTTCGTAAATAATATTTGCAAACTCTTTTACAATATTATTTAATCCTAATGGAAAATATTTTTTTCGAGGTTAATACTTATGGTCGTAAGACTTTATGAAATACTTTCTTAGAGTATCTAGATATATAACTCACCAAAATGAGTTGACAGATCCCATATTTACCCACATCGGATTTTATGAGTATCGGACCATACCCAGCGATACCCAACGATCAGACCATGAAAGGTCTCTGACATGTATGGAACTAAAGTATGGTAGATCACTCACAAGCCTACTGTGGCGCTCAGGTCAAAGAATCACGAATACTACTCAACTCAAAAAGACCCTCCATCAATGGCTTCAGAGGATGTTTATTGAAGATATTTGCGAGTCTATTTAGTATCCAACTCTTACTAAATACATGTATGCCCATACGAACTTCTACTAAGCCTATAGTCGCTAAGACTAATCATCTGGACAATCCAGATATGGATATTCACTGATCCAAATGGAATATCGATCAACTCATGTCGATAACCATAGATCAGGAACTATATTTTCAATAACATATTGTGCAATGATATTTTCTAGCACATCTTACAAACTCTTTGTAATTACGTCATTATTATAATATTTTCGAGTCTTTATTCCTGCTTCAGATAAGTTTTTAACTCTTTAGAATTATTACGTTTTAGCGTTAATCTAAACTCTTTTAAATCAAATTTAAACTCTTTTAAATCTATAATATCCAAAAAATTACAAATTTTTTTTTATATAATAATAATAATTAACGAATAAAAAAATATTTTTATATAAATATTAAATAAATAAATATTCACACAACAATTTAAATGACACCACACCATTCTCAACACTTTAAGTATAAATCAATTAGGATTTTATTAGATTTGACTTATTTTCATCGCAAAATGCTTGATATTCTAATAATTGATTGATAAGTGATTGCAGGACTGTTCGAGAGTCGATTAAGAGTGCCAATAATACCAGATACAACCTAGCAGCAAGCATTGTAACCAAGGACTTGAACATTGCTAACACTGTCTCCAGATCAATTTGAGCTGGAATTATATGGATCAATTATTTTTTAGCTTTTGATAAAGACTGTCCTTATGGAGGATATAAGATGAGTGGATTTAGGAGGGACCGTAGAATCGAAGCTTTTTATAAGTATCTCCATGTCAAGTCTGTTATAACTCCCATTTTAAATTCTCCTTGGCTTTGAAGAAACAATAATTCCATATGAATAAAAGAAAGTGTTATCGGATCTTATTTTCTAAAAGATTTCTAAGTTATATATAGTTCTTATTTCAAAATTGTAATAAATTTTAAAGTATATTTATCATATGTATTTTTCAAACAATAACAAGTTGTTTTTTTAATAAATATATATATATATATATATTTGATTTTTCTTATGATTTACTAATCAATTTATTTTCACATATATCTCTTTTTTTTTTTCTCTTGTAATTGGGAAGGTCTTTGTTTTCAAATTTCTCTCACTTCTCATAATTAATTCAATATCATTAAATTTTAATTAAAACACGAAAATACTAAGGGTATTTTTTCTTTATTATTCATAAACACATGTAAATTTATTTTTTATTTGGATAAGTTAAAAGAAAATATTTGTTAATAAGTCACATGAACATTGAGAAGTCACAAGCACCACGAAAAATCCTAATTTTTTTTTAAATTCTCAACTTCTCAACAAAGCCGCCTTACTCCAAATCTCTCTTCACCTGAGAGGGGTTGCAGCCTCCTCTTAGGTGGCCCATTAAGCCACCCTTACCTTAGGTTTTGTTTTTGTGTTTCTTTTACCTATCTTTCTTTTTACTTTTTTTTTTAAATTTTTTTTGTTTTGCGGCAGCGTCGATCTCCCTCGATTCAGTCAACGATCCTTCTCGCTAGTAACTACAGGGTTAAGGCAAGATGAGCATCTCCTTGCTGTCTCCCCCCTGACGGCCAAGCAACACAATTGTCTCTACCATTGAGCTGCAACCAGCCTTCGCTAACTATGATTCCCCTCCACCAGCACTTTGTGAAGGTTCGACCGATATATGCGCTCCCTTACCATCCCCCCCCTGCGGCCATGCAACTTATCAGTTCCCCTTTGGATGTCGATCTGAGTGAGGGTTCAGTTTGGGTCGTTGCCGGACTCCGATGAGCTACCACCATGTTTTTGCCTTACCTCTCAATCGTTGGATCCAACTGCTATCCACCGTCTCTGGCCACTATATAGCTTTTCCTCCAGCTACTATTCTTGTACTTATATTTTGTAGCGGTAGCTTGTGTGTTGGGTGTTGTTGGTAAATTAGGGTTTGGTGTGTACTTTAATTGTTGTATGGGTCATTTTATAATCGTCCTCCTTTGTAAGGATATTTTTATGTATTTATCATCTTTGTAATGTAGATATCCTCATTTGTGAGTTAGATATCTTCTTTTGTGAGGTTAAATTCCTTCTGCGTGAGGTCGAATCTCCATGTCCATAATAGGGGCAGTAATCCCTCTATGGGATAGTTTCCATTATGAGACTTGTTATATCTCAGTTAACAGTAATAGGTTTGAGCGGGTCACAAAAAGTCTATCTTATTCTTGTAAAGTGTTTTAGTAATTATCTAATGAATATTAGTAAACTTACATTATAATATTGTGAATTCACTTATAATATTACAATTAAAACCTTTCAAAAAAAAAAAAGTTGCATGAACTTTTAAGACAAGATGAGAAACTTGATTTGTGGTATATTGGTTAATACAACCATAACAAAGAATACACCAAAATTATTAGTAGTGGACGAAGAAAGTTACGATGATATTGAGATTTGAGAGAACAATATTTTAAACCTTCTTCGTTCAATTAAACTAGAATGGTCTTAATATAAACTCTTTATAGGTAATCTATATGTATAACTAATTTTCAATGGTATTGATATGAATCCCTTAAGGGTATGCTATATATGTTGCAAAATTTTATTAAATATGGGCTAACATTAATTGAATTTTTTATTTTATAAAAATAAATTTGTGGATAATTCATTAATTAATTAGTTCAATAAATTAATGATCACTTTTGTATTAGGCTGTAATAATTTTTGTGTAAAATCCAATTGAGTGGTTAAGTGTAGGCTTTTATGTTTCATTGAAACCCGTTATGTGAAAGCCATTGCGAAATCTTAATTTTGCATATAAATGCTAGGTTCCCTCTCTAATCTAAACTTGCTTTTGAGAACAATACATTCTTTTCTATTAAAAGCTACCATAATTGTCAATCTAGATCATAAATAGGAATACTAGTTTTTAATTAGCTGCGATGATTAATCAACAATGATGACTCAAACGGGTGTATTTTTGGCAACATATTTTTCAATAGTTGTATCCTTTTTTTTACATATATTGTTAATCCATAATTATGTATTTTATAATTGTTGAGGATATCAAGCCATGTACTTCAATTTAATACCCCTATGGCATCAACAAAGTCACAACCTTGATACCCTATGCGCAGCGAAAAACCATAACTCACACCATAAGCAAGAACACATAAGATTAACACACCAATAAAGATAAAGAAAATAAACCAATTACAAGACACAAGATATACGTGGTTCGGCCCAAATTGCCTACGTCCACAGAGGATCCATGATCCAGCTTCTTCCTATTGAAATAGATCACAAAGTATCTTCTTACATCATCAATGATCCCACAAGACCCCTTAGTATCCCCCATAGACACCTTTAAGCATCTACCCTTGATCATTATGACTCCCTAAGACCTCTTCGTATCTCCTCATAAGAGATTTTTACAAGAAACACAAGAATAGCTCGAGCATCTAAGCCTAAAGGATCTATGGTGTTTCTCTTTTATTCACTCAAAGAACCTAAAGAAGAAAACACCCTCAAAGGTTACACCCTAGTGCACCACGCACTTAGTGCCTACCTAACTCCTTTATTCTCTCTTATGGTTACATCTTGAAATCTTAGATGCTTGATCTTAAACAAGGGTTTACAAGTGTTTATATAGGGTCTATTTCGTGCCTACGAACCCTATTCCTTGTTGAAGTAAGAGTCCACTTATTTTGGAAGTCCAAAACTTCTCAAAACTCGAAATCCTGAATAAAAATGGACTTTTCCACGCGTTCTGGTACAGCGGCGCTGACCCTTCTCGCGTCCAGCGCTGCGGCGCTGGTCTTTTATGTTGAGCACCACGGCGCTCATCCCTGGGCGTCGCGGCGCTGGTCAGCTCCTCGCGATTTCTTCTTTTCCTTCACGTCTTTGAGTCCCGTTTCACTTCCCCTTTCATGTCCCACACGTCTTAGACTTCTCCATACGTGTCTCACATGTTCTTTACTCCTTGTAACTCTCCATTTTGGTATTCATCTCAATTCTTGTCCAACCAAGATTGTTGAATCACCAATTTTCCAACAATAATATTATAGATGTTAGTTATATTAAATATTTAACATGTGGTATCAAAGCCAACGTACATTATTTAGGATCTACAATTAAAAAATGAAAGAATTGCTTTTATTATTATTTTCAATGGAATATTGTAGCCATGATTTCATGAATTTTTAGTTTTTTTATTGATTGTGAAAACATAGGATTTTTATTTGTTTTGATTCAAGTTTTAAATTGATATATTATATGTTTAATTTGGTTCTGTAATTTGTGAGAATTTTGAATTTTAAGTTTCGGCCATGAACAATATAAACCCTAAAAAACTCAAAAATTTTCTTTAAAATTGAGCAAGATTGAGAGTGTTTTTGTGCAATTAATTATTTTAGAAATGTTAAAAGTTGCATAAAGATCAAAACCTATTTAAGATTTTGACTAAATTATTGTGAAATCATAAAAAATCGAGTTGGCCATTAAAGGTTAAAAATTTGAATCTTGTTATTCGAATTTGGCATATTTTACCTTATTATTTTGAAAATTAAATAGTCTAGGCATGTTAGAATTAAAGTGATCTACAAAAATGCACAAAATTCGAATTGAAAATACATGTTTTAAAAGGTTTTATGATCGCGAGTTAGAACCAAGTCAAAAGACTCGTATTTCAAACGCGACCTGCTCGGTTGGAGGTTAAAGATAACCTCAAGTCAAGCCTACTAGGCCCACACGTAAGCCAAGCCTGCAAGGCCCATACACCCCGTTTTGACTCTTTTTTTTCATGTTGAGCTCCATTTTACATCTCTTATTTCTCTAAATAATTTATTTTATATTTTAAGGATGAAAAATATTTTTTTATTGTTACTTGTTTATGTATTTTTAATTTGATAAATTATTTTTTGGTAAGATTTTCTTTTAAAATTTTATCATAAATTATTTTAATATATATGAAATAAAGGTACAATATTTACTCTCTCTAGATTGAAACTTTTTCTAATATACTCTCCTGGTTAGTTTGATTATATAAACTAGTATAATAATTAGTCTAAATTTATAGAACAAAATTATTGTTCAAATTTATGCTACTATCATCGATTGTTGATTATTGAAAGTACATTTTGTAATATATTTCATTTTATTTGATCACATGCATATATGTCATTAATATGCACTATTATGTTAGGGAATATTTTTTTATTGTTACTTGTTTAGATTATTTTACCAAAGTGGTTTAACCATAAAATTTTGTAAGATTTTATTAAGTTCCTATTTTCTTAATGGAGAAAAATTTTAGATTAATTTGTATAATCACCTACTCAAAGGGAGTTATTATACAAATTAATTTAAACAGTATAGAGAATGTTGTATGAGATAAATAATGTGATAAATTTGTTTACCCAAAAGAAATGAATTTTGAAGGATTATTTGTTTCATTATTGTTGAAGGAAATATGTAAGTTTAAAGGTCAAACAAACCGATGGTAATGGATTTTTAAATCTATAAATTTTTCTTATTTTGTTGATCTTCATTTTTATAATTGATTATTATATACTCTGCCCAACATATAGTTTATGATAATAAAATTAATTCTTATATATATTGAATTGCTTATGCTTATATGAGCATTTTTATTTATTATCCATAATTGATCTGATTGCAATTTTTTAAGATACAATTTATTTATTTATTTTTTGTTGTGAATAATAATAATATTATAATTAAAATATTAAATGAGTCAAATTATAATAGATAAAGATCATATATAGAGTTCACTTTGGAAATAGTGGACATAGATATGAATCTTGATAAATGATAAATAAATTTACAATGACCATTTAGGATTTTATTAAATCAATCTAGCAGTCCTCTTGTTTAGTCTAGTGTCGACCTTCTTGATGATCTGAACCGAGGCGCCAGACCACAGAACCTGCTTCACTGCCTTCAGATTATACCACTCATAACCCTTGGTCTTTGACTTGTGCAACATTATGGGCAGCGTGAGCATCCATTTGCCTATTACTTTGCCTCCTTTGAAGATAACCAACTCTGTGTTGCACTTCCTAATGTACCTATCAACCAACTGCATGCATCAAAACGCATCCCAAAATAAGATGTTAGTATTGCTTCTGCTGTCAACCAACACCCTTCTAACTAGCACATCCACGATTAAAATAGCCACCACTAGAGGATCTAGGTAAGGGACTTGTAAACAGGTCAGATCTTCCCTGAAGAAAGAGATATCCCCCCTAGCTCTTACTTAATAGACATGATAGAAGTGGCATACATCTTAGCTACACCTCATTTATGCACTTTGGATGCTCTTTTATAGAGTGATCCATCTCTCTTCATTTCTTTCCCTATTTGAAGGTCTTCCATGTAGTACCGCCACAAAATAATGTTCCACAGCCATTCTTGTTAGGAATTGAGGGGTGATGCATGATTGCAACTAAAGCGAAATTGAGAAAATAATAAAAATAAGACAAACACAAGAATTTACGTGGTTCGACTTTTAGCCTACATCCACGGGCGAAGACAGAAGAATCTCTTACTATTAGAAATAGAGAATTCAAGTATTTTAGTATTTTAGCCTTACAACCCAATACACCTAATTCTCTCGAATTTCTAAAATCTCTCAAAATTGTGTTGTTTTTAGAATAAAATAATGAATTGCTAAACTCTCCAGTTTATAGGGAGAGTTTAGCATGGTGGACAGCCAAGAAATGGTTGTCCACCATTGTTGAAACCATTGCTGGCACACGGTGCCAGCTACCACAACATTTCTCCCACTTGGAGATTTGATTGAGAATCAATCAAGTCTCCATACCATTCTTTCTTCTTCGCCAAAGTCATGTTGCCTACGTGTCTGCTAAGCCATGCAAGAATCTACACCATACAAACTTGTTGGTATTGATGGGCTTGGTCAACACATCTGCTAGGTTATTATCTGTATGAATTTTTTTCATATCCACACTTCTATCTTCTACCACTTCACGAACAAAGTGATATTGAACACTTATGTGTTTCGTTCTTGAATGAAAAGCTGGATTCCTTGCAATGTGCAAGGCACTCTGACTGTCACAAAATAATTCAACTTTCTCTTGCTTGTGCCCGAGCTCCTCCAGTAATCTTTGTATCCAAATTGTTTCCTTACAAGCTTGTGTAGCTGCCATGTACGCTACTTCTGTAGTAGATAATGCCACAACAGTTTGCAGTTTTGAAACCCAGCTTATAGCTTCTCCTGCAAGTTTAAACACATAGCCAGTAGTGAATTTTCTTTTATTAAGGTCTCCTGCAAAATCTGAATCCACATAACCCTTAACAATAAAATCTGATCTTCCGTAACATAAAGCAACATCTGAGGTACCCTTAATGTATCTAAGGATCCTCCTGACACAACCCCAATGCTCTCTACCAAGATTCGCCATGTATCTACTAACTGCTCCCAATGCTTGTGTAATGTCTGGTCTAGTACAAATCATAGCGAACATTAAACTTCTTACTGCTGATGCATACGGTACTCGAGACATCTCTTTCCTCTCTGCTTCTTTGCTAGGACACATCTGAGAGGATAACATGAGGTTAACAAGGAGTGGGGTACTAATTGACTTACAATCTTGCATGTTGAAGCGCCACGAGATTTTCTTTAAGTAGTCCTTCTGAGAAAGCCAAATCTTCTTGTTATTTCTGTCTCGGTGAATTTGCATCCCTAGAATCTTGTTTGCTGATCCCAAGTCCTTCATATCAAATTCCCTAGCCAACTGTGCCTTTAATTCTTGGACTCGATCTTTGTTGGGGCCTGCCACTAACACGTCATCCACATACAACAGCAAAATAATGAAATCATTATTATCTTCAAACCTTTTGTAGTATATACAATGGTCTGAATTAAGTCTGTTGTATCCAAGGCTGATGATATAGGAATCAAATATCTTGTACCAACACCTAGGCACCTGTTTGAGACCGTACAGAGATTTGTTCAACCTGTAAACCAAGTTCTCTTTTTCTTCTTCTTTAAAGCCTTCTGGTTGGAGCATATAAATTTCTTCTTCAAGATCTCTATAAAGAAAAGTTGTCTTCACATCTAGCTGCTCTAGATGTAAGTCAAATGTAGCACATATTGCAAAGAATATTCTGACTATCGTGAGTCTAACCACAGGGGAAAATATCTCATTAAAGTCAATACCTTCTTTCTGAGCATAACCTTTTACCACCAATCTTGCACAATACTACTCCACTTAGTCATTACCATCCCGTTTGATCTTGTAAACCCATTTGTTACCAATGGCTTTTCTTCCACGTGGTAGTGTAACCAGCTCCCATGTTTTGTTCTTATGCAAGGCTTCAATTTCTTCTTGCATTGCTGTCATCCATAGAAAAACATCTTGACTTTTAGAAGCCTCCTGGAAAGTTGTTGGCTCTCCATCCTCTGTTAGAAGGTAGTATGCAGCATAAGCCTCTATGACATACTCCGAGTGCCATAATGGTGGTCGTCTCTCACGAGTTGATCGACGATCATCTGTAGCTTTAGACTCTACTGGTTCTTGTTCTTCATGCTCTGGTGCTGCTTCAGAAGAATCTGAATCTTCTTGTACTTGATTATTTTCCATTTGTACCGTTGTAGTCTCTGGATTTTCCTTCACTATGCTATCATCTTTATCATTTCTTTGTAATTTATCTTCTACAAATATCACATCTTTGCTGATGACGACCTTGTGGGTAGTGGGATCCCATAGGCGATATCCCTTGACTCCATCAGCATATCCCAAGAAAAGGCATTTTTTGGATTTTGGATCCAACTTTGTTGTTTCTTGGGGATTATACATCACGTACACAGGACTTCCAAATGTATGAAGGCGAGAATAATCAACTAGTTTCCCAGTCCACATCTCCATTGGTATCTTTAACTCGATTGCTATTGATGGTGACCGATTTACTATATAACAGGCGGTTTTGACTGCTTCTGCCCAAAATGCCTTGGCTAAACCTGCAGTTCTCAATATAGCTCTTATTTTCTCCAACAAGGTTCTGTTCATCCGCTCTGCTACTCCATTCTGCTGAGGCGTGTAAGCTGTGCTGAATTGCCGCTTGATGCCTTCTTGTTAACAGAATGCAATAAAATCCTCACCAGTATATTCTCCTCCATTATCTGTCCTTAAACACTTGATCTTCTTTTCTGATTCAAGTTCTACCCGTGCTCTGAATATTCTGAAATCTTCAAACACATATGACTTCTTCTTGATTGGATACACCCAACATCTCCTGGAGTAATTATCTATAAATGATACAAAATATCTCGCTCCCCCTAAGGACATCACCGGTGCTTGCCAAAGATTAGAGTGGATCAATTCTAGAATTTCTTTACTTCTAGAACTGGATGAGCTGAACTTTAATCTGTGCTGCTTACTTGTGACACAGTGTTCACAGAAAGGTAAATGAACCGATTTGAGCCCAAGAAGTAAATTTTGATCAGAGAGAATCTTCAAACCTTGTTCCGACATATGGCCTAGTTTGAGATGCCCCATTATCGTTGACTCTTCTACCGAACTAGTTGATGCAACAGATGCATCTCTTTCCTGCAGTGTTTCTCCATTAAGCATGTACAAATTTGCAGCAACCTTTTCTGCCTTCATTACTACAAGCGCGCCTTTGAGAATTTTCATTGTCCCATTTTCAATTTGGGTCTTACACCCAATGTTATCTAATTGCCCCAATGATAAAAGATTCTTCTTGAGGCCTTTCACATGTCGCACCTCCTGGATAATACGAACAGTACCATCGTACATCTTCATCTTGATGGATCCTATTCCTGCGATTTCCAAAGCATGATCATTCCCTATATATACAGATCCTCTAGAGGTAAGTTCAAATTGATGGAACCATTCTCTCTTAGAGGTCATGTGCCATGTAGCTCCAGAATCCATGAGTCATACATTAGAGAACCATTTTCTGCTTTCAACAACTGTTATTGCCTCGCTGTATAAAATTTCACCATCATATGAGGTGCTTACAATATTCCCTTGCGGTTTGTCCTCTGCACTTTTCTTCAATCCCCAGCAATCCTTCTTCAGATGGCCTTTCTTGCCACAATGGTAGCACTTGACGTTCTTCTTACTTCTCGATTTTGGTCTACTATGATTTTGACTCCCACTGGGGCCACGTTCTGTTGATCTACCTCTCATCATTGTCAAAGCTTCTGCTTGCTGCAAACATTCCTGTTTGTCTTCTTTATTTTTCCGTCTTCGTTCTTCTCTCAGCACAGCAGTTGTAACATCATCGAAGACTAAGAAGTCCGTTAGGATATTATTCATCAAATTGATGATGAGTTGATCATACGAATTTGGTAGGCTTTGAAGTAAAATCTCCGCACGTTCACCTGCCTCTATTTTATGTCCCAAGGAAGTGAGTTGGAAAAATAGAGTATTTAACGTATTGATGTGATCTATCACTGAAGTGGATTCTGCTATTCGAAGAGTATACAATCTCCTTTTTTAGAAGATCTTGTTGTGCAAAGATTTGGCCTTATACAATTTTATAAAAGTATTCCAGATCTCTTTTGTTGTCTTCTTTTCCGCCACACTGGATAACACATTATCAGCAAGTGCTAGATGCAGATCAGCAACTGTATTACTGTTAATCTCATTCCACTTGATATCATCAGTGATACCAGCAGGCCTTTCATCAATTGCTTCTAAGCACTTGTTTTTCTTTAAAATATTTTCATTTTTCACAATATAAAATTACCTCCATTGAACTTCTCAACTTCGTATTTTGCCGCCATTGCTTTTCACCAAGGATTGCTTTCTGCTAGGATCGACTCCCACTGTTTCACCTGAATAGTAACCATACGTATAAACAGTACTTGTACGTATAAACAGTAACTGTATACGTAAATAGTAACTGTATACATGAATAGGGATCTCCTTCAACCAGAAACTCTGATACCACTTATTAGGAAATTGAGGGGTGATGCAGGATCGCAGCTAAAGCAAAATTGAGAAAAGTAATAAAAATAAAAATAAGACAAACACAAGAATTTACGTGGTTCGGCTTTTAGCCTACATCCACAGGCGAAGACAGAAGAATCTCTTACTATTAGAAATGGAGAATATAAGTATTGTAGTATTTTAGCCTTACAACCCAAAATTTCAATACACCCAATTCTCTTAAATTTTTAAAATCTTTCAAAATTGTGTTGTTATTAAAATAAAATAATGAATTGCTAAACTCTCTCATATATACGGAGAGTTTAGCATGATGGACAGCCAAAAAATAATTGTCCACCATTATTGAAACCATTACTGGCACCGTGTGCCACAACAATTCTCGCCATCATGGCCTTTATAGACTCACTCGGGCGAAGTCTACCTTCTTGTGGCCCTTAAGATCATTTTATATTCTTTTTCTGTTTCTTCTGCTTCCTCGGTGATTTTTTCTTTTTGGTTTTTGAATCAACCTCTATATTCGGAACATCGTCATGCTTCTCTGTTCTCATTTCCCTTAGAATTTTAAGTAACAAAGTCAAATAAGGATCTATGAATCATATATAGTTCCGTTAATTTCAGGTTGTCTTCTTCATCTTCTACTTTAACATGACTTGTCTTCACTTTATTTTTTGCTTTTGTTGTCTTCTTCGGCTCCATATCCAACCTAAACTCGACCATGTAGTTGTTTCTCATAAGATCATTCATTTGATTTCACAGGGAATGGTAGCCACTAATGTGGTGCTTAATCTAATTATTGAAGGCACAATGCTTCAACTGGTCTCATTGATATTTTAGGATGAAGATAGCCTTCGTCTTTCAAAAGAGGCCTTTGTCTTTGTACTTTAGCCATATCTTCTCCGCTAGTATGTTGATCGGGATTAGCAGCTAGAATACGTACTTCGGGTACGTATCATACTTCTCCTCATAAGGTCGTTTGTAACCTTCTCGTTGTAGCGCTTCCTCACTCTTTTAAGCTATGATGATTGATGTTTCTTTTACAGTCGTGACGTCATCCTCCTCTTTTTGGATCCATTACTCTAATTTCTGGTAAATCACTTCGAAGGAAGTGAAATTCTTTCTAATAATAGTAAAGGGTGGAAGCTCTTACTGCCTTCTAGTACGCTTGGGCAATGATTTTCATGCCATAATTCCCGAACTCACTTAGCTCTTTGGTAAATCGATTTAGGAAGCTCTTTATCAACTATCTTTCTCCCAATGTCATGAAAACCAGATCTGATGTCATCTTCTTCCTCATTCGATTCCTCATTATTGTGATATAAAGTGCATGGACAACTTATCATAGGAAGCAATTGAGTTTTCCTTTAGCTTCACAACTAACTTTAAGTTAGTCCTTTCAGGCTTGAGGAAAATGTGATGCACATGAGTAGGCAATTGTCCGCATGCATGATCATCTTACTGTTAAAGTGGAACAAGTGTCCTTTCATATCTCCTGAGCCATCATACATTTGTAAGTTAGAACCATGAACTTGTGTGGTTTTGATGCCAAATGGATCAAATTAACGAATGGATCCTGA
Source organism: Ailanthus altissimus (assembly GCA_946807835.1). Taxonomy (NCBI): domain Eukaryota; kingdom Viridiplantae; phylum Streptophyta; class Magnoliopsida; order Sapindales; family Simaroubaceae; genus Ailanthus; species Ailanthus altissimus. The sequence goes on from OX327689.1 coordinate 27,318,765, forward strand.
TTGACTCTTTGAGCCACGATCATGGCATCTTTAATGATTCCTGGCTTCCTTGTCCTCTCATATAACTCGCATACTTCTTTCGTGATTAAAACTTTCATAGCCATCTCGTCAGCCAGTTTTGCCACTTTCTCATAGCTTTGGTCTTTCTCCAACCAGTAGATTGTTTCATCATCTAGATCGTCATGCTGGACTTTAAACCCTTCTATTATGGTGAGCCTCTCTCTTAGCTCTCGATTTTTCTTTCTTAATTCCTCCAATTACTTCAAAAATTTTGCCAAGACATCAACCATTACAGTTGGCATCTCTCTATTCATCGCAAGAAGAAGAGGTGACAAGAGAGGAGCCCCTTGAATATTTGGCTCCTCTCTTGTCACCTCTTCTTCTTGCTTCTCTCGAACTAACTGATTGTGTCTTGTCCACCAATCTTCATATCTTGCCATAGATTTTATTGAGATGCGATCATTTTAGAGTAATACATTTATCGCGGATAGCACCATTAAAGTCTCTTGAGTTTGGCACTCCTTTAGTCCAAGGATTTCATATTCTCGTCCCTCTGTTCCTCCAAGTCCAAAGTGTCATAGCATACTTAAAAAAGACACTTTGATACTTAAATTAGTAAGAGAATGACTTTAGTGAGAAAAATGAAAAGTAAAATTAAGGTCTCTGATTTGTTAGGAAACATTTAATGAAACAGTAATAGTACTAAATATTTTAGAGTGATGAAAAGAGCGTGTGATTTCGTGTACAGTAAGAGTTAAGAGATAGAACTTCTTTTTTTTAAAAGGAGAACTGGAGGAAAAATCGTAAGTTTCTCTCTTATTCTTCTTTGCCGTCAAATGGACGTGCATGCTTTCTTCCCTTTAAATCAAGTGCATCCCTTCTAAAGTTGGTTAAGAGTTATTTTGAGAGAAGGGTCTAATGTAGTCAATCTTATTTGAGAGCCCATGGTGAAAGAGTAGACCTTCTACAATCTATCGTTAAATGGGTACGCTTGCTTCCTCACTCTTGGATTAAGTATGTCCCTCCAAAACTTTGTTACAACCGTGGCAATATGCAATTGATCCTAATTAAGAGTTTTTTTGTTAGAGAAATAATTCGTTTGTGGTGTTGTTCATTTGGAATCTTTGCGCTCGAGTTCCTTCTTTTTGTCGAGTTTTAAACGAATGGCATTTGGGCCCAACAATACCTAAATTTAGTTTTGCCCGACCTAACAATATAAAATTGTAAATCTATCTCTATTTTTATTCTATATGAAATTTTGTACCCTTATCAATAATCATTGACAGCACCATTAGCTGTAAAAATTTATATAAAACCTACGGCGGCTGATCAAAACCTGAAAGTCAATGCCTATACTGCATTATAATGTTAAGGACGAAAGTAGTTTTATTTTTTTTGTTTTGTTACAAAGACGGAGGGAGATTTTCAACGCATTTAATTTAAACCATTATGCATTATTCATATTCCTCGGTTATAAACTATCATGGAATATAAAAATATCTCAACTCTCATCCCATACGACCACAAAAAAAATAGCGACGACGGATTCATTATCGGTACTTGCGTTTCCGATAGTGACCTTAGAATACTAAAATCGCATTCATCTCTAATTGAGTGACATTGGGTACATAGATATTCAGCTATATTTGTATTTTAATCCTCATACTAAACTGTATTTAGTTTCGACTTATGAGATGGCACCTTATTTATTTATTTATTTATTTTTGGTTCCCCTCACGCTAAATTATTTTATTTCCCTATCTATTTGAAATATAAAAAAAGGGCCATATATTTGCTTAAATGATATCTCCTAGACTGATACTAATTATATAAATTGTTCTTTTAAATTTTGAATCAAACCTTGATAATAAGGTATTCATGACAAATAAGGTGATGAAAAGATAATTATGGTCGGAATCATTATGGAGATATAATCATGACTATTATGATAACAATAATTATAGAAAAATAATTATGATTATGTTAAAATTATAATACCAAATAAAGTTAATTACAACATTAATCTCAAAATTAAACTCAAATATTTACAGATTTAATTTTTGAAATTTCTAGATTATGTAAGATATTTTAAAGTTAATAATTAAGAAGATAAGTATTATAAACTTATTGGTTAATAAATTTTTATATTATTTTATTTGTGTAGTTTTGGTTTGTTGAAACTAAGTATAAATACTCCCCTCCCTCATTTAGTTTTGCAAACAAATAAGATAAGAATAAAGAGTTGAAAGTTTAGAGTGGTAGAAAGTTGAGCAAATAATAAGCTCAACAAAGAGTGTGCGAGTGTTGTGTTGTAAGTGAAAAAAAGTGAGAGTTTCTAAAATTTATATTACAAGTTTTGAGTTTGTTGTATTAATAAAAATATTCAATTTGTGTTATATTATTCTCAACAGATTATTCTGGCAACAACATGATATTAATAACCTTCTTAAAATAAAACTTACATCTACCCTTATATAAAGAAGATATTTCCTTTAGAAAGGGGGCTCTGGATGCAGAAGATAACTCTTTCTTTACATTATGTATTTTTTTTTTACTATAGTAATAAATATGAAACTTTGGTGTATAAATATCTTGATACATAGTGTATGTGAGTGAGTTTAAAATTTAATAAAGTAAATGTAAACTTAAATTAAACTGAATCATTATATATTTTGTGTCAATTTATTCTCTTTTCATTTTTATTTCTATTATAAGGTTTTTAATAAACAAATAAATTTAACTCTTTACTTTGAAAATTTTTCAAATTTGCGGGTCAAAATCAATATTTACATAACCAAACTTGTAACTGCCTATAAATATATAGTGTTAGAAGAAAAAACAAGATTCAGCATAAAAATAGCCAAACTTCTTCAGGAACTTTGTGAGAGTCAGAGAGAGAAATAGAGAGATGGGGGATCTTGGCAACGGAAGCGCTGAGTCTTTTTTGAAGATTCCTGAAATAAAGTTTACAAAGTTGTTCATTAACGGAGAATTTGTGGATTCGATTTCAGGTTTCTCAGCCATCTCTCTCTCCCTCTCTCTATATCTATCTGTCTCACGTACACAGTACTATATCTTATTGTTCGATCAGTTCGCCTAGCTAGAGTTTCTTAGTAATCTTCTTTGATTTTATCACTTGAGATTTTAGCCTTCAGCCTTCGTTTATGACAGGTTCATATATATTCACTGAGATTTGAGTATTCTTCGTTTCAAGTTTCATTTCTTACTTTCTTTTTTTACTTGTGATTGCCTACATAACTTTAAAAAGGAAAGGAAAGAAATTTTTTTTTTTCCTAAATACAATATAAATTGCGGTGAGATGAGAAGAAATTAAAGAGAAGGATTTACAGAAATGGGATAAGTAGGCTCATTCTGCCACTAAAAACAATAAGTTTGTGAAATCGAGCTACAGCTGTCAGGTTGGATACAACCGAAGGCCACGAACGAAAGAGAGGACTTCATATATTTGTCTTTGGGAAACATGCACGGGTTCTAGTCATACACATGAACATAACTTTCACTTGCATGATGCACACGTTACTTCTGTCTCTCTATCCTTTCTTTCTGTCTCTGTTCTTGCAGATGTCATCGTAATTTACTTCAAATATTCAAAAAAAAAAAAAAATCTATCTTTTAAATTAAGCTCTTTATAATCTAATCCTGATATTTATTCTTACTACATGCTCACAGAAAATTTCAACCTCTATCCCTCAATTGAAAAAAAAATAACAGTTAGTAAATAGACTAGAAATTCTATTCTACTTAATTTTTAAGTAAACTGAAGCAATTATTCCGGTTGGGTGTTTCTTAAACAGGATTTGACTAGGGGGGAAATGTATAGATACATCAATTACATCATGATCGCCGACCGTCGGATCTTCGCTTGTCGTTTTAACTTATAATTGTCGTCGTTATTTCCGTTGCTCTTCATATAAAATAAAAGAGAAATTTGTTTCCTTGTTAATTGTTCTACTGGCAAATTTGATATTTTATCCATTCTTTTTATATTCTTCTTCTTGTTTTTAATGGTGTAGATGTTGTCTAATAAGATATTCTTCCTCCGAATAGCAACCCCATTTTTTTTTTTTTTTTGGCTGACCTTTTCTTCTTTGACTAGAGCAGGCCGCCATTATGCTATTTGTCGAGATCATTTTTGTCTTTTTAATAATGTCTATGACAAAAGATTTAATTTTTCGCGATCTTCATCATGATGCGACTACTAATATTGCATATAACAATAAATATCCCCAATTATTTTTTTTTATACTCTTTATGTTTTTACTATTGAAAATTTACCAGTTTGTAACAAGGGGTGTAATTAATAATATTAAAAATCTCTTTAAGGGTAGAATTAATTAATTTTTAAAGAAAAAAAATAGTAGCCAAAAGAAGATATTTTTGACACTAATGAATTTTTTTAGAAAGAAGATTGTTTTAACTCTCAGGATTTAGATAGTAATTACCGATTTCATTAATAGGTGAACAGGTAATTTCCCTTCCATTATTTGAATACAGATATATGATAAAGCCTTAGATAAGACAATATCAATAAATTGCATTCAATAAAATAATGTCACATAATTTCACGATCTTAATTAACTTGGTTAGTCAATTAAAAGAAATATGGCAAATATGATAAAATTTTATTGAAAAAAAAAACCACATATGACATGTCTAACCTAAGATTTTTCCTAAGTTTGTAGATGTAGTATGAAGTCAAACTCATATTCAATTTGTATACAAATATACTGTTGTTTTACGTTTTACAAGTTTTAAGCTTCAATTTTTCAAGGAAACTAGACAGTCCAATAGATGGTTTTAAGGTGTTCATGCAAGAGTTTTAACTCAGCTGCTCCTCTCTTTTTTCTCTTTTATTTGACACAATATTGGCATGATGTTAATATATAAGGTTTTACAATAAATTTTGAGGGAAAACAATTAATGAACATTTTTCCCATGATAGGGAAAACGTTTGAGACAATTGATCCAAGAACAGGAGAAGTGATTGCAAGAGTTGCCGAAGGAGACAAGGAGGATATCGATCTTGCTGTCAAAGCGGCACGCCATGCCTTTGATCAGGGTCCATGGCCACGTTTATCCGGTTCTGTAAGTAAATTTATTCCCTATAAATTAAAGATTCACCTGGTATACATTGTGATATCACAGGCGCTAGTGAAAATAGGAGCCGCCATGTGAGTAACTGCAAAGTGTTGATAAACACTTAGCACAGTTAGTAACACTAAATACTTTAGATGCTCTTTTAGAGTTAAGTGAAAACACAATAATATTAAACGACCCCTAATTGCTGTTAAAGTCCCTCTTGTCAAACGTATTAGCTCACTATTAAAATGGTGCCAGGAGAGGGGAAGGACAATGATGAAATTTGCGGACTTAATTGATCAAAATATAGAAGAATTAGCCGTGCTTGATGCTCTTGATGCTGGGAAATTGTTTAGCGGGGTCAAGGCCGTGGACATTCCAGGAGCGGGTGAGACTCTTCGTTACTATGCCGGAGCAGCAGATAAAATTCACGGAGAGGTGTTGAAAATGTCACGCCAGTTACACGGCTACACTTTGCGTGAGCCCATTGGTGTGGTAGGACACATCATCCCCTGGAATTTTCCTACCACCATGTTTTTCATGAAGGTCAGCCCCGCCTTAGCTGCTGGCTGCACCATGATCGTCAAGCCTTCTGAGCAAACACCTCTTACTGCTCTTTATTATGCTCATCTTGCAAAGCTGGTACGAATACACAATCCACCTTTTATTAAGAATGACATAATCATAGTTCAAGAATATAACTAAGTCTTGTTTAGGCTGGTATACCTGATGGAGTGCTCAACGTTGTAACTGGATTTGGACGAACTGCTGGTGCTGCCATTGCCTCTCATATGGACATTGATAAAGTGAGATCTAAATCATAGAACATATTACAAGAGTTTCATATATATGCATGTGATATTGATTTGAATTAAGTGGTCTTGCACTCTTGGTTTTTTGTTCAGGTGAGTTTTACAGGGTCTACAGAAGTTGGACGTTTAGTGATGCAGGCTGCGGCAACAAGCAACCTGAAATCGGTTTCTTTAGAATTAGGAGGCAAATCACCTCTCTTGATATTTAATGATGCTGATGTAAATACAGCTGCGGACCTTGCTCTTTTTGGCATTCTCTTTAACAAGGTAAATGTTGTTTCATTCCTTTTCACTCTTATGATTACAAGTTGATTTAAAATTGAAGCTATGCTAACCTTGTTTTAACATTCATTTGTAGGGAGAAATTTGCGTGGCAAGTTCTCGTGTTTATGTTCAAGAGGGGATATATGATGAATTTGTGAAGAAGTTGGTAGAAAAGGCAAAATCTTGGGTAGTTGGTGACCCTTTTGATCCTGCAGTTCATCAAGGACCACAGGTAATAAATGATGAGGGAATAAATTCAAGTTTCTTATATTAGATTAGTTTAAGGTGATTTAAACATACTTGAAGTAATTTTAAAAGTATATAGATCAATGCGGAATTTAAAAAATGGATTAAATATATCTCCTGTCATTGAAGTCGTTTTTTAACAATTTGAAAAAATGATTAAACTCTTCAAAATCTTCCCAATTTTCACTAATGGCATATGTGTGTCTTGAATAAGATTGGATGATTTAAAGACTTAACTAAGTGTTCTATTTATAGGCATTTTTTCATCAAAAATGCCACCCTATGTTCATGAATATGGGTTAGTTGTTTTACACCTAATGAGTATTATTTTTAAATAATTAAAGATAATGAAGTTAATGAAAATGATAAAATATGTTGGCTATAATGTGTTTATACCTAATATTAGGTATTGCACCTAATTTACTTATCATTCTCCCACTTGACCAATATATTTCATCATTCACTATAGTAGGAAACAAAATACACGGATCGTGGCAATAGGTCCTCTAAAAATGAGTATTAACTTCTATGTATCACAATACATTATGTCTCTTAGTATTTGCCCAGATTACTTAATGAATAAATCATATGTTTATTCTAGATCCAAAATTAATAATATTTCTCAAATGAATGTGATACAATTAATAATCAAATATGAGAAAATATTATAACTTAAATAGAGTTTCATAACATTTGTTTTATGACAAAAATTACATAAAGAAACCAAGTCCCATATTTTCTACATGATCATTGAATTTAAATGGTAGTATGCCTTTTGTCAAAGGATTAGTTATCATCAATTCAATGTTGACATGTTCAATGACCACTGTTTTATCTTTAACACTTTTTCTTATGGGTAAATACTTGATGTCGATGTATTTACTTCGACTACTACTTTTATTATTTTTAACCAAAAAAATTGCAGCTGAATTGTCACAATATATTTTTAATGGTCTAGATATTGAATCCATAATTCTAAGCCCAAATATGAAACTCTTCATCTATACACCATGCGAGATAGCCTCAAACGAGGATACGAACTCAGCTTCCATAGTGGAAGTGGCAGTCAAAGTCTACTTTACACTCTTCGAAAATACAGCTCTACCGTCCAACATAAAAATGTATCCTGATGTTGATTTTTTAGAATCAACACAGCTAGCATGTAGTTTTTTGTCCCTTAAAGGTATCTCATTATCTTCTTTACAGCTTTCCAATAGTCCCAACCTAGATTACTCTGATATCTTCCTAATATTCAAACTGTAAATACAATGTCAAGTCTTGTGCAGACTTGAACATAAATCAAGCTTCCGACAACAGAAGCATATAGAATAGTTTTCATTTGTTCTCTTTCAATATCATTTTTTGGGCATTGGTTCAAATTGAACTTGTCACCCTTCACAATGGGAGCTATACTTGGTAAATAATCTTTCATCCGAAATATTTCCAAAACTTTGTTAATATAGGTTTCTTGAGACAAACCCAAAATATTTCGTAATCTGTTCATATATATCTTAATGTTAATGACATAAGATGCATCACACATATCTTTCATGTCAAAGTTTTCAGAGAGACATTGTTTCACTTTATGTAGCAAACCCTTATCATTGGTTGCAAGTAAAATATCATCCACATATAGAATAAGAAAATAAATTTTACTCCCACTGACCTTTTGGTATATATATTAATCCATAATATTTTCTACAAAACCAAATGAAGAGATAGCATCATGAAATTTTAAATACCATTGACGGAAGGCTTGTTTCAATCTATATATGGATTTTTTTAGGTTGCACATCAAATGCTCACCATTATTAGAGAAAAATCCTTTTGGTTGTTTTATGTAAACCTCTTCCTCTAAATCTCCATTGAGAAAAGCTGTTTTCACATCCATCAAAATGAGCAACTAATGTCATAATAATTCAAAAAGAATCTTTCTTGGATATAGGAGAGAAAGTCTCCTTTCAGTCAATTCTTTCTTTTTGAGTGAATACTTTAGCAACAAATTTTACTTTAAATCTCTCGATGTTCCCAATAAGTCTTTTTTTGTTTTAAAGACCCATTTACATTCTATGACTTTTGCACCATCAGGCAACTCAACAAGATCCCAGACTCCGTTAGATGCCATAGAATTTATCTCTTCTTTCATTGCATTGAGCCATAAATTTAATTCTTTACAACTCATGGCTTGTGAAAATGTTTCAGAATCATTTTTGGCTCCAGTATTATAGTCTAATTCTTGTAGATATACAACATAATCATTAGGAATTACTGGTTTTCTTATTCTAGTAGATCTTCTTAACATTGTACCAATATTTGTTTTAGGAATATGTTGTTCAACAACTTCTTGAACAACTTGATCTACTAGATTGTTATCAGTAATAGTTTGTAAATCTTTAATGATTGGTTGTACGATATTCGGTTAAACTTGAAGAGTGTTGTTAACAACAATCAATCTATCACTTAAGGTGAAAGGTTGAGGATTAATATGATCTTTCTCAGAAACAATGTTCTGGGATTGATTGCTTCCACTGATCAAGTCATTTTTAAGAAACTTTGCATTTCTTGATTCCATAATCCTAGTGATATGAGATGGACAATAGAATTTGTAATCTTTGACCCTTTTGGCATATCCAACGAAATACCCACTAATGATCATTGGTCCAATTTATTTTCTTATAAGTTGTAAACTCTTACTTCAGACGGACATCTCCAGACATGTTTATGTCACAAACTCGATTTTTAACATTTTCATAATTCAAATGGCGTCTTTTGGATTTTCCTTGGTTGGAACTCGGTTTGATATATACGTTGTCATTTTAAGAGCTTCAGTCCACAAGTGTTTAGAAAGTTTGGAGCTACTAAGCATACTCCGCACTATATCCATTAATGTTCGATTTCTTCTTTCTACTACATCATTTTGGTCAGATGAACCAGGCATGGTGTATTGGGTAATTATCCTATGTTTTTTAAGAAATTTCGCGAATGGACCAGGTGCTTATCCATTTTCAGTATATCTACCATAATATTCTACACCTCTATCTGTTTTCATAATTTTAATTTGTCTTCCACATTGTTTTTCTATTTCAACTTTAAAAATTTTTAAAGCATCAAGTGCTTCATTCTTATTATGAAGTAAGTAGAGATACATGTATCGTGAATAATCATTTATAAAATAGATAAAGTATTTTGGATCATACGAGTCTATGTCAGGACTACAAATATATGAATGTATGATCTCTAATATCTGTGTACTCCTCTTGGCACCTTTCTTGGACTTGTTAGTTTGCTTTCCTTTAATATAGCCTATACAAGTGTCAAAATCAATCAAATTTGAAGTACTAAGTACTCCATCATTTACTGATCTTTTAATCCTTTCAACGTAGATATATTTCAATCTTCAATGCCATAACATTAAGGAATCTTCATTTATAACACATCGTTTAGTACCAGTATGAACATACATAGTATTATAAGTAGTATTATCTTGTAAATTAATGGAGAAAAAACCATTAGACAATATACCATTCCCAACATAATTAGATTTATAAAATAAATTGAACTATGTTTTTGAAAAGTTAAAAGAATAACCCAAAAGTACAAGTCTTGAAACTGAAATTAAATTCAAAGAAAAACTAAGAATATAGAAAGTGTTTTCCAAATTTAAAATAAAATCACTGCTTAAAATTAAACTGCATATTTCAATAGCTTCCACATGTGAACGCATCTTGTTTCCATAATAGATGCAATGTTCATTGTCTACTGGCTTCCTTAGATTTTGCATACCCTATAAGGTATTTGAAATATAGATTGTAGAACTAAAATCAATTCACCATGTGTTATATATAACATCAGTCATATTAGATTCATAACAAACAAATGAGATTGGATTACCTTTCTTCTCAAGCCATTTTTAAAACTTGGGGCAATCTTTCTTCATGTGTTCCTTCTTTTTGTAGAATAAGCACTTAGATTCCTTTTTTATTTCAGTTTGGGGAGAAATTTTTTTTTCCTTTCCGTATGGCTTGTTTTTGGTTTTTTCCTTGTATTGCAATTAGCGCACTTTCACCTATTTCTATTATCAGTCTCCATTCCTCTTGAACACACATGGTTATAAATTTATTTATTGACCATTTATCCTTATGCGTGTTGTAGGATATTTTGAAGAGTCTGTATTGTTGTGGAAGGGTGTTCAATATATAGTACACAAGAAAAGAATCAGACATCTCAACCTCAAGTATTTTTAATTAAGCCGCAATGTCCTTCATTTGCATGATGTGCTCACGCACACCTCTTACACTGGCGAGCCTTAAGGATGAAAACTTCATAATTAGGGTGCTAACAAGTTCCTTAACTAAAGTCTCAAATTGTTCATCAATAGCCTTCAATAAAGCTCGAATATTGTTACGCTGATCGATTGACCACGAATAATAGTAGAGATCTTAGTCTTTATAAACATTACACTGAGGCGACTAAATCGCTCCCATCGTTCATAAAGAGCCATTTCTTTTCTAGTGCTAGTAGTAATAATAGATGGTTTATCTTTCCTAATAGCATAACAATATCCATCCACCTTAAATGAAGAAGAATTCTCTTCTTTCAAATTTTATAATTATCACCTTTAAGTTCGGAAATATCACTCCTAACATAAGAGAAATTCACTGTTTGCATAACTGCATAAAAATTGAACAAACATGCTTATAATTAAATATTGAGACTAATAAATATATATTATGTTTTACCAATATAAATCGTGTTATAAAAATTATAAATCTAGTGACAAACATGTATGTAGGCTAAAATTCTAATTCAATTAAATCCATTTATTTTTATGATAAAAATTATCAAATTGTGTTTTTTATCCTAATTCCTGTGGGTAAATTAGAAAATATAATTTGATATTCATCCTAATTAATCATACAAATGTAATAAAAATTCATGTGGAATAAAATTTGCTACACTTAATATGATTAATCACAGTTAATGTTACTTTTTATATGTGATCAAAATATATAATTTTGTATAATTAAGGATGCTATAACTACTTTTTAATTAATTAAAACTATATGGATCACTAGACATTTAATTTTATTTACAATTATTTATATAAAATAAATGCAAAAATAAGCATTATTTATAAATATGAATATAATTTCAATTTATGTACTACTCAAATTATATGTATAATGAAACAATAAATTTTTACATACAAAAATTAACATAATTTAAGCACATACATATCTAAAATTTTAATTCATCAATTGATCTTTAAAAAATGTCAAATTTATGAATTATTCATACAAATTATGCATGTATACATAACTAGAATGATATTAACAAAATTAAATATGAAAGTAATACATAAAGACACTAAAATTGAGTAATATATAGAGTTATTTACACATTTTATAATCAAATTATAATTATACGTAAAGTTTTAGAGTTTGACCTAAAATATTCAAGTTTGTTAGGTCTATATGTAAAACTATCAAAGTATTATGGCCAAAATATAATTACCAAAATATTTGAGAACTAATTACAATTAACCAAACTTGTAGGAGTATATTAGAAAATACTGTATATATAATGGTTAAATTGAAATCAATAAATTTTGTAGGGCCAAACTGGAATTATATAATACTTTAGGGGTCAAATTATAAATATCTATACGTTTTGGGGTCAAAACATAATTTACAACAAATGGATGAGCTGAATAAAATTAACCTATCATCTTCAACCTCCAAACCCGCAACCTTTATTTAACTTATTTTAGTATTTTGACCATATCTCCCTCATTTTAACTTCGATTTTGACGTTTTAAATTGCAAAATGTTCAAATTTTAATTTGTTAATAAGTTACAATATTATTTTGCTTCATACAACGTCAAAATATTAATGTTTGATCAAAACAAAATTCGGCTATAACTTTTAAAATTTTCAGATTATATATCATTCAAAGTAAAGGCAACTATGGCTCTAATACCAACTGTTAGGCTAGCTTAAAGTGATCTAAAAATGCTTGAAGTAACTTTAAAAGCATATAAATCAATACAAAATTTTTAAATGGATTAAATATACCTCTTGCCATTAAAGTCACTTTTCAACAATTTGGAGAGATAATTAAGTTCTTCTAAATCTTTTCAATCTCCACTGATAGCATATGTGTGTCTTGAATAAGATGTGGATGATTTATGAACCTAACCAAGTGTTCTATTCATAGGTATTTTTTCATCAAAAATGCCACCCCATGTTCATGAATATGGGTTAGTTGTTTTACACCTAATAAGCATTATCTTTAAATAATGAAAGATAATAAAATTAGTGGGAATGATAAAAGATGTTAGTCATAATGTGTTTATACTTAATATTAAGTATTGCACTTAATACACTTATCATCTCAGCAATGTAACAATGGAAAAGCTAAAACTTGAATATTTTTGCAATATAATTCTTGTATCGTTTACAATCAACTTTGTCAGATAATAGTAAGTTTTCTGTATGACAATTTCTATGATTTGGCCAAATGTAACAGGTTGATAAGAAGCAGTTCGATAAAATTCTTTCTTATATTGGGCATGGCAAAAGAGAAGGAGCCACCTTGTTAACAGGGGGTAAGCCTGTGGGTAACAAGGGATACTATATTGAGCCTACAATTTTCACTGAAGTTAAGGTAAACTTTCTAAGTTTCCAACAACTATATTACTCAAGAATGCTGATTACAGTGCCAGGATCGAAGTTATGTTCTTTAATTATATTTTGATCTTACAACTTGTGCAGGAGGACATGCTAATAGCAAAAGATGAAATTTTCGGACCTGTGATGTCATTAATGAAATTCAAGTGAGTAGAGTATCCAGTCTTTTCTTCTTACCCTGGAGAATTATTGTTGGTCTTATTAAATACAATTGTATAATAGAAGATTTAGATGTGCAGAATTGAAAAATCCCGATAACCCTCAAAGGATTTCTAAGTATTAAGTACACATAAATTTACAGTTTAATTGGGATTTCCTTAAATTTTACCTATGATCCCCTTAAACTTCTCAATGTTCTAATCATTTGTTGATAAATGATTGTAGGACTGTTGAAGAGGCAATTAAGAGTGCCAACAATACCAGATATGGCTTAGCAGCAGGCATTATAACTAAAGATTTGAACATTGCCAACACGGTCTCCAGATCAATTCGAGCTGGCACTATATGGATCAATTGTTATTTTGCTTTTCATATGGATTGCCCTTTTGGAGGATTCAAGATGAGTGGATTTGGAAAAGACTATGGAATGGAAGCTATTTACAAGTATCTCGTCATCAAGTCTGTCGTAACTCCCATTTATAACTCTCCTTGGCTATGAACAAACACAGGGTAAAAAAAGTGTTAGCATATTATGTTTCAATTTTACGAAGTGTTTCCAAGTTTGGGGTTTGTAAATTATTCTCGTCTAAAAACTACAGTAAATTATCTTTTAGGAGACGCACCGAATAAAGTATATGCAGTGTTATGCTTGTTCTTAATTATGTTCTTGATTTTTCAGTTATATTTAAGTGTTCGTTAACATAATCTTAAACAGAGAACAATTTGATGCATGTATTTCTGTATTAGTCGATGTGTTAATGGTCTTTAAATTCTCTAAGATGTATGAGTGAGTGAGAATAATATCATGCTTTTATACGATTCATTCGACAGATGAGGATGGAATTTGATCAATCCTTGCTATTCTGAGAAAGTATGGCGAGACTCCTAAAAGTTTTGCAAAAATAACAAATGAGATTCACTTTAAAAATAAGTGACGTATATTGTTTTTATCAGATTTTTCATTAACATTTCAATAGTAGTATTTTTGTAACTTTATAGAAAATTTTTATTTTTCAAGGACATACTGCATAACTTAATGACCGCCAATTGACCGCTGATTATTTATTGATGTTGACGTATTGTTGATTGATATTAACAGCCTGTTAATGTATTGACTAATTGTTAACCAACAGCATAGTTGATATGAATGCTAGAATTCAAATTTCTTAATCTATGCTATGGAAGGATATTTTTGTAAATGGAGTATTAGAAGAGTCTAAAATTAACGAAAAAATTGATAATTTTAGGGTGTAGATAATAAAATTTAGAGTTCAATAGTATCCATAGCGAGTCAATATGCCGTTAATCATCAATCGTTCAATATTGGTCAATAATTAATCAATATTAATCAACGATCAATCAACACTGATCGAACAACAACTGTTAACTATTAACGTTTACAGTCCTTTTCAGTTTTAGCTTTTTTAAAATTTTATGGTTTTTATTTTATTCTAATAATTTTTAAATTTTTTTAAAAGCTTTTCTTAACTTAAAAAACAATAATTTAAAATGAATCATAAATATTTATTATATTAAATATAATTTAAATATTATAACAATAATAACTAATTTAAGGTATAGAATGTTAAATATATTACATTCAAATATATTTGAATATATTATATTAAAATAAAATATATGATAAAAAAACTAGTAATAATTTAGTGACAGTATACTGGTCACTAAATTAGGTCAAATTTAATAAATAAATAAAATTATAATAATTAGGTCAGAGCATAATAATCATTTAACTAGGCAATTTAATAAATTTTTTGATAAAAAAAGTACAAATGTCATTTATTTTTTTAAAATAAAAAGTATGTTTGTCATTTTTACCAAAATTTGGGGTTCAACAATCTATATCCTAATATTTTTTATCTTTTAATTATCACATTACCTTAGGTTATACTTATTTATTTTTGTCTAAAACATTATGAGTTTAAGGTTTGATTTTGTATAGGAATGATTTAAGTTATTTATTTTTTAAAAATAATTTTTTTTTGCAAATGAGTATTTTAACTTAAACTTCCTCATAGACTTTCAACATCATATATGTTGATAAGAAAATTTGGTTAATTAGAAAATTAAAATCTAAAAATGAAATAGATGTCAAAAAGTAAATAAAGACAGGATTTATTATGTGATTCAACTTATTAACCTATATCCACAATAAACCACTAAGAGAATTTCATTATGAAAAAAAGTCACAAATGATAATTTGAATATATATATATATATATAATAAATTATTTGTTTGCATTGTTTTTCTTGTGCTCTTCCCTTTTACAATTGCTCTTTGCTTATAGTAGCCCAATTAACCATAGCAGAATTATGGCAAAACTATAATAGGTTATTTTATCATATAAGGGTTAAACTCGATTAAAATTACATTGAGTTTGATTCTATTAGAACTTGTCTCCTTATTTTTCTAACATATTTTTTTATTAGAATTCGAACTCTTACTTTTGGAACTTGGACTTTAAGTTTAAATTGCTTTCCTGACCTCTCTTCCAAGGTTACCTTTACAGAACCTATGGAGCATTATTTTCCTTTCAAAATGTTATAGGTTGCTATTCATCTTACTCGAACCTATAAAGCATTACACTTGACTAGATGCCACATAGCATTATTTATCTTTTAAGGCGTCCAGGATTATTATTCACTTTCAAAAGGCCTAAAAATACTATTTGCCTTTCAAGGTGTCCTAGGTTATTATCCACTTTACCAATGCATGGAGCACTATTTTCTTTTTTAGGTGTCCTAAATTATTATTACTTTACCAAGAGTCATTGAGTATTATTTACTTTTTTTTAGGTGTCTATAATTACTATTCATTTTGTTTGGGGGGGGGGGGGGGCGCAAAGCCTATTTATTGTTTGAGGTGTCTCAAAGTTACTATGTATTTTATTGGGGCTATAAAGTACTATTTATATTTTAAGTGTCTTAAATTGCTATTAGTTAGAATTAATACTTACGTGCCATTCAAATATTGTATAAATATTAATTCAATAAATATTTCGAATAAAATCGTTAATATTAAATATATATATATGATAAGATGTTTGTAATATTTTAGACATTGTATGATTTGAAGGAATTGAGATCTAGTTCAAAGGAGTTTGGACCAGTGCTAAGAGTTAGTTATGCTGAGAGTTATAAATGCTAAGAGTTAGCATGTTACAAGAGTCAGTTATATCTAAGGAGTTAAAACCTTGTCTGAAATGGAACAAAGACCTGAGAATATACTAATAATAACATAGTTGCAATAAGTGCTAAGAAATGTCATTATGCAAGTATGTTTTCAATCATTATGTTCTCAAACACTATATTCCTAATCTATTTTCATCGATGCAGGTCTGTAGGTGAATTAATTTGGTATAGATCAGTAAATGTCTATATCTATAGGATATAGATGATTGTTCTTAGCTGATTATGAGTTTAGAGCTCGTATAGGCATGTAGGTATTCAATGAGGACCTGATACTAAACAGACTCACGAAGACCTCCAATAGACATCCCATAAAGCCATCAATAAAGGATCTCTCGAGTTAAGTAGTATTCGTTGTCCTTTGATATGAGCGCCATGGTGAGCTTATGAGTGATCCATCATACTTTGGTTCTACGCATGTCAGAGACATTTCATTGTCTGACTGTTGGGTGTCGTTAGGTATGGTTCGATGCTCACGGAGTCTGGTATGCATAGATATAAGATCCATCAACTCATATGAATGAGTTGCATATCTTGATACTCTAAGAATTGTATTTCAAAAAGTTTTTTAACCAAAAGTAGATACCTCGAAAAAGAGTTTTTCGTAGGGTTAAATAATATTCGCAAACTCCTTTGTGATATTATTTATAGAATATCGCAAAGGAGTTTGCGAATATTATTTATAGAAATACAAATTTGGAGATAAATTCTAACGTTGAGCATTTGGACATTTGACGGTGATGATCTATGTCTTCGTTCTTCCAAGATATATATGACAGAGGGATTATACGAATTTATATCAACCTTAACTTGTATAGTTTAATATGTTATTTTTTTATTTCCATAACATTGTGTGGGGCATAATACATTATTATTTTTTATTTCCATAACATTGTGTGGGACAACGTTTATAGACTTACAGAAGAGTTTCATAAAACAAAACGGATGTGAACCGATGGAGTCTCACTATATGAAGTGTACTTGTTGTGCATTGAGGTAGCGTACCAAATTGAATAATTCAATTCGAAAAATTCTTGAAAAATCAAAATTATTTTAAGGTTATTCAGAGAGATTATTGAATTTAAGTGTTAAGCCCGAGATCTTAACAAATAAATCTTACCACTTTAACTTTTTTATTGGATACCACATGTTATGTTATTAATTTGTAATGGCTTAACACGTGGTATAGTTTTATTAGTCGAATTTATTATTAAGTGTTAATATTTTTTTACAAACAAAAATAATGACTAAATGTATTAATTTATTTGTTAAAAGCTTTGGAAGCAATTAGCAAACAAGTGTTATGCATTTAAAGAAATGGAACAAATGGCCATTATGATACCCAACGGTCAGACTATGAAAGGTCTCTAACATGAGTGTAACCAAAATATGATGGATCACTTACAAGCCCACTTTGAGGCTCAGATCAAAGGACCATGGATATTACTCAACTCGAGAAGACTTTCTATTGATGGTTTTATGGGATGTTTATTAGAGGTCCTTATGAGTCTATTCAGTACTCAGTTCTTACTAAATACTTGTATCTCTATACGAGCTTTCTACTAAACTCATAATTTTTTAAAACTAACCATCTGAACAATTTAGATATAGACATTCACTGATTTGAAAATGATTCACCGATCAATCCACATCGACAAAGATAAATTAGGAACGAAGTATTCAAGAGTATATTACATAATGACATTTCTTAGCACAATTTGTAACTCCTTGCAATTATGTCATGATTAATATATTTGTAGGTTGTTATCCCATTTCAGACAAGATTTTTAACTTTTAGAATTTGCTAACTCTTATAATCTGTTAATTCTTAGCACTTATAACTCTTAGCATTGCTAACTTTTAACATTGATCAAAACTTCTTTAAATTAGATCTAAACTCTTTTAATCAGATATAAACTCCTTTAAATCTACAATGCCTGAAACATTATAAACTTCTTACTATATAATAAATAACATTAATGACTTTAGTAAAATGTTGAGCATA
The DNA here is from genome assembly GCA_946807835.1 of Ailanthus altissimus. Lineage (NCBI taxonomy): Eukaryota > Viridiplantae > Streptophyta > Magnoliopsida > Sapindales > Simaroubaceae > Ailanthus > Ailanthus altissimus. The sequence continues at coordinate 27,337,248 of OX327689.1, forward strand.
TAAATATTAAACAATAAATATTCATACATAATAGGAATGACATGTAAGCACAAAATTTCAACACTTAGTAGATTTGACATTAAGAATTATGCGTCATGAGGCACACCTATTGCCAAGGTGATAAATTCAGTATGCTTTAATGTCCAAGAAGTGAGATTGAGAAGAAAGAGATAAATAATATCCCTTATGTGTTGACAGTAAGAAGTCAAATGAATGCTCAAGTTTGTACGTGTCTGGATATTACGTATGTAGTTGAAATACTTAGCTGATATTTCAGTAACCTAGGAATAGATCATAGGAAAGTCGTTAAGAAGGTAATGCAGTATCTATAGAGAATAAAATATTACATACTCATATATCAGAGATCAGATTATTTAGAGATCATTGAAAATTGAGACTCGGATTTTATTGATTACCTCGATGGCAGAAAATTCACTTCTAACTATGTCTTCATGTTGGTTGGAGAAACCATATTACAGAAGAATGTCAAACAGTCACTCATAGCTTCTTCCACCATAAAAGCATAATTTATAACTTGCTATGATGCATCAAACTAAGCAATATAGCTGCAAAATTTTATCATTAAGCTACAAATTATCGATGGTATTAAGAGACCATTGAGAATAAATTGTGATAATAAAGTCGCTGAGTTTTATTATAAGAACAACAAAAGCTCGTTGAAATCGAAGCATATTGACATCAAGTTTCTTGTTATTAAAAGAGAGTTTAGAGTCTTCATGATTCCGAATTCGCTTATTATGGTGTACCACCTAAGGTGTTTTGAGCATGTAGCTTATATGAGTATGGTTCATTCTACTGATATGCTTGTATAGTGAAAGTTTATTTGTTGATGTTCAATTATAGCTGACATATTTTCTAATCACATTAAAGTATTATTTTTTGTTTATTTATTGAAAACTTTAAGGTAAAGTTATATTCTTTCAATTGTGGTTGTGCATAAAGTTTTGAAAGTATATTGTTAAATTCTTTTGAGTTATAAAGTAGAACCAGTTGGAAATAGGCATATTAAAATATCACATTGTATGAAAATTTCATGCTACACATTGATGCTTACTTTATGTCATTAATTATATTGATGTATGTGACCATTGATGGTCTAGTTATAAAAAAAGTAATGAATATCGTTTTTGATCCTACATTGGTATAATTGATGGGCTATATTATTTAGAGATGTCTTTTTATTAAGATAAAAATGATTGAACTCATAAAATTGTTTGATAATATACAATTGTAAATTGACATATATGATCCAAGCAAGAGATTGTTGAAAAATTATATAAACTGGGCCTACATATATCAACTAATAGTATATTATTACTCATTAAAAGTGATTAAATAAAATTTATTTGTTATTGAGTTTTTAGGATATCTTATATGATATGGGCTTTAATGTGTAAATACCTAATTATTTTATTTTATTTTTATGATGGTCAAAATAAAATAAAATACTATAATTAATATGTTAAAATTTACAATGTAGATCCTAACATATTATTTATTTATATCCTATCAGTAAGTGAACGATAATATTTTCTCTCAAAATAAAAAGTATAAACGTGAAAGTTTTCAACCTCAATTCTCTACGTCTCCATAAATTAAAATACGTTTCTAATTAAATATTTCTTAATAATTAAACATAAAATTCTAAATACGGTAATTCTTTTACCAATTAAATTTTTTTCCCAAGAATACCTCTCTACTTATATTTAATGATACCCATCAGTATTTGTCACGCTTCAAACCTAAAAGATCTAATACATGACATAACTTACACTTATTCAATAATATTTAAACATTTATTTTAATTTCTTTCAGAATTATAGCAATTGAATTATGACTGGGACAATTAGTAAACCGGAGATACGCAGAGTTTTCTCAGAGATTAACACTCTACTACGTCATTAGTAGTAACTTTGTTACCGGAAGCCCAGAATATATTCATTGCAAATTCTTACTTAAAATCAATCCATAACCACATGTGGTGAAACTTAAACTAAATCCAACCACACACAATAAAATAATACATACGTATTTATTCAATAGAGACAAATCAAATATCTTATCCCACGTGTCCCCAAATAAAACACTCAGCAACCTAGCAACTTAAGGAACCCAAAGAACAGCAGAAGTCTTGTCAAATCTGCTAAGCACACATGTATCTTATTTACCTGAAATCACTATAAATTATAATGAGTATAAAACTCAGTAAACATATTAGTTTTTCATATATCAAATACAAATGCATATATATACACAATGCATATGTATGATATACTGTGATCAATCAAAATCAAAATCTTATCAAATCACATGTCATGTAAGCGCTTACACATTTTTTCAAAACATATTACAAGAATACCATCACTCAACTACTACTTAGTAGGACTTACACATCACATATCACATAATGAGTCAAATGTCACTCGTAGGTGACATACCGTATGAGAGGAATGGTACAAATGAGGTTTAAATTACACATATATAATGCTCAAGCCCGAAGGTAAGAGCTAAACCCTCACTATGATCATCGGTGAGTCCTCTCACATGCACCAATACGCCACCACACGAATGTGATGACTCAATCTTCCTTTAGGTACCAATAGGATCCTCCCTACATACGGAACACATAACATATACCAATCCTGAAAGAAATGCCACACATAAAGGCTTCACAAATCACATAAGATGCCTACTAAGTCAACAGTGAGTTCAAGCATCCTCAAAATACAAAATGTTTCTCATGGACATATTACACTTCAAAGTTTTTTTTGTTAAACACATTTCATTTTGAAAGCTCACTTTCAAAAACACATGTATATCCATGCTCAATGTCAATGCTCACATTCATAAACATATGTCTTTCACATTTCATATCAAATACACTTTGGCATAACATAAACATATTTCTAAGCACATTTACAAAATCATACATAGACAATTACTATGCTTATTGTGATTTCTGTAAAAGTCTAGTATACTTACCTCTTAGTACTTACAGCTACAAGGTTTAAATCTCCTTAACCTATCAATAGAGATCAATCCTTTCATAAGCCTCACAATTCACACAAAATACTTTAAATAGCTTACAAAATTATACACAATACATTTATCACATCAAATTGGTCTAAATACTTGGTTTCTCAAAACCTGTCATTCTGACTACTTACACTTAACAAAATTTTCTAATATATCAAATGATATCTAATTACTCCAAAATCAGAATGTATCATTCTTGACTCATATATCATTCCTATATATAAATATTATAACAAAATTCCTACACAATCTATTCCATATACACCATCGAATCCAAACTATTAACCAGACAGGATCAAGATACTTATTGAACAGTATTCAATCTCCTACTTTTATAAAATTATATACTAATTCAAAAATTATAAAACTACCACAAAAATACTCTTGATATATATCTCAATCCATGATAAATAATTCACTTCAAAATAACTGACATAATATTTTAAAACTATTTTATTCTATAGCTTTAAAAATATGTTAATCAAATACTGCAATGAGCTGATACACTTTAAAAAATCATAACACTTCAACCACATTAATCTAAATTCTCAATTTCGAGTATATCATATTAGACATATAAAATTATCATATTCCATAAATTCGTAATTTTTGAAGATCATTCAGTAGGACAAAAATTGTTTGTCACTGTATCATACTGTTCATACAGGAAATTCTGGAATTTCAGGGTCATTTTGGTAAATTCACAACAAATTCAATTTTTAGAATTTTAAATCGATTCAAAGTCTTAGATGATCCTCAACATGTCTAATTTCATATACTAAAAATTCAAAACCAGAATCGAATCACAACAATTTATAAAATTATTGGATCAAGAGACTATCAAGCAGAAATTTTACAATTTATCATGATTTATCAAGCTATCTTATAGATCATCATCAATTCTCATAAGATCTTATGAAATACACATCAAATCCTCAATTATACATATTTTTAAAAATTAAAACTTAAATGAATTAACTTAATTAATACCAATAAATTGAGAAATAGGTGTGATATACCTCTTAAAATTCAAAATTTCAATTTCTTCTTCTTTTTCTTCTTCTTCTTCTCTTTCTCTCCCCTTTCTTTCTCTCTTTTCTCACTCTAAAAGGGATAGCTCGACCCAAAAGAGTGAATTAGGGTTTCAAAAGTGTATTTTTATACTAATAGGATAATTTTTTATATTTACGAATTTGCCTCCAAAACTTTCAAAGTATTATAATTTGGTCCCTAAAATAAATCTAAAGTCTTACAATTAAACCTAATACTAATAGTATGATCTTAACCTATACAAACACTACTAATAATAATACATAAATCAAGTATCACCCACATACAAATAAAATACATATATTTATACATATATAAATATTTATTCTTACCGGTTGTAGATACTGATTACTACAGTATTACTTAACGGGGATATCCTCCCTTTACACTAAATAATAAGGACCTGAGGGGTATACTCTTCACTTGTATTCAGTAAGAAACTCTCTCTCGAATACCTCTCCATTTGTACTTTATAGGGTACCCTTTCGGAGTATCTCACCATTATTATTTAATGGAAAATCCCTCAGGGTAGCACTCTAAGATTACTTCTTTTCCACGTATCATTTTCCTTGGTTATTATATGTATCTAGGTTTTGGTACAATTAATATATACTTTTATAATTAAAGTTTACATAGTTGCAATTTATCACTCTTAACACAATCATAATAAAAATTATACTTGTAATATTTTATATTTCCACAAGTTATTTAAGAGGTAAAAAAAAAAAGTTTATAGTAAAAAAAATTTTCTTTTGTTTATATTATTAGTCTTCTAACTGATTTTGAGTTTATAGATGTAGTCAATTATAATGGTCAAAATGTTTGAGAAGAAAAGATGGCAAAAGAAAAGCATAAATTCTTAATTTAAGTTATAAATAAATATAAAAAAACAAAAGGTAAAATATGAATTAAGAATGTTTTATACTAAAAAAGTTATAGCAACTCATGATAAATAATATATCATTTAATAAAAAAATAATCATTTTACAATAATCAATCATTAAAAATAAGATTATGATTATTATCTTGAATAACAATATTTAAAAATTCAAAAAACAAATTATCAATATATTTTTATTAAAACATCTCCCATTAAAATGAACAAAATAAAAATAATAAATCATCTTTTCAATTTTAGTTAAAAAAAATCACTCAAATTATATCCAAATTTCACATAATTTACCCAAATTCCATTACACCCAAACTTATTTCATCAACGGGACTCAAATTTCACTCTCAAACCTTCCCGGCCACCACAACCACCGTCGCTAAACAAGGGCCGCGCACACCACAACCACCGCCACCAAGTTTTCCCATTTCCTAACTTATCCATCGTACCTTGTGTTCATGAACATTTGTTCTTTCTCTAACTCACTCAACCCCACTATCATCCTCAAAATCTCAAGTTTAAGTTCTCGGTTTTCTTTCCTCAATGAAGCATAGTTATCTCGAGGGGACATGACAACACTTGGGACGCCACTACTCATTCTCTGTGACATGAACTAATCTCTAGAACTTTCCGATAAAGCATTCTTTGAATGAAGTTGCTTGAAATAAAGGACTCTCGCTACCATATATATTGAGAGTTTATCATTCTGCGCAGCATGAGCGGAGGCTTCTTGAAAAGGTTTTTGACAATCTATGAACTTGTAGAGCTTCTTACATTTATGTCCCCTTAACGTTGAATGATCCTGAACATTGAATAAGAACAAAAAAATATTGGACAAAACTTAAACAAGAAATGAGTTAAGAAACTCTTTTTTTAATCTTTTGTATGATGCATTTTTTGCATAAAAAAAATAGAGAGAACAAAGAATTCAAAGCTGAAAAAAAATTAATTAAATAAAAGCTCAAAGAAACATACTAAAATCAATTATTTATTTATTATTAAAAAATTAAGAATCATTTAATAATAAAAGAAGACGATTGATTTTTTTTCCGTTACAAATGTATCGAATACAATACGTACTTTATGCCCTAAGTGCTTTTCTTGTTTTAAATTTAAATTTTTAAAATTTAGTACTTTAATAAAATATTATTAAAATAAAAGTATCGGTGAAATTTTTTCTAACCCATTATTATGACTTATTTTTAAAAGTTATTATTATTAATACTCTTTGAGAGATAAGGTTTAATTATACAAACTGTAAACATTAAAAAGACGACAATGTTAATGCCACAGACGAACAACGACAACACATATGTTCAACTTCAACCAACGAGACGCATCACAAACGAACCCAATATACTACGTCGTTTCAACATCTATCACTTGTTGATCTTTCCCCTCAGCTTAACACCGAGTGCCTTCTCCATCTTCGCCAAAACAGCTTGGTTCGGCACGGCCTTTCCACTCTCATACTCTTGAACTACCTGAGGCCGCTCGTTTATCAGCTTAGCCAGATCAGCTTGGCTCATCTTCTTCTCTAGCCGCGCTTTCTGTATCTCCTGCCTTACCTCGGCTGACACCCGGTCCAGCGTCCCCGGCTCGGTTTCCTCATCGAGCTTCCTGGCGTTGACGACCGGTCCGGCAGTCTTCTTGTTTGATCCGGCGTCGAACTTCTTGATGGTCTGGACCGGCACGCCAGACCGCAGGGCCTTGTTCACCGCCTTCGGGTCTCGCAACTCTTGGGCTTTGGTTTTTGACTTGTGCAACACCACCGGCTCCCAGTCCTGTGTAACCGCTCCAGGATATCTACTCGGCATCGGTGAAACGGAACGAAACGGAGTTAAAGGTCTAGAAGATAGGAGAGTGATTTATTTTCTTTCTTTCGTCAAACACTACCAAGGGGTGATGAGTTAGTGGTTTTGGTGCGAATGAGAGGGCAGATTATATAGTGAGATTATCTCTGGAAAGTTCTAATAGCTTCGAGGTCGCGTTATGTTCGCGAGGGAAAAAAATTCTGTTACATGCATGACATGGCAACTCTTTACTGGTTGGGATCGCTGACTCGGACTGCGACCGCTACCTAATTAAGCGCGTCGTGCGTGGTCACCAAGGAAAATATCTTCTGAGTTTAGATGACGTGGTCACTTTTATTGGTGAAGGGTGAGGGTAATTTTGACTTCTTACTTTGGTTTCTTGATCCGACGGTGTAGAGGACTTAACCGAAATAAACGGTCCAGATTCACGTTCAAAAGTTGGTCTGACACTATCTGTCCGCCATTTTGAGAATGAAGTGGCAAAATTGGCGCCAATTGTTGAGCTTTATTTACTTTCACGTTGCACATCTCTCTCGGCTCAGTTTTCCTCTTGTTATTCGAAAATGCAGCGCCAACAATCGATACTCTCATTCTTTCAGAAACACTCTCCGGCAAGCCATAACTCTGGCGCCGGAGACGTGTATGGCGGCCGGAAAGAGACTGAGTTTCCGTCGAAGCAGCAAAACCTAAACGGTTCTGTTTCCAAACAAATTTCGGTCTGTGCTACGGATGACTCGCCTCTGGAAATCAGAGGAACCGATACTCCGCCGGAGAAGGTGCCACGTCAGATTCTGCCGGAGAGCGTCAAAGCAAATGAGCAGACCAGTGGGGGTTCTTCTCTGTTCTCGAGTATTATGCATAAGTTTGTGAAGGTTGATAGTAGACAAGATGCAAACATAAGGTAATTGCTTTTCTAAATTTTAGGGTTTTTAGTTAGAATTTGAAGTTCAGGAGTCGACTTCTCATGAATTCTATTTTTTGTTTTTCTTTTTGATCTGTTACCGAAAGTGCGAGTTAAATTTTCAATCTCCAATTTGTTTTGGCAAAGGCCTATGTGAAATATGTCTATTACAAATTCATGTCTTTTCATGTTAACATATTGGATGACTCCCGCGTGTTGACGTTATAATTTGTTCTCAAATATGACATTTTAATTCTATGGTTCTTTATGTAGTACATTATTCACCAAGTCACATGTTTTCAGCCCATTTCCATATGAATAAATAGCAGCTGTTAAACATTTGTTATTTGAATTTGCCTTGTCTTATTAAACGTTCATTTTATTAATTCTTTGTGTTTGCTCAATATTTGGTAAAATTGGTACTTCCAGGAATAAACAACATGGCAGTTCCTCTAGTGTTTGCCCAATATTTGGTAAATTTGGTGACTCGGAAGGATTGTCTAAACAAGAAAGAGCTACTTTATGTCCTGAAAAAGAAAATGTTTCCAATTCAAATGGAATGGTCAATCATGGATGTGTTTTACATATTGAAATGAATGATGATGTTCCTGGCCCAGAGACACCGGGAATGCATCGTGTCCCTCGTTTAAAGCGTATTCCAGAAGATAGTCTCACAGTTGGGGATAAAAAGAATTGTTCGTTGCTGGATTCTAGTAAAAGAATGAAACTTCTTCAGGATTCTGTGGATGAAGTTAAGAAATGTCGAGAGGAAGCTGATACAACTACCAAGTTTGAATGGCTTGATCCTTCTCGAATTAGGGATGCTAATGGAAGAAGACCTGGTGATCTCCTTTATGACAAGAAGTCGCTTCTCATACCACCTGATGCTTGGAAGAAACTGTCAGCATCTCAAAAGCAATATTGGAGCGTTAAATGCCAATATATGGATGTTCTGCTTTTCTTTAAAGTGGTCAGTAATATTGTGCTATGTTTAGATGTTTTTAACTGCTTATATTTCTAATCATTGGGATTATCATGGTGCTATATCTACCAAGGAGACCTTGGACTAAATATTTTTAAAAAATATTGTGCTATTTTGGTGGCTTACAAGATAAGCATTATGTTGGTTTATATGCTTTTCTATTTTAACAATGGACTTTTAGGAAGGCCTCCTTCTTAATAGATCTGCAGGGAGAGATGTATACCTGTAAAGTGCTTTAGCATTTCTAGAATTGTTACCACTGCATTCTTCTATCCAATTAAAACTTATGGGCTTTGGAAGTAAACTTGCCTGATAATGGAAGTTATTATCAATTATAGGGTAAATTCTACGAGCTCTATGAACTCGATGCTGAAATTGGCCACAAAGAGCTTGATTGGAAAGTTACATTAAGCGGTGTGGGAAAATGTCGGCAGGTGCGTAGATGTTTTTGGTTTAATCCCTCAGATCAACCCTTAAAAGCATTTTCTTATCTCTTTCAGTTACGCAATAAATTATTTTGTTTATGGTCAGGTTGGTATCTCTGAGAGTGGGATTGATGATGCTGTTCAGAAGCTAGTTGCTCGTGGGTAAGAATGTTTGACTATTCAGCCAAATTGTATAGGAGTCATCTGTCACTGTGTGCTTTTGATAAGAACTAGGGGATTCTCTAATTACTTATGTGTGACTACTTTATATGTTTAGAATTTTTATTGTTGAAGACAAACTGATGTGCAATGATCTGTTATATAGCTTTTGGTGACTGTAAAAATTGGCATATTTCCCGGATTTTTTTAGTATTCCATGGGAGACTTTTTATTACAGAAAATGTAATAGGAGGACACTTGTAAGTATCATTTATGCACTCTGTATGTGTACCAATATTGATTTGAGAGGTGCAATGGTTTCATTTATCTCACTGGTGGTAGTTCAAATTATTCTTAATTGAGTACTCGTTTCTCTTCTTCTTCGTCTTTGTATGTAATGGTTCACTTATTGTTTGTTTTGTTTTTCTGAAGATACAAAGTTGGAAGGATAGAGCAGTTGCAGACATCTGGGCAAGCAAAAGCAAGAAATGCAAATTCTGTAAGGCTACCTTGCCTCATAGAGAAGGGACAAATATAAATGTGTTTTCTAAGATCTATTGTTCTCTGCCCTGCTTCACATGTCTTTGCGGTGCTTCCTTTAAAGCAATCAACTTGCATTATTGAAGTTCATGCTATTGTCTAAATATTACTAAAGAACTCTCCACATGCAATTGATTGGTTGTGTATAGGGATTATACATTGTTTTCTCATTCATTTTCACAAGGGCGGGCCTTGCAATCCTGGGCATGTTAAGTAGCAACATTAATTATCAGTTCCATCAGATCTGCTGCTCTGTGTGATTTTAATAAGTTTTCTTGGTTGTTTGAATTCTCATGTCTCAGTTTTGGATCATACTTCTCTTTATGCTGTTTATTAGCTTTTCTTTCTTTCTGTTTTCCCCTCCCCTTTTGATGCATTCTACATCATTCAACTTCTTAGATAACGGTGTAATTTTCTTAATTTGACTTGATGTTGGATTCCAGGTTATTCCGAGAAAATTAATAAATGTGGTCACACCATCAACCTCAGTAGATGGTAATATTGGACCTGATGCTGTTCATCTTCTTGCTATAAAAGAGGTTTGTAATATTTTATTGTCAACTATTTCCTTTTATGTACTTGCTTCAAACAATAATGACGATCTGACCAACCTATCAGAAAATATAATATGAAACTTTTTGTAACAAATAGTCAAACGATCATGATCTGTCCCTTAATATTGCCCAAGCAAGTTAGTGGTTTTTAGGACAAAGTATCAATCCAAATTTGAATTTTAATAAATGGAAGTTCATCCTTATAAGCACTTTCAAGAGAACTGAGAGACAATTAAATATTTAATTGAAACTATCTGTCCTTTAAATCCCTAATATTGGCTTATATTAGACTCCAAATATGGAAAAACATACTAGCTCTTTTTTTTTTTGGTGCTTGAAATAAAGGTTTGGTAGGTTATATTCTAAGTTTTCTGGTGGATTGTATTTTGTCTCCAGGGTAACTATGGGCTGAACAATGGTTCAGTTGTATATGGGTTTGCTTTTGTTGATTGTGCTGCTCTAAGGTTTTGGGTTGGCAGCATCAATGATGATGTTTCATGTGGTGCTCTGGGGGCTTTATTGATGCAGGTATGCTTTTCTATCTTGTTAACTTTATTTTTATTGTATGCCATATTTGATAGATCAAAATTCTGACTTTCCTGTTGGGACTGATTTAGGTTTCTCCGAAAGAAGTAATATATCAAAGTACAGGTGAGTTTTTTATTCCTGATCATATTTTTTATTTCTTTTTTTGGTGAACACAGTTCTGAGGTTATGAATTCGTCCTGTGGTTGTAGCTTAATGATTTTCATATTACAGGGCTGTGCAAGGAAGCTCAGAAAGCACTCAGAAAATACTCATTAACTGGTATGGTTACATCAACTTTCTAATATGCAGATATCTGATGAAATTTTGTCAATATATGTCTTTTCATGATATTCAGATCATACAGTTGTGTATAATGTCCTTCCATTGTGCTGTCAAATAATTATGCCTTCTAATTTTGGTAAATCTACTGGAAACTTGCACCTGCATCATGATGCGTCAAATTGGTTGGACAGACTCATAGTGTAGGTGTGCGGCATGTTTAAGAAGATTGACATTGTTTGGCTGCTATGTCTTTCTTCAACTTTAACTTGACCTTCTCTAAATTATCCATCTATGATTATCAATTTGAATAGTACAGATGGAATATGGTTGACTAACCTTGCTTGAGTCTCCCGGCAATTTGAACTCACATGCTTATGTTTGTGCCAGAGATTCTTTAAAATATTGTCATGTGCATGAAACTGTGTTGTATGATCAGTTAGTTGCCGGGCTTTGCACTTGTCAAGGAATTATTTTATGAGCTCTTTCTATGTCTAGTTATTCACCAGACACTATGATGTTGCCTGCATTATCTCCGATATTTTGATGTATGTATCAGCAAGTCTTTACCTACAATTTGTTCTGGTGCCTACTGTATGTCTGTTTCTTTCAGTTAAGTTTCTGCTTAAACATTATGGATCCAATTATCTTCATCTGAGTTTCTTATTGTTTTGCTTTTATCTACAATTAGCCGCCAGTAAAATTAACACAAAGTAAATTCATGTTTGGGTTGTTGGGCGGACAATCCGCAATTATTGTTGTTTGGATCATTCATTCACCCGCCATGTTTGTTCTTTTGCACTTCTTTTGCCCATTAGGTTGACCTGAAATGTTTAGAAGTTGATTGTGATCATGATAACTGAGTGGCATGCTCAATTTCTACATGTCTTTCAGGTTCTGCAGCTCTGGAATTGACTCCAGCTATGGCAGCTACAGATTTTCTGGATGCTTCTGAAGTTAAAAACTTGATTCAGATGAAGGGTTACTTCAAAGGGTCGGCGAGTCCATGGAACAATGCACTCGATAGTGTCATGCAACATGATATTGCTTTCTGTGCTCTAGGTGGACTTATAAGTCATTTATCGCGGTTGATGGTATACCTTTTTGCATTCTCTTTTTCAATTTTACAATTATCAAGATCCCCGTAATATTTGGCTTGTTTATAGATGTTAATGCTGTCCTATTTTTAAACAGTTGGATGATGTTTTACAAAATGGGGATATATTACCATACCACGTTTATAGGGACTGCCTTAGAATGGATGGGCAGACACTGGTAAATCTTGAGATATTTAGTAATAATGCCGATGGTGGTTCATCAGGCAAGTGTTTGCATCGCTTCTGCTTAAAGTTAATGCTAAGTCCGAGAGGACTTCGTCTTTTAACTTTGGTTCCAAGTGATGTCAACCTTAAGGTTATACCTCCTGTGAGTTTCAGGTACATTATTCAAATATCTTAATAGCTGTGTAACATCATCTGGTAAGCGGCTTCTGAGGAGCTGGATCTGCCATCCACTAAAAGATGTTGAAGCCATTAATAATCGGCTGGATGTGGTCGAAGATCTAATGGCAAATTCGGAAGTCATGACAGTTGTTTCTCAGTATCTGCGCAGGCTGCCAGACTTGGAGAGGTTGCTGGGAAGGGTGAAGGCTAGGGTTCAGGCATCAACTTCTTTTGTACTGCCCTTAATAGGCAAAAAAGTATTGAAACAGCAAGTAAGTTTCTCTAAATGCTAAGTCGTGCCTGCTAAACACATTAGAAACAGACAACAGAAGTATTTCTCACCATTTGCGCCTTTTTTCTAAAGAAAGAACTTCACATGAATATAAACCAAAACCCTCCCAACTTTAATGTGAGCAAGATTCAATCCCCAAACCTTGTGTATACGCCAAGAGCTTTTACCAGTTGAACCAACTAGCAACCATATTTTTCACCATCTGCTAGTTGCTTAGATTGCACGGTTTAGTAAGACTTTTCTCTCTTTCCTTCTACGCCTTATAAAATAATATAAATTGACTCTTGATTCTGTATCAGATATAAATTCTTTCCTAAGTATTTTCTTCTTTCTCCTAATGAATAGTCTGTTTTGAATTTTTGGATGTGTGAAGCAAATAATTTAGATAATGCAAGATTGCATTTATCTGGTCTCTGGTCAGGTCTTCTAGTGTATAAACTTTTATGAAAACACTACAAGGGATGTGGTAAGGTTTTGAAATGTGTCCATGTTTGTAATGCAATGATCTTTGCATTCACCTACAATTTATGTACATTTTGTATTTAGGGCTTCAGATGCAGCAATGGATGCTAGCATGAAATAAATTATTAAATTGAACCATGCTTGCATGCCTTATAAAAGGATTACTTGTAGGAATACTTCCTATACTAGGCTTTTTCTTTTATAAGAAACAAAGAAGAATTCATCAAAGAGAATAAAGAAGATACAAAAGTGGACTTGATGTCCACGAGTAGAAACAAAACAAGAGATTGGAATTCAAAATGATCAAAAGAACAAGTATTTCCAACCTCTAAACCCTGCCTGAATTAAACTTGCTATATTAGTTTAAACTGTTAGATTGCCAGCTCTAAAACTCCAGTTCTGCTCACTTTTATTCTTTGCCATTTCCACGTACATTCGACTAGAGAAGCAATCAAAATGTATAACACATTTCATGTGCTACAGGTGAAAGTATTTGGGTCTCTTGTAAAAGGCCTCCGAATTGCAATGGATTTATTAATGCTATTGCAGAAGGAAGGGCATATAACTTTGTGGTTATCAAAAATTTTTAAATTGTCAATGCTCGATGGTAGTGATGGGCTGGATAAATTCCTTACCCAATTTGAAGCAGCAGTGGATAGTGACTTCCCCAATTACCAGGTCTGCTTCTTTTGACTTATACATTCTTCTATGTAGGTGGTTTTGTATTTTTCTTTGTGTCTGTCATTTGCTTCTCTCATGCTAGAATATTATTTTTGCTGAGTTTGGCATTTTGGTGAGGGCTAATTATTTATGGTTATATCTTTTTTTACATCTATTTGTGATTGCAGTTCCCTTTGCAGATTATTTTAAAATCTTTTGGAGATCAACTTGCACATTTGTGGCATTAGTGATCACTCCCTCTCTCTCCCCCATCTGTATGTCTGTGTGTGAGCTTGTGTCTTTGATATTGGCTCTGTGATTGATTGTTTATCAAGTTGTGAAGAATCTGTGTTTCACAGTTCAATTTTTCATAAATATACATTTAATGTCTTCCTCATTCATGTTTGAACAGTGACTATAATTTATACTTTTTATATACCTATCTTTGGGCTCATTACTGACACCATACATGTTATTAGAACCATGATGTAACAGACTCAGATGCTGAAATACTGTCAATTCTGATTGAGTTGTTCAATGAGAAAGCTAGTCAATGGTCTGAAGTTATTCATGCCATTAGTTGTATCGATGTGTTAAGATCATTTGCTGTTACTGCAAGCATGTCATCTGGCGCCATGTGTAGACCTCTTATTTTGCCTGAATCTAAAACTAAGGCTTCAAGCGAAGATAGTGGAGGACCTGTCCTTAAAGTTAAAGGGTTGTGGCATCCGTTTGCGCTCGGAGAGAATGGAGGACTACCAGTCCCAAATGACATTCTTCTTGGTCAGGATTCAGATGACCATCATCCATGTACCTTACTGTTGACTGGACCTAACATGGGTGGAAAATCAACACTTCTGCGTGCCACATGTTTAGCTGTTATACTGGCTCAGGTTTGTGACCATTGTTTTGAACCTGGAAGCTTATCATGGTGCATAAAGAATTATTTTGTAGGTCTTAAATCATTCTGAAGATCTTTTTGGTAAGTGCTTCTTTTCAACTTAATTACTAATTTTCTCATGACGCGCAGATGGGCTGTTTTGTTCCTTGTGAGACGTGCGTTCTGTCACTTGTGGATATCATTTTTACTCGGCTTGGGGCCACTGATAGAATCATGACAGGGGAGAGTAAGTTTGCTTCAGAAACTATTTATTAAGGAAATAAGTTTTATTCTGGGTATTGTATATTGGATAACATAAAATTAACATAATCTGAAGTCCTTGCTTTATTGGAATGTGTGAAAACTTAACTACTATGGTTTGCATTAAATTTATCTTTTGAACTATGAGAACAACCGATCGCTGAACTTCCCATTGGATGTATCCATCCTTCTTCATTAATTTACTTTTGTTCAAAGCTTTATGGCATAACAAAATGATTTAGCTTAAGACTGAAGCTAAGACATTCATGCATGCACAAAATTAGATACATGCATGTGGACTATTCAATTGGGAAGTTTGATTGCATTACATTCTTGGTCTTCTGTAGGTACATTTCTTGTTGAATGCACAGAAACAGCATCAGTTCTTCAGAAGGCCACTCAAGATTCTTTAGTAATTCTTGATGAATTGGGTCGTGGAACAAGCACTTTTGACGGATATGCCATTGCTTATGCTGTGAGATTTTATTGTACATAGAAATATATGCTGACAATTATCATCTCCTCTGTACTTGTACTGTTGCACTACCTTGTTCTGATCTCAAAAATCATCCTTCCCTGGTTTATCTGCTTGAGTTCATCATGCAATATGCACACATGCACTAACCTGACGTGCATAAGCAGAAACAATCACATTTTAACTTGGGAGTTGAAGTAGTACAAGTAGAATTCTTAGTTGGTGCGGATATCCACATTTGAAACTTAAAATGTGGGTGTACAACTCTATATAGAGCTGTTAAAAGGCTAAATTTTGTTTGACTTTCAATACTCTTATATGGAGTTTTAGGAGAATTTTTTATTTTGTAACAATTCTGTGTGTAGAAGATTGCCCTCTCTGCATATTGTTAAGAATGAGGACGTCTGCATTTGAGAAATTTCAAGTATGAGCAATTGCATTAATGTCATATAGCATCATGATAATCAGTGTGTACCTGTTTTCAGCTAAAGTGAGTTTTGGTCTGGAATAAGCTTTTATCTTTTGATTTCTGATGGTTTAGTTCATTTGAGTAAAACCATCCCTGAAACCTTTGTCCAGGTATTTCGCCACCTTGTGGAAAAGGTTAATTGCCGGTTGCTGTTTGCGACACATTACCACCCACTCACAAAGGAGTTTGCTTCTCATCCACACGTCTCACTGCAACATATGGCTTGTGCTTTCAAGTCAAACTCAGAAAACTATTGTAAAGGCGACCAGGAGCTGGTTTTCCTCTACCGCCTTACTTCGGGAGCATGCCCTGAGAGCTATGGCTTGCAAGTGGCGATCATGGCTGGGGTCCCACAAAAGGTGGTTGAAACAGCATCTCATGTTGGCCTAGTGATGAAAAAATCTATTGGACAGAGCTTTAAGTCGAGTGAACAGAGGTCAGAGTTCTCAACTCTACACGAAAACTGGTTGAAGACCTTAGTAAATGTGTCAAGGACCGTTGATCATCGTAATTCTGATGATGTTTATGATACATTGTTTTGTTTGTGGCATGAGATAAAGTGCTCGTATCGAGTACAGAACTGAACGAAAATTTGTCCTGTGGTAATGATCGCTAGCATTTTAGTCTGCTTCAACCAAGTTCTCTGTATATTTGTCTAATTTCTGTTGATAGAGGGCGAATTATTGGAAGCTATTATAATACTGTCTTTGCACTTTGCACCTACTTTTTAGTATAAATATGTACGAGTGCTTTTTTTTAATTAATTTTTTATTTAAAATAATAATTTAAATTTTCATCAATTGATTTCATACCATTTACTAAGATGAAGTTGACAACATTAAATGCCGTTAAAAGTATCTATAAAATGAAGTACGCTTTAAAAATGGTATACTTTGGATTTAGAATATCATTATTTCAATATTTTTCTTAAAATGTAATTACGACAAGTTCTCAAATAAGAGAAGAAATTGACAAATTGAGTTCTGGCACTCCACGCTGTTTACGAAAGGAACTTATAAATTTCGTTTATCGGTATACGAAGTAATAGAGAAACTCTAAAAGAAAATGATCATATAAATTTATGTCAAGAACTTGTACTAAATTTGATCTTTTTTTAATCAAAAGTTTTACCAAGCTCCGCACCCTTAGTCCAGCAGTTGCAGCTCTTTAAGCATTCTTTGAGCACGCTGATGAAGATGAACTACTCCAAGAATGCATCGAAGGGTTGATATCCATAGCAAGGATCACTCAGTTTGGACTCGAAGACACCCTTGACGAGCTTCTTGCCTCATTCTGCAAGTTTACTACATTGTTAAATCCTTATGCCTCAGCAGAAGAAACAC
Organism: Ailanthus altissimus; assembly: GCA_946807835.1. NCBI lineage: Eukaryota > Viridiplantae > Streptophyta > Magnoliopsida > Sapindales > Simaroubaceae > Ailanthus > Ailanthus altissimus. The sequence continues at coordinate 27,354,710 of OX327689.1, forward strand.
TGTTTGCTTTTAGCAATGATATGAAGCCAAGAATGGCTACTCTTGCAAACAAATTTGGAGATTCAATTCGAGCAGGTTGGAGGAATATCGTGGACTGCTTGTTGGAGCTCAAAAGGCTTAAGCTACTACCTCAATCGGTCATTGAATTTGATACTTCAACCTCTGATGCCCCTTCTAATTCAAGAACTGAATCAGGCGTAGTTTTTCCCCATAAATGATCCCAAATTTGGAAACCGCCAGACTTCCGGGATGATTGGTCGATTCACCCATTTCCTGTCGTTTGACAGCGCAGAAGAGTCTATGTCCCTTGGCATGAATGAATTTGAACAAAATTTGAAGGTTATCAGTATCAAATTGGGAACATCTTCAAGAATAGTGCAAACTTACCTTAAGATGCTTTGCTGAATCTTGGGCGTTCTCTTATATTTGCAGCTGGAGGAAAAGGCCAAAATTCAGCACTCCAGTTGAAGAGGAAGAAACTGTCAGCTTCTGTTGGGATTTGATCATTGCCATTGCTTTGGCCAACATTAACAGGTTCCAGACATTTTGGCCTTCTTTCCATGAATTTCTTCTAAAAGTTGCTCAGTTTCCTTTTTTTCACCCATCCCATTCGCAGAAAAGGGCATTGTAGGCCTTATCAAGGTCTGCCTCAGGCCACTTGCTTCATACCAACCAGATAAACTTCCGAAGGAGCTAATTTTCAAGTCCAAAAATTTGATGTGGAAGCTCGATAAAGATATTCTTGATACATGTAATCTTTTTAATCACAGAGTCAGTCAGCAAGATTGTCGTTGACTACCCTGCAAATTTGCAATCTATGGTTGGGTGGAAGATTGTCCTCCATTTACTATCAGTAACTGGTCGGCATCCTCCTGACACCTATGATCAGGGAGTTGAGGCTTTAATCATGTTGATGTCCGATGCCATCCATGTTTCGCGGGCAAATTATGCCTACTGTTTTGACTCTGCATTTGGTTTTGTTGCGCTCAAGAATAGTCCATTAGACAAGAACATGAAAGGACTGGACTCAATGTCAGATTCTGTGAATTTTCTGTTACAGTAGTATAGAAGTGCTTGCTCAGAATCAGGGAACAATTACAGCTTCGAGAGCAATTCGAGTTCCTCCTCATTAGAGGATAACAAAGGTCTTAATTCTACAAACTTTGCTATAAAATTATTTGTCAACTAGGAGAAGTTGCTTAGAAAGACTAGCTTAACGCAGCGTGAAGAAATAAGAAATCATGCAATATTAACTCTTCATAAAAGCTTTATTCTGGCTGAAGAGTTGAATTTCTCATTGATCAACTGTATCGGCTGTTTTAACCTAGTGATATTTGCGTTGGTTGATGATTTACATGAAAAGATGGTGGAGTATTCAAGACGGGAGAATTCAGAAAAGGAGGTGAGAAGTAGGGAAGGGACTTTAAAGATTGCAATGGAGATGTTGGCGGATGTGTACTTGCTGTTCCTAAAACAAATTGCAGAGACTCCTGGGTTTAGGACATTCTGGTTAGGATTGTTGAGAAGAATGGATACATGCATGAAGACTGATTTTGGAGTATATGGTGAGACTAAATTAGGAGAAGTGATCCCAGACCTATTGAGAAAGATGATAACAAATATGAAGGAAAATGAGAATTTAGTGCAAAAAGGAGAAGATCCGTGGGAGATTGCCCAAATTCAGATACAATGAATACCTCCTGCACTCAAAGAAGAGCTTTTTCCTGATGAAATATAAAATGGAACAGGGGTATTTGGATAGTTTTGACTTACAACTGGATGTGCACATGTATGCTGTAGCTTTTCATATAAAAATATTTCAATCCAAGTTTGACTATTTATTTATCTTTTCTCTTCCTTTCTCATCACGCATACACAAAAAAAAAAAACACCGAGACACAACTTTCCATGATTCTATCCACTCAAATGCTCATTCAGAAGGCAAAATCATGATGTCATTGAAGAGAATAATAAAACCTCTGGCAATCACCTTAGCTTCAACTGCAAAAATCATTTCTCTTTTGCCTTCTCTCAACATTTCTAAGAGAGAACCAGTAACTAGACAACAACCCTACACAAAAGGAGTGTCTTTAGAGCTCGAGACAATTGGACACATGTAATTAACAATTTCTGCAAAAATAAGCAAATAAACCAAAAACAAAAAGGTGACCATAGGGACCAAGTAAGAACCACTTCAAGAATTGTTAAAAGTTCTTTAGCTGATAACCATATTGTCATGATTATAAGCTTTAAAAAATATGCCAAAGAGCAAACTTGTTTCCATGGACTATGTGACAATGATATAACCACCGTTAAGCAAACCTCCTCCATCATGATATATTAACAAGCAAGCAACCAATACTCTAGTTAAAGCTCATCATGAATCCTCCTTTCTACAGTCTCATTCACTCAACGTTCTCTATTCTTACACTTCTGCAACAATGCCAGGAAGAACAGCACAAGTGTTTGAGTCAGTCTATCTGGTCAACACAGCCAGATTTTCAGGGAATCTGTACGAGTTATTCTTCTCCATCCCACTCATTTTCGCTCCATCTCTATCTTTCTCTTCTCTCCTATTCCAATCTCTCTCCTCATATCCCACTTTCTCATTCACCACTTTCCCCAGACGCCCTCTTTAGCAACTAACATTACAGATCATTTCCTCGGATATCCTGTGTCCAAAATATTCTCCAAAACCATAATTCATCACATCATTTGCTTCCCTTCCTCCATCACCTTTGCGCTAGTAGGAAGAGCTGCAGCAATTCAAGCAGTTTCAGACAATTACGATGGAATAAATCTGGATGGAAGAAGACTGATAATTCAGAGTGGGATAGCTTGGATTAAGCTTCTCCTTACAACTATCTGGGAGTTCCTCATTGTTCTTTGTCTCTTTGGAGCTTTGCTTACCAGTTTGGCAACAGTGCCAACGATACTATTTGCAGTGCTTATTTGCTCAAGGATGTCGGGATTCTTGTGCGTTTTAGGATTCCTAGGAATACCATTTTTGTGTGGGATTGGCACACATAATGGTTGTGGGGAATCTGGCAAAAGTGTTGTCAGTGTTGGACAGCGAGTGTTATGGACTTGAGTCGTTATTGAAGGCAAAGAATCTCATGGAAGGCAGGCGACAGACAGCTTTAGTCATGGCTTTGTCGAGTAATATGAGTTTGAGATTAGTTGAGTTTTTGTTTTGAGTTCAGAATATGCAAAGGTATCCCTTTATGGGAAGGTCTAGTGCTGGTTTCCATGTATTCTTCTGTGCTTGTTTTCGACTCCCTCATGAATGTTGTATTCTATTATGCATGTAAACCTTGAAAGTTTATCGCATTTTCATTAACCAAAGTTAACATGTGCCAAAACTTAAATAAGCAAGACCTCAATCCATATGGAATGATTAAAATAAAAATGTAACAGATTTTAGAAAAAGATTTTATAAGGCACAATCAGTGGATGCACTTATATTTATATAACAGCACTTTTTTTTTTTAACAAATTGTTATTACTTTGTGAAAATCTGTTAGTTTATTAGCAAAGTCTCTTGAATGGATAGAACCAAAAGGTCCGAGATTAACTCCGCTGACATTGAAATGGAAAAGAGTATAGTTTAAAAGGTTATTATTATGAACATCTGGAGATAAAATTTAATAACATAAAAATTTACGAGTTTTAAATTTTTTTCAACAATATCTAGATATTTGACAAAATTTCAACAATGTTAGAAAACAGAAAATCTTCGGTGAAAGCTAACAGATGCTTTATTAGGGCAATTAAAAGAACTAAATTGCCTCTAATAATAAACTTAATTTGATAATTATACCCTTTTACATCACCTTTTCATTTTCTAATTTTTTATTTAAATCATTAAAGATAAAAAAAAAAGTCTTTAATTTTTCCGGTCATACACTCTTCATACATTGTCGTCTTAACTCCCTTGTCTTTTTCTTCCATCTCCATTTTTGCAGCTTCAGATCTTTGTTTGTTTGTTTGTTTGATAGGCAACTCTTTTATGTTGACAATTCCGATCCTTCCTTAACTTTTTCTTTCTTCCCATTGATTTCTCCTTATTTTGTAGAGTTTCAGCATTTTGATGATTGGGTTTTTGATAATTGATAATTGGGTTGATCTTCAAAAGGTATTTTGTGGGCAATAAGGAACAAAATTATCAAAACCATTTGAGTAAGAGAAAAAAAAAAAAGTGAGAATAAAAACATATTTGATGATAGATAAGCCGGAAACTAAGAAGAAATCATCGTCCAAGATCCTGCCGTACGATTGAGTCGAAGTCAACAAACTGACTCCGAATGTTGGATTATACGGCTCCCCCAGCAGCAGTCTCAGTGCCTCTGCTTTATAAGTCGATCTGCCCCCGCTTCATCCGGTGCGACAACTCGATATTCGAGACTGAGATGCCGACGATTCTCCGCCTCAATGAACCCCATATTACCTCAAATGTCGCCGCTAGATTGACTCACCGCCGTTCAGCATGCCCGCGAGCACGTGTTTAATTCTCTCTCACTGTACAGGGCGTGTGCTTGGTCAAGAAAATTGGGTTCTATTCATGGCTTTCTTTTTTTAAGAAAAAAGTTTTTCATGAAAAGAGTTAGGGTAGTTGAGATCATTTTGTGCGAAAGTTTAAGTTTACTATTATAATTCTAGCTTAAATTGTGAAAGAATAATGTAGTCCCGAAAATCAATAAAAATGTTTGATGCTAAAGTAAAATAAAAAGCATAATTTCAACAGTGGCTTTTTCTGTTTTAGCATGCAGATGAGTGATGACAATAGCAGGCAAGTCTCTTGTTTCCAATACAGAATAAGATCCAGCCACCACTTATTGTATAGCTCACAATAACACTGCAAAAAGCATTAAATCGTGTATCCATAGCATAAACTTGTTTGCTTTGCTTTGGCTTTGGCTTTGGCTTTGGCTTAGGGGTTGGGTTTCTCTCGCTAAAAGTGAATATTTAGGGCGACAGAAAGATTGTGAAAAATGTTTAGAAGATGTGATTGTTAGGGTTGAACATTGGTGATTTTAGAATTTATGTTTAGGAAAATGTGTATTTGATAAAATGAATAAAAAGGTGTGTGGACATGAATTTATACATTAAGATGAAATGATTTTAACGCTCTTATCTATTAATTTTGATAAAATATTCTTTAATGATTGAGCCTAACAATCATTGAACTTTGAAATATTGAGCCTAAAATATTTTTTTGAACTTTGAAATATTATTGACAGAATTTAAAACTAGTGAATTTTTATATAATTAAGCCTAACATCAGAGATATTTATTATAATAATTCAAGTTTAAATTTCGTATAATAATAATAAAAATAATAAACTATATATACTTCATCTCATTTCAGATTATGATTAGTGGCAAGAAAACAATATTTACTCATTCGCAAGCTAAATTATAGCCTCCTCTTATCTCTTTTTTATCATTAAGCTACCAAATCAATCATTTAGTGATCTCTTTTCTTTTATCCTTGTGTTAATGAGATTGTCTTAAGATTTGAATCGTCTGTCCGAAATGGGACAATAGAACGAATAGAAAACATGGATACCTTCCTTTTTCTTCCAACCTGAGAATTGGAATCAAAACAAACTGAATATTAGTGGGTTGAAATTAACGATTCTCATATGCGGTAAAATTTCAAACCCATCTATTTGGTTGATCATAATCCTTGTCTATTAACTGAAACAAAATCAAACCCAAAAAATGGAAGGGTTTCATCACCATGATCAAGCACCTCAAAAAGATACAAATGTTTTTCCTACGGACAACAGATTTGTAACCGTCAAGAGTTCTGAACTACAAACTTAGAATATCCATGCCAGACACATTTAGTAATAATCTACTATTACCCTTTTTCACCTCTCATTCGCAATTTTTTGCATCATAAATTAATGATAATGGATGTGGCCCTACAATGTGACTGAAAACTGATACAATATGAATCTCCATAGTTTTTTTTGTTGTTGTAAATGAATGTCCAAAATAGATGTTATATAACTTGTCATAACGGGAAAATATTTATAATGTACAGAAGATGAGCATGTTAGTCAATACAGTACAGTTTTATCAGGTACCAACCGAAGGGCATTATTAAAGCACTAATAAAGAACATCCATGCCTACATGTTACGTATTAAAACCTTGTACTCCAAAAGATTGCATTTTTAGCTACACTATCATCAAGCGGGTTCAGATGTCAGCAGTCTCTCTGAAAACTCGGTTTCTGACACTGGAAATTTCATAAAAGAAAATTATTACTAACAAAAAGATGTTTTAAGGATGTAAGAAACTATATGATCAATTTCATCATAATCAATTCAGAAATATTGAATATGTTATTCCTGGCAATTCCAAAAGCTCATCTACATTTTATACACAGTTTAAGGTTCAAATGCATGTCGGCGAAGTTTGTTGATTTGATAACCAACAAGTGATCCTCAACAATAAATTCAATTGAATCAGAAGTTTGATCGCTAAAAATTCTATGTAAACCTTATAGGTTCACCAACAAGTTTCGATATGTTTTAACACAAATTAGAAAGGCTCTCAACCAACTTATTATCTTACTTTTAGACTAGTTCTCTATCATAAGACACAAAAACGAACAGGACCCAGAGAGAAATATTTAGAATGAATGAATGAAAGAACTTCCTCATTGGGGAAATGGAAAAAGTTGCATACAAGTGGTAGAGGTCTGATGTGCAGTGTTCACTGGAAGTGAGGGCAACATCAATATTTACTTAAATGGGGAGAACATCAACTATGATAAGTTAATAACAGTAATTTGATAAAGAAAAAAGGAATGAAATAAATGCGATAGTATCACATGTTCTGCTAGTGCAAGGAAACATAAAATATCAGTAAAAGTAATGACTAACAAATAAAAACAAGAGCAATTTAAACTAGAAATCCTAAAAAATAGTATGTCATGCACTTATAGTAATATCATATCAGGCAGAACATTTACAAAATAGACACTCACCAACATTATTCACTAAGATTCTCTAAAGAATCACCATCACCGCCATCATCAGTGTCGCCAGCATTTTCCTCATCTTCTTCTCTGATTTTCTCAATCTCCACCTGTGCCCTTTCTAAAATTTGCTTCTTCTGCAGTTCTAATTCCCTCTGAAAATTCATCCTCATCTTTTCCAACTCCAACATCTGCTCCCTCTTACTATTCTCTATCTTCTCATATATCTCCCCAAACTTATTCACAGAATCAGCCAACATCTTCAATGAAGCCAAAGATTTCTCATTGTTATCATCCTCTTCCTCTTGCTCCTCTTCTACTTCTGATTCGCTCGGACTATCCCTCATCTCATCAAATCCATTAGACCTGTCCAAATAAACCTTAGTATCCATAAACACAAACTCGCCAGAATCAATCCCACAAGCCAACCCACCACTTTCTCTTCTCATATCCATTAACATATCCATCTTCTTGAAAAACGCCCATTTACTCGCACTAACTCCCATTTGCTCGACTTTAGCCTTCTCCTTCTTATACTTCCTCTTCAATACATCCAGCATTTTCCTACACTGCGCCTCCGTTTTCTCAACTTTCAACGCCTCCGTTACTTTCTCCGAAACCTCAACCCAATCTTCACTTCTCAAGCTTTTTCTCCCCGATTGCAAGAACCGCTCTCCCCAAATTTCTAGCAACACAAAGGCCTCGTCCTCAGTCCAATCATAAGACAAATTTACACTTCTTGGAGCTAGCTGGTAGCCCGAAACTGCGTTTCTCAGCTTCTGTCGTTTTGGGTATCTCTCAAAGTTCTTGCTTTCTTTGAAATTGTGGCGATACCCATTTGGGTCATTGTATTCAACGCTGTATCCTTCCTCGTTTTCATCTTCGATATAATCGTCGATTACATCGTCTTCGTCTTCTTCTTCCTCTTCGTATTGGTACCGGTTTTTGACTGGGCGGGAAAATAGAGGGAGTTTTTGGCGATTTAGAGAATGGGATTTCGACGGGTACCGAGAACCGTCTTCAGTATCGTCCATTACTGTCGTTAATGTGAACAAAAATGGAGATTGTTTGGTAGATAAGACTGTAAAGTGTAAATCCTAACTGACAAACGTGGAAATTTAGAGTTTTTGGTGCAGAAAATGAGCGTTTACTTGGAAAAAAAAGCTAATCAGATTTTCCAATACGAACTAAAATTAGTTTCCGGGGAAATTTTGGAAAAGAATTTGATGAGGAGAAACCCTAATTTGTCGATGGTTTGTATTTAGGAGATTTCGGAATCCAGTTTTTGGCTGGCAAAATCAAAGGGACAATGCTAAACTGCGCGGGGATGACTGCCTTCCTTCACCCAACAAAATTGGGCCTTGTGGGTTAAATGTTAAAAATTAGGACCACTATAATTAGTGGGGCTGAATCTTATCTTAGGGCTTATCCAACATTGCGAGCTAGACCTGCTAAGAGTAATTTTTCTTTTGTTTGGGAAATTAGTAAGAGTAATCTTTAAATGCACCTCTTGAATTGCACATGGATCGCTTATAGCAACTTTCAATGAGTGATTGAATCCAAAATTTATCAATAGTGTACACGCATTAAATTAGAGTAATTTATACATCCTGAAATAAAGTAGTACTAAACTAACAAAGTTTGTATATATCACTAATTAATAATTATTACACATTGAGCATGAGGGGGCTCAGCCCCCCAAGGTCTCATATCCCCACCTGGGTTCGACCCCCCCTCCCCCCCCTCAAGTGGTGCGGAAATGTTGAAAATTATTGTAATCCCCCCATTCAAAAAAAATAATTATTACACATTTAATAGTTGTTATTTTTTTTAATTTTTATTAATGATATAATAGATAATTTTAAAAATTGTACCATTTAATTAAAATAAATTTTTTTAAATAATATTTAAAAAGTATAGTATTATTTTATTAAAAATAAAATTTTTAAAGTAACGTAAACAGATGTAATTTAAAATGTAATTACTATTCGTAGAAGAATAATATGGATATTTTTTTTTTGTGAGTAAAAGAAAAATTGATATTAATACTAAATCTAGCACGCATTACAAAGAGGATAATCAAATGACAAAAATTAAGACATTGTAACTCCTAAAAGTCTATATACATTTACCACCCAGCTGCAATATGATTTATCTCTTGGTTATTGACAGCACTTATACATCTAATCCAGACAATATTTTTAATATTTTGATAGACATCGCTAATAGAAAGAGTTTTCTGATGGAAGACGACCTGATTTCGTTCTCTCCAAATAAAATAAATTGTAGCACAGAACGAGACTCTGATGTTACTAAGAATAGATTTGCCATTATATTTTCTACAAAGAAAAGAGATCATGCGTTGCCATATGTCTAGGCATTGATTGAATTGACACGCTATAAGGACTTTATGTCATATTTCACTACAAAAGTTGCATTGAAAAAATAAGTGTTGAATTGTCTCCCTATTACTGCCACAAAATGGGCAATCATCTGATGAAATAAACTCCCATTTTTTTAGCCTATTTCTAATAAATAATCTGTTCTTTAAAAGTATTTGGTGGATTCGTAGTTATTATGTTTTTTGGCATGTTGTATTATTGCCTATAACAATAATTTTTTTTGCTCCGGGAAAAATGAACATTTCCAAATTCATTGTCAAATTTATTGTACACAAATTGAAACATCGGAGCTTTTCATTCTTTATCAATTATAAGCGCAGACTCATTATCTACAACTGTTAAAGATTCATCTCAATTTAATTTCGATGCAAATCAATATCCATCGTGTCAGCCACATTTCAATCTGGCGATGTTAATTAATTGAATTATTAACAAAATAATTGGTGAAGGCCCATGTGCGCATGAAATTTAACTGCGTATGGAGTATTAAATTTTAGGATAAAATTTTTCATTTAAAGCTCTCAAGGCCATGGATGCAAGAGGTGTTCCAAGGCTGATGTAGCTATTTGAAGAACCAGTTAATTACGTTAGATTTAGCGCAGTTGAGTTAACAATACCACTTTGGAAATAGCCCCAGATATTATTTATTAGTATGAGAAAGTTTTACATGGTTCACGTATTGCTCCTACTGGATCATCTATGAAATCATTTAGTGGTATTTCATTATTCAATGAATCAATCAGTTATGCGTATGCATACAAAATTTTTTAGAATAAATGACATAATTTTATTAGATAATTACATAAAACAGGACCATATAAACTTTCTCTGTTTATACATATCGATTTGTCTTTTTTTTTTTTTAATAATATACATATCAATTTACCAATCTATCTTTATTTCTCCATCCAGCGTCCGCGTGCATAGAGTTATTTTAAAGCATCTTCTGCATGCAAAAGAATTTGCTCTGCTAACTGTTAAATCTTAAATGTAATGTGTTTCTCAAGGAATGATAACAATTAGTATTGAGAAGAGAGAGAAAAGGGGAGATGGAAGATCACGGTGGCTATGAATGCAATTAAGAAATCACGTAGATGGACTGGTAATCGAGCTGGATGACTGTTGTAAAGTTAAGCGGCGCAGCAGTTTAAAACCATAATAATGTCACAACAACCAACTACATTTGATACTTCTTTTTGTAGTCATGTATAGAAACGTAACTTAACTGCAACTCAGCAGAGCTCTTCTATAAATACGCATGAAAGAAATCACATCACATCTCACAAGCAGTTAAGAGAGTAATGAGATATCTCATGGCGGGAAAGTTAGTTTGGGTGGTTATGTGGGTTGCTTTGGTAGTGAGCTGTGAGTGTGTTGACGGTAGGAAACTAGAGGAGAAGAAAGATCAAGTGAAGAAACCGCAGTGGTTCTTCGATGGGAACCCTGGCTGGTTTGGCAGCAATGGTGGTGGCGGCGGTGGGTTTGGTGGGGGAAAAGGACTGAGTTTTGGACATTCCTTTAGTTTTGGCAAGGGAGTCGGTTTCAGTTTTGGTACTGGAAACCCTGGCATTGGTGCAAAGCCTGATTGCGTTGGAAAAGGTGGTGGTGCCGGAGGTGGTGGTGCCGGTGGTGGCATTGGAGGTGGTGCTGGTGGTGGCATTGGAGGTGGTGGAGGTGGAGGAATTGGTGGAGGTGGTGCAGTTGGTGGTGATGGAGGGGGAGGTGGTATTGGTAAGCAGCACAAGAAAAAGGATAAAAAGCACCACCACGGTGGAGGAGGAGGCGCTGGCGGAGGCATTGGTAAAGGAACAGGTGTTATTGGTGGAGGGGCTGGTGCTGGCGGAGGAGTAGGGGGCGGGGTTGGAGGTGGCATAGGAAAAGGAGGGGGAAGAGGAATAGGTGGTGGAGGTGGTGCAGGCGCTGGTGGAGGAATTGGAGGTGGTGCTGGCGGAGGAATTGGCAAAGGGATTGGTGGTGGAATTGGAGGGGGTGGTGCTGGCGGAGGAGTAGGAGGTGGCATAGGAAAAGGAGGGGGAGGAGGAATAGGTGGTGGAGGTGGTGCAGGCGCTGGTGGAGGAGTTGGAGGTGGTGCTGGCGGAGGCATTGGCAAAGGGATTGGTGGTGGAATAGGTGGAGGTGCCGGTGCAGGAGGAGGACTTGGTGGTGGTGGTGGATTCGGAGGAGGCATTGGAAAAGGGGTTGGTGGTGGTATTGGCGGTGGTGGAGCTGCAGGTGGTATTGGTGGTGGTGGTGGGTTTGGTGGAGGTATTGGCAAAGGAGTTGGTGGTGGTATAGGTGGAGGTGGTGGCGGAGGTGGTGCTGGAGGAGGTTTTGGCAAGGGGGGAGGAGTAGGAGGAGGCTTTGGAGCTGGTGGAGGTGCCGGTGGAGGCTTTGGCGGTGGAGGAGGATTCGGAGGTGGTGGTGGCGGCAGTGGGTTTGGTGGCGGAGCTGGATTTGGTAACGGCGGTGGCACAATTGGTGGTTAATCAGTAACTGTTGGTTTTGAAGAAACAATGACGTGAACATCAATTGTATTTGTAATGCTGCTAAGCCTTAACCTTTACATTATTTTACTTGTTCTGCTTGTCTGATCTTTTCAACTGTTTGTTCAAAATAATTATGTGTACCTGATTGTTGTTAATGTTGTTCTCAGTAACTGTATGTTCAGCTTTTCACAGTACCTGTGTCATCACAACTTATTCTGATCTTTAGTTGCAGGGAAGAAAATTAGTGAAGCTCTTATCTACCAAACCCTCACTTAGAAGTTGCATATCAGAAAGAAAACCTGAAAATCTGGACTTTTTTATAGACTATCAATAACCAAAACCTTGCTCCGAAGAGCGTATACAATTAAAAGAAATATAACCTAAATTCAAGAAAGAGGAAGAAAATTCTTAAGAGAATGTGATTGTATGAGATCTATGCTTTGTGAAACTGCATTCAATCCCTCTAATCGCTACTCATGCTCACAGTACTTATAAACTGCTAAAATGAATCTCTATTTGTTTATTTAAGGCAATTGCTTAAAATGAAGATGATATATCAACTGCTTCTGCAACTGTCAAAAAAAGCACGTTTGATCTGAATAGATCTAGAACTTCTGAATGGTGGAGCGTCTCCATTACAATTCCAACTAAATTTACCAGCACAAGCTACAAAAAATAAAATGACTCGCAAACAACAAATAGTGATGATGTTTTCCAGGCAAATGTATTGATAATAGTGGTAAGATCATCATCTCCTTAACTGAAGTGATCTTTTGTCGATTGTCTTTTTAAGTTCAGTTATAGCGTCTATACCACTTGTATCTATTGCTGTCACTGCTGAAATTAGGAAAACAAATTGAGTTAAGACTGCCTCAGCTTTTGGTACATCTAATAAATTCTTTCGTGGTTTTACATATATGGCAAGCTCATGGTTCTGTATGCCAATGTTGCTGTATGTATAAGATATTAAGATTGCATATGGACGCATTAGATGTTTAAAAGTATTTGCATACCAGTCATGTCCAAAATTACACATTTGAAGGCGCTCTCATGGATTTTTGGATCCTCTCTTCCTCATCTCGGACCCATCTTACAATCCTGCAATGAGAACACAAAATGGTTTGAACCTAATAAAGATCTCATATTTCATACACTAACATGAACAAACTTATAACATGGTGTTACTAATTACCAAATTCTTATACCTGATAGTTAAATAGATGATCCTGTTTAGTAAAAGATGCTATTTACCTTTCTTGGAGATAAGTTGAATTTGCAAACAAAAGTGGAGATTCAAAGCTTAGAACAAGGAATGATGGAATCTATTGAAGTGGAAGCATACAAACATGTAATATATCTAAGTAATATAATGTAAAATAAATAATTAAGAAATTAAAAAAAAATAGAAGAATAACATATAGAATTTATATAGTTTGACAATTTACTTATGTTCACATTGGATCAAGATCACTCGTTTTTATTATTGAATCATAAGGCACTTATAAAATATGCTTTTTACAAGAAAGACTCACAAAGAAACACTCTCTCTTGCAACCTAAGAATTTTCTCATTGAAAATCACAAAGTATATTTAATCACAAAGATCTCATTAAGATATCACTAAGATATTATGATGTTTAATCATAAAGATCTCACTAAGATATTGTGTTTTCTCACTAAAATGTATTTACAAGTTAATAAAGAGCTTTTATATAGGCTTTAAGACGACTTAGGTTTACAATAAACGTAGGAGTCGTATTAGAAAATCCTAAAACCATTGGGAGACGAAAAAAATTACAATAATTCGAAAAACTCTTTTCGTGCTAGGCGCCGCAGCTTTTAGTGCGTCGCGTCGCTCAGGTTCTATTCTGTTCTGCGTGCCGTGGCGCCCAAGACCTAGTCATCGTGGCGCCTACACTTGGGCACCACCCCTTGTGTCTTTTGCCTCTTTTTATATTCGTCTTCGATCCTTGTGTACCCTACGCACTTGGCTTTACTCTTCAAATCATATTCCGATAAATTTTAATCAATATTCTCACAAATTTTCTACTCGATTCAAAATCATCCACAAAGTAACTCGATCTCTCATCTCTACATCTTCAGTCACCCTCACAAAGTAGTGACTCCGGTTAAGTTCTTGCATAGGATGAACTTAACCGAGGGTAGTAGCTTAGTCAACATGTCAGCAGAATTTTCAGACGATACTATCTTCGTTAGACTAACTTCACCACTTTGGACAATCTCTTGAATGTAATGGAGCTGCACATCAATGTGTTTCAACCTCTCGTGGAACACTTAATGCTTGCTTAGGTGTATGGCACTCTGACTATCACAATATACACCGGTGTTCACATTTTCACTAGCTAATACCTCCGCATATATGCCTTTCAACCACACGGCTTCTTTAATAGCTTCACCAACAGCTATGTATTCCGCCTCTGTAGTAGATAGCGCAACCACATGTTGTAGAACTGATCTCTAACATACACTACACCCAAACACTGTGAATACGTAACCCGTCAATGATCTTCTCTTGTCTAGATCACCTGCATAATCTGAGTCTACGTATCCTCTTACCATTTCACTATTGTCCTCATCCCTTTTATACATCAACCAGTAATTTGATGTTCCATTGAAATATCTCAAAATTCACTTCACTGCAAGCCAGTGATCCTTACTCGAATTTGCTATGTATCTACTCACCACACACAGAGCCTATGTTATGTTTGGTTTTTTGCAAACCATTGCATACATGATACTCCTCACAACGCTTACATACGATACTTTACTTATATGTAATTTTTTCTTTTTGGATGTTGGAGACTGTGCTGCTAAAAGTTTGAAATATATAGCCAAAGGACTAGAAACAGCCTTTGCGTTGAACATACCAAACTTCTCTAGAATTTTGAGTACATATCTTTTTTTAGACAAGAAGATAACGTCTATTTTTTCCCTTACAATATCCATACCCAATATTCTCTTTGCTGCTCCCAAATCCTTCATTTCAAACTCGCCACTCAACTGCTTCTTGAGTTTCTATATTTCTTCCATATTCTTACATGCGATCAACATATCATCGACGTATAGTCCCACAACTTATGTTTTTAAAGTACACGCATCCATCATACTTGCTCTTACTAAAGCCATAAACCATCATAAACTCATTAAATCTTCTATACCACTGTCTAGGTGATTGTTTTACTCATATAATGACTTATTTAGCAAATAAGTATGATCTTCTTTTTTAGGCTCCTTGAACCCTTGTGGCTGTGCCATGTATATCGTCTCTTCAAGTTCTTCGTACAGAAAAGTTATCTTTACATCCATCTGCTCTAGATGTAAATCAAGATTTGCATACATAGCTAATAAAATCCTAATAGATGTGTGCTTAACGGCTGGAGCGAAAATCTCATAAAAGTCAACTCCCTCTCTCTGAGTAAAACCTTGTGCAACTAACCTAGCCTTGAATCTCGTAGGCTTTATCCCCGGTATTCCCTCCTTCACTTTATACACCCACTTGTACCTAACTAGTTTGTTTTGAGGTCTCTTCACCAATTTCTAGGTATTGTTCTTCCTATGAGAATTAATCTCTTATTCCATGGCATGCTGCCATTCTTTCTTGTTTTCACTCTTCATAGCCTCACCATATGTTATAGGCTCTTCATATTTAAGAGTGTAAGTAGAATTAAAAGCATGAGCAACTAGATCTGCTTGTGCATACCTGATTGATGGGTTTATCGTTCTCCTTAGCTTGTCTCTGGCTAGCTGGTACTCTACAAGTTTCATCTCAGAAGTCCCAGTCTTTCCTTGGGTGGACTTTGAGAAACTCGCTGGTGTTTTTAGTTCTTCTTCAAGGATCTCCTTGTTGAAGTACT
This sequence comes from Ailanthus altissimus, assembly GCA_946807835.1. Classification (NCBI taxonomy): domain Eukaryota; kingdom Viridiplantae; phylum Streptophyta; class Magnoliopsida; order Sapindales; family Simaroubaceae; genus Ailanthus; species Ailanthus altissimus. The sequence goes on from OX327689.1 coordinate 27,370,465, forward strand.
AATCTGAGGGCATATCAGATCTATTTTCAGGCTGTACTTCAACTTCTATTGACTCGGGTGCTGAATCTTCCTTTGATACATGTTCTTCTTTCTCATCCTCTTGGGAGGCTTTCAACATGATCATCTCATCGAACATCACGTCATGACTTATGATACTCGTTGGTGTTGTCAAGTCTTTATGTCACACCTTGTATCCTTTCACTCATTCAGGATATCATATGAATACTCTTTTGATGACTCTAGATTTAAACTTTCCATTCTTAATATGTAAAAAGGCAGGGCAACCAAATATTCTGAGGTAGTTATACTTAGAAGGATTGTCAGACCATTTCTCTTATGGTGTCTTGAAGTCAATTGCCGATGAGGGACTTCTATTGATCAAATAAACTGCAGTCACTACAGCTTCTCCCTAAAATGCCTTGGACATCTTTATATTGGACATCTAACCCTTTTAAGTAGGGTTCCATTCATCCTCTCAGCTACGTCATTCTGTTGCGGTGTTGATCTTATCATTTTATGCCTTGCAATCCCATGTTTGGCACAAAACTTTTCAAACTCTCTATTGCAAAACTCGAGGCCATTGTCACTTTTTAACCTTTTCACTCTTTTACCAGTCTAATTCTCAATAAGAGCCTTCCAAGTCTTGAATGTATCAAATACTTGATCCTTACTCTTTAACATATAAACTCATATTTTTCTTGAATAGTTATCAATCAAATTGAGAAAATACTTGGCACCACCACGAGTAGTTGTCTGAGCTAGTCCTTAAAGATTCGAATGTATGTAGTTAAGAGTCTCTTTAGTCTTGTGCTTGCCGGTACTAAACCTCACTCTATGTGCTTTCCTAATCACACTTACAAAACTCCAATGGCTGGAATTTATTCTCACCAAACGCCTTTTGACTAAATAATTCCTTTAGGTTTCTCTCACCTAAATGTACTAGTCTAAGATGCCACAACTTGGTTTGTATATTCTCATCATCTACAGATAATAATGCAAAACCACTTACAATTTCACCTTTAAGCACATAAACGCCTTTGTGCTTATTTCCTCTCATCACCACCATAGAACCTTTCAATACTCTCAAAACCCTTCCGTCGATCTTGATGGAACACTAATTCTGGTCTAAAGTCTCTAGTGAGATCAAGTTCTTCTTAAGGTCAGGAACATACCTAACACCTGTCAACTCTCTTACTCATCTATCATGCAACCTAAGTCTAATACTACAAATTCCCATCATCTGACTTGCAACATCATTTTTCATTAAAACCTTACCACCACTAATGGGCTGAAAATTTATAAATCAAGACTTATATGGGCATATGTGAAAAGTACAACCAGAATCAAAAACCATTGTTCAGCATTCTTACCATCAGTAGCGACAAGTGTCTCTGTGCTGTCATAGCTGTCATAGCTGTCATCATAGGCAAGTGCAGCATCCACTTTCTTCTAGTCTTGTGCTTTCTTCTCTAGATAATTCTTTATAAAGTGCCCCTATGTCTTGCAGCAATAACACATCTTATGAGTCATGGACTTCGATTTTGAGCCCTTTTTCCTTCCATCTTTATATGAGGGCATTCCTCTTACATATAGACTTTTTGCATTACCCTCAATTTGCTTCCATAATAACTTTGAGTTTAATGATGATTTTACATCGCTCATCATTAAACTCTCTCTACTGTAGAGTAGCGTATTAATAAAGCTTTCATAACTCTTGGAGAGTGAACTCGGCAAGATAATTGCTCTATCTTCATCTTCTATCTTAATGTTGATAGACTCAAGATCAAGAATGATCTTATTGAAGGTGTCTATATGATCTTTCATTGGCGTCCCCTCTAACATAGACAACTAACATAGCTTCTTCTTTATATACAATCTGTTGACTAATGATTTTTGCATATGAAGGGAATCAAGCTTCTTCTAAAAATTAATTACCATCGTCTCACCTGCTACTTCCCTCAGTACTTTATCGCTCAATAATAGAACAATTGTGTTGTGAGCTCTTTCTTGAATGTTCATTTTTTTTACTTCAGTTTTAGATGACTCTAGCGTCTTTTCTTCTTCACAAGATGGAGCTGCAGTCTCCTCTAATGCCGAGCCTAACTGTTGACTCACCAACAACACCTTAACCTTCATTTTCTACAGATTGAAGTCATTCGTACCGTTGAATTTCTTTACCAAATACTTGAGTGTGGCCATGTTCGTTTAGAATCAAGCTCTGATATTAGTTTGTTGAAGCGGAAGCACACAAACAAGCAATATAGTGCAGAACAAGTAATTAAAAAATAAAGAAAGAAAAGGTAGAAGAAGAACACAAAGAATTTACATGGTTCGACAACTTACCTACGTCACGGCAGATCAAGATCACTCACTCTTATTATTGAATCACAAGATACTCACAAAGTATGCCTTTTACAAGAAAGACTCATAAAGGAACACTCTCTCTTGTAACCTAAAGATGTTCTCTCACTAAGAATCACAAAGTATGTTTAATCACAAAGCTCTTACAAAGATACCACTAAGATATTGTGTCTTCTCACTAAGATGTGTTTACAAGCCAATAAAAAGCTTTTATATAGACTTTAGGAAGATTTAGGTTTACTCTAAACGTGTGGGAGTCGTATTAGGGAGTCTTGGAACTATTGGTAGACGAGAAACAAGTCACAACAATTTGGAAAACTCTTTCTGCACTAGGCGCCGCAGCATTGGTCACCTGACATTGCGACGCTTAGGTTCTGTTCTGGGTGTCACAGCGCCCACACCTAAGCACCACCCATTGTGTCTTTCACCTCTTTTCGCGTCCTTCTTCGATTCTCGCGTACCCTACGCACTTGACTTTACTCTTTAAACCATATCTCTATAATTTTTAATCAACATTCTCACAAAACCTTTATTGCATTCTGATAACGACTGATGCTTGGGTACACTCGAGTTTTCAGAATATTCCCAAAAACTCCGTGTTTGGCCTGTAACATGTAAAATAATCTTGAATACTGAAACTCCAACCTGACTTTTCAGGAAAAAGTGTCAATTCCAGCTTTAGTGTTTTGCACCTTGTTGATCATAGAATGAACAAAAAACAAGCAACGAAATCAAGTTTATCAAGCTTCCAATTAATTATAGCCTGGTAGTCTCTCAGTCCAATAACAATTGTTATGATAATTGTTGCCAATAAGAAGTTTGGTGTGATGGAACAGTGGCATGAGAAACAGCAGTGTTACAAACATCATTGCCGCCATTACTATATTTGAACGTACTGTCTTTGCGCCAACGTTGTAATTAACCGTATATCGAGAAAAAGAGCCTAAAAGTTGTTAAGATTAGTTATAAAGAGGTTTTGCATATATATAACAAAATGGTGATCAAGAAGAAAAATTAGCAGAAATGTTGCCTGCAGTAATATAGCATGAAAAGTAACATCCAATGATATTCATAAGACCGATTGCCATCATTTCTTTATTTCCATCTACTTGATAATTCTTTATAGAAGCAAGTGTTCTTCCTACTATAGTTCCTTCTTATGACTTCTTCCTACTGCAATTCCTTCCTATGATTAGGAAAAGTAAATCTATTATAAATATCTACAAAGAAATTGAGCAGAGTGTTTATATAGGTGATGTTAGAAATTTTTAAAGTGATCTAAACATACTTGAAATAATTTTAAACAACATATAGATTAATGTAAAATTTAAAAACGGATTAAATTATTGAAGTCATTTTTTAATAATTTAGAGAAATGATTAAGCTCTTTTAAACCTTTCCAATCTCCACTGATGGTATATGTGTATCTTAAATAAGATTTGATGATTTAAGGAGCTAACCAAGTGTTCTATATATAGGCATTTCTTTATAAAAAATGCCACCCCACGTTCATGAATATAAGTGAGTTATTGTATACTTAATGAGCATTATTTTTTAATAATAAAGAGTAATAAAAGTTAGTGGATGATAAAGACATGGGTCATATTATGTTTATATCTAATATTAGGTATTACATCAATATACACAATATATCTAACATTCTTCCTCTTGGTCAATATATTTTATCATTCACTATAGTAGGAAACAAAATACACTGGTCATGGCGATAGGTCTTCTAAAAATAAGTATTATCTTTTATGTATCACAATATATTATATGTTAGAATTTGTGCTAACGTGCCATCCCTTTATGTATGAATATTTATTTAATATTTATACTAGTATTATTATTTCATTAAATTGCTAATTATATTTTGTATATAATAAGATGCTTGTAATGTTTTAGACATTGTATGATCTAAAAGAGTTCAGATCTGGTCTAAAAGATTTTAGATTAGTGCTAATAATTAGCAACACTGAGAATTATAAATGCTAAGAGTTAGTACTGATAAGAGTTATCAGGTTATAAAAGTTAGTGACATATAAAGAGTTAGAGATTTGTTTGAAATGGGACAAAGACCTGAGAATATAATAATAATGACGTAGTTGTAAATAGTTACAAATAATGCTAGGAAATATCATTATGCAAATATGTTCTTAAATATTATGTTCTCAATCTATCTTCACTGATGCTAGTCTGTCAGTGAATATTTTAATAAATATATAGATCGATGTATGTCTATATTTGGATGATCCAGATTGTTAGTCTTAGCAGACAATAAGTTTAGTAGAAGCTCGTATAAAGATACAGGTATTCAATAAAGACTGAATACTGAACAGACTCACAAAGATCTCCAATAGATATCCCATAAAATTGTCAATAGAGGGTTTTTTTGAGTTAAGTAGTATTTGTGGTCTTTTGACCTGAGTGTCATGGTGGGCTTGTGAGTGATCTACTATACTTTGGTTTCACACATGTCAGAAACCTTTCATAGTCTGACCGTTGGGTATGGTCTAATGTTCATGGAGTTCGGTAAGCATAGATATGAGATCCATCAGCTTATTTGGGTAAGTAATATATCATAATACTTTAAGATTGTATTTCAGAAAGTTTTATGTCCATAAGCTGTAATTCTTGGGAAAAGAGTTTAACCCTAAGGATAAATAATATCACAAAAGTATTTGGGAATATTATTTATTGAAATACAATTCTAGAGATAAGCTTTCGGTCGGGCATATGGAGATTTAACAGTGTAGATTTATATCTCCGCTCTACTCGGATATAAATGATAGAAAGATTATACGAATATGTTATAACCTCAACTTATATGGTCTAACACGCCACTTTGTAATATCTATAACGTGTGTGTAAGACATCGCTCACAGACGTATGAAGGAGTTTCATATAACAATTTGGTAATGGACTTAAAGAGTCTCATAATATGAAGTGTACTCGTTGTACACTGTAGTAGCGTTATGGATTGAATAGTTTCATCCTAAAAATTTCAGCAAACTGAAAATATATTTTAGGGTTCCTCGGGTTATACACTTGTTTAGACTTAAATGTTAAGTACATCATTTAATTAGTTGGCAAGAGTTATTAACTAATTAAAGGTTGATAAGCCGCACAATTTTGTTCCATGAATTATTTCACCATGATTCACACATTAATCATATTAGTAAAATCAAATAGGGTAAAAATTAATTATTTATATAGTTTTTGAATAATTGAATAAATATTATTTAAACAAATAATAATATTTATTTAACTATTTATTATTTTGATTTAGGTGGGAGACATATACCTAATTAGGTATAATTGCCACAAAATATTATTTTTTTAGTTTTTTAACCACTTAATCAATTTTGAAAGCACTTTGTGAAGTGCTTAACACACCTAAATATTATTTTGAATAATTAATTAACAAATGGTGAAGTAAAAAATCGTGCATGTAGAAAGATGATTATAGAGAGTTTGGTTTTTTAGAGTTTTTCTTTTTCTTTGAACAAAGGGTTGTGAGAAAAACTAGAGAGAAAGAAAAATAAACTCCTCTTATTTTTCTTTCAAGAAATAAAATATTGTTGCAGGAAATTCAATTGCTGCTATTCTAGCTTCATAATCCCATCGAATTGTTGTGAACTAGAATTGAACAATAATGCACTTCAATGTGAGCTTAAGGTTGGAGCTAGAAAGAATTTTGAATTGAAATCTTTATCGAAGGTCATCAAAGGTATGTTTTTATAATATTAAGTTGTTAATGATTTAAGTTACATGTGTATGTGTTGATTACATGCTTAATTCTGCTGCAAAATTCGTGTATATGATATATGTATTTAATTTTTTCAACATGTACACAATCACATGCATACAACCTAAAACAAGTTAACATTATGTCTCTTAATAATTGCTCATATTACTTAATGAAAAGACCTCATGTTTATTCTTGGTTCAAACTTAATAATATTTCTCAAATAAATGTGTACACATATGAGAAAATATTCACTTAAATAGAGTTTCATTTCAATTAACATTCGTTCTTATGGCGAAAATAATATAAAGGAACCAAGTCCCATATTATCTACATGATCCTTCAATTTCTATAGTGGTATGCCTTTAGTCAAAGAATTGATAATATCAATTAAGTGCTGACATGTTTAATGATCATTATTTAATTTTTAATATGTTCTTTATGGCTAAATACTTAATGTCAATGTGATTACCTCGACTACCACTTTTGTAATTTTTAACCATAAAACTGTAGCTAAATTGTCATAATATATCATTAATAGAGATAGAGTCCATAATTCTAAACTAAGATATAAAACTCTTTATTCATACACCATACAAGATAGTCTCAAAATATGGTATATAAGTATGTAATCATTGGTCCCTTAAAGGAAATTTATCACTTTATTTGTAGTTCTTTAGTGGTCCATTTTTGGATTACTTTAATAATTTTTTAATATTCCCTTTTAAATTCATTTCTCGGGCATTAGTTCAAATTGAACTTGTCACCCTTCACAATAGAAACTATACTTGGTGAACAATCTTTCATCCAAAATCTCTCCAAACTTTATTGATATAGGCTTCTAAAGATATACCCAAAATACTTTGAAATCTATCCATTTGTATCTTAATAACATAAGATGCATTACCCATATCTTTCATGTTAAAGTTTTTAGAGAAAAATTGTTTCACTTTAAATAGCAAACTCTTATCAATGGTTGCAAGTTAAATTTCATCCATATATAGAATAAGGAAACAAATTTTTCTCCCACTGACCTTTTAATATATACATTTATTTATGATATCTATGAAACTGAATGAAGACATAACATCATGAAATTTTAAATACCATTGATAAAAGGCTTGTTTCAATCCATATATGGATTTCTTAAGCTTACACTTTTATATTAGAGAAAGTCGTTTTCACTTTTGTTGCGAAAATGAGCAACTAATACCATAATTGTCTGATAAGAATCTTTTTTGGGTATAGAAGAAAAAGTCTCTTTGTAGTTGATTCCTTCCTTTGAGTGAATCCTTTAACAATGAGTCTTACTTTAAATCTCTCGATATTGCTCGATGAATCTTTATTTGTTTTAAAAACTCATTTACATCTAATGGCTTTTGCACCGTCAGGTAATTCGATAAGATCTTAAATTCCATTAGCTGCCATAGAATTCATCTATTCTTTCATTGTATCGAACCATAAATTAAATTATTTGTAACTTATGACTTTGTGAAAATGTTTCATGATTATTTTTGGCTCCAATGTTGTAGTCCGGATCTTATAGATATATAAATAACATAATTACTAGAAATTGCTAATTTCCTTATTCTAATAGATCCCTTTAATGTTGTATCAACATTATTCTGAGGAATATATTGTTTAACTTTTTATTCAAGAGTTTTAGGTAATTCTTGAATAACTTAGTCCATCAGATTGTTATCAGCAATTTGTGTTATTAATTTTACAATCCTAGTGTTATCAGATGGACAATAAAATCTATAACCTTTTCACTTTTTGGTATATCCAACGAAATACCCATTAATGGTCCTTAAGTCCAGTCTATTTTCTTTTGAGTTGTAAAATTCTTACTTCAGACAGGCATTCCCAAATGCGTAAATGTTGCAAACTTTTAACTTTTTAAATAGTTTCTTTGGGACTACCTTGGTTGGAACTCAGTTTAATATATACATTGCCATTTTAAAAGTTTCAGTCCACAAGGATTTAAGAAGTCGATAGCTTCTAAGTATACTTCGTACTATGTTTATTAATGTTCAGTTTCTTCTTTCTGTTATACCATTATGGTCTAGTGAACCAGACACGGTATGTTGGGCAATTATCTCATAATCTTGAAGAAGACTTCGTTAATGGACTAGGTGTTTGCTTATCTTCAGTATATCTATTATAATATTCCTAGTTCTCACAATCTTAATTTGCCTTTAGCATTGTTTCTCTATTTTAGCTTTAAAATTTTAAAGGCATCTAATGCTTCATTCTTATTATGAAGCAAGTAGAGATACATGTATTTTGAGTAATCATCTATGAAAGAGATAAGTATTTTAGACCACATGATCCGAATGTATGAACTTTAATATATTTATGTTAGAGCCAGTGCTTACGTACCATTCTAATATTGTATGAATATTAATTGTTAATATTTATACAATACATATTTCAAATATAATCATTAATATTAAATACGTATATGGTACAATATTTATAATATTACAGACATTGTATAATTTGAAGGAGTTCAAATCTAGTTTAAAATAGTTTAGATCAGTGCTAAGAGTTAGCAACGCTGAGAGTTATATAGCTAAGAATTAACACTACTAAGAGTTAGCAAGTTATAAGAGTCAGCGATATCTAAAGAGTTAGAGTCTTGTCTAAAACAGGACAAAGACCTGAGGATTCACTAGTAATGATATAGTTATAAAGAGTTGCAATATGTGCTAGAAAATGTCATTATACAAGTATATTCTCAAACACTTTGTTCTTGATCTATTCTCATCGATGTGGGTCTGTCGGTGAATTCTTTTTTTTTTTATATAGGTCAGTGTATATCTATATCTATAGGGTACAGATGGTTGTTCTCTACTGATCATAAGCTTAGAGCTCGTATAAGCATGCGAGTATTCAGTTAAGACTGGATACTGGACAGACTCAAGAGGATGCCAATAGACATCCTATGAAGCTGTCAATAGTGAGTCCTCTCGAGTTGAGTAGTATTCGTGATCCTTTGACCTGAGCCCCATAGTGGGCTTGTGAGTGATCCACTATGCTTTGATTTCATACATGTCAGAAACCTTTCATGGTCTGACTATTGGGTGTTGTTGGGTATGGTTCGATGCTCATAGAGCCCAGTGTATGTAAATATAAGATTCGTCAGCTCTCATAAGGGAGCTGTATATCCTGGTGCTCCAAAAATTGTATTTTAGGAAGTCTTTTGGCTAAGAGTTATCAAAAAATAGTTTTTCGTAAAGTTAAACAATATCGCAAAGAAGTTTGTAATATTATTTTTTTGAAATACAAATCTAGAAATGTGTTCACGGATGAGCATATGGGAACTTGACGGTGCTGATTTATATTCCTGCTCTTCTAAGATATAAGTGACAGAATGATTACATGTATGCGCTTTGACCTCAGCTTGTATGGTCTAACGCGTTGATTTGTAATATTTGTGACATGTGCGTGGGGCATCAGTCACGAACTCATAGAATAGTTTCATTTGATGAATCGGGCGTGGACTTAAGGAGTCCTATAATATGAACTGTACTCATTGTGCACTGAGGCAATATACCAAATTGAATTGTTCAATTTAGTAATTTTTAACAAAACTATATATTTGTTTCAGAAATCCTCAGGATGCCCATGTGTCAATACTTACGTATTAAGTACATTAATTAGTTAATAATTATTGTTAACAAATTAAATGTTGACATGTGACGCATAGTGAGCCTTCGATTAAGTTTACTCAAGTGTGTGGTTAGATAGGACCCATTTTAAGATAATCTGGTAACTAAATAAAGGCTTAAGAATAATATCATTAAATTGATTATTTAATTATTAAATAATCAAAATCTATATTTATTTAATTGTTAAATAAATTGTTAACTTAACCATGATTAATAGTTAACTAAGTGGTTAAGTTAATTAGATATTTAGGATATTTAATAATTAAATGATCCTAAACCTAACCTAGGTTAAAAGTAAACAAGGATTAGGTTAACCGAAATATCTAATTAACTTAAAGGTTAAGTGAAGTCTAACTAAACTATAGTTAATATATTAACTTTACTTAAGTTTAATTAAATGAGATACTTATTCATTTGCTTAATAGTTAAGCAATGAAATAAGTGCTTATCAAAGGGCTTAATTGATATTATTCAAATTAGGGGTGAGCATTATTCTCAAACCCGACTGTCCTAAAATTTCGGGTCGAGACGGGAACGGGAATGGGTTCAGGACTCGTTCGGGACAGAAAATTCTATCCTGACCCGAACTGTCCCGAATTATCCCGAACCCGACCCAAATCGTCCCGAATTGTCCCAACCCGTCTCGAACCCAAATCAAAACTATGTCGTTTAAAAATAATTTTTTTTCAAAAAAAAATCGAGATTCCCCGACCCGACCCGAGGTCTAGTCGAGATTTATCTCAACCGAAATGTGTCCCGATCGGGACACATTTTGGCGTCCCAAAAGGGTTGGGTAGGGGTCGGGAATTCCCAAACCTGACCCAAACCCGAAATTGCCTATCCCTGGTTCAAATGTTGACATATATAATGGCCGCCATTAAGCAAAAGTTGCTTGGTTTTTCATTTTTTAAGAATTTAAAGAAAAATGGCTTGGGGTGTTCAGCCAAGAAAAAAGAAAGATTGAAAATTTGTTTTCTTTCTTTTTCTTGTTTTTCAATTGTTGAAAAATATTTCATTTCTTCTCCATTCATTGCCGACCACTATTAAGTTTAATGAATTGATTATGTTGTTCAATTGTTGAACAAAGAAGCAAAAACAAATCCTTGTCTTTGAAATAATTCTAAGTTAAAGAGTTTAGTTAATTATAGATTAAGAGTTAATCTTGGGGTTTAATAGTTAAATTAGTACTGAAAAATTAAAACTATTATTCTAACGACTCAAACCCACCCCTGTTAAGTTATAGAATTGCCAATAGGTTCATTACAGGTGGTACTCCAACTTGTATTGTTTCGAAGGCTTGTGAGGTGATTATTTTTATTTTGATATTAATGCGATTAATACTATTTAATTTTATTAATGTAATAAAATACAAAATATATTGTATTCGTTGTTTAGAAAATTAGATTTCTACCTTCTACTGCGCATGTCTATGTATGAGATGCATAGATATGTATATATGTATAATTAACATAAATACCATTTATATACACACAATTTTAATCAACACTAAAAGTTTATACTCCCCTTAGCACTTTTCTTGGACTTGTTAGTTTGCTTTCTTTCAATGCAGTTTATATAAATATCAAAATTGGTAAAATTTTAAAATACTAAATACTCCATCATTTATTAATCTTTTAATGCTTTCAATGGAGATATATCTCAATCCCTGGTACCATAACTTAGAGGAATTTTCATTTATAACACATTATTTAATACTAATGTGAACATGTATAGCATTATAAACAGTATATTTTATAAATCAATAGAGAAAAGACCATCAGATAACGTACTATTCCTAAAAAATAACTAAAAGATGTATCTAAAAAAGTTGAAAAAATATCCTAAAGAAACAAGTTTTGAAACTGAAATATAAAAAGTCTTTTTCAAATTTAAAATAAAACCATTACTTAAAATTAAATTGCATATTCTAATAGCCTATACATGTGAACACATATTGTCTTTAGAATAGATGCACTGTTCACTTTTCACTAGCTTTCTTAGTTTTTTTTTTAATATCCTATAAGTAGTTTGAAATATAGATTGTAAAACCAATATCAATCCTCTATGTGTTATAAACAACTTAGCTATATTAGGTTCATAACAAATAAATGAGATTAGATTTTCTTTTGTTTGGCTTATTTTTTACTCTTTCCTTGTGTTGCCATTAGTGCATTATCACTTAATTCTATTAGCAGTCTTACTTCTTCTTAAACATATATGGTCATAAGTTTATTTATTGACTATTTATCCTTCTATGTGTTGTAGCATATTTTGAAAAGTGCATATTGTTGTAAAGAATGTTCAATATATAGTGCACAAGAAAAGAGTTAGACATCTCAATCTCGAGTGTTTTTAATTGAGTCGCAATGTCCCCCATGATGTGCTCACACATATTTCTTATACTAGTCAGCCTTAAGGATGAAAACTTCATAATTATGGTGTTTGCAATTGCTTTAGCTAAAGTATTAACTATTTATTAATAGCTTTCAGTAAAGCTCGAATATTGTTATGTTGATTGACTGAACCATACATACTAGTAAAGATCTTGGTCTTTATGACTATTAAACTGAGGCAATTAGATCGCTCCTACTGTTCATAAATAACAATGTCATTTCTAGTGCTAGTGGCAATAATTTATGGTTCGTCTTTTCTAATAGTATAATCAATATTCGTCCACCAAAAATGAAGAAGAGTTCTCTCTTTTGAAATCTTATAATTATCATCTTTAGTTGGGAAATATCATGTTTTATATGAGAGAAAATCACAGTTTATATGACTATATAAAATTAAACATATATGCTTATAATTAAATTTTGAGACTAAAAAATATATATCATATTTTACTAATGTAAATCATATTTTAAAAATTATAAATTTAGTGACATAGAACTTGCTTGTGGGCTAAAGTTCTAATTCAATTAAATCCACATAACTTTATGATAACACTATCTATGATGTTTTACCAATATAAATCATGATCTAAAAGTTATAAATCTAATGATATAGAATTTGTTTGTGGGCTAAAGTTCTAAAGTTCTAATTTAATTAGATTTATTTATCTGTATGATAGAATATATATCATGTAAAAAAACTAATATAAATCATGATCTAAAGGTTATGAATCTAGTGACGTAGAACTTGCCTGTGGGCTAAAGTTCTAATTCATTTAGATTCATTTATAAATTTATGATAAAACATACATCATTTTATCAATGTAAATCATGATTTAATATCACGAATCTAGTTACATAAAATTTGCATGTGAGCTAAAGTTTAAATTCAATTTAATTCGTTTATATCTTTATGATAAAACTATCAAATTATATTCCTTTTCCTAATTTCTGTGGGTAAATTAGAAAATTAATTTGATATTTATTTTAATTAATCATATAAATATAATAAAAGTTTCAGTGGGATAAAATCTACTACACTATATGATTAACCACAATTATTGTCTTTTTCTTAATGTGATCCAAAATATTTAATATATAATTTTATATAATTAAGGATGTTGTGGCTACTCTCTAATTAATTAAAATTGTATGGATCACTAGACATTTAATTTTATTAGAAAATTGTTCATATAAACACAATAAGCATTATACACAAATATGAAAATAATTTCAATTTATGTACTATTCAAATTGTATGCATAATAAAACAATAAATTATACATAAAAAATTAACATAATTTAAGCACATAAATATTCAAATTTTAATTCATAAATTGATCTATACAAAATGTAAAATTTATGAATTATTCATATAAAATTTGCATGTATCAACATATAAATAAATAAATGATACTTATAAAATTAAATATGAAATTAGTACATAAAGACAATTAAAAAGGAGTCACATAAGGACTTATTTATAAATTTTAAAAGATTTTATGGTCAAACTATAATTATTCATAAGTTTTTAGGGTTTGACCAAAAATATTTAATTTTATAGGGTCTTTATGTAAACTATATAAATTTTGTGGCCAAAATATATAACCAAGCTTTCTAGGAGCATGAATACAAATACCCGAAAATATAGCGGTATATTCGCCAATTTCTAAAAGATTTAGGCCAAACTTAAATTACTAAAAGCCAAGGGACCCAACTAAAAATATCCAATCATATAAGGGTGAATTTATAATTCATAAATATTTTAGGGGTTAAATTGTATTAAAATAACTTTCAGGGACCTATATGAGAAACATAAATCTTGTTAGGCCTATCTGTAAAATACTAAAAGTATTATGATCAAAACATAATTTACAAAAATATGAGAGACTAAATGAAAATGACAAGTCATCTTCAACCTCCAATCGAATCTTTTTGACCTGTTTGTATACCCGCAACCCATCTTTAACCCGTTTATGTATTTTAATTATATCTCATTTTAGCTCCAATTTTGACCTTTCAAATTGTAAAATGCTCAAAATCTAATTTTTTTAATGATTTATAATATTATTTTATTTCATACAATGTCAAAATAATGAGTTTTGAGAAAAATATAATTTGGCCATAACTTTTGAAAATTTTAAATTATATATCATTCAAAGTAAAGGCAACTACGGCTCTGATACCATATGTTAAAATTTCTTAAAGTAATTTAAACATGCTTGAAATAACTTTAAACAACATATAGATTAATACAGAATTTAAAAACGAATTAAATCATTGAAGTCTTTTTTTCAATAATTTGAAGAGATGATTAAGTTTTTCTAAACCTTTTCAATCCCCACTAATGGTATATGTGTATCTTGAATATGATTTGATAATTTAGGGACCTAACCAAGTGTTTTATTTATAAGCATTTCTCCAAAAAAATATCACTTTATGTTTATGAATATGGGTGAGTTGTTTTATACCTAATGAGCATTATCTTTGAATAATAAAAGATAATAAAGATTAGTGGATAATAAAGATATGAGTCATATTATGTTTATACCTAATATTATGTATTACATCATTTTGCATAATATATCTAACAGGTGATACTTGAAGTTACAGAGTAGAATTTAAGATTCAAAACATATTTCTTTTTTAACTAAATGTTTTCATTTTATGATTAGAATTATTTCTACTTATACTGCCAATGTGAGAGTTTAAAAGCAATCCAAAATCGACGGAATGTTTATTCTCATGGTCCATACTTTAAATAGTTTATTATTGTACCAAATTTCTTGATGTTTGAGACATTACCATATGTTATATTCGTAGAATGACAATTTCCATATCTTTTGAACCACTGAAGGCAAATGCCACTTAAGCTTGAGGCTACTTACAGTGAGAGATAAGATGCCTCTTATGATGCCTATTTTAATAGCAAGAGCTAGATGAGGGCTATGGAAATATAGCTTGTTTCCTGAAGGCGGGTTCACACCCTTTGGCAAATGACCGATCTATTGGACAACTATGATTCATGAAGCTATATTAAAGACAAACAAAAATTTTAAAAAAAAATAGTGAAAATAACCTAAAGGAAATTCTAAATCTTAAAAAGCTGAAAGAATCTCCTTCAAAATCTTCTCCAAGCTAAAGCAAATTCTATTGCATGAACAAATTAATGTTTCAGTGAAAGAATAAAGCTAAACTAGAAGGGATAGATGTTCTTACTACTGAAACATGCTAAAATTTGGATTTCAGAAGAAAGACCAAAAGAGTTGATAGAATGACAGATGTTGATGGAGCTTATGCTGAAATCCAAAAGAGATGTGGTTTTCTTGAACTCTAAAATTTCATGTTCGAAGGCATAAATCACTTTAATTATTAGAATTTTGTAATTTAAAATTGTATTTAAGTATGATTTTAAGTTAAAAACTAATGAAAAGACAATATGAAGTTGAGAATACATTGAATGGACGAAAAAAGAACTAAAATAAAAAGGTAGAAATAAGGATGAACTCAAAAACACAAGAAGGCTATTTCCAAGCTTGAGACCACGGCCAAAATACGGCTCCAGGCTTGGCAATAACCACATCGTGGTGCCAGGTTTCTTATTTTGAGTCATTTTTGACGTCTTCAAATCAATCTTAAATCCTTTAACTTGTTGACTCATATTTTAACTCAATATAATATTTTTAAGGACGTCTTAGAATCTATATAAAACTTTATAAAGCCATTAAGGTGGCATACATAAAGAAAGCATTAAAGATGCATAGAGAAGAGGGAGTGTCAAATAAAGAATTTAGAGAGAACTTGAGTGCTGAGTGTATAAGAGAGTGTTGTATGGAGAGTACTTGAGTGTTAAGTATGTAAGAGAGACTGTATAGACCTTTGAAGAGCTCGTCTATTATTGTATTTCTTTTAATCTCTTGTATGATCTTTATAATTATTAAGTAGATTATCAGTAATCATTGAGTAATAAAAAAAGTTAAGATCTCGTGATAATAAACAAAAAATTTATCAAATCACATAATTCTTATGTGCCTTGTGTGTAGTTGATTATTATATCTATTTATTTTGTATAATTTTTTGTAATTCTTAAATATTTGTAAGCGAAGACTTTCATGCGAAAAATTCCAACACTAAAGATAAACAAAAATAAGTTAGAAACTTGATTTCACAATCGCAAGCACAATGACAGAATATACTCACCACATATCTGGTTACCAGTAGAAATATTAGAAAACAAAAGCCCATTACAATAGTTTCCAGTCCATTGTACATGAAAGAAGCAATATACATATGTAAGTAAGGATATTTTAAGCTTAAAAAAGGGAAAAAAATATGGATCCTTAAGAAATATTCATTTTTATTTTACTCAGCATGGTGTTTTTGGTATGTTTCTTACCTCTTTAGTCTTACTTAAAACAGAGTCCAAAGCAGGAATTATTTGCATGTTGCTAGTGAAATGAGTAGTCCCAAGGAGTCCATTGTGTTGCTGTAGGGACACAGTCACTGCTGCTTCAACAATGAACCCAATCAGAGTTGCCTTTGATATCTATAATGAAACCTAATCTACAAACATTAAATTAAAATCAGTTTTAAGAATTTGTTAAGCAAGCAATTTCTCTTCTTTTAGAAAGGAGAATGACATTGGTTTGATCAGCATACTAAATTTATATTTCTATTGAAGCCATATTATAGTTAACGCTGCTTTTAAGCTTCCTCTAAAAGGTCTCATTACATTTTAGGAGGAAAATTAAAATATAAGGAGAGCCTTTGGAATCTAAATTAGTTGTTAAATTATTGAGAGCTTTTGGCAAAAGATACCTGGACGAAATGTTTAACATCATGCAAGTGACTTGTCAAAATTGACATTTTTCTCTAACCATTTTTCTAAATTCAAAATATTTACACTGTTTGTTCTTCTTCTCCAACCTTAAAATAAGAAAAGTTTAAACTCGTGCAACAGTGAGCTACCAGACTTTATAGTGTTAATGCAAGTTTGACCCACTAAGCTAAGTCATTATGATTGATCTTAAGGTGGTCCATCGTTACAACAAATTGAAGCTATGAACATCCAATCAAAGAAAAAATTAATTCATATTAAAATTTTCATTTCATAAAATAATAGATGGTTCATACCTAAAAATCCCCAAGGAAGCTGGAAATAAACCAGCAAAATGAGTAGAAGTGAAAGCCAGTCGGACGTAGAGTTCTTTCTGATTAGCAAAAGAAACCCCTTCTCTCAACATTGTGCCCATAACCAAGGATGCTATCGAGACTGGACAAATGCCAATATGTCTGGAACTTCCAAGAACAGAATATATTAATGGTGGCACAAAGCTAGAATCTGGAAGAAATATAATTCGTTAGGAAAAGGAAACAAAGTGGAAAAGCAGACACTGACTTCATGTAGATCTGTAAAACAAAACCTAACAAAAGGAGGGCATGTGTAATTAGTCCAATTATAGGCTGTAAGTTTGCAAGTTTAGCATAACTGATCGCCTGTCAACCAGAGAAAAAAAAAATGTCTGATCCATGATTTTGTAGATATATACTAATTTAATTTTTATTTATTTAATATTATGTTAATTTTTGTAAAAATAAAAATTATAATTATTTAGAAACGAAAATAATGATAAAAAATTATTAAAAACATCAACTAATATGATATATATTAAAAAAGTAATAATTAAATTAGTATATATTCATAGAAACCAAAATAACATTTCCTGAAAATACAAAAAATATACACAAAGTCGGAGAAACAATAAACCCAAGACCAAGAAATAATTTAAGAATAAAATGTTCATATCACCTCAAAGAGCTAGCCGGAAATTAATAAATCCAGAAGTATTTCATTATATATAAAAGCCCAAGACAGAGAAAAACAAGACAAAACAAACAAGAAACAAGAATAGTCATAAGAAAATGAAAAATAAGAGAAATGCTTGACCTGAGGGATGGCCAAGCTCGCAATGGTGAGTCCAGGGATAGGATCAGATCTAAATAGTTTAAGACTGTGACTAGGAGCCCATTGCAATATAGGAAACACATATTGAATACCCAGAACCAGTTTTCTTCGGCAAGTCTGGATCTTGAAAGTGTAAAGCGGGTCAGCTGGTAAGAAAATCTCACGCAGCCTGTGCTCGAGTTTTTTGCAGGTGGGGATGCGGGAAGGCAAGCAAACTTCATGGACCTGAATGAAGGCCTGTCCTTGTTAGAGATTGTGCGAACATTTGAATTGCTGGCTGAAGAATCTCCTTCTGCTTGCTTGATGCTTGTGCTCATAATTGTTTTCTGCAATATAGCAAAAATTAAAGCATCCACAAATTTGGTTTCATTTAATTCATTGAAAGGAAGTCAAGAGTACCTACTTCAAATTTCAGAGATGGAGAGAAAGGTGGTAGTTATATGCAGTTACGATTCCGAAGAGGAAAGTTGACATGTGTGTTTTTTTTTTATATACAGGGAAGTCACAAGTTGGGCATTTGTCGTTGACCCAAAAGACTAGCCTGTAATATTATATACCTACCCTTATATACCAAAGATCTATCCAATTTTTATTCGATGTAAGACGTGACATTCTCCCCCACCCAATTACGTGACGCTTTCGTCACGGTGTAATCCAAATTCAATGACCAACTTGGCTTGTATTGCCCATCCCCTTAGTAGTATGGGGGACTCACATCTAACGTGGCAATCTCTATTAGGGCGATTTTAGAGGCTCACATATAAATAAGAATTTAAGTCTGTTTTGATACCACTGTCACAGGTCGGACGCTTACCATTGACTCAAAAGACTAGCTTATTAAGCAATCCTACATACTCACCCTTATATATCTAAGATCTACTTAATTTCTATTTAATGTAAGACGTGACATTAGGTACTTCAAAAAAAAGAAATAGCCACGCTACAATCATTGCGCATGTAACAAATGCGGTTACCACTATTATCATGGAATTTACTATGCCATCTAATTATAATTGGGATAAAGATATATTTGTCCTAAAAATTTAGCCAAACTCTTAATTATTTAAAATTTAATAATTTTATTCCAATTTTTTAATATTAAAATTTTATTTTTTTAGATTTAACATTTCAAGGACAAAATCATAACTTGACCCGATGAAGTGATATAAATTGACACACCACGAGTCATGCTATGTACATACGTCTTTTATTAATTTACAAAGTAAAAAAGGGCATGTGATATAATCTAATAAGGTTATATATTTAATATTTATTTTTAATTTTTTTTCCCAATTCAAGCCTAAAATGCGAACCTCTCACCTCATCTCTCAACTTTCTTTATGTAAAATTCATCAACAAAACTCATAGACTCCATAAACCCGAAAACATCTTATTACACCCTTTAGGCTCGATTCGAGGTCAAAGGAGGGACCTTTATAGTACTAACATTGTTTGTTATTACAAATGGTGGTTACAAGTTGAAAATTTTACTTTCTAGCATCAATATCAAAAGCTTTGATTTTTTTTTTTAATGGTAATTGTAATAGGTGGTAATTTAAGGAATAATGTAGTTTTTGTATCAAGTTAGTAGTTAGCTTGGTGAAAACTCGTGGACAATAGATATTGAGAAGTTATGCAACATTGAAGATATGGTAAATGAAAGAAAGATTATGGAACTAAGATGGGTATGAGATAGAAAGTGAAGAGAGTGATAATTTGATGATACAAGGTGAATGGACTATGTTTTAGGAAAGAGGAATAGGAAATTTAATTGCTTTTTGAAAGGTGGAGGCTCTATTAGTAGTTATACTTCAAGTTCAAATTCGAGCGGTCGATAAAGGGATGACCCAAATTATGTACATATTTTCTCAACTTGTAAAAACTCCAATTACTTTTTAACATTAAAGTTAATCTCCAATTACGACTTCCTAATTGATAGGGGCAATAGTGGAGGGGGTTGATGTGGGGGACAATTGGCCATGGTAGAAGGGGGAGGCACAGTGAGGGATTATGCTTGAGTAGGAGTAATGGTTGGAGTTGAACAAAAAACACTAATATTTTTTAAAGTAATTATTAAATTTTTATATTAATTTTAAGAAAAACATTAATATTTTTAAATTATTAACTTGCAATATGGTTTGCCACTTTGATCGTCATCTGCAACTAATATAATAAAATAAGGGTAAAAATATCATTGTACTACAAAATGAGCTTTTTTGTCATAGTTAACAAGATTCTGCTAACGAATTGAGATAAAATTATCTAATTTTAAACTTGTATGATAAAATTAAAAATTATGCTAAACTCTAAGGAAAAAGATGTCCTTATCCCATTATAATACGAGGCATATTATGATTTTAAAATTTTAAGAGTGAATGCTTGCAATTTCACTATATATTGCTTCAATTTGTCTAATTTTCTTCAAGTTTTATTAACATGCTATTTTAGGACATGCATATAGAAGAAAGTTTATATATTAAAATTTTGAAGACAAATTACTTGACCTCTTCTTATATAAGGAAAAAAATATATTGTGTCTTATACAAGTCAAATTAAGGAGAGTTTTTTTTTTACATACACCTTGCTGATTTTAGAATTTGAGAGATCTCGAGCTTAAGAGTTGAATTTATTTATATGAGAACAGAAGTTGGATCTTTTGAAGGGTTGAGCTGAGATGATCACCCTTTATATGTATTAAGCTTTAAAATTCTCCTGCAACCACAATAAAGATAGGCCGCACTTGAGGTTTTTCTCAACAACGACTCTAGGATGCAACTTCTAGGATGAAAAGAGGTAAGAAAGTAATGAAAAGAGAGGTTTAGTGTCAGATGCAACTTCTAGGATTAAGCTTTATTCAAAAAGGAAGTCTATGTTCAAAAATTCCATTTGCTTGATTTTTTAGCCTTATTTTTATAGGCTTAGGTTGTAGAATTCTTTGGAACAAAGTTACATCTTTAGTTTTCTATTTTGCACTCATCCCAAGATTGTAAGAGTAGTATTTGAGTCGAAAATCTTGGGACTCTAAGATCCTTGAGGATAAGGCCCATTTAAGTTTTTGATTAGTGTGTATTTTTCCTATTGCCCTTGAAAGACTTATGTAATTAGCCATAAGGACCTTAGGCCAAAGACATTCCCTTGTGTGCAAAAATTTGGGGTGCCCATGTGATGAACTTTCTTATAGACTATAGTAGGCCTTCTTGTGAGTGATCATCTTAGATTTGGTGATCTTATAGCTTCAGTGACTGTTATTAGTTTTTTTGGTTGAGATTTTTTAGTAATTATTGATTTTGTTCATTGTCTCGAGCAATCTTAGATTGGGTGATCATCTTATTTGCCTTTGAGAGATTACCCTTTATGACTTTTTATTTTGTTCTCATAAACAATGTCAAAATATTGACCTTAAAATATAAAAAAATTTGAACCTACCAGTTGATTTGTTTTCCAAGAAACAATAGCTAGATCTCTCGAAAGGCTAGGTTGAGATGATCACTCTTAATGCATATTGAGATTTAGAAATCTCTTGCAACCGTAACAAAGTTAGACTACACTAGAGATTTTTTCTATCAACAACCCTCTAATGCTTAAGTCACCAATAGGTCTATAGAAGAAAAATTAAAGAAAGTAAGAAAGCAATGAAAATAGACGTTTAGTATTTGTTGTGCAAATGCGACTTTTAGGGTTATAATTTGTTCAAACGAGGGAGCCCATGTTCAAAAGTCCTTTTTGCTTAATTGCTTAGCCTTATTTTTATAGGCTTAGGTTGTGGAGTTCTTTTACAACTAAGATATATCTTTACTTTCCTAATTTAGACTCATCTTGAGATTGTAGGTGTAGTAACCAGTATCTACAACTGGTAAGTATAAGTATTTATATATGTATAAATATACGTATTTTATTTGTATGTTGGTGATACTTGAATTATATATTGTTATTAGTAATATTTTTATAGGTTAAGGATATACGATTAGTATTGGGTTTATTTGTATGACTTTAGATTTATTTTAGGGACCAAATTGTTATACTTTGAAAGTTTTGGGGGCAAATTCGTAAATACCAAAAATTAGCCTCTTAGTATAAAAATACACTTTTGAACCCTAATTTACCATTTTTAGGTCGAGCTACCCATTTTAAGAGAGAGAAGAGAGAAATAGAGGAGAGAGAAAGAGGAGAAGAAGAAGAAAAAGAAGAAGAAATTGGAATTTTGAATTTTAAGAGGTATATCATACGTATTTCTCAATTTATTGGTATTAATTAAGTTAATTCCTTTAAGTTTTGATTTCTGAAAATATGTATAATTGAGGATTTGTTGTGTATTTCGTAAGATCATATGAGAATTGATGATGATCTATAAGATAGTTTGATAAATCATGATGAATTATGGAATTTCTGCTGGATAACCTCTTGATCCAAGAATTTTATAAATTGTTGTGATTCGATTCTGGTTTTGAATTTTGAGTATATGAAATTAGACATGTTTAGTATCATCTGAGACTTTGAATCGATTCAAAATTCCAGAAATTGAATTTGTTGTGAATTTACCAAAATGACCCTGAAATTCTAGAAATTTCCTATGTGAACAGTATAATACAGTGACGAACAATGTTTTTCCTACTGAATGATCTTCAAAAATTACGAATTTTTGGAATATGATAATTTTATATGTCTAATATGATATACTCGGAATTGAGAATTTAGATCAATGTGGTTGAAATGTTATGATTTTCTAAAGTATATCCGCTCATTACAGTATTTGATTAATAGATTTTTAAAGCTATGGAATAAAATAGTTTTAAAATACTTTTGGCAGTGATTTGGAAGTGAAATATTTATCATGGACTGAGATATGTGTTAAGAGTAATTATGTGGTATTTTTATAATTTTTGAGTTAGTATATGATTTTATAAAATTAGGAGATTGAATACTGTTCAGTAAGTATCTTGATCCTGTCAGGTTTGTAGTTTGGATTCGATGGTGTGTATGGAATGGATTGTGTAGGAACTTTGATATAATATTCATATATAAGAAGGATATATGAGTCAAGAATGGTATATTCTGATTTTGGAGTAATTGGACATCATTTGATGTATTAGAAAATTTTGTTAAGTGTAAGTGATCAGAATGACAGGTTTTGAGAAACCAAGTATTTAGACCAATTTGATGTGATAAATGCATTGTGTATAATTTTGTAAGGTATTTAAAGTATTTTGTGTGAATTGTGAGGCTTATGAAAGGATTAATCTCCATTGATAGGTTAAGGAGATTTAAGCCTTGTAGCTGAAAGTGTTAAGAGGTAAGTATACTAGACTTTTTACTGAAATCACAATAAACGTAGTAATTGTTTTGTATGATTTTGTAAATGTGGTTAGGAATATGTTTATGTTATGTCAAAGTATATTTTGATATGAAATGTGAAGATATGTATTTATGAATGTGAGCATGGACATACATGACATACATGTGTTTTGAAAGTGAGCTTTCAAAATAAGATATGTTTAACAAAGAAAGCTTTTGAAGTGTAATATGTCCATGAGAAATATTTTGTGTTTTGAGGGTACTTGAACTCACTGTTAACTTAGTAGGCATTTTATGTGATTTGTGGAGCCTTTATGTGTAGCCTTTCCTTCGGGATTGATATATATTATGTGTTCCGTATGTATGGAGGATCCTATTGGTACCTAAAGGAAGTGTGAGTCATCACATTCGTGTGGTGGCGTATTGGTGCATGTGAGAGGACTCACCGATGATCAGGGTGAGGGTTTGGCTTTTACCTTCGGGCATAAGCATTATATGTGTGTAATTTCAAGACCTCACTTGTACTATTCCTCTCATACGGTATGTCACCTACGAGTGACATTTGGCTCATTATGTGATATGTGATATGTAAGTCCTACTAAGTAGTAGTTGAGTGATGGTATTCCTATTATGTGTTTTGAAAGAATGTGTAAGCGCTTACATGATATGTGATTTGATAAGATTATGATTTTGATTGATCACAACATATCATACATATGCATTGTGTACATATATGTATTTGTATTTGATATATGAAAAACTAGTATGCTTACTGAGTTTTATACTCATTATAGTTTATGGTGATTTCAGGTAAATAAGGTACATGTGTGCTTAGCGGATTTGGCAAGGCTTCTGCTGTTCCTTGGGTTCCCTAAGTTGTTAGGTTGCTAAGTGTTTCATTTGGGGACACGTGGAATAAGATATTTGATTTGTCCCTAGTGAATAAATACCTATGTATTATTTTATTGTGTGTGGTTGGACTTAGTTTAAGTTTCACCAAGTATAATAATGGATTGATTTTAAGTAAGAATTTACAATGAATATATTCTGGGCTTCCGGTAACAAAGTTGCTACTGGTGACGTAGTAGAGTGTTAATCTCTGAGAAAACTCTGCATATCTTCGGTTTACTAATTGTCCCAGTCATAATTCAATTGCTATAATTCTGAAAGAAATTAAAATGAATGTTTAAGTATTATTGAATGAATGTAAGTGATGTCGTGTGTCAGATCTTTTGGGTCTGGGGCGTGACAGTAGGAGTAGCATTTCAGTCCGAAATCTTGGGACTCTGAGATACTAAGGGATAAGACTCATTTAAGTCCTCGATCAATATGTATCTTTCTTATTACCCTTAGAAGACTTACGTGGTTGGCCCTAAGAAGGCTTATATGGTCAACCCTTTGAGGGCTTAGAGTGACCGAGGACCTTGGGGTAAGACATTCCCTTGTGAGCAAAAATTTGGGATGCCCGTGTGATGGACCTCCTTGTAGGCTATTGCGAGCCTTCTTGTGGGCTACACTAGACCTTTTTATGAGGTACAATGGGCCTTCTAAGACTGTAACTAGTTTGTTTGTCTAAATTCGTGTATATCCAATGTCTTGTTTAAACTAAAACAACCTCAAATTTGTGAGCCTAGAATTTGTTAGATTAAGGAAAGCTTAAATCGACCTACAACGAGCAAGATTTAAAGTAAATCTAGGCTGTAGAAAAATAAAATAGCAAGCAAACTATAAAATTTAGGTTACTTCACAGAAAAAAAAATGAACAAAATCCAATATGAAAGCTATGAGGATCAATAAGCAAGGATGAATATTTGGGTTGAAAGTAAGAACAAAAATTAAAATTAAATCAGAGAAAATTGTATTGTTATATTGAATGAATGTATGAATAATGCTTTACAACAATTTATCATGCCTTTATATAGGCATTGAAAAACCTTAATTAATCTAATCTAATAAGAAAAAGGAATCCTAATAAGAAAAATTAAACTTTTTATTCTAAAAAGAACTCAAATGGACTTAATCATATCTAAACTGTAGTTAAACTAATATACATAATTAAAAAGAAAAAAAACCCAAATGAGCCCAAATTATATACAAATTTGGGTCGGTGTCAACATAAATTTAATATTATTCAAAATTGTATAAGTATGCAAAGAGAAATAATTAATTATCCATTGAGTTATTTAGTAAATGCCACTTTTTTCTCTTAATATTTTTTAAATACTTCGTTACATCCCCTTCCATCCCCTTACTCCATCCTCTTTCCTTTCGTTTCTTTTTTTTCTTTGGGAGTAATGAAATATTTTATAACGATAGAATAAAAAGTAGTATTTATATGGAACTCAAGGAGGAAATTGGTCATTTCCATTATGCAAATTAACATTAGGTAAATAATGACAAGAAAAGTTAATTATATGCAAAACAGAAACTTAAGATGCCAACAAACAAGTACTCAACTGCAATAATCATGATTGAAGATTTTCCTAGATGCGATTAGAGACTAGGCAAATGAAATGATGGACATCTTTTAGCTGAAGGAGGTTTTTCTTTATAAAATAATATCTAGTAGGAGAAATAAGAAGAACTTTAATAAAATGAAGCTAAGAATGACTGCAATAGTCTAGGATTGGCAAGGGAAGCTGTTTTCAAATGGAGGCAAGAGAATCTTAATCAAGGCAGTAGCTCAGGCAGTTTCCACTTATGCCATGAGCATTTTTAGGTTCCCTAGAAATCTCTGTGAAGATTTACAGAGAATGGTAAGTAAATTTTGGTGGGGGATGAAAGACCGTGAGAAAAAAGGATGCACTAAGCAGGTTAGAGGAAACTATGTCAGCCAAAGAGCAAAAGGGGTTGGGGTTTAGAGATTTCAGTTGTTTCAATCAAGCTCTGCTTACTACGCAAGATTGGAGACTTATCAATTTTCCTGAAACACTAGTAGTAAGAGTTCTAAAAGCTAAGTACTTAAAAGACTTATCACTTCTTAGAGGCTAAACTGAGGACCAATCTATCATATGTTCGGAGGAGTATAATTTTGGGAAGACAATTGCTACAAAGAGGAACTAAGTGGTTGCTAGGGAAAGGAGATAAAGTTAATATTTACAGCAACAACTGGATCTCCAGAGGATTGACTTTCAAACCTATATCCCTACAAGTGCTGCTTAAAGAGAGCACGGTGGAATCCATACTGATAGATGAAAACAACAAATGAAAAAAAAAACATGCTAGAGCAATGCTTCAAAGAAGAAGATGTAGCAGTTATCCTTAGAATTAAACTCCCTACAGAGAAGATGGAAGACTCAATATGTTGAAACCATGACAAGCAAGGGAAGAATTCAGTTAAGAATGGGTATTATGTAGTCTTAGAAGAGATTTTAATTGTGGGCACAAACTCATCAAGATCAATGGAGAAATGGTGGAAAGCATTATGGAGCATCCCAGTCCCATCCAAGGTTAGGATTTTCATCTAGAGAACAGACTTTAATCTAATCCCAACAACAAATCTATCTCTGAAGAAGATTCCGCAGAAAGCCCTCTATGCAAAAGATGCCTTAAAGAATAAGAAACTAGTTACCATGCTCTAGCTAAATGTAAGGCAACAAAGAAATTATAGGGACTCACACAATATGCAGAACTTGTTAAAGGACTCCAATATGAAAATTTGGGACTTCATCCAACATGCTTCAGCAAACATAACTGTAACAGAGTTGGCTAAGATGGTTATGGTTTTATGGGCAAGTTGGCAAATGCGAAATGATTTGATTGTACCAGGGTAAAGTCTAGATCTAGTAAGTTGCTAGCAAGAGTGGAAGCCTATTTGGACTCAACAAGTAGACAAGAAGGGAAAGAAGAGAAGATGAGCCAACATCAAAACCTGCAGGGAAGGAATGACAGAATAGCTATTTCCCCGTGAGAAATATCAAGCTAACTCTGATATAGCAATAAATTGCAGGAATGAAAAAATGGGCTAAGGGGTGGTAATTACAAATTCAATGGGAATCCAGTGATCATAGTTGCATCTCTAGAAGTTTTTAAAGGGAATGTTGAGCTAGCAGAAGCAGAAGAAATGAAGATGGCTTTGAAAGTAGCTGAAAACTCAAAACATAATAGTAGTGGCTGAGTCATGCCCAGAATATTGTTGAGTTGGTGAATGGTAACTTAGAATCCCTTAAAGAGATTAAATGGGTGATACAAGAAATCCAAAACCTGGCTAAGACTAGAGAGTAGCTAGTCTTCAAATATGTACCAATAACTGTAATATGCAAGTTCATAAACTAGCAAAGGTGGCACTTAATTTACCTTATATTATATTCTGGATGCATAATTTTCCAGTTTGTGCTGAGTAATGAAATTAAAAGTTTGTCTAAAAAAACTGCAATAATCATGATTGCCAAACAATTTTTTTTCAGTTGATGTATGAAAAGACATAGTAATAGCGGTATGATTCAAAGTTATGAATCAAGTGATTTTGTGCCATATTGCACCAGAAAATAAAAGCTTCATATCATTTGTCTTATTATTCCCTCCGCTTTAATTCTGCGCCTTTTGCTTTTGCATATGGTAGAAGAATATTGTTCACCTTTTTTTCCTGTCATGGAATATTGTGTTAACGGTATTTAACTAGAGTCAATTGTAACTTGCCTATATATTAATGCAAGTCTCTCAGGTGCAATCTTTAGCATCGAATAAGATCCTATATGGCTCCCCAAAAGCCTATTAAAGCTCCGATAATAAACATGAAAAATGATACTCCATAATCATATCATGAAATGTCAGATAAATTAACATAAGAAGATAACACACTCGGAAAGCCATTCGACAGCCACACATCATCAGCAAATTGCTCTTCTTTAACAAGAATAATTTCATATATCAAAATGCTTTACCAAACAGAATATCGAAGGACAGGTAATCGCGGGAGGAGGAGCCGAGCCATTCCCTGAGGCCCAAACGGGTTCTGTTTTCAACTTACAGCCCGTGCCCGCCTACAAATATTCTGAGTGGAGCTATTCACACCCCTCAATTTATCTTTTTAAATCCCCACCATAAATCTATTGAAAAATTTGAAACTGTTTTTAATTATTTTAATATACACCCCAAAACTACTAATATCACTGTTCATTTACGTCTTTTCTTTAATAAATTACACATCCACCTCCTGTTAATGAATCAAAGCCCCTTATCCCTTCTTTACAATAGCAGCAAACCCATTAGTTCTGCACCCCCACCTACACCTCTCCCCGACCCCCTTTTTTTCGGTTTCATTTATAGCATATTATGTTTAAAGATTAAATGCTTATCGGAATGAATGAAAATATTTAAGAGGTCTTGTGAGATAAAAATCGGGGTTTGAATATCCCCACTCAAACACTATGTAGGACGCATTTGATGTGAGAAGAGTCTTTTATTCTATTGAGTCCATATATATGCAAGCTTAAGTTTATATTTGTCATATGGATCCTTCTTTCAGGCAACCAAATTGAGAGTGGTAATGGGATTCTCTTGGGGTCACTATTTCAGATAGAATGAAACCTAAAACTTGATGCTTTGTTTTTTCCCACATGAACTCTATTTTTTGCCCATTATATTCGAAACTGAAGGAGATACCGCTAACAACATAAAATAAATCTACAGACAAGATGAGCCAATGAACAATTTGTTGTTCTCATACTTATTGAGTTGCATAAAATTTGGCTTGTTAACCATCTTATTCGTTTCAATGGTGGGATAATCCCACCATACAATTTGGAGGCGGTTGTTGCATGTTCCACGGGTCTTTGATTTATTTTATATTTTATAAAACAATATCTAAGAAAAAAGAAATTATAATGTACATGTTTTCCTATGTACAGCTTTCACACCCATAATATATCATTCATAAACAACATACTGTGAATGTCATGTTCTATAGTTGCACCGCACGCCGCACGGGGTTCAATAATAGAGCTCTTATTGGGCTCACTGTTCAATTATTTACACGTAACAGCTTTCGCATGAAAATAATGGCCACTGTCTCGTTGTCTGATCAGGGCTTTGGACACCCAGAACTAGGAGTAGCCATGTTTGATGCATATTTGACTTTCTAGGTAAAAGGAACTTCCTTCCTATCAAATCTAGTCTAAATCCTCCGGTTTGGCCGTTAACAGAAATGCCTGCGATAGTTCCTAATTGCCTAATGGCTTTGGCAATGTCGTGCTTCCACGAACTTCCGCAATTCACAAACAAACCAGTTGCAGTCCACATGAAAATGATTGTAAAAATTGATTATCTCAGAGTAGGTAGAACTGTATTATTTGCTTTTCAGATCATTTCAACCAGATGCTGTGACTGTTTCACGTTTGTTGTGATAAACGTTGTAAGAACCTGTGACTGTTTCACGTTTGTTGTGATAAACGTTGTAAGAACCTAGCTGATGTAGATGTAGGTCGTGTTAAATATTTTATGTTATTTTATATTATTTTATACTCTTAAAGCATATGTAATAATATTTTATTAGATTAATAAAACTTATTCATACATATAATTGAGTATATATTTATGAGCTCATATTTATAAAGTATGTGATCTATGTATTAAGCATATGATGTTAATACATAAAGTATAGATCATAAGTTCTTTATAAATTAAATCATGTTTACAACCATTAATGAAAAGGGCATTTCATTATGAAAAGTTGTAGTTTTTTTGCTTCTTATAGTGAATGATTTACCTTGATCATCGAAGTAGAGACTTTGAGTAGAGAAACTAATGTATATGATACATTGAACAGGACTACTGTGAATTTCGATCGGGTTAACTAAATATCGTAGATCTTAATTCACAAAAACTTTAATAAACTTGATTGATCTTAATCCTAAACAGGTAATGAACTTACATTCATGCGTTATATCTTTTGAGTTATCACAGAGTGAGATCTACATAAATGGTCAAAACCTCAATAGCTTAAAGATATAATTTCATGAGTCGTAAGAACATATATTTACAAAATAAAATCTAATAATTAATGTCCACCTAAGATGTTTGCAGTACTTGATCATTAAAATTTGTGGTCATAGTTTATTTAATAAATTATTTATTAAATAATAATATTTATTTGTAAATTTATTTACAAATATAGATATTTTAAAAATGATCATTAGAACATTTAGTGACTTAGGGACAAATAAGTAATTAAAGAGGCAAGATATTTTTTTGGACTCAACTTTAATTATGAACATCAATTAGAGGGTCAATTAAGTGGTTATTGTTGATTTAAAGACCAAATCCAATTTAATTAAATGGAGTTTTAATTAAATGAGATTTTATTTTATAACATGGGTTACTAGAGTACAACCTTTGACTTTTAGTAGACTAGCCTGAGGTTAACTTAGAAGAATTGGTATATTATGAGATAATAAGAATTAAGTCTTTTAAGTTGGAGCTAGGAAGCCCATGGGTCTTGCAGTCCCTCTACTAACTCAAATCCTAATCAAACTATAATTTCTTAATCCTAATTAAATTCTAAACATCCAAATGAGATCTCTATATATATGAGAGGTATGTAATAAGAAAACGTGACCATAACTCTAAAGAGAAAAAAAATTCTTTTATGTATTCTTTCGTGGAAAAATAATTTAGTTAGTACAATTCTCTCAGATTTTGGTATTAGTGATTTTAAAGATTAAAAAAGATCTAGGCATTCACATGCGTTGAGTTTAAAGATTGAAAATAGTAGAGAAGATTGCAGCCACTCAATTTAAAATTTGTTATAGCAAAAAATTAAAATAATCTTCCATCCTTATATATGTAATTATGAACAAAATAATTTAACTTCCTCTACATTTATTTTTATAAACAAAAATTTTTTTTTATTATTTACCAAACCAACAAGTCGGACTCGGATTAATCCCCATCTAAGCTTTTAGACATTAAGGGCTTGCTTCTTCGACTCACAACTAATCCCTTAATGACTTTTCATTCTTGCCGCATTTAGCACGAATTTTAAGTTTCTATCCTTTTAGTCGGTCAAAATCAAAATAAAATAAGATCACGTATATGGATGTAAACGCAAGCGGCTTTAATGAAATGGAATTATGGGATTTAGCTCTTTCAGTTCTATTGAAAATAATCGTTAATCTCAAAGTTTTTTAAAAGAAAATACTTAAATTCTCACATTAATGTTTATTCAACTACGTTTTCAGGAAGTAAGAGCTAAGAGTTTGACATTTCGTGTTCTTGACGAATTGTTCAAGAAATATAATTAACTTGAATTAGTGCATATCGTAAGTTCGTATCAAATTCCAATCATCGATCACATCTAGCCATTCATAATCCAACACGATTAATGGTTTTAAGTTATTGAATTACTAAGAATGTCTCTGACTCCCTAGTCTCTGCTATGTATACTCCATGAGATTGCAAAAAGCACTAAGACACCAAGCCTTAAAAAACCAATGCTGAACGCCTCAAGCATGCCTTTTTCTTATATTTCCGGCCATTAAGTGAAGTGCGCACAATATATAAAATTCCTG
Organism: Ailanthus altissimus; assembly: GCA_946807835.1. NCBI lineage: Eukaryota > Viridiplantae > Streptophyta > Magnoliopsida > Sapindales > Simaroubaceae > Ailanthus > Ailanthus altissimus. The sequence continues at coordinate 27,402,402 of OX327689.1, forward strand.
GAAAAATGATCAAATATAAGGAGGGTCGTTCTCAAAATCTTTGAGTGTTTCCCAACGTCTTCTAATTCTCTCATCACACTGCACGTTCTACACAAATTTTGACTTTCCCGATCCACCAAAGGTCAAGTCTTAAAAAACCTACGAAAGGCCAGGTATATACTAGGACTCTGTTTGAATAGTATTTTAAAGTTAATTAGATGTTCCAAGTAATCAAATGCAGGCTAAAAGGGGCAATAACCAGTAATAAGTGCAGCCATGAAGGAAAATTAGTAGTTGGTGAAAATGGTGGCAAAATCTCTTCAATGTCAGCATACGTGTAAGTTCAACAAAGCTAGTGGAGACCACGTGTATTTCCATTAAGAGAACATATTTGAGGAATTGGCAACATCAAGCGATGCAATTCGAGTCCTATTTGGGCTCGACTTGGATTCGGTATGGCAATTTGTGCAGTGGAAGCAACTAAGATGTCCGAAAAGTTTGAAAAGTAATTATAAAGTGGATGTAATGATGACAAGGGTGGCTTGACTTCAAAAAGGAAATCTTTGCGGTGAGAGAAATTAGTATAATAATTCACCACCAAATACAAGCATCAAATAGGAGAAATAGCTAATTGCCACTGTTCCTTTTTTAACGGAGAAGACAACTAAATTTTGTCTGTAGCTAACCGGGATGTTGGTGAAATAGAAAGATGGCTACACCCAATCTGAAAAATACTTTGGAATAGATATATATCAACTAGTTTTGTCACGCCCCAAACCCAAAAAAATCTGACACACGACATCACTTACATTCATTCAATAATACTTAAACATTCATTTTAATTTCTTTCAGAATTATAGCAATTGAATTATGACTGGGACAATTAGTAAACCGGAGATACGCAGAGTTTTCTCAGAGATTAACACTCTACTACGTCACCAGTAGCAACTTTGTTACCGGAAGCCCAGAATATATTCATTGCAAATTCTTACTTAAAATCAATCCATTACTACACTTGGTGAAACTTAAACTAAATCCAACCACACACAATAAAATAATACATAAGTATTTATTCAATAGAGACAAATCAAATATCTTATCCCACGTGTCTCCAAATGAAACACTTAGCAACCTAACAACTTAGGGAACCCAAGGAACAGCAGAAGCCTTGCCAAATCCGCTAAGCACACATGTACCTTATTTACCTGAAATCACCATAAACTATAATGAGTATAAAACTCAGTAAGCATACTAGTTTTTCATATATCAAATACAAATACATATATGTACACAATGCATATGTATGATATGCTGTGATCAATCAAAATCATAATCTTATCAAATCACATATCATGTAAGCGCTTACACATTCTTTCAAAACACATAATAGGAATACCATCACTCAACTACTACTTAGTAGGACTTACATATCACATATCACATAATGAGCCAAATGTCACTCGTAGGTGACATACCGTATGAGAGGAATAGTACAAGTGAGGTATTGAAATTACACATATATAATGCTCATACCCGAAGGTAAAAGCCAAACCCTCACCCTGATCATCGGTGAGTCCTCTCACATGCACCAATACGCCACCACACGAATGTGATGACTCACACTTCCTTTAGGTACCAATAGAATCCTCCCTACATACGGAACACATAACATATACCAATCCCGAAGGAAAGGCCACACATAAAGGCTCCACAAATCACATAAAATGCCTACTAAGTTAACAGTGAGTTCAAGTACCCTCAAAATACAAAATATTTCTCATGGACATATTACACTTCAAAAGCTTTCTTTGTTAAACATATCTTATTTTGAAAGCTCGCTTTCAAAAACACACGTATGTCTATGTTCAATGTCAATGCTCACATTCATAAACATATGTCTTTCACATTTCATATCAAATACACTTTGGCATAACATAAACATATTTTTAAGCACATTTACAAAATCATACATAGACAATTACTATGCTTATAGTGATTTCAGTAAAAGTCTAGTATACTTACCTCTTAACACTTTCAGCTACAAGGCTTAAATCTCCTTAACCTATCAATGGAGATTAATCCTTTCATAAGCCTCACAATTCACACAAAATACTTAAATAGCTTACAAAATTATACACAATGCATTTAACACATCAAATTGGTCTAAATACTTGATTTCTCAAAACTTGTCATTCTGACCACTTACACTTAACAAAATTTTCTAATACATCAAATGATGTCCAATTACTCCAAAATCAGAATGTATTAATCTTGACTCATATATCCTTCCTATATATGAATATTATATCAAAATTCCTACACAATCCATTTCATACACATCATCAAATCCAAACTACAAACCTGACAGGATCAAGATACTTACTGAACAGTATTCAATCTCCCAATTTTATAAAATCATATACTAACTCAAAAATAATAAAAATACCACATAATTACTCTTAACACATATCTCAGTCCATGATAAATATTTCACTTCCAAATCACTGCCAAAAGTATTTTAAAACTATTTTATTCCATAGCTTTAAAAATCTATTAATCAAATACTGTAATGAGCGGATATACTTTAGAAAATCATAACATTTCAACCACATTGATCTAAATTCTCAATTCCGAGTATATCATATTAGACATATAAAATTATCATATTCCAAAAATTCGTAATTTTTGAAGATCATTCAGTAGGAAAAACATTGTTCGTCACTGTATTATACTGTTCACACAGGAAATTTCCAGAATTTCAGGGTCATTTTGGTAAATTCACTATAAATTCAATTTTCAGAATTTTGAATCGATTCAAAGTCTCAGATGATCCTTAACATGTCTAATTGCATATACTCAAAATTCAAAACCAGAATCGAATCACAACAATTTATAAAATTCCTAGATCAAGAGGTTATCCAGCAGAAATTTCACAATTCATCATGATTTATCAAACTATCTTATAGATCATCATCAATTCTCATATGATCTTACGAAATACACAATAAATCCTCAATTATACATATTTTCAGAAATCAAAACTTAAAGGAATTAACTTAATTAATACCAATAAATTGAGAAATACGTATGATATACCTCTTAAAATCCAAAATTCCAATTTCTCCTTCTTTTTCTTCTCCTTCTTCTCTTTCTCTCCCCTCTTTTCTCTCTTCTCTCTCTCTAAAAGAGGTAGCTCGACCAAAATGAGAGAATTAGGGTTTTAAAAGTGTATTTTTATACTAAGTGGCTAATTTTTGGTATTTACGAATTTACCCCCAAAACTTTTAAAGTATTACAATTTGGTCCCTAAAATAAATCTAAAGTCTTGCAATTAAACCCAATGCTAATAGTATGACCTTAACCTATACAAACACTACTAATAACAATATATAAATCAAGTATCACCAACATACAAATAAAATACGTATATTTATACATATATAAATACTTATTCTTACCAGTCGTGGATACTGGTTACTACAAGTTTAATGACCAAAAACCAAATTTATGTCTAGTACAGAATTTACAGTGTATTTTTTTTATTAGTATTTATAAGTGTATTTTAAATAAATAAATATAAATCAGAGAAAGAAAAAGTTGATAAGAGAAATAAAATGAAAGGGAGCCCGAGTCTCTGGACTATGTGCTGTAGCGCCTAGTCGGGCAATTTAAATTTTTGCCTGTTAAGCGTCGCAGTGTTGAGATTTGAAAATATAACATTTTAGAAGAGTCATCTACCTCTTTTAATAGATGTGGCCTTTAAAGATGTGTTATGTCTTTTCAGAGAGACACATTAACTCAATATACTGCATGCACACTTTATTTGATGAACTAATATCTCTTCTTTATAATTGATTATAAATTCTCTCTATTTATCAATATTAAAGTTTGCTTGTTGTCTAAGAAAGTTGTATTTAGTGTGCACCTTTGTAACTTCTAATTGTCATTGAATCATAGAACTATCTTACCATTCAAACTCTACTCCACCTTGATAATTATCATCGTGGGGATAGAAATAATTTTGGGGATAGAAATAATTTTAAGGATAATACCTAACACGCCTTGAAATGTTAAAGTTTTACTTGTTGTATCCTTTTATTATACACATATCCCACATGCACTTCCAACATTCTTGAAACTATCTCCATATGAATACTATAAGTGATTCTTCTTTGTTAGCTATAGCCAAATCTCTTTCTAAGGCTATAAAGATACTACTATTTGATAGGAAACATTTCAAGAGATGGCAATACCCTGTTTTTGACACATTGGACGTTATGGGTCTGGCAAAACATCTTACACTTCCTCATTTAGAAGTTATGGCAGAAAATTACAAGGAAAAATTTTCAAAATAGAGCAAATCAAATAAGGTATGTAAAAACACAATTTTGCATAACTTATCTAATGAATTGTATGATATATATTCCATATATAAATATGCACATGTGATTTGGGCACAATTTAAGAAAAGTATGTAATTAAAGATATGGTGCCCAAAAGTATATAATAGCTAATTTCTTAGACTTTAAAATGTTTAAGAATTAAAGTCTAAGAAAAGAGATATTACAACACAAATATATGACTTTCTCCTTCTAATCAATAACTTGAAAATTGAGGGAATAATTCTCCCAGAACCTTTTTGTGGTTAGTTGCTTGATAAAAAAAATGTCTGATTCTTAAAAAGATTATAAGAAAAGCAACAAACACAAAAGGAAACACTTTACATTGGAGGATTCTATTGTGCATATAAGAATAGAAGAAAAAAATCGCCAATAGGAAAACTTAGAGAAAGTTAAAAAATTAGTTTCTAAAGCTAATTTGGTTAAGGGTGAAAGTTATGATGAGAAACATCAAAATTTCACAAGTAGCTCTTATTTTAAGAAAAATAAAGCTTCATCCAAAAATAAAAATGAGTGTTATGCTTGTGAGAAGGGTAGTCATTTTGCATATCAGTGTAAATATAAAAATAAGAAGGGAAAAAATAAAACTCATAAGGCCAATTTGGTTGAGAGAGATGAGGTAATTGTCACTATGGTTGTTTCAAAAGCGAATATAGTTGCAAGTCACAACAAAGAGTCAGTCATTAACTCTGGAGCCACTAGACATATATGTGGTAACTTGAGTGCTTTTCATGATTATGTTTAAGTGAGAGAATGAGAAGAATAAGTTTATCTTGGTAATTCTCATTTTGCACCAATGGTAGAAAAAGGGAAAGTTCTTCTCAAATTGACATTAGGGAAGTCTCTTAATTGAATAATGTACTCCATGTTTTGAACATTAGATTTTTGTATTTATACTAGGAAAGACAAATGAAAAGTCTCCTTTAAAGAGAAAAAAATTGTAATGATCGAGGGTGGAATATTTGTTGAAAAATGATATTATTCCAATGAATTATTCAAACTCAATATACTTGGTGTTTCTATTAATAAAAATTCTTCTTATGTTTATATTGTTGGGCCTCTTAATTTCTAGCATGATAAATTAGATCACTTGAGATTATCTTTATTTAAGAAAGGTGAAAATAATTGGTTTACTTTCTAACATGAGTTTAGATGAAATGTATCAATGTGATGTATGTGTGGAAGAAAAATCCACTATGAAAAGTTGTAAACCAATAACGCATTAAGAAACTGAATTACTTGATTTGATTCATAGTGACCTAAGTGATCTTAAGGATATACTAAGGTATATTTATTAAGAAATAAGGATGAGTATTATAAGAAATTCTTAATTTATAAACAAGAAGTTAAAAATCAACTTGGTAAAAAAATAAAAAGATTAAGAACTGATAGATAATGAGGGTATGTATCTATTTTGTTTAGTTTCTATTGTGAAAACAATGAGATTATATATGAAGCTACACCATCATACTCACCTGAATTTAATAGAGTGGTTAAAATGAAAAATAGAACATTGAAGGACATGATGAACTATATGTTAATAAATTTTGTAGCGTCTATAAATTTGTGAGGGAAGTAATTTTGACTGCTTGCCATATACAAAATAGAATTCCTTACCAAAAAAAATAAGAATTATTCCCTATGAGTTATAGAAAGGTCATGCTCTTAACCTTTCATACCTCAAAGTGTGGAGGTGTCATGCAAAAGTTCTAATTCTTAACCCTAAAAGGAAAATGATGGGACCTAAAATAATTGATTGTATGTTTATAAGTTATGCTCAAAATAATGTTGCATATAGATTCTTGGTATTGGAGGATACCATTTGATTGCTTGATGCAAACAATATAATAAAGTCTAAAATACAGAATTCTTTGAATCCATTTTTCTTAAGAAAGCCAACATAGAGAAAAATTTGACGCATATAAAGGTTAATAATGACCCTAAAAATAAGAAAAGCCACTAATTTTGGTAATGACTTTTATATCTTTCTTATAAAATAGGGCACTAAAACATACAGTGAGGCTATGACTTCTCATAATGCTCTTTTGTGGTGAAAGACAATTAATGATGAAATTAACTCAATCATAAGTAATCATGTATGACAATTAGTTAATTTTTCTCTTAGTACCAAGCTCATTGGTTGTAAATGGATCTTCAAAAATAAGATAAGAGCTAATGGTATAATTGAAAAGTATAAAGCAAAGTTGGTTGCCAAAAGGTTTATTCAAAGGAAAGACTTTGATTATTTTGATACTTATGCTCCTGTAACTAGAATTACATCTATTAGAATTTTATTGCATTAACTACAATATCTAATTTGTTCATACATCAAATAGATGTAAAAATCATCTTTCTAAATGGAGAGTTAGAAGAGAAAATTTACATGAAACAACCAGAAGGTTATGTTAGTGTTGGTATAAATCATTAAGTATGTTAATTAGTAAAGTCTTTGTATGGTTTAAAACAAGCACCAAAATAGTGGCATAAAAAGTTTGACAATGCTTTAATATCAAATAGTTTTATGATAAATAATTTCGATAAATGTATGTACTATAAAACCTTTGATACTAAGAATTATGTCATCGTATGTCTTTATATGGATGACATACTCATATTCAATCCTAGTATAGAAGTAAAAGATGAAATTAAGAGATTTCTATCAATTAAGTTTGATATTGAAGATATGGGGGAAACTGATGTCATTTTGTGCTAAATATAAAGAGAACATCTAATTATCTCAATTTATCTCAAGAGTACTATGTAGATAAGTTTCTAAAGAGGTTTGGATACACAGCATGTAAATTGATGGCAGCACCATATGATGCTAGTGTTAAACTTTGAAAGAATATTGAGCATAATAACAATCAAAATCGTTATGCATAGATTATTGGTAGTCTCATATACTTGATAAACAATACTATGACTGATATAGCATATGTTGTAAGGAGACTGAGTAAGTATACTTAGAATCTTAGAAAAGAGCATTAGAGTGCCTTGAATAGAGTTACAAAATATTTGATAGGCACTAAAACTTATGTACTTTAATGTAGTAGATCATAGCCTATGATAGAATGTTATTGTGATGCTAATTGGATATTTGAATCAAATGAGATAAAGTTTACTAGTGGATATGTGTTCACCTTGGGTGGAGAAACCATGTGTTGGAAATCTACTAAACAGACATGTATGGTACGATTTATTATAGAATCAGAATTAAAAGGCTTAGAAAAGGTTTGTTCTAAGACTAAGTGGTTAAAGACACTCATGACTCATCTTTCTATTAATACTCACCCTCTTACAAAAATTTCTATAAATTGTGATAGTTTAGCATGCATACTAGAGTAAAGAGTTAGATTTATAATATTAAAAAGTAGACATATTCATCTAAGACATAATATTATTAAGCAGTTGTTAGAATATAAGGTGGTGATCTTAGATTATGTGAAGTCAAAGATGAACTTGATTGATTCTCTGACAAAGCCACTAAATAGGAGATTATTGGAACAGACGTCGAGTGGAATGAGACTTTTACCTAGAGCATGAGATAAAAGTGATGATAACTCTACTATATGATTGGTGATCGCATTGAAGTAAGTTTATAAGGGTAAAAACAAGTCACTTGCTGTCTTATTGTACTACTAATTATATTTTATGACTTTTTAGATGAGTTATCTACCCTTTCCAATAGGTGTGGCATTTGAATAGGTGTTGCGCCTCTCCAAATAGATACATTATCTTTATAAATTACTGTAGGCACACTTCATTTGATGAACTAACATCTCTTCTTAATCATTGATCGCAAATTCTCTCTACTTATTAACTATATTAAAATTTACCTATTGTTCAAAGAAGTTGCATTTGGTGTGCTTGATTGGTGCTATAGTAGTTAAGTGCAAGCACACGCTATCGTATCAAATAATATAGGATTTTAAGTCCAGATATCAATTCCACAGGGACTATGCGATCTAATTTTATAAATCAAGTACTAAAATTGTACATACTTAACTTTTATTTAGAAAATCACAATCTAAAATTTAATTAACTAATCTAACTATATCAATTAAACTAAATAAAAGTATATGGTAGAATTCACAAATAAAGATAATCTAGAGTTTTGATTCGTCTCCTAGTATTTCATTAGATTTATTAACCTCTTAATTAATCTCTTAATAGTAATTATTGGTTTAAACAATAATCTCATCTCAAACCTTTGTCAATGGTCGAGTGATTATATTACGCATTCTAACAATCACTTATATATCTATGGTAATCAAATCAGAATGTAATTCATTAAGATCAAGTCTAAATTATACCATACATGCCATCTAGGTATATGTCTATATTAGATGGAACTCATAGTTATTACACTATGATCATGCATCAATCTATCCTAGACTAAACATATGAATCTCTTTATCAAGTTCATCATGGTTCCTTAATCATTCAAAAAATTGGTCAAATATAATAAAAGCATTAAATACAATATAGAATGAATCAATTATATGTATTAAGTTTATAAACTAAAACTTAACAAAATCCAAATCTATACTAAATTCAAAAGTCTAACCCTAAAATAACATTAGGTCATCACTAAACTAAGAGTATTAAATCAATCCATGAATGACAGCAAGAATAAGGACATAATAACAAGAAAAGAGAAGAAAAAAGTAATCAAGAAGACGTCTTAGGTTGCTTCTCTCTCAATCTTGACTTGAAGTTTGAATATTGATTTCTTGGCTTTGAACTTTGATTTTGTGTTATAAATTCTTTTCTTAAGTTTTTACCTCTCTCAAGTCTATGTTTTAGCCCTCAAAAAAGTATTTTTATAGGTATTAGAAACCATAGAGTCGAGGGGATTTGAATCCAAGTTAAAATAGGACTCAAAAGAGGAGTTTTGAGCTTAATTGCATTAGCGTTGCAGCGCTAAGGGCTCAGCACCATAGTGCTGAGACCTGAAAAATGGTTTTGCTTGCTCTTCATTTAAGCGTTGCAGCGCTGTACTCTCAGCCAATGGGCATTGTAGTCCTCATACCTACATTCTGGTACTCTCATATTTTGAGCGTAACTTTTTCGTTTTACGTTCAATTTGCCTTTTGTTTGTTCTTATGTGTCACATTTTTTATTACGCACCTATTTATAATAAAATAATAATTAAATATCTAAATATTCGTAATTTAGAATAAAATACAAAAGCTTGACACTAAATATACTAATGCATATATGCTCGTATCAGTGCACCTTTATAATTTTTAATTATTATTAAATTTTGGAACTATCCTATCATTCAAATCTTACTATACCTTGGCAATAATCACTATAGGGTAGAAATAATTTTAAAGATAATGCTTAACTCGCCTTGATATTTAAAATTTTATTTGTTGTATTATTTTGTTATACATATATCCCATATACATTTTCAACATTGCTCTACTAAAATAATGGTTTTAAGTTTAATTTCTCTCTCCTCAAATTAAAAAAATCAAATTTTTGTCTAAATACGCGAGTCTTTCGCGTGAGATTAATTTTAATTTACCAACGAGAAGAGAAAAATAAGTCAGAAGATTTTTTTCGCAACGAAAGAAATAAAAAGATTTTACTAACCAAGAATACTAGCTGCAGCTTGCAATTCAATGTGGATATCATTGCGTTTTAAGACTAGAAGTATAGTTTTTAAGAGATCAAAGAAATTTAAAAGGATAAAAATTGGGATGGCCCAATAATTAGTCTCTCATATCTAAGAAGTCATAGATCCAAGTCACTCTATTGTTTTATTTTTAGTTATTATAATAACGTATTTTTTTTAATAAGGGAACAATGATAATAAGATAAAACCATATTGGATTTGCGCACTGACCATTAGCAAAGATGTCCCAATTACCAAAACAGGTTTATATTTGTAATATTTTCTCTCTCTTATTTACAAAAATAATGAGTCATATCTATGTCATGAATCGATAGTACTCCCTAATACTTCCTCATATGACTTTAATTTACACTTACAAGAAAAATAAATTGTAATGATGAACAATGGACGGTAACAAAATCATCGTGTCGGCTAATAATAGTTATGCTTTTAAAAACATACCAAGTCATCGTGACACGTGAACTAAAATATGTTTAATTTAATCACCTAGTAACTAACTTTAGATGGTATAATTAAAATGGTGTTAACAATTATTATGTTGGTATTAAGAGGTTAAGGTATATATGGAGTCCTCGACATCCTTGTTAACAATATCGAATAAGTGAAATTAGTTTTTTTTATCTATTATGTAAGAAAGAAAGTTTAGAATACACTATAAATGGTATAATTATCTTGTTATATATAACAAAGTGGTAAGACTATGTACGAGGACTAACGCCTCCCCAATACTAAAAGGTCAAAAAAATTAGTAACTTGGTATTGTTATAATCACTTTGAGTTGTATTATACATTAGTACCATATGGCTTGATGTATAGTGTACATTGATCTACACACAATTATTCAAGTGAAAAAAATCTAATCAATATCAACATCTTTTAATATATAGTTATTTTAGAACGAAATTAATAACTTCTAAGTGTAAATGAATATAAATTTGATTAACATTGTTGATGCTCATTTTATAATAGGCTTAGAAAGGTTTAGGTTGAACGTTTATACGTTTATAGTTCAAATCCAATATTTTAATAATGTGGAATTATATGCTATTGTTAATGACGTGCCTACATATTGGACCCAAGCCACGGCCTTGGAGCTCAACGAGTGGCTTGTGGTTTAGAAGGTAAAAAGATATAATAAATTTATTATTTAATATAACCATTCATCAAGTCCACTTGGACGATTATAATCTTTTTTTTAGTGATATTAAATCATAAAGTTGACAAAGAGTTTAGATTTAACTCAATTCCTACTTGAAAATTAAAGCCAATTTATTGTTATTATTATTATTATTATTATTATTATTATTATTATTATCTCACACATATAAATATTAATTTTCTGAGATTAAGTTCTATCATAATTATCTTGTTTTATTCTTATCAAAACACCATCAAGAATGTTACTATAACAAAATAAAATTATAAAAATGTTGGGTACGAGATTATTTATTTAAGAAATATTGTTCTATTTAGATTGTATTTATTATATAGAACATATGATTTTTATAAGATGTATATCTTGTAAAAGATATATTTCTACCGTAAAGTAGACTTATTTGTTTTTTTTTTTTTTTGTAATAGCACCAAGATAAAAGTCTCTTATACATATTCATTTATAGTATAAAAATAATCATATTTTTCTAAAATTCTAATATGGTATCAGAGTAAATTTGAATTTTTTTTCATACTTTATATTTCTAATAACATATTTCAAACTCTCATTATCAATTTCACGGTTATTACTCTAAATGAAACCACCGTTCCTACCACAACTCTACCACCAAAAATCATAGGTCACCAAGATAATTCAACATTTTCAATAAGTATTATATTGGATGAGACTAATAACTCATTATGGTCTCAACTTATGAAGATGCAAATTAGTACTCATAACAAAGTTGGGTATCTCATTGAAAAATGGTGAAACCTGCACCTAAAGATTCAATATTGGAGGCTTGAATTATTGAAATTCATTAAGTTAAAAGATGGCTTATTGACTCGATGAGCACATCATTAATGCAGTGGTTTATTTGTCTTTTCACAGTGGAGGAGATATGGGAGATGGTGGCTAGAATATTCTATGATGGATTAGATGAACATGTATTTTTGAACTGAATCAGAGATCTTTCTCTACTAAGCAAAGTGGCCACTCGTTATGAATGTATTATAATGAACTTATTGCTATTTTTAGGAGATTGATCACAGGACTATATCTTAGGAGGGAATGGTTGAAGGAGTTGTTCAATTGTATTCGACTGTGGACTTGATTCTAAGTTTGAACAAATATACGAAAATAGTTGAAGCTTGATCTCAATAGTACGTATGCATATGTCTGGTGGGAGTATCAGTAGAGGCAAACTATGGGAAACGCTCACACAGTCTCAAAAAGCTCAATTATGATAGCCAACCAAACTCGACAAGTCCTCTTTGGGTCTATCAAAGAACAATTCTAAGTAATCTTCTAAAAGGTTAGTATATATTCATTATGGTAAAATTGGTCACTCGAAACAAAAGATGCCATGAGATCATAGGGTATCCTGAATGGTCGAGTTTTACAGAAAAAAAAAACCTCAGAAAAATATTACAAGAAAAGCTATGATAGTATCCACAAAGAAGGAGCAGGTACAATCCACAATTAATGTTGTACACTTGATAAAGCCTCCAAATACACTCAGTAAAGCCTTTATATTTTATATTACTTCCTAGAATAATACTTGGATTATTAATATAAGTGCATCTGATCATATGACTAGGGACTCTGGTTAATTAAAATCTTTTCTCTATTCCTCCTAGATAATTATTTTCACAGCTAATGGTAGTACCTATTCTATTACTAGAAAGAGTTCTATCATCTTATCGGATACTCTCACCTTAGATATTGTACTTTAGTCCCTTATCTTGAATATAATATCATTTCTATTAGTTGAATCACCTTTACTCTTTCCTGCACTATAACATTTTGGCCTTCTTTTAATATTTTTTTTAAAACATTCTAACCAGGAAGATTTTGGTTATGATGCTAGACGGGGTAAACTCTATTAGTTTGAGTTAATGAAATAAGGGAATCAAAACTTAGTCAAGCGAATCAAACAAGTAGTAAGGATAAAGATTGAGTGACCTTTAGAAAGACCCCCCCCCACCTAAATCCATTGCCTGAGTTACCCATACTTACACCATCAATTGAAGAATCAACTAAGGATATTTCTCCATAGGTAACCTTGGATCCCATAATTAATAAACCTAAGATTTCACAGAAAATATAGCTGATAAAGATTGAGTGACCTTTAGAAAGACCCCCCCCCCCCCCCCCCACCCCCCCCACCTAAATCCATTGCCTGAGTTACCCATACTTACACCATCAATTGAAGAATCAACTAAGGATATTTCTCCATAGGTAACCTTGGATCCCATAATTAATAAACCTAAGATCTCACAGAAAATATAGCTAATAAATATCGATAAAGGACTACTAGTAGAGTTTAAAAAAAAATATATGAGTCTGACCTTAAAGTCAAAATAAAGTACCAAATTAGTAATCATGTGTACCTTAATAAGTTATCAAAATTATAGACACCTATTATTAATCAATTATCAACTGTATTTATTCATAGTAGTGTGCAAGATGCTTTGGTAGATCTAAAATGAACTAGGGCAATGAATGAAGAAATTAAAGGGTATATGAATTCTGATTGGGCAAGAGATGGAACCAATAAGAGGTTTAAATCTAGTTTATTTTTATGGAAGGTAATTTAGTTACTTGGAGAAGCAAGAAGTAAAAAGGTTATAGTTAGATCAAGTGCAGAAGCTGAATTTCAAGGTATGGCTCATGGTGTATGCAAATTGTTGTGGTTTCAAGGCATATTACAAGTTTGAGGATTAAATATGATGAACCAATAAGTCTACATTGTGATAATAAGGCAACTATACTAAATTTACACACAACCTAATTCAACATAATCTTACTAAATATGTAGATGTTGATTGTCACTTATCAAAGAGAAATTTGATCAGAAGATCGTATAACTTTTATTTGTTAAGTTTAAAGATCAATTAATTAATCTCCTCATAAAAGTAATCTCACAAAAAGATGTTACATGATATGATTGTCAAGTTGGACATGATAATATCTATGCACCAACTTGAAGAAAAATGTTGGCATAAAATTATTTAGTTAGGAAGTATTATCCTTTAGGTTGTATTTTTTATATAAAATATGTTACTTATATAAGATTTATTATTTGTATATGATATATTATTTGTATAAGATATATTTCTTGTATATAGTATATTTGTAATTGTTTGTTTTTTGTTTTTTCTTTATGGTACTAAATCTATATAAAAGGCGCCACCATTTTTGCATACTCATTAATGATTAATGGTAGAGAAAGATTCTTTTTTTTTTTTCAATAATTCTGACAGAAGGCGCGAAAAGGGTGAACGTATGCCTATATCAACATACCCCGAAATTTAGTGGATAATGTGCTGGTATGGTTAATGCCCCAGCATTCAAAAAAAAAAAGAATTTCCTTTTACACTTTCAAAGGAGGCAGGCCAGCAATGACTGAGGCTGTTGAAATGACGCTGAAAATGTAGTCTAGGTGAAAAGTTTCTTCACACCAATCTTCCCCGTGCAATTGCGTTTCAAACTTGAACAAATTTTCTCTTTTGATGTGTTGCAGTTGCAGAGACTATCAATATCATTCTAGAAATTATAGCAAAGACCTTCCCCTATGGCTAACTGAGGAAGGCTTATATGGTGGATGTAGAAACTAAGACGCACCGATCTAAATTATCCGTTTCTGGGAATCAAATTAATAAATTTACGCTATATGGTGGCATTGATGAAACTAATTTGAATGATCTATTTTGGAAGTTTTGAGGAAGCAAATATCTTTACGCTAAGATATAATTTACAAATTAATTGTCTGCAAGTTGTTGAGCTTTGATTTCCCATCGATTCTGCATGTATATATCGCAGTTTTTCATTTTATAATCAAATTAAGGCTGCGATCAATCAAATCATGTTTTGTCGAGTGGAGAGTCAGAGAGAGACTGCTCTAAGATTCGGCAGTCGCCCACCCATCTGCCCAATCAATCAACCATGGCACAAGCCAATCAATTGGCTGGTGGGTAGCGTAGCCATTCCTTCTGTTGAGTCACATAATATAGTCCAATATGATGGTCTTCTATGCGAGGGTTAAACTATATTGCTAATTCTTTTCCATATATATATATATATATATCTAATTTCTATGTATATGAAATTAGTAAATATATTATGACTTAAATTTGTATATAAAATGCATTACATGTACAAAGAGATTCACAAATTCATTCCAACTGAACTGTAAACATCATTAATACTAAAAAGAAATATTGATCTCGGTAAATAACCACACGCTTTTCTCAATTAATTTCAGAATTCTATTTTACCACAATTGCGATATTGATGCCATATATATATATATGCCTCTTTTGGGGTAAATGTACCAAAAGCGTGTACCATATCCATATATAATACTGTCGAGAAATTTATACTTTTATTTTTTTTTTTCCTTTTCAATTTCCTTCAGTTATAACAGGTTAGTCCAATCGATGAACAAGAGATAAATAACGAGGTTTAAACGAACATGACCTGAAACTACGGCAGCATATATATTTTGATATCTATTTAAGAGCAAAATGAAAAATTTGTTGCGTCTTTCCTAACAGAGGTCAAATTCCTCTTATCCAGTTATCATCCTCCACCGAGTTTGCTTTATATAAATTGGTTTCATTTAATTTCTTCCAAAACTAAAAGATCCCCTACGTTATATTTAATTCCTCTTTCTTTCTCTCTCACAATGGCGGCAACAGATCCGAGCCGCATGGTGAATTTCTCTGCACCAAGAAGCTTTGCCAAGACGTTCAAATCAAAATGCAAAGAAACATTATTCCCAGATGATCCTTTCCGGCAATTCCAAAATGGAAGCCCCGTCGTCAGAGTAATGAAAGCCTTACAATATTTTATTCCAATCTTTGAATGGCTACCGAAATACAATTTAAAGTTACTAAGGTTTGATATCCTCGCCGGCATCACCATCACCAGCCTTGCAATCCCTCAAGGAATCAGCTATGCCAGACTCGCTAGCATTCCTCCGGTGATAGGCCTCTGTAAGCTTCTCTTCCATTACTATTTACATTAAATGACAGCAATTTTGATTTGGTTTTAATGAGTTACTTTAAAACTGACCTTTCACAATCAATGCTATATCAAAGCTTTCCCTTGCGGATCAGCTGACACGTCCATAACTGGTCCTTGAAGAGGTTAATTCATATGCAAGTATATATCTGTTATTTGTGATCGGTTTCCGAGGATGATTCCTATATTTATGCATAAGGCAAGTGTCAAGTGGTTTATCATTAGTGTAAGATAATAAACCAAAAAGATAAGGGGGGTTAATTTTAATTGCTTTTCGATAACTTATAATTGCAACGATATGATTTTTAATGTATTATCATTTGATCAGATTCAAGCTTTATACCACCTCTTGTTTATTCCATATTCGGGAGCTCAAAGCATCTTGCTGTTGGAACAGTAGCAGCATGTTCACTGCTCATAGCTGATACGATCGGAGAAAAAGTGTCACCAAAAACTGACCCAACATTGTATCTTCACTTGGTTTTCACAGCCACCTTCTTCTCCGGCATTTTCCAGACAGCTTTAGGTTTCCTAAGGTCACTTGTTGGATATAAATCAATAGTATTCTCCATTTTAAATTCTTCTCAAAATAATTAATATTAAAATTATCAAGTAATTAATTTCCTAGGTTGTACTGATATTGGTCCTATACTTGATTTTGCGCAGGCTGGGTATTTTGGTAGATTTCTTATCTCATTCGACGATCACTGGTTTCATGGGAGGGACCGCTGTGATCATTATCCTACAACAATTAAAGGGCATCTTTGGATTGAATCATTTTACTTCAAAAACTGACGTCGTTTCCGTCTTGCATGCAATCATCAAAAACAGAAATGAGGTTTAAGATAATGACTCGAACTTCTATTATTTTTAAACAATATTTTTTCAAGAAAATGACAATTAAGTCCCTAAGTATTTATCCCCTCTCGAAATGAACAAAGTACCTTTATATTATTGAATCTTGACAGACACAATATAAGAGCAGGTACTTTAATCCTAAAAAGTAATATAATCAATTACCAAGAGATAGAGACCTGTTTAATATAAAGAAATAATCTATATTTTTATGTGAATAATTATAAAAGCTCAGAGACCTCGATGTTATGGAAATTTGAAGCCCAATTATTTCTCAGTTAGAATATTAAAAAAAAGTCGATTTTTGTTTTTTTTTTTTTTGAGCCTTTTGAAAGAAGTTGTGGGATCTGAAGTACCCCAATTTATGTTGTTTTTACAGGTGAAGTGGGTGACAACTGTTATAGGGATAGGCTTCCTCATTTTCCTCCAATTGACTAGGTACCTGGTGAGTTCTCTTGTCTCGCCGCATGGCTCTGAGATCATTGGTGCTACTGCTATCTATGGCTGGATTCATCACTGTTTAGAATATTATAAGTCAAAATGATCATTTTTATAGAATATAATTAAAGTAAATAGAAATTTTTTCCTAAATAGCTAAAATAAAGGAGGTTTTAACTTTTTTTTAGCTATTATTTTAATTTTTTAATTATTTAGTCAAATAAATTAATTTTAGACACATTTATCTCCAAAGTATTTTCTCTCTCAAAACTCTCTTTATCTCTTAAAACGTGTAGGCACATTTAGGGAGTGGCAGGAGATTTGTGTGATTTGTATTATTTTTTAAAATTGTTGATTGTGGGTGTGTGGTGACTTTAGGTTATTTGTGATTTTAGGGTAATGAAAGTTGTTGTTGCGAGTGTGTGGTGGCGACAGTAGTGAAGAAAATGAGGTTGTGGAGTTGTGGAAAAGGTTGGCGGGGGAGGGTTTTAGGGGTGATGGTCGACAATGGCACTGGCGATAAATTTTACAATCTCTTCTGATGTGATAAAGGGTGGTAAGAACATATCACATCTTATCATGCCATTTTGCCAGCGTGATAAGATTGTATTGCCCCTTATTGTGCCAGTAAAATAGTGCGACAATGGGCGATAAAAACCTATCGCCCCAACAAAGTAATGAGATAAAATAAATTTATCGCTGCTACTTTGCCAACACAATAAGGGGTAATAGATTCTTATTGCATCATCTTTATCTGTCGTGATAAGAACATCAAACTTGTCACCATCCGCCACCCCCAAATTTATCGCCCTTGCTGTCAAGCCGCCATTCACATACACACACACAAATGTGCCTACACGGTTTTGAGAGAAAAGAGAGTTTAGAGAGAGAATGCTTCAGGGCTAAATATGTCCAAAATTAGTTTGTTTGGTTAAAAAGGTTGAAATTTTAATATGGTGGTTAAAAAAGTTAAAGTCCCCCAATTTTAATTATTTGTGCAAATTTTCCACGTAAATATGAAATCTCTATATAATTACCTCTTAAAGTCTTTTAGTGAGTTCAACTTAATACTTTGAAGATTTAAAATAGATTCAATTTAACTTAGAAGGAGCTTGATATTGTAATTACACGATGACTGTCAATTACGTTTCACTAATATGATTTTTTTTATTTTATATCACCATTTATTATTTGTATGTCCCTTATGATAAATAATCACTCACCTCCAACCAAATTTTTTTTGAACTATATTGAAGCCTAAAATACATAGAATATAATTCTTTTCCAAATTCTAAATTAATTTCAGAAGAAGAAAAATTCAAAGCTATTTTGGATATCAGCAATGGCTCCCATGGTTACTGTTGTAATCGGCTGTCTCTTTGCTTATTTCGCCCATGCGGAGAAACATGGAATACAAATTGTAAGTGCATGGATTTTCTAATTATTTTATATAAATGTTATACATATTAATTTCTATCACTTTATATCTAACTTATTTACACTTCGTTCAGGTGGGTAACTTAAAAAAAGGAATAAATCCTTCTTCCATTCAGCACTTGAATTTTAGCTCTCAATATCTAACGGTTACTGTGAAAGCTGGGGTCGTTACAGCCATGGTGGCTTTGGCCGTAAGAAACCTAAATCAAATTTCAAATTTGCCCTTTTTTTCATTTAGTTTTATAATTTAAGTATTAAAAATCTAATATACATAATCTAATCCTCCCAGGAAGGGATAGCAATAGGTCGTAGCTTTGCAATTATGAAAAATGAACAAATTGATGGCAACAAAGAGATGATAGCTTTCGGTCTCATGAACATTATTGGATCTTGCACTTCATGCTACTTAACAACTGGTATGAATATATCTCTCTTCCTTCTTCACATGCAGATTGATAATTATTAATGAATGGTGTCGGTATGTTTTTTCAGGGCCATTTTCGAAGACCGCTGTCAATTTCAATTCGGGTTGCAAGAGTGCAATGTCAAACATCGTAATGGCAATTTGCATGATGCTTGTGCTGCTGTTTTTGGCTCCGGTTTTCCGTTACACGCCTCTTGTCGCTCTGTCAGCCATTATCATCTCTGCCATGCTCGGACTTATTAAATATGAAGAAGCTATTCACCTCTTCAAAGTTGATAAGGTCGATTTCTTGATTTGCATGGCAGCTTTCTTCGGCGTCACCTTTTTAACCATGGATGTTGGCATAATGCTCTCCGTAAGAATTCTCTCCAGAAACTAAACTACTGTCATTATAACTCAGTTAATATAGAATTAATTCGCCTAAACTAAATCTTACAAAAACATTGTTGTAATATTTCAGGTAGGGCTTGCTTTACTTCGGGCACTTATATATATAGCTAGGCCGGCTACTTGCAAGCTTGGAAAAATTGCAGACTCATCTTTGTACCGGGACATAGAACAGTATCCTCATGCAACAGGGTACTCTGGAATCCTAATTCTGCAAATAGGTTCCCCTGTTTACTTTGCAAACTGCAATTACATTAGAGAAAGGTAATTGCATATAATATGTATACCTTTTTCTTTCTCATTCCAATGTCCAGCGAAAAATCTAAAAAATCTACATAAATCTTGAGCAGGATTTTGAGATGGATCCGAGACGAAGAGACAATATCACAACCAAAGTCGGATGCCGTTGAGCATGTTTTACTAGATTTGTCAGGTAGAATATTACACCTTCTATTTGATCCTATCCAAGCGTTATCAAAATTGTCTAACATAACTGAACTATACAAATGATTCTGCAGGAGTTCTATCCATAGACATGACAGGAATCGCAACATTGACAGAAATACACAGAATCCTACGAGCAAAGTCTATTAATGTACTAATCTCCTCGCCCCTCCTTAACAACTCACTTATTGAAGAAAAGAGAAAAGATCGAACATCATCTAATCTATGATTATTGATTTACCCTTTTTTACAGATGAAAATAATAAACCCCAGGATTGGCGTTATGGATAAAATGATGCTGTCAAAGTTCGTTGACGTGATTGGCAAGGAAAATATTTTCTTGTCTATTGAAGATGCAGTCGGTGCGTGTCGGTTTCGACTTCAAAAGTAGAAACACATGAACGACCTCTCGGACAAATCCCACTCATGCGCTATTCAGTTGGAATAAAATTGATTACTCCAACTTCTTTGTGTCAATAAGCAGTTCTCCAATTTCTTGTTGATGGTTGTCTTCTTGCCCTTAAATATTTCTTAAATTTGTAAAAAAAGCACTATTTTTCTACAAAAAAAATATTACGACGTTCAAACTAGTATTTAATCAAAAAAAATGGTGCTAGTATGCAGAGAATGTCTCCAAAATAAACAAGGGAGTGATGAATAAATAAATTGAATATGGGCGTGGACTATAAAACATAAAAGGCATATCTAAATCATGATTAGATGAATAATGAGTCAAGGCTGCATGCTTATTTATAATGCATAAATCCTATTACATATCAAAATATGAATGCATAAATTCAAATTTAAGTATGATTTAATTAAACTATAATTAATTGTGAATCATAATCTATTTCAACCAATGAAGAAGGTTTTAAGTAGAAATTTTCAACTTGTAAAAAATTCTTCTCCATACGGAATTATAATTACACAATTAAAATCTATTTAAATTTTAAGCTTGGACTATGCACGAACTGGTTGAACTTATAAATAATGGGCTTAACAGATGTCTCCCTAAAAGTAAGGAGTGGAAGCATTATGAAAGCACTCATTTGCTACTCTGCCAGCGAGCACTTTTGTTCTTTCAGGTTTTTCGTGTTTTTTATTACTTCTTATGAAATCATTGGTTCTGATAGTCAGCCCTTTATTAATGTTGGAGATGTTTTCGAATAGATGTGTATTAGAGCGCTTCTGAGCTTCAAATAATTGCCTAGGATATTATCATTGCAACTATTTCGCTTTTGTCTAATTACTCTAGAAGTAATAATACTTACTTATATTTGTAATTTGGTCCCTTATGTGAAAGAAATACTTCTATGCATGTGATATAATAATTATATGATCGTGAGAAAAATGGTAGGTCATGTTCCTTGCAATAATCCTCAGCATACATATGATAAAGTGAAGAAATTGAGCAAGTGTGACTTCTAAGAAAATGCAATAATTAGAATGTAATATTTAAATGATCATAAATAAGTTTAAGTGATATTTCCTAAACACTTTTCGTGCCGATCTTTTTTATTGGATGTTTTCGTGAAAGTTCTTTGTTGGATACTTTGCAATTCCAAAAAATGACTTTAAATTCTGATACTTACTACTAAAAGCATCATGTTTCTGATTGTGGAAGTAATATCATACTTCCTATAAGTGAAGTCTTTTGCTTCCATTTTTAGAGAATTTGATATGGTATTTATTGTGTGGGAAGGCTTTGATATAGTTGCTTTAAAGGCAAAGACACTAAAGCCTTGTAACTTTTGGTGTTTATTGTGTGGGAAGGCTTTGATATAGTTGCTTTAAAGGCAAAGACACTAGAGCCTTGTAACTTTTGATATCGTGCTTCTAAGGGAGGGTGATTGTTTAATGCATGAGCTCTCCAAAGAAATATTATATTTTTTGCAAACAAAAAAAAATATACTTTTCCATACTTTTATATGAAACATTACTCTTTCCAACCATCCTAACCTTAAAGTGGATTATGTGTTTTAAATCATCGTGTAATGAATTTTACTTGATGATAATTTGAAATAACTAATTTTGCTTCCAAGAAAGCATGGCCGTTTACTACTCAACCCTCCTAATAAAGGTTTTATTTGGATACTTTCTATGGTAAGTGTTATTTGTAAGATAAGTTCATAAAAATATAAAATAAAAAAAGTTAAGCAAAGTGACTATAATGTAATTGATACTTCTCTGGTTTTGTCAAGGACCGACTCTCGTAGGTTCTGCTATTGTTAAGATCTTGTTGAGATAAATTATTATAATAGTCCCCTTCTCCTAGAGTGGAACCAAAGAGATAAAGTGAAAGAATGACTGGTGAATGCTTTAAGTTGAAGAGAGAGTTTGAGAATGAGATATTTTCCTCTCTATCTGCCTCGTGAGCTATCATTGAGAGCTTTGTTGTTGTGCTTCTGGTACAATATAACTATTCAGGTAAATCATCATTGTGTTTCAGGATGATTCATTTCTTTTTATGCTTGATCCATAGAGTTTGTTATTTGAATCTAGGTGTATAATTGATTTGTGAGCTTCCAAGGCTGAGGCACGGGCCCTTTCAAGAAAGTCTTACTAGTGGTGCTTCTCAAGTTAAGGCACGAGGTCCCTTAAAGGAAGTATTTCTAGTAGCACTTCCCAAGTAAAGGTCTAAGGCCCTCCAATAGAAGTCTTTCTGATAGAGCTTCCTAAGCAAAAGCATAAGGTCCCCCAATGGAAGTATTTATGGTATTGTTTCCCAAGCAAAAACACAAGGCGTTCCAAGAGAATCTTACTAGAATGAGTGTTTCTTAGTAAAGGTACTGAACCATTCCAGATAGTTACTTCTTGGTAAAAATACTAGACCATTTTAGAGAAATCTTTTACTATGGGTGCTTCTTTAGTAAAGGTATAGAACTCGTCTAAGGAAGTCTAACAATATAAGTGCTTTCATAGTGAAGGAATTGAAACCGTCGTGGGAAGTCTTACAATATAGGTACTTCTTGGTAAAGGTACTAAACTCATCAAAAGAAGCATTTTAATATGGGTGCTTCCTTGGTGAAGGTACTGGACCTGTCCAAAAAATTCTTGGAGTGTGCTTTCAAGGTCAGGATATAGAACCCTTCTAAGGCCAAGATATGGGTCCTTTCTAAGGAAGTTTTACGTGTTTACTTCTAAAGTAAGGATACAAAATCCTTCGAGAAAAGTCTTGTGGTGTGTTTACTTCTAAGGCAATAGTACTGAATCTTTCCAAAGAAGTCTTACGACATAATTACTTATAAGGCAAAGATACATGACCCTTTCAGAGAAGTCTTATAGCATATTTGCTTTTAAAGCAATGGCATAGAACCTTTCTAGAGAAGATTGAAGTGTGCTTCTAAAGCAATGATATAAGACTCTTTCAAAGAAATCTTATGTGCTGTGCTTGCTTTCAAAATAGGATACGTGATCCTTTCAAGGAAGTCTTAAAATGTGTTTGCTTCTAAGGCAGGATTCAGGATCTGTTCAAGAAAGTTTTATATATATTTACTTCTAAGGAAATGGCATGAGATCCTTTCGAAAAAGTCTTATCAATGTGTTTAATTATAAGGTATGTACATTTGGCTGCTTTAGAGAAGTCTTAGATATGTTTACTTACAAGGCAAGGATATGAGACCCTTTCAGTGAAGCCTTACGACATGTTTGCTTCTAAGTCAATGATACGTGACCCTTTCAGGAAAGTTTTAGAGTGTTTGCTTTCAAGGTAATGATAAGAGACCCTTCCAAGAAAGTCTTTAAAAAGTACAGTAATATTGAAATAACATATAAAAAATAGCAAACGCGTAGAACTTGGATGTGTCACATGATGTAGGACTGGTTACCTCTTTCATGATTTTTATTGGATAGATTCCATGGTCTAGGTGCGTAGCGTTTCTATATGGTCTTTCTTAAATTTTGACCATTTTTCTAATGTTTGGTTCTTTGTTGATATCCAATGCTTCTTTTTTTTGTCTTTTGGAAATTTTGTCCATGTTTGATTCTTTCTTGGTCTAAAAAGTTGACAACATAGATCGGTCCATTAATATTATAATGCATTCATTGTGGTCTTGATTTCTCTTGTCCACCATATCCAAAATTGTGAACATCACATTCTTATATCAAATATTCTTCATATAAAAACCAATAGTAGGAACATTTTAATAAACTATTATTTTAACTAGAACTTGTGAACATTTTAATAAATTATGATTTCAACATTTTAATATAAACAAACTACTTCAATAAATATTTTAACTATAAATAAAGTTATTTAGTACAATAAAGTAGTTTGTATTTTATTCACTATTTTACAATATATTACAAAACATATAGTTATAAGGTTTGAGGTACAAGCGGAGTTTTTTCGTATTTATGTTGGGCATAAGTTTTATATGGTTCAAGGTGCAAGTGGGTAGCCTTACATTATCAATGAAATGCTATAAAAGTGGTGACTAGCCACTTATTTCACACTCTCCCTTAAATTTTACCATTTTTAGTTATATTTTATATTGTCATGGAATAAGTCAATAGGATAAAAACTTAAGCAAAATAAATAAAACTCTATAATATAAAGTGATGTTGAATGTGCTCAATACTACCTTATTAAAAACTCCATTAGTAAAACCTAGTAAAATAAAAACTAATCATTAGAAGAAGAAAAAAATAAAAGAAAAGTACAATGCACGTTTGTTCTATAGTTATCGTAGTTCTCTTCAAAGAATATACTCTCCTTATTAAAGTAGTCTCCCTTAAACTAATTTCTATTAACTTGATAATCTTGCTAAGCTATGCCACCACTCTTATGAAACAATTTCAAAAAGTTGATGTTGATAAAAATTTAGTGAATAGATCTACAAAATTATTAGTTAATGTTGAAATGTAATGTGTTTTCTAAAATTGTTTAGAAAATATCAAATAAAATGTCTTGTAATATCTAACAAAGTGTAGGAACAAAAGTAAAAAATATCTAGACAGTTAAAAAAATTGTAATAAAAGAGAAATATCTATAATTGTGTGTAAAATGTATAGCTAATATTGCACACATATGTCGGTCATTACATGTATAAATAGAGGTGCATTTGTAACAATGGATAAGAACCCAACAATTAAATTAGATATGTAAACTACAAGGGTTCCATTTTATATTCTCCTCTATAGATCAACCAAATATTATGGTCGTCCCCCCTTAAATATCAACTTTATCATAAATACCTCAACTAGATCAAAAGTTGAACAAAATATAAAATAAATTAATTTAATTAGATTAAAAGTTAATCTAATTAGTTTAAGTGTTAAATAATTATTAGATTATACTGTTATTCTAGTTAATCAAACTCACCCAAGTTGATTACTAGAATTGTTAACAAGTTCATTTCATGTGGACTCCAAAAATTTAATCCAAAGGCTTCAAAGATGATATTTCTCAATTCTGTAATTAATTTGATTAATTGTATATAAATATGTGTTCATTGTATAATTTTTAATCTTTGGCTGTACTTATATACGTATGAGATATGTATATTTTGTATGATGAACACATCCCATATGTATGCACCCTAGAATAATCAACATCCAACAGTAACTTCAACAATTCTTGAGAATAATATCACCCAACAGCTTATGACGCTCAGATATGATCGAACTAGGCTTTGATACCACTTGTTAAAAATTATAGGCTTGATACCATATTAAAAAAATTGATATCTTTTATACCATTGTTGGTAATTTGGGGATAGACTAAAGTGTTTGATTATTATTTAATAGACTATAAATACGGTCCATTTTTATATTATATACAATGATTTTATCCAGATAATTCTACGCGTTAACATGGACAATGGAGGCATTTTGTGTAATATTGATTATATAGGATTAGGCCATGATAAAATTAATTCTTTGTTGATCTTTGTTAATAAAGAGAATTGATTTTATTATAATATAATCATACATCTGGAATGATAGCCTTCCTTAATTTGTGTTTTTGATTTAATCAATGCTTAACTCTTAACCAAACTTAGAATCACTTTTTTTATAAGAAGTCTTAACTCTTAAGCATTCTTTTATTTAAGTATTATTTAACAATTAAGTATGCCTATGGGTCCTCTTTGGCTAAGTTAGTTGGGATGTGTCACCAACTTTATGTATAGTTATTACATTTAGTAACTAATTGTATTTGTTTTATTGTTCTAACACAAAACAAAGAATTTTAATTTCTCAAATTGAAATGGCCACCAAAATTACAAAATCTAAAACCCTTATCAATTTTGAATTTCATTTCACTTTATATACTAATGCATAAATTTCAAACTAATTTGAATTTTATTTGCATTTAATTTAACTATTCACTTAACCAAGGTTAACATTCAACTTTAGTTAAGTTAAATTAACTTAATCCTTAAGTTAACAAATATCCAACTAACCTAATTTTAGAGTTAAATATTAACCCTAGTTAGGTTAACATTTATTTAATAATAAAAATAAAATATCTAGATATTTATTTAACCTAATCATAGTTAACAATTAATAATAGTTAAGTTAAGCATAAAATATCTTTTAACCTAACTCTTTGGTTAATAATTAACCATGGTAAAGTTAGATTTTTATTTAATTATTATTTAAATAAATATCTTGATTATTTAATAATTAAATAATCAATAAAGTGAATTTACCATTATACTTTTACTAAGTTACCAAGTTAACTTAAAGTGGGTCCTACCATAACTATATACTTTAGTTAACTCAACCTTAGTAATTTGTTGTATTTTATACTGTATTGAACTATTTAATATGGTATATACTGCCCAAGTGCACAACGAGTGCATTTCATATTGGGACTCTCTAAGTTCACGCTCAATTCGTCAAATGAAACTATTCTATGAGTTCGTGAATAATGCCCTATGCACACATCACGAATATTACAAATCAGTACGTTAGATTGTACAAGTTGAGGTCATAACATATTCGTATAATCCTTCCGTCATTATATCCTAAATGGGTAGGATATAGATCATCACCATCAAATCTTGATAATCTCATCTGTTAATTTATCTCTAAATTTGTATCTTAATGAACAATATACACAAACATTTTTACTATATTGTTCAACCCTATAGGAAACTCTTTTCCCATATTTATTGCTTATGGCCATAAGACTTCATAAGATACAATCTTGAAGCATTGGATTACAACCCACCTATGTGAGCTGACGGATCTCGTATCTACACACACTGAACTCCATGAGCATCATATCATACCCAGCGATGCGTAGCAGCCAAACTAAGAAATTTCTCTGACATACATGAAACCAAAGTATGGTGGATCACCCACAAGCTTCCCGTGGCACTTAGGTCAAAGGATCACAAAAATTACTCAACTCGAGAAAACATTTCTTTGACAGATTCATAGAATATCAATTGGGGTCCTCAGGAGTCTGTTCAGTATCCAGTCATAACTGAAAACTTGCATGTCTCTACGAGTTCTACTAAGCTCATGGTCAACTAAGAATAATCATCTGTACAATACAGATATAGACATATACTAATCTATATAATAATGATTCACCGACAGGCCCGCAATGGTGAACATAAATCAGGAACATTATATTTGAGAACATACTTACATAATGACATTTCTTAGTGACTATTGAAACTCTTTACAATTATGTCATTATAATTAGACTTTCAAGTCTTTGTCCTATTATAGACTCTTTACACGTCCAGAATATAGAAGTTATTCCCAAGTACAGGATTGTCGAAGTAATAAATAACCCGATGAGAACGGGGTCGATCCACAGGGAAGTAGAATTAAAATTACAAATTATAAACACTTTAAAGATAATTAATGCAGTATAAGATGTTTGCAAATATTATTTCAATTAACCAATTCAAATAAAAAGCTAAGGTTATGGAGATTCACTCTTGGCATAAGAAATAAGAATATATTTAACTTTTTATTTTTTTATAACTCAATTGGAATCCTCTCACAAAGGAGGTTCCAACCGGAAAATATAACAATTAACATTCATCATCATTTATATATTGATTAGTATTTATTTCTTTCAATTATTATACACCAAATCTTATAAATGGGTTCAAGTATTTATTATGCCAATCTTTATATTTGTCTACAATAAATCAAGACTCCCACTTTACAAGAAAGGTTATATAAACCAAATCTTGTAAATGGTTTCAAGAATTTATTGTGCCAAGTATTAAGTTTGTCAATAATAAATCAAGAATCACCACTTTAGAAGAAATGTATTAATTCTACAAACAAAATAAATACATCATATATAAATTTGCATAACTTAAAAATGAAGCATTAAATTCATGAATAAATATTAAACATATCTTATTACCTTACCAAGAGCTTCACCCTTTCACCTTAGCTTAAACAAAATTATTTGGACATAATAAAACTAAATGAAAAGAAAAGAAATGGAAGAAAAAATAACATGACTTAATAGTAAACAAGAGAAATAATAGTACAAGGAAATGGATACAAAGGAAAAGTATTTTGAACTAAATTCTAACTTTCTAATTACATTCTTTAGGCATAAACAAGCCACCTATTTTTAGAAAAATATGGATAAATCGAGACAAATTTGTAGGGAACCACTTGGTTGATGAAAGTCAAGAATGGTGGCAAAATAATTTGCATTCATTATCACTTGGGCACCCACTTGATTATCTAATTTGGAATTGATGTGATCTGAATTAGCTGTCACTCAAAACATAAAAGTTGTAGATAAGTCTCTTATCTTTCCAAATTGAGTGATCTCATACGTATTAGATACGTATTTCTATAGTTATGGGCCAAATACTGATAACTGTTCAAGCTAGGCTTGTACTGCAGATCAATTCTGTTCTAGGCCAATTTTCACCCTCTAAACACTCGAATTTCCAATGCTTTGTGAAATATAATATGTTATCTCATTAAGTCAGCTCTACACAGGATTAAGAATCACCTCAATTAGATCTTTAGGTAGAAAGTTATGCCCATTTTACCGAACCTGCCACAAAACAGTTATAAGATAATTAAGTACAATATTGTAAACATACTTAAGTTGAGAAAATTAAATACACTAGTAATACAAAAAAATCATGTAAAACTCTTATTAAATGTGTAATTTCAAGTGTTTCATCAAGCATTACAAAGGTTTCTCACCAAATTATATTATACACAAATGCAACCAACTTATCCCTTAATTCAAATAATATCATTCTAAACAAAAATTAACCAGTTCAAAGGATCAATGAAGGTTCATAAGCTGTTTTCTCAACCTTTCCACTTACTCACAAAATATATGTGAGATTTAGAAAAATATATACTTAAACATGGGAATTCTCTTGGCTATATAAATTGAATCATCCATCTTACCACAAGACTTAGCATTGTGCTCAAAAATATTTTGAAAGTCATTCTTTAGTAACCTAGATAGAAACAGTGACTCAACCTAAACAATTCTGAAATCATACTTAGGCAGAAAAGCAAATTCCTTTATACAATAATTACCAAGACTACAAGCAGTAAACGACAATGCATAAAATATAAAACAAAACAACAAAAAGTTAGTTAAAATGCATTTCAAAAGTTAGTACTAAAACTCCTTACTCTACCATTCTAATTTGACCTAAAATGCGTCTCAAGAGTTCAAGAATTAAATCTTTACTCTGCCATTTTAATCAAATGTCGGACCATAATTGTTTTTTTTTTTTTTGCAAAATGAAACGTATGTCTAATATTCTCCCCCCAAACCAGATGAAACATTGTCCTCAATGTTTAAATAGAAAGAGATAAAGTATATGAGACATTACCTGAGACGCCAGTTTATTCGAAAGAAACAAACCTGAGAGAAACTTAAGCAAACATAAACTAAAATGATGATGCAAATAAATAAATAAAACAAAGAAAAATAATACATTATTTAACCAAAAGATTTGAATTTAAGACATCTATATAAGTAGCCCTACTATTCATAAAATAAAGTTTGAAATTAAAACACATGTATTTACAAGTAGTTGTGATTGTGGATCACATCTTCCTCTGGTTTTACGTCCAGTAACGGTTTAAACGCCCTCTATGGGTCGGGGATAGGCTTCCCATCCAATTTTCTTATAAATTGGCAAACAGGGTCTTTTAGAGTCAGATTCCCGAGACTATACTGTTGATATTCATTTTTGAATTTGTTTCACAAATCGAGAAGTTCCCGTTACACGAGCCCACAGGGATGCGTCTCAAGAGTCAATAGGATATCATCCAAAGACTTCTTACTCAGTCCATCCTTAATGAACTGGATTTTGTCTTCTCGATTTCTAGATACAAATCCTAAAGAATGACAACTTCGATTACAATTCCATCGAGCACATTTATGACAGACTTGTAACCTTTTTGCTCGTCGCCTTTTGGCATAAGAGCTTCTTCCAAAACCAGGCATATGAGAAACAAAATCATTTTCAAACTCACCAGACAACCGAACCTTGGCTTCAATTAACCAACGAAGGTCCACATGGATATTACCCAACATCAATAACCTTAGTCTTTCACACCGTGCTTTGTAAATCTTAAGTAGAGCATTTTGAGGCAATGAAAGAAAACGTTTTTTAAGGTTGGCAAGAATACGATCCATTTTAAAAGAAAGAAAAGAGATGAATACACAGTTTGAGGGACAGTTTTTAGGGAACTGAGAAATCGACTTTAATAGTCACGGAGTACCATATCCGCCACTTGACCGGGAAATAAAATCACACTGAAGAAAAAATAAAAAGAAGAAAATAAAGTAAAATAAAATGTGCAAGAAAATAAAAGCAAAAATAAAAAGTCAAAAGATAAAATATAGACAAAATATAAAATATGGTACAGATAGATTGAATCTGATCAATCACGATAGACAGGATCCATAAGAGGGATCTCGTCTAGGTACATAGAGTCGTCTACCTTTTTCGCGTAGCTTTTTAGCTGCTGTCCATTCACTTTGAAAATCCGTCCATCAGTGGGGTTTTCTATTTCAACAGCACCATTAGGAAAAACATGTCTTACCATAAATGGACCAGTCCATCGAGATCTCAACTTTCCAAGGTGTAAATGCAATCGAGAATCATAAAGCTAGACCCGTTGTGTAGTAACCAGTATCCATAACCGGTAAGAATATGTATATTTATATATATAAATATACGTATTTTATTTGTATGTGGGTGATCCTTGATTTATATATTGTTATTAGTAGTGTTTTTATAGGTTAAGGATATACTATTAGTATTGGGTTTATTTGCAAGACTTTAGATTTATTTTAGGGACCAAATTGTAATACTTTGAAAGTTTTGGGGGTAAATTCGTAAATATCAAAAATTAGCCACTTAGTATAAAAATACACTTTTAAAACCCTAATTCTCTCATTTTGGTCGAGCTACCTCTTTTAGAGAGAGAGAAGAGAGAAAAGAGGGGAGAGAAAGAGAAGAAGGAGAAGAAAAAGAAGAAGAAATTGGAATTTTGAATTTCAAGAGGTATATCATACGTATTTCTCAATTTATTGGTATTAATTAAGTTAATTCCTTTAAGTTTTGATTTCTGAAAATATGTATAATTGAGGATTTGTTGTGTATTTCGTAAGATCATATGAGAATTGATGATGATCTATAAGATAGTTTGATAAATCATGATGAATTGTGGAATTTCTGCTGGATAACCTCTTGATCTAGAAATTTTATAAATTGTTGTGATTCTATTCTGGTTTTGAATTTTGATTATATGAAATTAGACATGTTAAGGATCATCTGAGACTTTGAATCGATTGAAAATCTTGGAAATTGAATTTGTAGTGAATTTACCAAAATGACCCTGGAATTCTAGAAATTTCCTGTGTAAACAGTATGATACAGTGGAAAATAATTTTTGACCTGCTGAATGATCTTTAAAAATTATGAATTTGTGGAATATGATAATTTTATATGTCTAATATGATATACTCGGAATTGAGAATTTGGATCAATGTGGTTGAAGTGTTATGAATTTCTAAAGTGTATCAGCTCATTATAGTATTTGATTAACATATTTTTAAAGTTATGAAATAAAATAGTTTTAAAATACTTTTGGCAGTTTTTTGGAAGCAAAATATTTATCATGGACTGAGATATGTGTCAAGAGTAATTATGTGGTAGTTTTATAATTTTTGAGTTAGTATATGATTTTATAAAATTGGGAGATTGAATACTGTTCAGTAAGTATCTTGATCCTGTCAGGTTTGTAGTTTGGATTCGATGGTGTGTATGGAATGGATTGTGTAGGAATTTTGATATAATATTCATATATAAGAAGTATTTATGAGTCAAGAATGATATATTCTGATTTCGGAGTAATTGGACATCATTTGATGTATTAGAAATTTTTGTTAAGTGTAAGTGGTCAGAATGACAGGTTTTGAGAAACCAAATATTTAGATCAATTTGATGTGATAAATGCATTGTGTATAATTTTGTAAGCTATTTAAAGTATTTTGTGTGAATTGTGAGGCTTATGAAAGGATTAATCTCCATTGATAGGTTAAGGAGATTTAAGCCTTGTAGCTGAAAGTGTTAAGAGGTAAGTATACTAGACTTACTACTGGAATCACAATAAACATAATAATTGTTTTGTATGATTTTGTAAATGGGGTTAAGAATATGTTTATGATATGTCAAAGTATATTTTGATATGAAATGTGAATATATGTTTATGAATGTGAGCATTGACATTGAGCATGGACATACATGTGTTTTTGAAAGTGAGATTTCCAAAATAAGATGCGTTTAACAAAGAAAGCTTTTGAAGTGTAATATGTCCATGAGAAATATTTTGTGATTTGAGGGTACTTGAACTCACTGTTAACTTAGTAGGCATTTTATGTGATTTGTGGAGCCTTTATGTGTGGCCTTTCCTTCGGGATTGGTATATGTTAAGTGTTCCGTATGTAGGGAGGATCCTATTGGTACCTAAAGGAAGTGTGAGTCATCACATTCGTGTGGTGGCGTATTGGTACACGTGAGAGGACTCACCGATGATCAGGGTGAGGGTTTGGCTTTTACCTTCGGGCATAAGCGTTATATATGTGTGATTTAAAGACCTCACTTGTACTATTCCTCTCATACGGTATGTCACCTACGAGTGACATTTGGCTCATTATGTGATATGTGATATGTAAGTCCTACTAAGTAGTAGTCGAGTAATGGTATTCCTATTATGTGTTTTGAAAGAATGTGTAAGCGCTTACATGATATGTGATTTGATAAGATTATGATTTTGATTGATCACGGCATATCATACATATGCATTGTGTACATATATGTATTTGTATTTGATATATGAAAAATTAGTATGCTTACTGAGTTTTATACTCATTATAGTTTATGGTGATTTCAGGTAAATAAGGTACATGTGTGCTTAGCGGATTTGGCAAGGCTTCTGCTGTTCCTTGGGTTCCCTAAGTTGTTAGGTTGCTAAGTGTTTCATTTGGAGACACGTGGGATAAGATATTTGATTTGTCCCTATTGAATAAATACTTATGTATTATTTCATTGTGTGTGGATTGGATTTGGTTTAAGTTTTATAAAGTGTGGTTATTGGATGATTTTAAGTAAGAATTTGCAATGGATATATTCTGGGCTCCCGGTAACAAAGTTGCTACTGGTGACGTAGTAGAGTGTTAATCTCTGAGAAAACTCTGCGTATCTCCGGTTTAATAATTGTCCCAGTCATAATTCAATTGCTATAATTCTGAAAGAAATTGAAATGAAAGTTAAAAATTTTGTGTAAAATTATTTATGAGTGCACATGCAGTGAATGAATGTAAGTGATGTCGTGTGTCGGATCTTTTGGGTCTGGGGCGTGACACGTTGATTTGGCTCAAAGTGTTTTCTTGAAATCTGTTTATCATGAGCTACTTTCATTTTAGCTTTGTAAATTCTAGAGTTGTCATATGCGTCATTTCGTAGCTCTTTTATTTCTGACAATTGTAACTTTCTCTGGAGACCTACAGCATTCAAATCAAAGTTAAGGGCTTTGACAGCCCAATAAGCTTTATGTTCTAGCTCAACAGGTAAATGGCAAGCTTTACCATAAACAAGCCGGCATGGAGACATTCCTAAGATGGTTTTGTATGCAGTGTGATATGCCCATAATGCATCAGAAAGGCGTAGAGACCAATCTTTGCGATTCGGGTTAACCGTCTTTTCTAAAATCTGTTTAACCTCTCTATTTGCTAGCTCGGCTTGTCCATTTGTTTGTGGATGGTATGCAGTGAAAATTTTGTGAAAAACACCATACCTGCGCATCAAAACTTCAAAAGAACAATTACAAAAATGTGTTCCTTGGTCACTAATGATGACACGTGGCGTACCATACCTAGATAACACATTTTCTTTTAAGAATTTTACCACAGTTGTATTATCATTAGTACAACAAGTTACAGCCTCCACCCATTTTGATACATAGTCAACAGCTAAAAGGATGTAAAGATAGCCAAAAGATGAAGGAAAAGGACCCATAAAATCGATACCCCAAGAGTCAAATATCTCAATAACAAGAATAGGGTTAAGAGGCATCATATTTCTTCGAGATAAAGCACCTAACTTTTGACATCTTTCACAGGAACGACAAAAATTATTAGTGTCTTTGAAAAAAGTGGGCCAATAAAGACCACACTGTAAAATTTTCACAGCTGTCTTCTTCATAGAAAAATGGCCACCGCAAGCAGCACTATGGCAAAAATTTAAGACACTAGAAACTTCACTTTTAGGAATGCAACGTCTCATGATTTGGTCAGGACAGTATTTGAAAAGATATGGATCATCCCAATAAAAATTATATACCTCAACCAAGAACTTACATTTATCTTGTGCACTCCAGTCAGATGGAAGTTCACCACAAACCAAATACTTTACGATATGTGCATACCAAGGTATTTGGCTTATAGCAAAAAGATGTTCATCCGAAAAATCATCTCGAATGGGTGGCAAATCAGTGGAGTCAGTGAACTCAAGGCGGGATAAATGATCAGCAACAACATTTTCAACGTCTTTCTTATCTTTGATGGTTATATCAAATTCCTGCAAAAGAAGAATCCACCTAATTAAACAGGCTTTAGCATCCTTCTTAGAAAGAAGGTACTTAAGGACTGCGTGGTCAGTAAAAATAACAATAGGTGAACCAATCAAATAAGAACGAAATTTATCTAAGGCAAAAACAACAGCTAATAGTTCTTTTTCAGTAGTAGTGTAATTCATTTGAGCATCATTCAAAGTCCTACTAGCATAATAAACAACAAAGGGTTTTCCCTCCCTCCGTTGCCCAAGAACTGCTCCTACAGCATAATTACTTGCATCACACATAATTTTAAATGGGAGGCTCCAATCCGGTGATTGCATGATAGGAACGGTGGTGCGTTTGGCAATGAGTGTTCGGAATGCCTCCTCACACTCTTGTGTCCATGTAAATTCTGCATCTTTTAGCAAAATGTTACACAATGGTCTAGATATAGCAGAAAAATTTTATATAAACCTTCTGTAAAAGCCAGCATGTCCAAGAAAGGGTCGGACATCTTTTACCGTTTTTGGTGTAGATAATTTAGAGATTAGTTCAATTTTTGCCTTGTCAACCTCTATCCCTCTTTCAGATACAACATGCCCCAAAACGATTCCTGAAGATACCATGAAATGACATTTCTCCCAATTTAGCACAAGTCCTTTTTCTTCACACCTACTCAAAACAGATTTCAAGTTAAGTAGGCATAAATCAAAAGAATTACCAAAAACAGTCAAATCATCCATAAAGACTTCCATGCATTTTTCAACCATATCAGAGAAAATACTCAACATGCAACGCTGGAAAGTAGCTAGTGCATTACATAATCCAAATGGCATTCTACGAAAAGCATAAGTACCAAAAGGGCATGTAAAAGTAGTTTTTTCTTGATCTTCTATAGCTATCTCAATCTGGTAATACCCTGAATACCCATCAAGAAAGCAATAAAAAGGATGTCCAGCTACACGTTCTAAAATTTGGTCGATAAAAGGCAATGGAAAATAGTCTTTCCTAGTGGCTGTGTTTAACTTTCTATAATCAATATACATTCTCCAACCACTTACTACCCTAGTTGGAACATGTATCCCATTCTCATTTTCAACAACAGTAACCCCAGATTTCTTAGGAACTACTTGAGTTGGACTTACCCATTGACTATCAGAAATTTTGTAGATTATACCCGCATCTAATAGTTTCAAGACCTCTTTCTTCACTACTTCTTTCATTGTTGGGTTAAGTCTTCTTTGTGGGTCTCTACGAGGTTGGGCATCTTCCTCTAAATGAATTCTATGGGAGCATATCAATGGAGAAATACCTTTAATATCAGCTATGGTCCAACCTAGTGCAGACTTATGTTCTTTTAACAATTTTATCAATTTTTCCTCTTGTTCAGCACTAAGTTCAGAAAAAATGATGATAGAAAGGTATCACCTGGTCCCAAGAATGCGTGTTTCAAACCTTTGGGCAATGGAGAAAGCTCAACTTGTAGTGTCTCGAGGTTTGATGGTTTCGGTCTCTCCCTCTCTCGTGGCAACTCTTCAAAGCGTGGCTGCCAAAATCGAGTCCTTTTATCCTGTGAGTCAAAAATACTAAACACATCAGTTGTTACATCAGGATAATACAATTCTTTAAAATCAAAATTGAGAAGGTTTTTCGAAGAATCATAGCCATGATTTTTATAAGCTTCTTCTGTTACAAGTGTGTCTATCATATATGAATGATAGCACTCGTCTTCTTCTCGTGATTGTTTGCCAATGTTGAAAATGTTCACCTCAAGAGTCATATTCCCAAAAGATAATTTCATTAGACCATTTCTATAATTAATAAGAGCGTTAGCAGTGGCTAAAAAAGGTCTCCCCAAAATAAGAGGGATTTTTGACTCCATGTTAACAATAGAATGAGTATCTAAAACAAGAAAATCAACAGGGTAGTAAAATTTATCAATTTACAACAAAACATCTTCTACTATTCTCCGTGGTTTCTTGATTGATCGGTCAGCTAATTATAGGACTACAGATGTTGGTTTAATCTCACCAAGTCCCAACTGCAAGTAAATAGAATAAGGCATTAAATTTACACTTGCTCCTAAGTCCAATAAAGCTTGACCAAACTCATGTGTCCCAATTTGGCAGGAGATTGTGGGACATCCTGGGTCTTTATACTTGAGTGGTGTCTTTTGTTCAATCACTGCACTTACCTGTTCTGCCAAAAATGCAGTTTTCTTCACATGGTGTTTTTTTTTTTAGTGCATAAATCCTTGATGACTTTGGCATAAGTTGAAACCTGCTTAATCAAATGTAACAAGGGAAGATTAATTTTAACTTGTTTCAAATGTTCTAAAATCTCACCTTGAATTTTTGAATTTTTCCCAACCGGTCGAAGAGCTTGAGGAAAAGGCACTGGGATTGAAAACTTACTTTCAGGCTCTTTTTCCACTGTGGCCTCTTTTTCAAGGGGGCGTCTTTACTACTCGTAGATGTGTTAATTTCAGGAGTAGGCTCATTTACAATCTTACCACTTCTAGTAGTAATGGCATTGACTTCTTTGAGATTTTAAACATCAGAAGTAGAAGCTTGTGCCATGAATTGTCCCTTTGGATTAGATTGAGGTTGAGATGGAAACTTACCTCGCTCTTGTACAGTTAAGGCACTGGTCAACTTTGTGATTTGACTTTTGATTTCTTTGTTTTCGTCTACCACCTGTGCAAGAATTATTTCAAATTTTTTATTAGTCTTATTTTGTGCCTCCATAAATGCTTGTAATGTATCCTCTAAAGAACTCCTAGTTGGTCGTGCATTATATTAAAGTGCAACATAAGACTTTGGTGCTAGTTGTTCTTGTTTCCACTGGTTGTTGGCTTGTTGGTCAAATTTCCAACTGAAATTTGGGTGGTTTCTCCAGCTAGGATTATATGTTTCAGAGTAGGGTGAATAAGGCTTCTTGTACATCCCTATGGCATTACATTGTTCCTCATATATCCCTCTCATCTCACTATACGTGGGGCAATCTTGAGCTAAGTGTTCCGCTCCTCCACAGACAAAACAGACATCGTGTGACTCAACTCTAGCAACCGTGTGGGTGACTCTTCTATCTTTAGTTTTCAAGGCCTTTAACTCCCTAGTTAAGACCTCTAATTGGGCTTTGAGGTTATCCTCTTCCCTAAGATGGAAAACTCCATTGGGTCGTGACCTATTTGTGCTTTCAGTAATGCTAGGTCCAGTCCATGTATGGGCTTTTTCGGCTAAGTCATTAAGGAATTCTATGGCTTCCTCGGGATCTTTGTGAAGGAACTCCCCATTACATATCATCTCAACAAATTGGCGCTCTCTAATTGTGAGTCCCTCATAGAAATAACTAACCAAGCGTCAATTTTCATACCCATGGTGGGGGCACAAATTTAGCAACTCTTTAAACCTTTCCCATGCTTGATATAAGGTTTCACTGTCTTTTTGGGAGAAGGAAGAAATCTGTCTTTTCAGGCCATTAGTTTTGTGTTGTGGGAAGTATTTATTGAAAAATGCTTGGGTCATTTCTGCCCAAGTTCCTATAGACCTCGGCCTCAAAGAATATAGCCAACTCTTTGTTTTGTCTTTCAAAGAAAAAGGAAAAAATTTAAGCCTAACAGTGTCTATGGCTTCAGGTTGGCTATGGAAGGTGGCAATTACCTCTTCAAATTCCCTAACATGTACATAAGAATTTTCACTATCTAGACCATGAAAAATGGGAAGAAGTTGTATCATTCCAGGTTTAAAATCCGAATGTGGTGTGTTAGGTGAAAATATAACGCATAATGGTGTGGCTGTGTGAGTAGGATGCAAGTAATCTTTTAGAGTTCTAACGGGGTTTTCTTCGTGTTGGCTCATTGTGTTAGAATTACAAGATGAACTAGAAGGTGAATTCTTTTCACTTACAAATTGTAGGGGTGGTTCTAGTTCTAATTCTCTCACAAATCTTCCTCGTTTGTCTCTAAGTCGATGCATACATCCTAACAACAATATTATTTTTTATTTTTTATTTTTTTTAAGGAAAGAAATACTTAAGAAAAATTAAGAAGTGGAATAAACACAACAAGAAATAGAAATGATTTAGGTGGTAAGACCAACCATGAAATATAAATACAATAACTAAACAAAAGACTGTAAAGTACGAAAAAAAAAGTACAATAAATAAATAATAAAAAAATACAATAAGTAAATAAATAAAAGGTTAGGCGGTAGAACCGGCCATTAAAATAAAAAGAAAATACAACATATTAACTAAAGAAAATAAAGTGCAATAAATACGTAAAAGAAAATGAAAATAAAGTACAATAAAAAAAAGTGCAATAAATAAATAAAGTACAATAATAAATAAATAAACTAAGTTAGGCAGTAGAACCAGCCACAAAATAAAAAGAAAACACAACAAATTAACTAAAGAAATAAAGTACAATAAATAAATAAAAGAAAGTGAACGAAGTTAGGCGGTAAAATCAGCCATTAAAAAAAAGTGCAATAAATAAACTAAAGAAAATAAAGTACGATAAATAGATAAAAGAAAATAAACTAATTAGGCGGTAAAACCAGCCATTAAGATAATATAAAATATAACAAATTAACTAAAGAAAACAAAATAAATTAGGTGGTAGAACCAACCATGAATAATAAATAAATTACAACAAAGGAAATAAAACTAAGATTTTACAAAGAAAAGAAAATATACAAAGTTACCACTTTAGTATTTATAATCGCAATCGACTTTCGCTTAGTGTGCCTCCCCGGCAACGGCGCCAAATTTTATTTACGCTCAAAATATAACGCGGCTATCGCAGTATAGATTGAGGTGTCGATCCTACGAGAAAGCTCTTGGCAAAATAGGTTGATGAAGTAAAATATTATAGCAGTAGCAAATGACAAAATTAATTGATTTAAGTGGATGAGATAGGATCGTCTATGATTTGAAGGAAATGTCTTATGATAATTCAAACAAGACTTCGAGAATCACAATTATGCTTTATAAATCTACTCTACACTTTGATTCAATGCTTATAACTCAATTGAAAGTTTCACATCCCAAACAATCAATCGGAAGATAGGAAAATATAGCACATTTGATAACACATGTATTTGACGTAATTAAACTCTTTGCAAGCATTAACATACATCATGTTCATTTATACAAGTTATCTAAGATCGACAATATATCACTTTGACAATATTGCAGTAAAAGATTAACTTGAATATCAAACATTTATTGCCCTTACATGTTATCCAAGATCGACAATATATCAAATTGACAATACTGCAGTAAAAGATTAACATATAAAACAATGTAACCAGTAACAATTATAAATCAACATGAATCACATAAGAAAAGCATGACTGAACATATATGAGACATGAGAATTATAACCTCTGGATTATAGAAAATAAAATAGATAAGAGTTTAATCAAAACCAAACTTACAACATTTGTAGCTCTTGACACCGAATCAAAGCATGGAAGTAGATTTATTACACATAAAAGTTTATCTCTTAGCCTTGCCAAGAACTCTAGCCTAAATTACAATACATATTAATGAAAAGAAAATAAGAGAGAATTATCTAATATTAAAAACGTCCTAAGTGTCTCCTTATATAGGCAATGAATGGACATATGTCATGGATGACATCAATCTTCAATAATTTTAAGCCAATAACTCGTTTATCCACTTGCAGCACATTTTTGATAATGTAAATGACCGATTTAGCTTCTACAGCCGACATGAAAGTTGTAGAATTTTGACTCTTCTTTCCATAGGCACCAATTTCATGCAAATTGAATGAGTATCCAATGAGATATGAGCAAATTTCCAAAGATACATCAGAATTCGGCCAACAACCATTTTACCCACTTGCAATGCGATTTGGTCCATGATAACGGCTGATTTGACTTTACCATCAACATACGAGTTATTGATAGTTAAGTCAGAAATTCACAGCTTCAAGAATTATACCAATTGAGTACGTATTTTGTGAGATACGGTCCAAATACGTGAGTTGGGTCAAGCTGGGCAGAACTTGTAGTCTGATTCTGTTGTATCTCAATTTTTGGCCCATAACATATTGGATTTGGCTTTTTCACTATTCTTCAAATTTGTGTAAGATTGAGTTATGTTGCACCAGGTTCAAGAATTTATTCATTTTGATTTCTACATTGAGAGTTATGTCCATTTTACCTAAACCTGTCCAAATAACATTTATTAATCACAATTTAAGGAGAACACTTTATTTCAAGCTAAAAATACAGAAAATACTAAAATTAGTGACATTAAATGGTGATTGAATCTCTTAACAACATGCATTTTCATGTGTTCATCACCATTAATAAAGGTTATTAGCGATTTAATAAAATATCCATTGTATAAATACTATAAAATAAATATTCTTACAAATAGGGATGGCACATAAGCACAAACCCTAACAGTTACTACCACAAAGGAAGCTTGGA
Source organism: Ailanthus altissimus (assembly GCA_946807835.1). NCBI lineage: Eukaryota > Viridiplantae > Streptophyta > Magnoliopsida > Sapindales > Simaroubaceae > Ailanthus > Ailanthus altissimus. The sequence goes on from OX327689.1 coordinate 27,444,094, forward strand.
ATATCTTGGAGGAATGTTTCCAAAGAATGCCAAGGTATGCACAATCAAACTTTAATCTCTAGGAAGAGATTTTAAAAAAAATCAAAGATGGTAGAAGTATATTGAAAATAAAAAAGGAGGAGAAAATAAAAAAAATATTCCCACAAGGAATAAAAAAAATTGTTGACAAAAAAGCAAGTCACAATGTTCAAATTAAAAATGTTTGAACACATAAAGAAGAAGAGAGAGATCTCCTATGTTTGTCAAGCAGTGACAAAAAAGAAAACATCACAACACAAGTGATGATAAAGAAGACTACAAGGCAACAATCCATGACAAAGAAAAAAAGAAAACATCACAAAAGAAGTGATGAAAAAGAAGCCTATAAGGCAACAAGTCACACAAGAAGCAACATGGTCACAAAAAATAAATTTAAAGCTAAAAACTCCAATAAGGCTTCCACAATAAAATAAAAAAAAAGGCAGGCAAGAACATTTGTGAAATCACCACCAAAAAAAACAAAGATAGTGCACGACAATATCAAGATCAACACACTCCAAAAATGCATTAAAGTTGAGTGTTGAAATGTAATGCATTTTCTAGAATTGTTTAGAAAATATCAAATAAAATATCTTGTAATATCTAGAAAAGTATAGAAAAAAAGTCAAAAATATAGAGAAAGTTGTGAAAAAAATTGTAATAAAAGAGAAATATTAAGAATTGTGTGTAAAATGTGTGGCTAATATTGCACACATAAGTCGGTCATTATATATATAAATAGAGGTGCATTTGTAATAATGGATAAGAACCCAACAATTGAATGGGATATGTAAACTATAAGAGTTCCATTCTATATTACCCTCCATCGATCAACCAAATACTTTAAGGGTTATCGCTCAAATATCAACTTTATCACAAATATCCTCTTTATCAAATAATCAAACACTTTAGTCCATCCCCAAATTACCAATAATTGTATGAGAGCTATCAATTTTTTTAATATGGTATAAGAGCTTATAATTTCTAACAGTTAAGCATATTTATTTGACACAAAATTTTTAGTCTATTGTAACTCATGAGTGTAAAATAATTTTAGAAACAATATATTTAATTTTATCTCCTTTGATGTATCCATCTTTAACTTGAGTAATATAAGCAGTGTTATTTTCATATATTATTAATCAAAATATTTGTTGCAGAAGATATGTTGCATGTACTTTGTCAACCATACACATTCTCTACTTGCTTCATATAGTACAAAAACTCTCATACTAATTAGAAAAGGTAACAAGTAAAGTCCATTTTATGGATCACTATGAGATTATTGTATTGTTATAAGTAAAACTATATCTCATTTATGAGTAAGCTTTATGAGAATCAAATGACTACCTAATATTTGTATAACTAATTAGACTTTAATTTTTTATTGATTCATTGAAATAAAATAATTTCAAATCTATCATTCCACGTATGTAGTGAAAAATAGTCATTTAATGTTTATAACATTAAAGAAACCTCTTTACTTTTATGAAGGCCAAAGTCATATTTTTATATTTTTATTTTTATTTTTATTTTTATTTTTAAATAATAATTAATAAATTAAATGAATAGAATTTATTTTCCTTTTTCGCTATTGTTGTGCGATTTCTATATTAAACACAAGTGCACGTTATAGAAACAAGTAATATAGAGTGAATAAAATGTCGATCCCACAAGAAATTTGTCGTATTTCTAACCAATTATTAAAATTGTGTCCTTTTACTTTTATCCAGAAAATTAATTTTTTTGATTTATTTGATTAAAATTAAATTAAAATTATCTACGTTACCAACCGTAATTAAATAATCAAATTAAATAACAGATTTGAATATATATGGTGTAGATCTAGGATTATAGCTATCACTTAATATGATTTTCTAAATATTAGTGCTCAAATTATTAATCCTTCACTTCAATTATTGGTCACAACACGAATTTCATCACAAGCCTCTTTCGATTGTCAAGTAATTATACTAAGATCTATCAATTACCTATATTCTTATGGTAATTAAATACATCAAGATTCATTAAGCGCAAGTTATATTAATCATACATGCCATCTAGGTATATTCTTATCCTAGATCGAAACTCACAAATGCTACTTTGTGATCATGTATCAATTTATCACGAGCTTAACAATGAAATTCATTTTTCAAATTTATTCAATTGTTACCAAATCGTTCAATATATGGCCAGTATATCCAAAGTATTAAGATCCAACAAATTGAATAACAATTGAGTTCACAATAATCGGATCCAACAAATTAATCCATCATATTAAGATCAAAGCTATAATTCTAAAAATTAAACTTAGATCAACATAATAATAATGTAAAATCAAATACATATAGAAACATAATAGAAACAGATCAAATCAGATCAAACTAATAATGAATGAAGTTCAAGTTCAAGGATTGATCCTCAAAATTGATCTTAATTTGGTTGATCTTGTGTATTCTCTCCACCAAATATGTTTGATTATTATTTTCAGTGTTTGATTGTCAATTCTGAGTTGTTTTCTAGGTTAGAAAGGTATTGGAGTTGAGCGAATTTGAGATGTTTAGAAAATAGGTCTGAAATTATATTTAGGGGGCAAAATGCAAGTATTTATAATTTTAACCAACGCCGGAGGAGTTATAGTTATAATGCTCCAGCGTTGGTTCTAACATTGGGGTGTTACGTTCATGAACGCTGAGGCATTCTCAGAGCTGCAGCGTTACTGTTGTGGTGTTGGAGCATTGATCTAAATCTAATTTTTCCCCTAGTAATGATGTCCATCAAGCGCTGAGGCATTCATATTAAATGCATGAACGCTAGGGCGTTATGAAGCTGAACGTTGGGACGTTCATCACCAATTTTGCATTCTTTGTATTTTAATCCCCAATTTTAATGTCATTATTCACGGTCGATACTGTAGCAATTCAATGTAGTATTTGTCTTTTTTTCTCTCTGTATACTCCATTAATTTTCATTCCCATCTCATTATGATTAAAACCTATAAAAACAATAATTAATACACAAATAACACTAAATTTATCCAAAAACAAATAATTATTAAAATAAAATAGGGCCATAATATATATCTAAATTACATTTATCGGCTATCTATTCTCTCCGTAACTAAACTCCCTCAGCCTTAGCTCCATCATCTATAATCTCAGTTTTCTCAAAGAAAAATCTTTCTCAAATTTTCTTACACCGAAAAAACTAATCTTCCTTTCTAAACTAAAAATTAAATCAATTATTAATAAGTTTTAAGTTAAAATCATAAATATATATTAGAAGAAAAAAATTGAATAAACAAACAATGATGTGATCTTGGTGAACAACAATGTGAAGAAAGAAGTTAATCATAAATAAAAATTTCAAGGTTGAGTAGTCATCTTGTGCTAGTGATGAGGCAAGACACACAATTGTCGATGGCTGATCGAAGCAGTAACATGCGCACTAATTTGACCATGTGTTTGGTTGTTCTGATGATGTAATAACAGTGAAGATGGATGTGTTTTCTTGGTAGCTTGGTTTTTGTTGATGGTCTTAATTGTGGGAGAGGACAACTAAAACAACGATGGTGATAGTGGTGGTAGAGCTCACGGTGGTTGCTATGATGGGCTCTATGCTTTTGGGTTTTTTTTAAAATAAAAAAGAAATCTTTCTCAAATTAACTATGTTGTAGCTGCTTTGTCGTTAGCTCATTGTGTGTAGATATTGCGGTGGGTGAATAATCATATGATAAAGTGATGGCTATAATGAATGAAGAATAAGAAGGATGGAGGTCGTGGCTATGGTGAGTGAAGAAGAAGGTAATTAGGTTTTAGTTTTTAGTGGCTTGGTGAAGGTTGTGTGTGCAAGTGTGTGGTAATAAAATAAAGCCAGTCAAATATTAACATATATTGATATATTTAATAAAATTAATTATGCAATTTTAAAGTGAAAAAATAATATTGACACGTTTTATTATGCTTTGACAACAATAAAATTATTATGGTTCTTTTGTCTTAATAATATAAGGGCAAAATTAATGGTTAATAATTAATTTTAACAGCGCCAACTAACGGAATGGGGGCATCTTAACGACATAGCAAAAAAAGAAGGTAAGCTAATATTTGTCGATTCTTAAGGGGATCAAACAAAATTAACCCTAAAAACAATAACACAATATAAACAAATATTATAAATATAAACATAATAAGAAAAATAAAAATGAAACATAAAATTATAACATATAATAAATAATAAAAGATAATATAATTAAAAAAATTAAGAATTTTAATATACAAAATCATGCTAATAACAAGAACAAAACTTATACTACTAAAACTGTGTAGTAAGGTTAAGTATACGTATTTCATTCACTATTTCATAACATATTATACAACATATATTTATAAGGTTTTGAGGTACAAATAGAGGTTGTTCTTTGTCATTGTGGGACATAAGTTTTATATGGTTCAACGTGCAAGTGAATGGTTTTATATTACAAATGTGGGATTATAAAAAGTAATAATAAATCACTTATTTTACAATAACTTGTAATTTTTTTTACTGTGATTATAAACAAGATTTTGACTACACCTTTTTTTTTTTTTGTTATATGTTCTTACTTTTTTGTTACATGTCTCTAAATTTTTCATTACATATTTCAAATTTTTTAATTTTTAAAAATGTCAACTCTTAAGTTGAAATGTGTAATAAAAAAATTAAGGCATGTAATTAAAAATTTAAATATACAATTAAAAATGAGAAAATTTATACTATATTAGACATGCTCTTGATAAGGATAGTTGTGGATTAGCAGTTAAATAAGTGAGTTGGATCATGTAAAGATATTTCCCTTCTTATTTGGCCCAAAAAGTAGATAATATTATCGGCTCACTCAGGATGGCACACATCGATCACATCTGTCATTCTGTAATATTCATTAATTTATTTATGCTATATTAGATGCAATCAATCAATTTGGATCCAATGAGGCAGTCCAAAGAGAATCCACTGATAAATTTGAATTGCTAATAATCTATAAAGCAGAAATATGATGGAGATGGGCCTTAAAAATTGGCAGCTTCTGGCTGTGTTAAGATAATGAAAGGGTGATACCAGCTGAAATCCTACTTGCTGTTGTTACAGCTGAAAGTTCATCATAAAATTGATTTGTGCTGATATTATTGTATAGGATCCATTCCTATGTTTAGTTATTGCTCCGTGCTCACCACTGACAAAACCTAGTTGCTTGGGGTTGCCTATCGCTGACTGGAACCTGTAATTACTGTACCTGGTTAAATGGGAAATCATGTACACTTGTGGATAGTGCATTAGAAAATCCATTAAGGAAACAAACTAGTAAATATCAGCAAGTATCTGAAGTTCCACTCATCGTGCTCACTTCCCGGGTTAGAAGAACGCGACTTCAAATAAGATGTTATTTCAGAGTTACTCTCAGAGGATTGCTTTAAGAAGTTATAGATTACATTTGATCTTCTCCTAGAGTTACAGGAAAATAGGCAAAATGGGATAATATTGAGGGCGAAGCTAATTCTACGGATGTTTATATTAATTATTCTATCATTTAGTTTATTTTCATTAAATGGCTTCTCTTGCATGCCTTCTAATATTTGTCTTCTTTGTTTTAGTCCTTTTTTTTTTAAATTTCTTCATTAGCTAAACTAGGGTTACCATCACCCTGTGCTCTATTCTATATCTTGGATTTGCCTTCTTTCCACCGAAGTTCTATGCTGTTTCTTTAAGTTTCTTTGGTGTTATTTTTTCCTTTCTGATTTTTGGGATTTTTCATTCTTGAACCTTTTTTTCTCTTAATTATTTGTTTGGGACAAAAGCTTTGGTCACAGACTTGTTCACAGCTTTGAAATATCGCTTTTATTTCTATATGATTTGACTTTCAAATTACGTTTTCTTCATGTATCAGCATCTTAATTAGTCACTTTTATTTCACCCAACTCTCTATTTCATTATAATGTCATTGACAATACACTTCAGAGTTTCAATGAAAAACCATGAACTTACTTCTTACCGAAGCTGCTAGGGCTTGCGCCTAGCTTTGGACAGATGACTCAAATTTATATTAGACATAAGCCACAACTAATATGTCAGTAAGTCAATGCGGCCAAGGTGAAAGGCAACCCTAATCATATTCTGATAATAAAAAATGACATGATTATTACTTATTTTACATTGGTTATGTACTTTCAATTTGATTATAATTATTAAAAGAGATAATTGGAAATAAATTGAGTCTTTCAATGTCATATTCTTAATACTAATTATAAAAACATAGTCTTTATATAGTCATTAATGGCAGGAAGAAAACTAAATATCGTTTTAACATATATCTCAAAACCACCATTAGATAAGAACACTCACATAGAAACAAGTTAACTCTCAGTTGAGTAAATAAGTTAAAATATTATTGATATCTAAATGAGAAAAAACTAAGGATAACAAGCCTATTTATAGCTAATAATTTAATACTAATCTTTTAAAAAAAGAATAAATAATTCAATGCAACTAAAACGGGATTTCTATCTGAAATAAACTAAATATAAAATCTAAACAACACATGACTCTTAATTATATTTTAAATAGCATAGAAATTTTTAATTAGACTCAAATTTCTTGCATAAATTAAATCCCTAACTTGTATAAAAAAAAATATATAATGCAAAAGAAATAAAACTTCAAACAGAAAATTAACATTATAGAAATATCCTAATATAACACTAATTTAAAAAGAAATACGATGTAATACTAACTTAACACTCCACCCTTAAATTTAAGGTGGGAAAAATAAATAATAACTGAATAAGCAAATAAAATACATCTTTAGTGACATTACGAGAGATAATTATTGTCAAGAGATGCAATTATTATTAAAAAGTGATAATATTGTTAAAGATGAAAAGCATGTTGAGAATTTATAGAGAGACAATTGAAAATAATTATTACAAGTGTAAATTCGTTAGAAAAATTAACAACCTAAGAGAGTGTAAAATAAGAGTGGTATTTTAAAAAATTACAATCATAAAGGAATTATAAAGAAATTATAAACGAATTGTAAAGAGATCACAAGTGACACAATAAGACAAAAGTTAAGTTTTCGTATTACCTAATAAACAAGAAAAACACCAAAGTTTCTCGAGCCTACATAGCAAATTTATTAATCCAAGGCTCTGCAAGAAAATAAATTAAGACAAAAAACTTTATGATAATGTTGATTAGAATAACAGAATGATCCTCGTACTATACTTAATTTTGAAAAGACTTACAAATATTGAGATTCTTGCAAATAGTACCTATTTTTATTCCTTTAGCATCATTTAGTTTTCATATATAACAACTCTTGATACTGATAATAATAAAATAAAATAAAAACCACAAAATTCTTGAAATATTTTCATTGAAACTGCGATCATGGCATAAAACTCTTCCAATAATTATATACAAAACTGATACTTCAACTCCTACAAACGATTAAGCAAGCAAGATAATGTTAGACAAATGACATATAACCGGACAAATGAGGACTAGAATGTGTTAGCAGCATAATAATTTAAATTAAATGGTGGACAATTTTTAAAAGGCTATTTACATGCTAAATTCTCTTTATAAAAAAGAAAATTTAACAATTCATTATGTATTCAAATTTTAGAGAGAGTTTCAAAAATTTTGTATATATTTTTTAGTGATTTGAAAAAATTGAGTGTATTAAGATTTTGGGTTGTAAGTTTAAAATATTACAAAACTTGTATTTTTAATTTTTAATAGTAAAAGATTCTTCTTTCTTCGCTCGTAGACGTAGACTAAAAATCGAACTACGTAAACTTTTGTGTTTTATCTTATTTTTATTTTCATTACTTTTATTCAATTTCATTTTAGTTCCGACCCTGCATCACCCCTCAATTTTCTAACAGTGGTATCAGAGCTTCTGATTAAATGAGGTCACTATTCACGTATGGTTACTGTTCACGTATACGAGTACTATTTATACATATAATTACTATTCATGTGAAACAATGGGAGCCGATCCTAGCATAAAGCAGTCTGTGGTAAAAACTAATGGCGACAAAATATGAAGTTGAGAAGTTCAATAGAGATAATTTCACATTATAAAAAATGAAAATAAAGACGATTGTAAAGAAAAACAATTGATGAAAGATCCACGGGTATCACTAATGATATCAAGTGGAATGAGATTGATAGTAATGCAATTGCTGATCTGCATCTAGCACTTGTTGATAATGTGTTATCCAATGTGGCAGAAAAGAAGACAACAAAAGAGATCTGGGATACTCTCATAAAATTGTATAAGGCCAAATCTTTGCACAATAAAATTTTTTTAAAAAAGAGATTGTATACCCTTCGACTGGCAGCATCCACTTCAGTGATAGAGCATATCAACACATTAAATACTTTATTTTTCCAACTCACTTCTTTGGGACATAAAATAGAGGTAAGTGAATGTGCGAAGATTCTTCTTCAAAGCCTACCTGATTCGTATGATCAACTCATCATCAACTTGACAAATAACATCCTAATGGACTTCTTAGTCTTTAATGATGTTACAACTGCTACACTAGGAGAAGAACGAAAACGAAAAAATAAAGAAGACAAATAAAAATGTTCGCAGCAAGCAGAAGCTTTGACAATAATGAGAAGTAAATCAACAGAATGGGGCCGAGTCAAAATCATGGTAGATCAAAATACAAAAGTAAGAAGAACGTCAAGTGCTACCATTGTGGCAAGAAAGGCTATCTGAAGAAGGATTGTTGGGGATTGAAGAAAAGTGCAGAGGATAAACCTCAAGGGAATATTGCAAGCACCTCAGATGATGGTGAAACTTTATACAGCGAGGCAGCGACAATTGTTGAAAGCAGAAAACGGTTCTCTAATGTATGATAGGATTGTTCGTATTATATGAACCTAGCTCTGGAGGATTTGTATATATAGGGAACGATCATACTTTGGACATCACTGGAATACGATCCATTAAGATGAAGATGTATGATAGGATTATTCGTATTATACAGAAGATGCGACATGTAAAATGCTTAAAGAAGAATCTTTTGTTATTGGGACAATTAGATAACACTGAGTGTAAGACCCAAATTGAAAATGGGACCATGAAAATTCTCAAATGCGCACTTGTAATAATGAAGGCAGAAAATGTTGCTACAAATTTGTACATGCTTAATGAAGAAACACTGCAGGAAGAAGATGCATCTGTTGAATCAACTAGTTCAGCAGAAGAGTCAACGACAATATGGCATCGTAAACTGGGCCATATGTCAGAACGAGATTTGAAGATTCTCTCTGATCAAAATTTACTTCCTGAGCTCAAATCGATTTATTTACCTTTCTGTGAGCACTGTGTCACAAGTAAGCAGCACATATTAAAGTTTAGTACATCCAGTTCTAGAAGTAAAGAAATTCTAGAATTGGTCCACTCTAATGTTTGGCAAGCACCGGTGATATCCTTAAGGGGAGCGAGATATTTTGTATCATTCATAGTCGATTGCTCTAGAAGATGTTAGGTGTATCCAATCAAGAAGAAGTCGTATGTGTTTTGAAGCTTTCAGAATATTTAGAGCACATGTAGAACTTGAATCAAAAAAGAATATCAAGTGTTTAAAGACAGATAATGGAGGAGAATATACTGGTGATAATTTTATTGCATTCTATCAACAAGAAGGCATCAAACGGCAATTCAGCACAGCTTACATGCCTCAGCAGAATGGAGTAGTAGAGCGGATGAACAGAACCTTGTTAGAGAGAACAAGAGCTATGTTGAGAACTGCAGGTTTAGCCAAGGCATTTTAGGCCAAAGCAGTCAAAATCGTTTGTTATGTGATAAATCGGTCACCATTAACAGCAATCGAGTTGAAGACACCGATGGAGATGTGGACTGAAAAACTAGTTGATTATTCTCGCCTTCATACATTTGGAAGTCTTGTATACATGATGTACAATTCCCAAAAAAACAACGAAGCTGGATCCAAAATTCAAAAAATGTCTTTTCTTAGGATATGCTGATGGAGTCAATGGGTATCGCCTGTGGGATCCCACTACCCACAAGGTCGTCATCAGCAGATATGTGATATTTGCAAAAGATAAACTGTAAATGAATAATGAAGATGATAGCACAGTGAAGAAAAATCCAGAGACTATAACAGTATAAATGAAAAATAATCAAGTATAAGAAGATTCAGATTCTTCTAAAGCAGCACCAGAGCACGAAGAATAAGAACCAATAGAGTCTGAGGCTACAGATGATCATCGATCAACTCGTGAGAGACGACCACCAGCGTGGCACTCGGAATATGTCATAGAGGCTCATGTTGCATACTGCCTTCTTGTTGTGTGATATGGTGTGTGATGTATATAATTTCAAAAATTAAATACGCAACAGAAGTATTCATACATATTAAACAATATGTAACATATTCAATCATGTATGATCATTCAAGTACATATATATATCTCATATATATATATTTCATGCATGATATAAAATGAATAACAAATAAATAACCTACCCGGATATGAAGGTAGCTTTACAAATCTTCAAGAACTCCAAGCTTCAATTTTGTTGAGCTCACCTTGAAGTGTTCCCTTGCACAATTCTAGTTCACAACTAAATCCGGTGGGATTGTGAAGCTATAATGGCAGCCTTGAATTTTCAGCAAATTATTGTTTTAACACTTAAAACAATTTATCCTTATGATTACTACCAAGAGATGAGAAGAATTGGGTATTTTCTATAGTTCTTTACAACTCTATATGTTGTAGCTTGGTAAGCCTTTGCATTTTCTCTCAACACTTTGAGAAAAACACTTAGGAAAAGCTCTCAATTCTCTCTCTTTGCTCCTAGAACGAATTTCACTCTATCTTGCACACATTGAACTCTTTCAATTCTTTCTTAAGTGCAAAGAATGATTTATCTTAGTGCTCCACCACCACTTAACCATGTTTGCCATTACAAACATTAATCTATCATATTTTTCACTCACCAATTTGATTCAACCAATTGAATCAATTTCTAGAGAGTAAATGGCATTTAATCAATGTTAAGTGGTTTTACCACTTCCTTAGTGCATCATTTAAGAATTACAAAGTGGTAAACTTTCCTTGTTATTAATAACAAGTGCATTCTCCATTAGTAAATGGTGTTTGCCACTTATTCCAATTAATAATAATAATTTGATTAATATATAAAATATTAATAATTCAAAACTATTTTGATTATTTACATTTACCATATATGTATTTACCAAGCAAGGTAAATAGGTAAATACATGGTAAATAATTTATGGAGCAAGATTATGTCACTTGTCAATTTCTTATTGGTTAACAACTCTTGTAAACCAATAATGTGTTTTACCTTCAATTATTGACAAGTGAATAATAAAAGGAACCTAGAAACATTTTTCAATTTGCTGAAAATTGTTGGATTAATTATTGAATCCAATTCGCCGCTCCAGTGCACAACGAGTACACTTCATATTGTGAGACTCTCTAGGTCCATGCCCGATTTGTCATATGAAACTATTTCACACGTCCGTGAACAATGTCCCACACACATGTTACAGATATTACAAAACGGCGCATTAGACCATACAAGTTGAGGTTATAACATATTCGTATAATCCTTCCATCATAAATATCCTAGAAAAGCGGAGATATAGATCAACACCGTCAAGTCTCCATGTGCTCAACCATAAACTTATCTCTAGAATTGTATTTCAATAAATAATATCCGTAAACACTTTCACGATATTATTTTCCCAAGAAATTCTTGGATGTCTGCTTATGGCCATAAGACTTTCTGAAATACAATCTTTGAGTTGCAGGATATTTTACTCACCCAATTGAGTTGATGGACCCCATATCTGTACACACCGGACTCCATGAGCAACGGACCATACCCAGCGACACCCAGCGGTCAGACCATGAAAGGTATCTGACATGTGTGGAACCAAAGTATGATGGATCACTCACAAGTCCACCGTGGCACTCAGGTCTAAGGACCACGAATACTACTCAACTCGAAAGATCCTCCATTGACGGCTTTATGGGATGTCTATTGGAGATCTTTGTGAGTCTGTTCAATATTCAGTCCTTACTGAATACTTGTATCTCTATACGAGTTTCCACTAAACTCATGGTCTGCTAAGATTAACCATCTGGACTATCTAGATATAGATATACACTGATCTATATATATATATATATATTAAGATCTTCACTAGCAGACCCGCATTAGTGAAGGTAGATCAGGAACATTAAATTTAAGAACATATTTGCATAACAACATTTCTTAGCACCATTTGCAACCCATTGCAACTATGTCATTATTAATATATTCTTAGGTCTTTGTCCCATTTCAGACAAGGCTCTAACTCTTTAGATTTTACTAACTCTTAGTTCTGATCTAAGCTCCTTTAGATCAGATCTGAACTTGTTCAGATCATACAATGTCTAAAATGTTACAAGCATCTTACCATATTTATAAATAAAATAATTAGTGATATATTGAAATCATAAATGTATAAATATAAAGCAAATATTTATACACAAAAGGGATGGCACGTAAGCACAAATCCCAACACTTCTAACAGAGGATGGAGAGCCAACAACTTTTTATGAAACTTCTAAAAGTCAAGATGTTTCTCTATAGATGAAAGCAATGCATGAAGAAATTAAAGCCTTGTATAAGAACAAAACAATGGAGCTAATTGCACTACCACGTGGAATAAAAACCATTGGTAACAAATGGGTCTACAAGATCAAACGGGATGACAATAACCAAGTAGAGCGGTATCGTGCGAGATTGGTAATGAAAGGTTATGCTCAAAAAGAAAGTATTGACTTTAATAAGATATTTTTCCCTGTGGTTTGATTCACGACAGTCAAAATAATTCTAGCAATGTGTGCTACATTTGACTTACATCTAGAGCAACTAGATGTGAAGACATCTTTTCTTCATGGAGAACTTAAAGAAGAAATTTATATGCTCTAATTAGAATGTTTTAAAGAAAAAGAAAAAGATAACTTGGTTTGCAAGTTGAACAAATCTCTGTACAGTCTCAAACACGCGCCGAGGTGTTGGTACAAGGATTTGATTCCTATATGATCAGCCTTTGATACAACAGACTTAGTTCAAAGCATTGTACATATTACAAAAGGTTTGAATATGATAATGATTTCATTATTTTGTTGTTGTACATGGATGACATGTTGATGGCAGGCCCCAACAAAGATCGAGTCCAAAAATTGAAGGCACAGTTGGCTAAGGAATTTGATATGAAGGACTTGAGATTAGCAAATAAGATTCTAGTGATGCAAATTCACCGAGACATAAACAATATGAAGATTTGGTTTTCTTAGAAGAACAACTTAAAAAAAATCTTGTGGCACTTCAACATGTACGATTGTAAGCCAATTAGTACCTCACTCCCTGCTAATTTCAAGTTATTCTCTAAGATGTGTCCCAACAAAGAAGTAGAGAGGAAAGAGATGTCTTGAGTACCGTATACATCAACAGTGGAAAGTTTAATGTTTGCTATGATTTGTACCAGACCAGACATTGCATAAGCAATAGGAGCAGTTAGTAAATACATAGCGAATCTTGGTAGAGAGCATTGAGGTTGTGTCAGGAGGATCCTTAAATACATTAAGGGTACCTCAGATGTTGCTTTATGTTACGGAGGATTAGATTTTATTGTTAAGGGCTATGTGGATTCAGATTTTGTAGGAGACCTTGATAAAAGAAAATTCACTACTGGCTATGTGTTTAAACTTGCAGGAGGAGCTGTAAGTTGGGTTTCAAAGCTGCAAACTGTTGTAGCATTATCTACTACAAAAGTAGAATACATGGCAACTACACAAGTTTGCTAGGAAGCAATTTGGATACAAAGATTATTGAAAGAGCTCGGGCACAAGTAAGAGAAAGTTCAATTGTTTTGTGACAGTCAGAGTGTCTTGCACATTGCAAGGAATCCAGCTTTTCATTCAAGAACGAAGCACATAGGTGTTTTTGTTCGAGAAGTGGTAGAAGATAGAAGTGTGGATATGAAAAAAATTCATACAGATGATAACGTAGCAGATGTGTTGACCAAGCCTATCAATACCAACAAGTTTGTATGGTATAGATCCTTGCATGGCCTAGTAGACACGTAGGCAACATAACTTTGGCGAATAAGAAAGAATGGTGTGGAGATTTGATTGATTGTCAATTAAATCTCCAAGTGGAAGAATTGTTAGCAGCTAGCATCGTATGCCAGTTGCATAATAATTTAAATTAAATAGTGGACAACCTTTAAAAGGCTATCCACATGCTATACTTGTTAGAGTTGATGCTTACATGTCATCCCTAAATATATATATACTTATGTATTTATAAACGTATGCATTCCCATTAAATCGCTAATACCAATTTATATGGTGTCATGCATGTAACATTACAGACATTATATGATCTAAAGGAGTTCAGATCAGATCTAAAGGAGTCCAGATCAGATCTAAAGGAGTTTATATATGGGCTCATAGTTAGCCATGCTGAGACATATAATTGCTAAATATTAGCACAGCTAAGTGTTAGCTGGTTATAATACTCAACATATCCAAGAGTTGGAGCCTTATCTGTAATAAGACATAGACCTGGGAATATACTAGTAACTGCATAGTTGCAAGAGTTGCAATCGGGTGCTAGAAAATGCTAGTTGCGCAAGTATATTCTCGAATTATTATCCCTGGTCTATTTCTGTCAATACGGGTCTATCGGTGGATACCTTTTAAATATAGATCAGTATATGTCGTACCTATAGGGTATAGATGGTAGTTCTTAGCCGACCGTTAGCTTGGAGCTCATATTGACATAAGGATATTCAGTTAGGACTGGATATGGGACAGACTCATTAAGGCCTCCGATAAACATCCTATATAAAGTCGTCAATGGAGGGTCCTCTCGAGTTGAGTAGTATACGTGGTCTTTTGACCTGAGTGCCACGATGGGCTTGTAAGTGATTCATCATACTTTGGTTCCACTCATGTCACAGACCTTTCATGGTGTGACCGCTGGGTATGGTCCAGTGCTTATGAAGTCCGGTGTGTATAGATATGTGATCCGTCAGCTCGTATAGGGAGTTCGATATCCAAATGCTTTGAGACTGTATCTCAAAAAATCTTATGGCCACAAGTATCAATCACGGGAAGGAGTTCCGTCAGGGTAGAATAATATGACAAAAGAGTTTGCGCATTGTTCAATAAGATACAAGTCTGGAGATAAGATATGGATGAGCATTAGGGGATTTGACGGTGATAATTTATATCCCCGCACATGCAGGATATCATGACGGAAGGACTATACGTATGCGTTGTAACCTCAGCTTGCATGGTTCAATGCGCTGATTTGTATATCCGTGACGTGTAAGTAGAGCATTGCTCACGGACTCATGAAATAGTTCCATTTGATGAATCGAGTATAAGACCTAGAGAGTCCCGCCATATAGAGTATACTCATTGTGCACTGGGACAGCGTGCCGAATTAAATTGTTTAATCTAGCAATATTCAACAATATCACAGGAATACGTGCGTGTTCGCATTTAAGTATTAAATATAACAATTAGTTAATAATTGTTATTTACTAATTATATTGTGACACGTGGCATATTGTAGACCCTCGATTGAGTTTACTCAAGTGTGAAATTTGGTGGGATCCACTAAAGGTAGACTTGTTAATTATTTATGATGGGCAAAATGGTCATATCATACTTTGATTATTTAATTGTTAAATAATCAAAATATCTCTCTTATTATATTATATAATATATTTTTATTTTATTTTATTTTATTATTTTATTATCTAATATATTTTTATATTATATTATTTTATATAATATTTTATTATATAATTTTTCATATATAATAATATTTTATTTTTTATTGTCAAATAGTTAGCACCCATTATGTAATATTATATTATTATTATTATATTAATATTTTATATTATATAATATATTATATTATTATTTTATTTTATATATATATATATATAAAGAGAGAAGAGAGTTTTTTTTTGTGGTTGTGTGGTTGTGTATGCTAAGAAATGAGAAAGAAATGAAGGAAGAAGAAGAAAAAAAAAATGAGGGAAAAAATGAAATTTTTTCAATTTTTTTATGGTGTTTAAAAAGCAATTGAGAATTGTTTTAGTCTTCATTTCTTATTTTTTTAGAGAAAAAGATACAAACACACACTGGCTATTTTAGGGTTTAAGAGTTAAACCCAGTGTTGCGTATAGGACTGTTGTTCTAACTCACCAAACTCATCGTGATAACTAGAATTGTCCGCGAGTTGGTCTACATGCGGACTCTGAAAAAAATACGTGTATAATGTTACACGTAAAGATGAGTTCTCTACACTACTAATATATTAATATGATTAATATATTTTATTTATTGTGTTTATTGTAATTTATATGCTTCTGCCGTGTAGAATATGTATAAAATACGTATTTTAGGTAATAGACACAATTGCACATACATACACCCACATGTATTAGATCCTCCGCCAATAATATTCTCCTTATAAAAGGGAGAGCTTAGCAATTCATTCTGCATTCAAATTTTAGAGAGAGTTTCAAAAAGTTTGTGTATATTTTTGAGTGATTTGAGAGAATTTGGTATATTGGGGTTTTGAGTTGTAAGGCTAAAATACTACAATATTTGTATTCTTCATTTCTAGTAGTAAAAGATTCTTCTTTATTCGCCCGTAGACATAGGCTAAAAGTTAAACTACGTAAACTCTTATGTTTTGTCTTATTTTTATTTTTATTATTTTTACTCAATTTTACTTTACCTACGACCCTGCATCACCTTTCAATTTTTTAACAGAATATTAGTGGTGGTAAGAAGGCATTTGTTGCAGCAAGTGATGACGAAGAAATAAAAAATCGAGTGTGTTCTTAATGGAGTTGAATAGATTAGCAATAAAGGATTACAATGGAGTTGGCAATGAAGCAATATGCGAAGCCACTGGTGTGGTGGATCTAGTGGCGGCACTCACAGCAATTTTGGCTAGATTTATCATCTTCTGTGGCTTAATAATGCCAATGATGGTGGAAAAAAGTAGTTTTGTATTTGGAGATTCTAAAACTGGTTTTGATTTGTTGATTGATATTGATGGTGTTGGAGCAATGGTCGACATTAGCGCGATGGCCGATGGCAGTGCAAGTTACATAAAGGATTTCAAAGAGAAGAAAAACATTGGCTTAAAAAATTTGACCTACACCCTAAACTCTAATATCATGTCAAAATAGAGGTTTTAATACCATGTCAAAAGAGACACTCTAATATGATATCAAAAGAAATACACTACCATATTAAAATAAATTGAGTCTTTGTAGTTCACACTTTGAATAATAATTACAAGGAAAAATTTTATATAGTTACTAAATACTTAATCTATAATGAAATCATAATATATAATAAATAAGACTTAAATAAGAAAATTAACATAATGGTGTCCTATTATAACACTAACCTAAATTAAAAAATATATATCTAATATAATACTAATTTTAAGAATAACTTTATTCTAAAATATAAGTTAAGAAATGCGAATTAGTTATCAACTGCCTTTATCCATCCAATTGTAATAGCAAGCATATCTATACCTAAGTTGTTATTAGAATTTCAAATTTTAATTTTATTATCTTTACCATAATATTAACCTCAAAATTGAAATTGCTTAGCCATTCAATATTTGCCTTAATTTTGAAGTATCATTCTCTTGGGATAAAATAATCACTTGAACATATTTGTATGTAAAAAAAAATTTAGATAGTTACCTCGACTTTGTTTGCTTCAAGAGCGTTGATTTGAGCTATGGCTTTAATCTTTTTCATTATCCTCAACTATTAAAACCTTTGAGTGTTAGTTCATCAATAATGAGTGTATAAGTGAATAAAGTGGCTACCAATCATATACTTATCTTTATAAGGCATTTTCTTGGGTTATGGTTTTGAGAGGTATTGAGCTAGTGAATGTACTAAAGACTCATGGATTTTTTAACTCTAATTTAGAGAGCTCAATTCTAATCATCTCATGACCCACTAAATTTTCTAAGTCAATCTTAAGCTACTCAATTAAAAGTCTGAGGTTGCACTCTAAATGACCAATTTAATAATTAAATCTAATTTTAATTAAAACAAGGTTGGTTCTGGACTATAATACTAGTCAATTAACCCTTCGTATGATGTTCATATTTTATATTAGGTCATGAGAAAATAATTTGTCTCTTCAATTATTTATTTATTCTTAAGTCATTAAATATTTTAATGATCATTTTTTGATATGTCCTTATTTATTTATAACTTTACCCAAAAAATATCATTATTTAATAAATAATTTATTGATAAATTGAGGCTACAAATTTAAATGATCGAAACTGCAAGCAACTTAGATAAATATCATCTAAGCATAGATTCTATCTTACAAGTATACGTTCATATGACCTATAAAATTGTATCTTTAAGTTATCGACGTTTTGACTGTTTATATGAATCTCATTATGTGATAATTTAAAAGATATAACACCTAAATGCAAGTCCATTACCTACTTCAAATTAAAGTCAATCAAATTTATTAAAACATTACAAATTAAGATCAATGACATTTAGTTATCTAAATCAAAAATTCACATTAATTTAGTTCAATATATCATATACATAAATTTTTCTACTTAAAATCTCTACTTTAATGATCAAGATGAATTATCCATTATAAGAAGTAAAAAAATTACAATTTTACATAATGAAATATCATTTTTATTAATGATTACGAATATTATTTAATTTATAAATAATTTGTAATTAATATCTTTTATATTAGTTTCATATGCTTAATACATACACAATTTATAAATACGAGCTCATTAATATATACTCAATATATATATATATATAAATTATATTAATCAAAAAATTATTATTACACATACTTTAAGACCATCAACAACATAAAATATCTACCACATTTCCCATTCTCTAAAGAACTCACCTGTTGGCTCATGATGGACATGAAACTCATTGTGACAAGTTAGCAATATGTATCTGGTTTTTTGTCACTCTGTTTGGGTCAGTTGGCCGAAAAGAAAAAGGCCTACGTAGCTTTAAGCAAAGATATTAGTATACTTGTATTGTGGGTGTGCAATGATGTTGTGGAATGATATTACTGTTCTTTTCCCATGTCCAGAGCCAGTAGCATCTTTTGTTACTTTATCATTCATTACTCAAATATAGGAAATCAATATTCCTTTGAGTTGAAATATAGAATATGCCTTGGCCCTTGTTGTATCTTACTCTTCCTCTTCAAGCATGTTTAACTTGCCTTGTCATGCATTTTCTCCTAGCAGTGAACCTTTTAATTTTATCTTAATTTGACGATTCTAGATTTTCGTAGGAAACTCGGGCGACATGCTTTTCTGCGGTCATCTCATATGCGATTTTCTTGCTGGTTTTTTCTTGTATCATATTTGGCATATACCAAAGCCATGCTTACCAACTTCAGATGCACATTATCTGCAGCTTAATTTTTTAATATACAAAGGGAGACGGGGCAGGTCAAACTTCAAACAATGTGTATCAGCCTGATTTTTGTTCATATTTCTTTTCTTTGGCTGAGATGGCAATTCTTGCACCACATCATTTGCTCCCATCGAGAGTCAAGACAGCTTGTTTCCAGCTGTCATACACTAATTCTTCTATAAAAATCCTTTACGTAACACTTTCATTTTGTAAAGCCTATATTCTGTTGGTCTATTGTTGCGACAAATATTTTATTTTCAGTAGAATCTATGCAAATCATATGATGCTATTTTTCATGGAAAGATTATGGGGATTTGTATTTTATATTTGCTAGTTGCCCTTTTTTGAACCTTCTCTTTTGATTTAATTATAAGCAATAATATTTGCCAAAAATTAGAGGAAAGTAAATGGTGGCTGTTGGTACTTACTAGCAGCCAAGTTCTAATTGGAGCAACATTTTTACCAATGCTCTGCTTGTGTTACCATGAAATAGCCAAATCTTCTTATTCAATTTATACTTCGGTTGGTATGGCTTCCATTTTGTGGTGACTGGTGAGTAGTTTTTGTGAGTGGAACATTCTCAAGTCATGAACCCCTACTTGAAGATCTGCCGCCGATATGTTACTTGGTATGGAAAAGACTCAATTATATAATGGATGGTCCACAGTTTTCTGGGTAGACTGGGTGGCCCAGAATTAAGTGAGTGGGATCCATCGTTAAACAGCCCATTTTCCTTTTCCTTGGGTAAAAATCTTTACCTATATACCTAATGTCTGTCTTGCTGGTAGGACCAATAGCTAAGAAATAATAATCATCTAGTATCTTTCCTTTTCCATTTCAGATTTCTGACTTCTCGTGGAATTTTTTCCATCTCATTTTTCGGAGGATGACCAAAACCAGTTCTTTATGCAAAGACACCTCAAAAAAGTGTCTCATTGCTTCCTGTAAGCTTAGTTTATTCTGGTGGGCAATTTACACTTGAAGTTGCAAAAGAACTTCCATAAAAGAGAGAGAATCTTATATTCAAAAACCTTTTATATCTGGCTGTCATGAGATGGGCATAAGGTTGCGAATCTTGGACCAACCAAATGTTTCCCATTTGCAGTTGGTAAAGATTTATCAACATTATTTAACAGAATTTTTTTTCCTTTCCAGCATGCATTATAACACGCCTGTCTAGTTCAGCCATTATATAAATTGTTTGATCGAATGACAAAGAGTCCATCTGCTCTATCCAGGTTCAGTGTGTTTAGTTCAGTTTGGTTTAATTAATTTTGACACATATATATTCGGTGATCATTGTTAAATAATTTGCCAATCATGGCCAATCATTTGAGATTCTCTTTTCTGATAAAACATTTTATTTACAGCACGCTCTAAAATGAGAGGAGGGAAAAAGATAGATTCGTCCACAAGACTGAAGTGACCCTTTTTTCTTTTTTTCTGTTTCTTTATTTTCAAATGTACAGCTTCGTGGGTTTGGTTACAAAGGTTCGCTAAATACGCGATTACGACGAATCTAGGTCTGGCATTGATTGGTTAGGCCAGTGATACGAAATTTTCTTTTTTGTTCTCACGTGCCGACAGTTTAATGGTTTTGCGATAGAGAATATCTCTCTTCCGACGAATTTCACATGAGATAAGAACAAAACTGCTTAGACGACTACTCTGTCATTCCATTGTGTTAATTTATTCCCAGTTTTAAAATATTGAAGAAATTTTGCTCCTGGGATTAAAACCCCTCTTTATTAACGGGGATGAAAAATTATTTGTTAGTATTATTTTCACCGTCTCATCAATGAGATAATTCAATAATATTTTACTATTTAATAAATTAACCAATTATGATTTAATATACTTTTATTAGATAGTCTTATAAAAACAACATTTTCTTATAAACGTATTAATTAACACGTTTTCTTAGAATTTTTGCATTTGTCATTTTCAAAACAAAGAATGCTCCTTCTGCAACTTGCCCAAGTGAAAATGGACGCTCTCTCTTTAATCAGAATTTTTTTTAGTGTGTATCAAAATGGCGTAAAACCCCAATTGGAATGCAATAAATAATTTAAGTTGAAAAAGGGAGCCATCACATGAAAAACAAACCGTAAAATAGGGTGAGTCTTCAAAGAGAGGAGAGGCATCTTAATTCTTATCTGCAACAAGAAGTCAACAATACCGAGTCCTTTGTTTGTGGTTGATAAGATGAGAAACCACCACATGGCATACTCTTAAAACCAGTTGTATTTTATGGACCACTTGCCTTCGGTCTTATCTCATCTCGTGATTTGCTACTCATTTATTCTTTTTTTTTTTTAATAATGTACCAAACTCTACTTAATCTTGTCATCAACCAAAATGTTCATAAAATAACAACAACCCCATTTTCCCTTATCACACCAACCTTATACTAGACGGAGGGGTTTCATGTTTGCTCTCAATAAAAAAATGAAAAAAAAAAAAAGAAAGTGGGTGGCAAGAAATATCGTTTTTATAACATAAATTGTTAGCATTAAAAAGATACGAATTTTAAGTGTTTAGGAAATTTTCTAATTTGCCCTTTTATACGATATTTGTATTTTTGCTTTGGATGGACTGGACTGGACTGAGATTTATAGTGTTTGAATTCTCTAATAACGTGGAAAACAAAAGGTTTTAACGAATAACTGTCCTTTTATGTATGGTAATTACATCAAGCTTACTTAAGGAAGAGGTAGCTCATTTCCAGGTTTAAAAGTTTTATGTCTTTTGATGATTGGAGAAGAGATATGCCATTCTCCAATCATGTGGTCAAAAGGAGACCCCCAGAAAAAAAAAAAAAAAAGTCTAAATACTAGGATATAACAATCAAGGTGAAGAAGAACCACCTTGTTGGGTTTATTTAATTTCGTACGTATTAAATACAAAATTACTGCAACAGATAAAAACTAGGGTTAACTTTGAATTTGAGACTATATTTTAAGAATTCTCATGAGATTTAATTGGATTATTTGGTTTCAGGATTAAAATCAATAATCAATCAACGTAATTGCATCGTATGATCATGGAAAGAAAACCACCAAAAATCCATTCCACGCTGCACTCGAAATGCCTTTTGAATACGTGGAAAGTGATGCAATGTGAATCACATCTTAGGTAAATGACGAATGTTACTTAAAAAAAAGTGTTTGACATTGACAATGAAACTAATTGATTGATTTTCTTTTTTCTTTTTTCTTTTTTCTTTTTTCTTTTTTTTTTTAAAAAAGCAAACTATTTGATTGATTTGAATATAATATAACAAAGCTCCAAAGGAGCCCGACGACGCCTTTGCTCTATAAACAAAACGCCACTTGTGGTGTGTTAACGGCTGCTGGTTAACATGAAGCCCGTGTCCGTGTGGGACCTTCGGCCACGTAGGACTGAAAGCCATTGAAGCTCGACAAAATAAACGCCAGCCGGCAAAGCCAGCTGTAACGCCGAGTCATGACACGTGTAACACAGATCCATGTCGTCATGATTTTTCAGTTAGAACCCACGTGGTTAACGACTCCTACTGGCCTCAGCTCTTGATGACCAAAGGATAATTCAACTTGTAACTGGAAATCAAAAACTATTAACTCGTAGTTACGTGGATTATGAAAAATATTTGTGGTTTTGCTAAAATTGGAAAAAGAAAAAGTAAATAAAGAAGCCTATAAACATGTCTGAAAAAAACAAATTGGTTTTGGAAATTTCATCGGACTGAATTACAATGGTCATTTCAATTCAATTATTGAATTGAACTGCTGTTTCTTTTTCTTTTTCTTTTTTAACGATAAAACTGATCATCCAAATTGATCAACAGTAAATTCAAAAAGATTAATAAAATAAAATAAAAGAATTCAAAGTCAAATATTGTAAATAAGAAGACAGCGTAGCGTATGTACATCAATTTCCGTAAAATTAGGTGGAAAAAAAAAGAGACTGTGTCCCGAATAAAAAAAATGAGCTAATGACAAAATGGCGGGAGGTGCAACGCTTAAGTGGGAATGGCAAATACTCTAGAAAAAGGAACAAAATTGTGAAAAAGAGAAACGTAAACTGTGGGAAAGTGAAGAAAGGAAATAAAAAAAAAAAAAGAATTTGCGGGAATTTCGGTTTCTAATTACCCGTAATTTATGACCCCATGCACGGTTTTCTTGTTACATTTCGTCGGCAGCTTTGTTAGTGTGTTTTTTTGTTCTTCCTCTTAAATCTTCTTTAAATTTTGAATTTTTTTTTTTTTTTTTTTTGCTGTTAATTGCTGGGTCCCTTAACCCACGCGGATCAAGAGTCGTAAAGAAGGAAAATCATATGACTTACCAAAATGGACCCCACGGGTTTCATTGGCATTGGCAATGGCATGCTCTGTTGCGGTGACCTCTGTATTTGATTTGTTGCTGTTAATAAATAATATCTATACGTATACACTCTCAACTCTCTCTTTTATGTTTCTTTTCGCTTTTGGTTGAATGGTTTTGACTTCGAGCACCGCGCGGTTGAAAATACATCAATACTTTTTACTCAAGAAAAACGTAAAAATTTATTGGTAAAAAACACAAAGGTGAAATTATTACTGGGATTAGTTTTGAAAATGATGGAAACAAAACCCAAAAAGCAGGGATTTCAGCCATATGCAAATATGCCATTGCCAAGTCAATAAAGACCGCTTAAATTCCCAATTATTATTATTCTTATTATTATCTCTATGAAAAAAGACAAGATTTTTTTTGCATATTATCCACAAAAATGTAACGCAAAGTCGATATCGAATTTGTATCTCACGGAGCTCAGCACATGCAGTCCAAATTGGAGACTTCCATTCCATCAACGTCATCAAACCATCTTTAGGTAAAGCAAAAGCGCGTTAATTGTGGTTCACAGTTCACACAGTTCATTATCCTGAAGGGGCATTATAGTCAATTGACAAGTTGTTAGTGATGATGTGGAGAGCGTTGACGCGTTACAACGACGCGGTGCACCTCATGCCAGAGGGGCCCGCTTTAGCGCCGACGATCCAGCCGTGCAGGACGTGACACGTGGACCCCCAACCCAGAATCACTTTGTTTTGATGTCGTTTTCTTTACATCTGACATTTTGATATGCGACGCTCCGGGCCCACTCTCCCCTATTGGAACGGCACTGGTAATGACTCTGTGTGAATGTGAATTAGTCTAATAACTAATACTAATATTTGCCAATGATGATGATGCTGATGATTTTCGATGTTCATATCATGATGTTGCTGGTACATGCATGCAATGCATCCATCTTTACCGCGTGATAAACGCCGGTTAGTTTCAGAGGTTTTATGGATGTAACGCATGTCATCGATTTTTTTGATTGCTTTAACGTGTCGTATAATTATAAATTTATAATGCGTTGGCTATTCAACGTTCAAATTGTGCCCACATTTTTTTTTCTTTTAAAATTAATTTGTATAATTAAAATCCAGATAAAACGCAAATAGAAATTAAACAAAAGAAAACGCGCAAAAGCTAAGACATACCCAAAAAAAAAAAAAAAATTAAGTTTGAGGATACCAACTCTCAATATATGCTTATAGAATGTTTTATATCATTATTCTTAGCTCGATGTGTTTTACGTTACAAACAATTATAAATGTTTTTTTTTAATTTGCTACTGCCCCTTACTAAATATATTTTTCCTTTGCTTACTTATGGTGGATTTTTGTTTAATATATGTTCCCCTGAATTTAGAAAAGCAATAATATTTTTAAAAAATAATTCTAACCTTAAAAATAAATCTTCTGTTGAATATTTTAAGATAAAACCTAATTAAATAATAATAAATTTTAATCATAAAAAACTTTATAATTAAACCTATTAATGCCTAAAAAAATAGCTAAACAATCAAAGAAAGCATCCAATAGATCCCGTGCATTCAATATCTCTCTTCTCTAGGTGTCACATTCTTCTATATCTTTTTCTCCAATTTTTTTTTTTTTAATAATAGTGGCAACTTTTTACACTTTTATTTTAACAATATTTTTTAATAATGAATTTAAATGAGCCTTTCAAGATTAATAAAGTAAATATAAATTTACTTTTAACCAAATCACTATAATTCTTTCTCCCTTGTGATTTATTGTTTTTTTTTAATTTTGATCAATTACTTTATAAAAAGCTTAAACATTGTTCATCAAAAACATAAATTTAGCTCGTTAATTTTAAATCACCCAAATTTTAAAATTAACAATTTAGTTCAATCTATTGAGAATAGAAAAAAAAAATCATAAAGAGACAACCATAAAAAATAAGTGAATTAAAATTAGTAAAATTACCATTCAATCTATGATTACTTAAAATCAACAATCTCAAAATCAATAGTTAAATGAGTCTTCAGATCAAGATAACCAAAATTCATTGCTAAAGATGTTAGGTGTTGATTATTCTATAGTGTATGCATATGGTTTATGTATTCATTATACAAATATACATATCTCATTTATATACATGCACATCAAAAGTCTAAAATTAAATAATAAACACATATTTATACAATTAATCAAATCGATTACAAAATTGAAAAATTCACCCTTTAAGCCTTTGGATTAGATTATTTGAAGTCCACGTGAAATGAATTTGTTGACAGTTCTAATAATTAATGTGGATGAGTTTAATTAACTAGAATAACAGTATAATTCAACAATTGTTTAACACACAAATTAATTATATTAACTCTAAATCTAATTAAATTTAATTATTTTTACCATTAATCAACACTTGAATAATTTAAAAATAAATCTATTTTAATTATTACAATTAATAGCCTTTTGTATTTGTTTTGTTGTTCTAATACTTAAAACACAAAACAAATAATTTCAATTATTTCAATTGAAATGGGCACCACCAAATATTTTCAAAACCAAAACTTATGAATTTGTAATTTCATTTCATTTTGTATACTAATACATAAATTTCAAATTAAACTAAATTTCATTTGCATTTAATTTAGTCTTAACTTAACCCTTGAGTTAACTATTAACCCTAATTAGATTACTTTTATTTAATAATAATAAAAAAATATCTTGATATTTATTTAACCTAGCCATAGTTAATAATTTACTATAGTTAGATTAACTTTAACTTAACCCTTAAGTAAGGTTAAAATATCTTTTAACCTAACTATATGGTTAACAAATAATCATGATTAAGTTAATTTTTTTATTTAATTATTATTTAAATAAATATCATGATTATTTAACAATTAAATAATCAATAAAGTAAAATTATCATTATACCCTTACTAGATTATCAAGTTAACTAGACCATAGTAATTTGTCATATTTTGACTATATTAAACTATTCAATATGGTATACTACCCAAATGCACAACGAGTACATTTCATATTGGGACTCTTTAGGTCTACGCCCAATTCGTCAAATAAAATTATTTCATGAGTTCGCGAATAATGCCTTACGCGCACGTCACAAATATTACAAATCAGCACGTTAAACCATACAAGTTGAGGTCAAAATGTATACGTATAATCCTTCCATTATTATGCTTTGAATGTGTAGGGATATAGATTAGTAAAGCCAAATCTCTATTTATTAATCCATGAACTTATCTCCAGATTTATATCTCGATAAATAATATACACAAACACTTTTGCGATATTGTTTAACTCTAAAGAAAATTAATTTTATGGGTTTATTACTCATGATCATAAGATTTTATGAAATACAATCTTGAAACATTAAATATACAACTTACATATGTAAGCTGATGAATCTCATATCTATGCACATCAGACTTTATGAGCATCAGACCATACCAAATGACACGTAGTGGTCAGAACATGAAATGTCTCTGACATATGCAGAACCAAAGTATGGTGGATCACTCACAAAGCCCACCATAACGCTCAGGTCAAAGGACCACGAATACTACTCAATTCGATAGGACCTACCTTTGACGATTTTATAGGATATCTATTGGGGTTCTCATGAGTCTGTTCAGTATTCAGCCCTGAATGGATACCTACATGCATATACAAGCTTTAAGCTCATGGTCAACTATGAACAACCATCTGTACCAGAAAAATATAGTCATACACTGATTTATATAAAAGGGATTCACCGATAGACCCGCATCCATGAAAATAGATCAGGAACTAATGTTTGAGAATATACTAGCATAATAACATTTTCTAACACCTATTGCAACTATGTCATTACTAGTGTATTCCTAGGTCATTGTCCTATTTCAAACAATGCTTTTAACTCTTAAAATTTTATTAACTCTTGTAACTTGTTAACTCATAATAGTGCTACCTCTTAACATCTATAACTCTCAGCATTACTAACTCTTACCCCTGGTCTAAAAAAGTTTAAACCAGATCTAACCTCTTCTTAAATCTTACAATGCTTGTAACATTATAAACTCAGTACCATTTAATATTAACGATTTTACTTAAAATATTTATTGTATAAATATTAAAAAATTAATATTCATATAATATTAAAATGACATGTAAGTACCAACTCCAACAAAAAGTACATAACAATAATACAACATACCAAAAAGAAGAAGTTCTCGCTTGGCATGCTAAATTATAAAAAGAGTTAAGACAAGCGAGACAAGAGCGAAAGGAGATGAGAAAGTTGTTAACTATAGTATTGGAGGAAAGCAGAATGTTATAAGAGTAACTTAAGTCTTTGGAGATTGATAGCCAAATAAGTGGTCAATCCAACCTAAGAGAGGCTCTCCTGATGATTGAAAACAGTAAACCTTCAGCTCGACTCACTCGAGCATAAAAAGAAAAAGAGTATAAGAGTCGTTTGATGATAAAAGCTTACAACCGAGCAAGTCCTACCAATATCACAACGACAAAGCATTATCACATTTGAAATTAGGAAACTCAGACTAAGTCAGAAATCAAAATATAGAGAAGGATAACAATGATCTGAACAGGCATGATGTACATAGACCAATAAATATGAAAAACAACTAGAGATGTAACGAACACATATGAATAACCTTTTAAGTACTTTAGAGGAAAAGGTTTGAGCATTAGAGGATCATTTAGAAGATCTGATAGAGGAAAAAACAAGTGACCTCCCTCTCCCGAATGTGACTGAAAGGAAGAGAAAGTCACCATTTATTGACAAGCTTAGACATAAAACTGTCTGAGACCTTCAAGTTACCTAGCATCCTCACCTACAAAAGTGTGGCTAACTTGAATCACTTCATGAATCAAAGTAACGTACTTACTATCCATTGCAGTGTTTAGACAAAATTAGATTTGTTGATTATTCCACATAAGCTTGAAAGGACAATACCTTCTCTAGTATTGGAGATTGAAGCATAAAAGTATTCCCTTTTATGGAGAGTTGACCGATAAATTTGTTTAACACTTCTGAGAAGCCTGTACATCAGTTCAGGACAACTTAATAGCTAAAGAAACTCAAGTAAGGCCAAACAGAGAGCTTGAAATCTTTAATGTATAAGTTCCATTGAGAAGTAATTTAGCTCAGGGCTTTTGATCTGTCTAGTTTGTTAGAGATATTAAAGGCGCGATAGAGGTTAAATCAGTTCTAGTACTATTTATCTGAGAACCCGATTACTACCTATATAGTCGCCTATTACTAAACATCTAAGTATATGGCAATTGAAGTGAAGGAGACGGTGAAGAGGAAATCAAAAATAAATAATACACAAGGAAGAATATGAGGGCATAAAAGTAAAAACTTATAGAATGAGACTTCACAGAGAATGTGTGATCATATGCTACCTAAGACGATAAATTATCCTCAGAGAGACCGCCTTCATGAGGAGAGTAAAGAACAAAGAACAAGGATACTTTCTTCTAGAATAGTGAAAATTCAAGATAAAAAAAGTTTATTCCCCTTACTGTCTCTTTAGAGATTATATTTTAAGCCATAAAAGATAGAGGTTTGCTCAAAGAGCCGATCACTATAAGAGCATTCGTAGGATGACTTGACAAGATTAAGAAGTGCAACTTCCATCAAGACTATGGGCACATGACCAACGAGTGCCACCATTTGTGGGAGCAAGTAGACCAGCTAGCCAAAAATAGGTACTTGGATGAGTTTAGAGCTGACCGAGAGAGTAGCAAACCAAATTTTTAGATCCATAGTTCTTGAAAAGTGATCATTTATAAATAATCTGCCTTTACTCTGTTCTTGAAGTTTTTCTAAGATTGTAAAAGAATGTTCAATAAACATTAATAAATCTTTATTCTCTATATCTTATTTTAGAACTCGACGGCTTGAAAACTTTACATTGATATAAGATTTCACGAGTCACCAAAAGGACAAAGACTTAAAAGGGTTAAGGTGATAACCATCCCAAATGACTCATCTGAAAGGAATGGATGTTTGGATCATTTTCTTATATGATTCATCCTGAAAAGGATGAAGATTTAGTATATCTTCCCATATGACTTATCCCAAAAAGATGAAAGTCATAAATGACTCATCTTGACAGGAATTAAAGTATATGGCATTTTCTCATATGACTTATGCTAAAAGGAATGAAGGTCTGGAGCATTTTCTTGGATGAATTATCTCAGAAGAGACAGAGGTATGGTGCATCTTCTCAAGCGACTCACCTAAAAAAGGATAAAGGTCTAGTGTATCTTTCTAAATGACTCATCTTAAATATCAAGGTCTGAAGGTTACTCTCAATGACTCATCCCGAAAGGGATAGGGGTATGGAACATCTTCTCATATGACTTATCTTAAAAAAGATAGAGGTCTAGAGCATCTTCCCATATAAACTCATTCCAAATGGATAAATATTTAAAGTATCTTCCTATATTACTTATCCATAAAGAGATGCAGGTCTAGAGCATCTTTTCAGATAACTTGTCGTTAAATGGATGGAGGTCTAGAGCATATTCTCATATAACTTATCCCAAAAGGATGAAGGTTTAGAATATCTTCTTAGATAACTCATCTTGAAAGGGATAGAGATTTGGAGCATCTTCCTAAATGACTCATCTCGCAAGGGATAAAGGTTTGAAGTTTGGAACACCCTCTTAAATGACCCATGCTGAAGGCATTGAGTTTTGGAGCAAGTTTAAAGCACTTTCCTAACAGAAGGCCGAGGAGATATAGGGCAAGACCCCAATAACCACCTCAATTAATTATTAGAAGACTGAGCGGGTTATGGGATAAGGCCTTAACAACTCCCTCAGTTCGCTATCAGAATGAATTTTAAGGATATAAGTTATGACCACTTGAGACCTTTTCAGCCAAGCCCTCAAGCAAGCCTTCTCAAGATGCTAATGAT
The DNA here is from genome assembly GCA_946807835.1 of Ailanthus altissimus. NCBI lineage: Eukaryota > Viridiplantae > Streptophyta > Magnoliopsida > Sapindales > Simaroubaceae > Ailanthus > Ailanthus altissimus. The sequence goes on from OX327689.1 coordinate 27,474,990, forward strand.
AAAAGGGTAAAAGCTATAATCATTGTTTCAGCAAAATGTTCAAGCACTTCCCGGACAATTATTGCCATTGGGAGTGTGGCAAGTCGATCAGCCCTTTAAGAAGACTTGAAATCCCATGAGGGCCAAAGACTGAGAACTAAATACTTTATGTTATCATAAGCCCTCATTAAGGCCACTTATCAAGGCTATGTAAACTCTCATTGAGGCTCCATAAGTCATCTCCAAAGCTAATTATATAGAGACCAAATACCACTTCAATTAATTATCTAAAGAGCCCATGTGATCCTCCCAACTAAATTTCCTATCATGCAGTACAAAATAAACCAAACTTGATCTAAGTTTAAGGTCAGAGCATACCAAAGACTCACCAAACCTAAATACTCCAAGATATATTGATTTGAGAGTAGACCTTTCAGACCAAACTAATCTTAAAAATGAATCTTATCCCTAAAATATCGGGATAAAACTTAATTAAAAAAAAATGATGAATTCTAATCTTAAAAGAATTATACAATTAAGCCTAACAATGCCTACAAAAGAGAAAGTAAATGGAGGGTTAAATAATAAATGAGGACATCTAATAAATCTAATATATTTGATGTATCTCCTCTTTAGGTGCAACATTCTTTTTTTCTTTTTCTTCAATTTATTTTTTTGTAATAGTGATAATTTTTTATACCTTTATTGTAACAATACTTTTTAATATTATATTTAAATGAGCTTTTTAAACTCAATGAAGTATATTTAAATTTGTTTTGAATCAAATTATTATAATTCTCATTTTTCTTTGTGATTGTTTGTTTATTTTTAATTTTAATTAATTACTTTGCAAAAACGCCAAATGTTGTTCTCCAAAAATATAAATATAACTCGTTGGCTTTAAATTATCTAAATTTTGAAGTTAATAATATATTTTACATTGTGACAAAATTTGTTAGTGAAAAATAAGTGTATTTACAATATGACGACAAAAGATGAAAATAAATTGAGTCAAAATTGAAATGTCATTAATTAAATTTTAATAAAATGCGAAAGTATTGGTTATTAGATGATATTTTTCTCAATTAACATCAATTTGCAGTCAAAGAAGGACCTAATTGTAGTCTTGCTACCAATCAGTAATCAGTACAAATTCATCACGATTACTGTTGATGGAAGCTGAGTGACAATGTAAATGTAATGAGTGGACTTTAGGTCTCATCCATTCAAGAGCTACTTCAAAATTTGTTATTCTATGTTATGTTATAGAATACAATACTTGCAAATGCAAATGGTATACGATAAGACAATGAAGCCAAGGTCTACTACAGGTTTAAATCTCGAGGGCGTTTCTAAAAAAATAAATAAATAAAATGATGAGAGTGGGGGAGAATCTGGTGCGATGCAGTGCACCGAACTCAAGAAGTGAAGGTGAGAACAGCGTAACTTGGCAAAATGAAAGAGAGGTGATTTGACAAGAGACCAGCTAAAGAAACAAAAACAACTCCATCAGTCGGCTTAAAGGTGTGGATTCATGCCTATGTGCACCGCCTCAGGTTCACCACCGTACCAAAATCTCGTGATACATTCCATTTTATCATTAATAATCTCGTGATAACAACTGTTACAATTTTTTTTATAAAAAAAAGGCCAAAAAGGAAAAAAAAATACCTGGCCGTATAAATATTTCCAGGTCAACCTTCGCCGGAACAAGGAATCACTCACCGACTCCTTTTTAACAACTTTGCATTATAAGTTTGTAAGTTGTAACAACTGCTAAATTAAAATATATGACAAAAATTATTTGCATCAAATTATTTTATTAAATTTGTAGTAATATTAGATGGGTTTATTATTCCTAACTTCAGCTTGTTGTGTTGATTGAGAATGGGATTCAAAAAGATTAAAGTCTACCTTCTAAAGAGAGAGAAATTTACATAATATAAAAAAAATGATGACAAAAAAATATATAAAGGAGAGAGAGAATATGGTGGGCTTTGAGCTGTGATTTAGCTGTCTCTTAATGCATTATTTCTCATACACACCACCCTCTTTCCTTCTCACACTGTCGCACACATATCTCCAAAATCCCTAGAAAAAACCCTCTCACTCTCCTTTCCATCTCTCTCCTCAAGCCAAATTCCACATTCTCTCTCCACATTTGCCTCAGATCTCAAGGGGAACACATTTTCTGCAAACGCCCATTTGGAATCTCAACTTCGGAAAATAGAAAAAATAAGAGCTTTTAAAGGAGAGAAAGTGGCATTTGGTAAATCAGATGTCTCATGTGAAATGAAGAAGAAGACCCATTTCAGCCTCCATTCTTCTTTTCATCTCTCACTTCTTATTCTCTTCTTTCTTGGCACCGTATCGTGCCTTGGCTATGCTGAGCATGTTGCCCTTACCAGCCATGGAGGTCTCACTGATGCAGAAGCACATTACATCAAGCACCGGCAGCTGCTTTATTACAGGGACGAGTTTGGTGACAGAGGGGAAAGAGTCACTGTAGACCAATCTCTTGTTTTTGAAAACCCCAGAATCAGAAATGCTTATATAGCATTACAAGCTTGGAAACAAGCTATTCTCTCTGATCCATTTAATTTGACTGGAGATTGGGTTGGATCTGAGGTCTGCAACTACACCGGGGTTTTCTGTGCTCGTGCGCCTGATAACAAGAGGATCAGAACAGTCGCCGGCATTGATCTGAACCATGGTGATATCGCTGGGTACTTGCCTGAAGAGCTTGGCCTGCTTGTTGATCTTGCATTGTTTCACATCAATTCTAATCGGTTTTGTGGTACTGTTCCTCACAAGTTCCAGAACCTCAAGTTACTGTTCGAGCTGGATCTTAGCAACAACAGGTTCGCTGGTAAGTTTCCGAATGTGGTTCTCAAGCTGCCTCAACTCAAGTTCTTGGATCTGAGATTCAACGAATTTGAAGGCACTGTACCTAAAGAGCTTTTTGATAAAGATCTGGATGCCATCTTTATCAACGACAACCGGTTCAAATTTGAAATTCCAGATAACTTTGGTAACTCCCCGGTTTCAGTAATTGTCCTGGCCAACAACAAATTCCATGGCTGTGTGCCTTCGAGTCTTGGTAACATGTCAAGACTCAACGAAATTATCCTATTGAATAATGGGTTGAGATCTTGTTTGCCTCCGGAGATAGGGATGCTAAAGAACGTGACAGTATTTGATGTGAGTTTCAATCAGCTGATGGGTCCTTTGCCAGACGAAATTGGAGGAATGTTGAGTCTGGAACAGCTCAATGTAGCACATAACATGCTCTCTGGTACAATTCCAGCGAGAATTTGTCAATTGCCGAATTTGCAGAACTTCACATTCTCGTACAACTTTTTCACTGGAGAGCCACCGGTTTGCTTGGGATTACAATCATTCGATGACAAGAGGAATTGCTTGCCAGCAAGGCCAGCACAAAGGTCAGCAGCGCAATGTAAGTCATTCTTGTCTAAGCGCGTGGATTGTTCTTCATTTAGATGCAAACCTTTTGTCCCTACTTTGCCGCCGCCTCCTCCGCCCTCTCCACCAATCCCCGTGCCTTCACCTCCTGTGGTTCCTTCATCTCCGCCGCCACCGGTTGTAATACCACAATCACCACCACCACCAGTTTACTCTCCACCTCCCCCACCGCCATCACCTCCACCACCCTCACCGCCGCCTCCACCACCACCAGTTTACTCACCTCCGCCACCAGTATACTCACCACCACCACCACCTCCACCTCCTCCGCCTGTTTACTCGCCGCCACCACCGCCAGTTTACTCCCCTCCACCACCTCCTCCTTCACCTCCACCGCCACCACCACCAGTTTATTCACCCCCACCTCCACCGCCTTCTCCATCACTTCCACCCCCGCCAGTATACTCTCCACCCCCACCATCACCCGTGCCTACACCGCCATATTGTGTGCGCTCCCCACCACCGCCACCACCAAATTCACCCCCACCTCCTCCATTGTTCTCTCCACCACCACCAACTCCATACATTTATAGCTCACCACCGCCCCCTCATTACTCTCCACCTCCCCCACCACATTCACCGCCACCTCCTATTTATCCATACTTATCGCCACCGCCGCCGCCACCTGTCCATTCGCCACCACCTCCATCACCTCCACCTTGTATAGAACCACCTCCTCCACCACCACCATGTGTAGAATACTCACCCCCACCGCCATCACCACCGCCCCCAGTTCATTACAAGCCCCCTCCATCACCGTCACCTCCACCAGTACCAGTAATTTACGCTTCGCCACCACCACCAGTTCACCATTCACCACCACCGCCACCAGTTCACCATTCACTACCACCACCGGTATCATTGCCGCCTCCAATTCCATGTGAACATCCGCCACCACCATCTCCATCACCGCCTCCGCCAATTGTTTATGAAAGCCCGCCGCCTCCAGCCCCAGTATACGAGGGTCCATTGCCGCCAGTGATTGGAGTCTCGTACGCTTCACCTCCGCCACCACCCTTCTATTGATTCTTTTGAGAATTTTCCTCCTCTAACCTTATTATATATATTAAGCACAAACAAAATTTACAAGTTCCGGCATCATTTTCCTCTTCTCCGGGGCAATTCTCGTCGCTCGTAGAGGAACAAAATAATAAAGAGATTGAGACAGTATGTGCAGTTGTCGAAGTTGAAATTGAATTGATCATCCTTAAGCAATGGTCTCTTTGATAGAAAATTTGGAGAGGAGGTCGAAAACAGGGAGAGAGGTAGAGGGGAAAGTCTCTCCATATTTATTTGAATTGTTATGGATATTTGAGTTGTGAAAAATAAAAATGGCAGAGAAAGAGTTTTAGGAGTTGCAGAGAAAGTGTATGTATAGGGATGAATTTGGTAACCATCACCATCACTGCTGCTTCTGCTAGCTAGTGATGCTGGTGGTTTGTTGGGGTTTTCATTGTTATTATCTCTTCTTTTAACTATCATACTTTTGTTTTCCATTTTATAGTATAATCATGAACATTTATTTTACTTGTATTTGATTTCTGAATTCATGTCATTCCCTTTCAAGCCTTTTCTGTCTCTTCTCTTACTAAGCTTCTTTTTAGTTGTGAGATTGAATGTCAAATGTCTCATTTTGTGAATCCATCCAATTTCTGTTCTTAGTTATTCATGTTTTGCCTTGTTTGACATAATAAGTTACCGTGAATCTATCCATGGTTGGGACTTGGAGCTTGTATGTCATTAGTTCAGTGCCCATTTATCAAATGGTTTTCGATCGGTTCTCTGTATCAGTAACCCATTTCGTTCTCGATGGTTCATTTTCATTGATTTTGTTTTTTCAAGTCCCAACTTTTCGATCGAGGCAGCAGTGGGATCTTGGAGTGGGACCTGGAATGGCCCTATTCAAGTTCCCCGTGAATGGTGGTTAGATTCAATTCTTATTAGATTTTATCATGTTCTCCCACTAATACTGGTTTAAAATTTTTCGAGTTTTGAATTCAAACCCTGTTTAGTCCTTTACTCCACGCTTTCACTACTCTGCCATTGGAATGTGGAAATGGATCTTGCAAAGCTCATCAAAAGCTTAAAAAGTTAAAGTCAGCTTAGAGTCTCTTTCTGACTGTTCATCTCGTGAATGGATTTACTTGAATGTTTTTTTCTTTCTAAAAGTCTGCAAAACTGTGTCCGGTTTCCCCACTTTGTTTCAGATCATTTCCTCGATAAATTTTCAATTGCAAGTTCCTGAGCATATCTAACTTCTAAAAGAGTCTTGAGCGCTTTTCAAAGGGTTGTGGATTTGTGGCCTGCTTTTGAACCTTCTTTTATATAATTAACCCGCCAGCATGGGGAACAGTCAGCGAGCAAATACTTGCTTTGCAAATCTACAATAGTCCCCGAGAAGTATGTGAACCACCCCACACCAAATTTATAACCGTAATTAAATCAACTAACCCAGCACCATCTTTCACAATTAAATCAAAACTGCTATGTTTGCCACTATCATCGCTTCTAAAACAAAACTCATAATTTCTTGTCTTTACCAAATGGAGCGTTATTTCTTCACGGGCAAGTTATAGTTGCTTCATGTGAAATTACAAGTCTCTTTCTGGCTGAGAATTTATTCATGTTGTTGGTGGGCAATTAAAAGGCAAGCCTAGTAAGATTTTGGTGGCAGCTTTCTTTCCTTTGAATTGCTGTTAGTTTTCCATTTCTAACAAATTTCCTACACAAAAATGATTAGAAGGTGCTTACATAATCCGGACTGGCAGCGATAAGAGCATTTGCATCTCCACAACCGTTGCTTTTTCGCAAAATTTATATTTCTTCATTTTGATTAGAAAAGAGGAAAAAGGGAATGAGGGATCGCTTTTGCGCCAATTATGCCTTCTCAATGTCTTATTCAAAGTCCTCTGCCGCCCTTGATTTTCACACTGTTCTTTCCTCGTTGGATCAACAATATTTGGAAGACAAATCCTGATTCTATCACTACTTCATCCGTTTATGCGTTTTCTTGAATGTAAGAGAATGTTAAAAACAGTGGGGATGCCAGCATTTATCGTACCATGTGCTGCCGCTTAGCTTACTCTCCAAATAACACAACAGAGTCGGTATTGGCTAGATTTTCTCTTTGCATAACAAGCAACATGGTTCGCTTTCCCAGCACTGAAATTTAAGTGAATGCCACTAAATTTCCATTATCTTGCCAGTTATAATCTGAGCCCATATATTATATTTACAATCAGCATTACCACCCATGATTTTATCTGGAAATTTTAAAGGAAAAGCCATAGATGAGGGATTGTAGTTGTAGTTCAAGCTGTCCTTTTCTTTTCTTTTCATTCCTTTTCTTTTTTCCCACCTCAGATTAATGATAGAGATCATCCGTCCCACCACATGATAATGATATAAACAAAAAAGGTGGGGCCCTATGTTGGGCGATAGTCACATGGGCTGCTAGGGCTTTTCATTTCACGTCATCAACATAATAATGTTTAAATGGTCATCTAAGTTGTTAGTTGACTACAAAACTTTCATTTAATTGGAGCTCTAGAGACAGCCTGTGATTAGGTCAAATATATTAATATCATAAAGCTAACAGATGCCCATGATCCTGACCCTATCACAGCACATGAAAAAACAAAAAAGAAATGTAACACCCTTTAAATAACTCGAACAGATTCTCCGCCAAAATCCAAATCCTCTTGATTTGCAGCTTACTTCGGCTATATATCTTGTACATTCTAAATTATAACTCAATTTTCTTAAACAAAATAATAGTAAAAACCAAACTGTCAGTACAATGAGAACACACATATATCTATACAAATACATACATACCCAAATGCCACGTGGAATATCGTATCACATTTAAAAGAGAAATATTAAAAACAAGATTAGGTTTAGGTGGGCAGCAGAGCCGTATGGACGGCGAAATTAACTATATCATTTGCTTGTACTTAATCATAAGCATCCCATTAATCAATAAGATTCACAAAAAGTCAGAGCAGAATTGAGTAATATTAGATGGCCGGTCCACTTTCTATAATTTTTGTTTTGCTGAATATTGCAAGTAAAAGCACTGGTATTCCTTTTTGTCCTAAAATGTTGAAAGGATACTCGTATGGTCTGCGTGTGTGTGCTCGCGTGGGAATTTAGATATTAAAATTATTGATATTTGACTTCAAAATGTTTAAATATTTAGTAAGTTTTTTCTTCTTCTTTTATTTAGTCTTCTACAATAATTTATGTTCTTATATATGTCAGGGTTAAAAGAGAATTTCTTTTCCATCTATTACCAATATCGTTATATCATCAAATGATAAGAAAATAAATGTACTTAATTAAGTAGTGAGACTTTTACGTGGTCTAATTATTTTTTAGTAATTTAACGTTATAAATTTTAACGTTCAAGAAAAATTTTATTTACAAATAAATAAATAAAAAATTACATTGTAAAGATAAATAATTACAAACATAGTAAAAAATTTTTATATTATTTGATAATTATTTATGTCCACAATAAATTATGAGATTTTAATTTTTTTATTAACAATAATTATCAATAAACGATTCAAGATCACAAAGATCTATTGTTAGAAATTATAAGAAATACAATAATAGATGAACTTTCTAAAAGATTTATCAATCAATTCTTGTGCAATTAATATTCAAACATTCTCATAACAACACTCTCTTTTATACAGTCAACGCTGTAGTGCTTCTTAAACTCTCTATTTGACACTATTTGATGTCTCTTTGATGCTTGTAACTCTAATGACTTTTACAATAGTTTAAATTGATTCTAAACCGTCCCTAAAAACCTTATATCTTATTGGAATAGTAATATATATATATAAATTTAAAATTAACTCAAACAAAATAAAATTAGCTTAAAATAAAAAAACAAAGTTGGTGCCGTGGCCTGGACAAAGCCCCAAGCTTTGAAACCTCATTTGTTACACTTCAAGCCCTTTATTGCTTTTAATTTTTCATTTTCATCAATTTCTCGTTCATCTAATATATTCTCGATCATATGTCAATTCTTCATTAATCTTCAACTTAGGGTTGGGCAAAAAATTGGTTAACTGAACCGGACCCAAAAAATATAAATTGAACCGATCGGTTTAGTTCAGTTTTCGGTTCTGCCTTTCAAACCAAGACCGAACCGAAAAATTAAATTTAAAAAAAATTTAAAAAAATTGAACCAAATCGAACCAAACAAAAAATAAGCCTAAATTAAGTTCATTTGAACTGAACTAAAAATCAAACTGAAACTTATAAATCAAACCAAATTGAACTGATTCGGTTTACTATTTTTCGATTCAATTTTTGATTTTATTTTTTAAAATCGAACCGAGTTTGTTCACGCCTACTTCAACTTAAAATCATACTCCAACACAATTTTGATTCACCAAATTCTAATGTAAAATTTTGATATTTTAAACAAATTTAATGCAAGAGTGTGCTAGCTTGAGGACCATTTACTTATTACATAAATTTTTAAAACTAATGGGATTTATTTCGTGATTAGAATTTAGAAAATTATAAATTGCCCCTCTTATTTTAAAAATTACTTATTTACCCTCTTAATATTTTATATTGCTAAAAAAAATCCTGCTATTACAAAAATTATGTTAAATCTAAACTCTTATAGTTTTTTTACTAATCTACCCTTACATTACTATTTTTTTATTATAAATTATTAATGTAATTTTTAAAAAAATAATAAAAATAATAACATATTTATATTATGATAGAATGATGAATATTTTTAATTATTTTATATTTATTTTTTATGAATATTTAATATTTTTAATGCATTAAACCAAAGTCGAGTTTTTCACGTATTGCTGTTCTTTTTTAATCGATTCTTTTCCCAGAAAAAAAAGAAAAACGAAAAAAAAATTGTTATTAAAAATTCACTATAAATCTTACATTTAGAATAAGAAAGTGAGAATTCTTCCATCCAACATGGGGAGGACTAGGATTGAGCCCATATGTCGTTAGCCCACAATTGTAGAACTTGGTCTTAGCCTGTATTTGAGCCCATGTTAATGGACTTAATGAGAACCTTGAAAAACACCCAGCTAATTTATAATTGCAGTCACACCACTTCACCGATTGAATGGGCTACAATCTATCTTGAATGGACTTGCTAACCTTTGAGGAAAGACGCGTCTGGCTTTAACCTCGTGGGGGAAAAGCTTTTGACCTCTTTATGATTTGATTTTATAGTGGTAACAACTAATAAACAATACATAATAATGAGTAATGATATAATATGACATTCACGATAAAGTGCCAACAAACTTTTGATTTTTGGTTTAAGTGGGCACAAACGGCTCCCTTAATTGACGTTAATGGAGTAACATCAAGCCCCTTTTCGCATTATTAAGTTAAGCACAAGTAGCAGGCACGTGATCCAAACAGATATTAAGATTTAAGAGATGCCAACTTTAACAACATTCTTACGTACACGCAGCGAATTAGCTGGGCCTGCGACTCTGAAAGGGCAGGCAGCTTCAGCCTTGATGGGGAAAAAAAAAAAAATTGCACAGGCGAAAGATTCCTGAGAGCGAGTTAAGTTGGTTTTGTTGTCTCTTGCTCCTTTAGCATTATGATGCGAATTGTGAAATCAAATGAAACACTCACTCTGCCTAACTGAAAAAGCATATTCTTAAAAGTGGAGAGAGAGTGGCGTAATGGGTGAGAACTGATCAGAATGTTCTTGCTTTTTCTATTCCTTTATATTTAGTGGAATTACAGAGCGTTTTCATTTGCTTGGACACGAATCTTTATACCCACATTCTCTTGAATTTGATAGTACCTTACAATTTACTATTTTTACATTGCAATTTTAAAAAAGCCATTTTAAGCTTATTACATTTACACGCAAGTTAATCGAAATCCTGATATAATGGGCAACATTCCTTTGCCATATGTATATATATATATATATATATGGAATTTTATAAACTCCGGATACAATGTATGAATGACTCTCTCGTATTACTAACTAACCTACATGATATTTAAAATTCACTCGTATGGTTTTATAATATGATTCTATTTTATATGCGAAGCATGTGCTGTAAAATACATGAGGACGATATTCCCCCAAACAAGAATAATGTTAGGTAATAGCAGATTTTAGAATCTTCTTTCTAGTTAAGTTAATTTTTTTTTCTTTGAATAATCGTTAAGTTGTTGTTATTATTATTAGTTTAGTTAGTTATAATCATTGTTTGTATTGTATTTTTATTTGAGTCTAGATAACAGTTTTTTTTTTTTTTTGAAGTATCAACATTATAATTAAAATCAAGTGCATTAATCTTCTTAACAGGATGGGATAAGCGCATTTCTTCATTTATGATTTATGAAGTGAGTGTTCGATAAGAGTCTGATATATGTGTTTTCTACTCGTAATGGTGGTATCTTATGATGTTGCTATATTATTTAATGATCTATATACATATATATATATATTTAAAACAAATTTACAAAATCAAACTGTTTATTAGTATGATCTAAGTCACCTGTAGGACAACTGAATTTTTAAAGTTAACATTGTTGATAGTAGAATTTAAAAAAATTTAGATTTATAAACTGAATTTGTATTTTTTTTAAATAATAATTAGAATTTTGGAAAGGTTGACTAAGATAATCAATCTTGATGCATATTAGGCTCCAAATTTTTTTATAATTATGAAGAGGGTTAAGTCACGTCAAAATTTATTTTCGGCGATAACCTTTTAATGTTTAAATTAGTAATGAGTTTATAGAAAAGATAAGAAAATTAATTAAGCAAAAAAAAGAGGTTTTTGTGCAAATAGAATTTTTAGGGTTTTTAATTTATTTTATAGGCTCGTTATTATTAGGTTACAAAATCCTATTAAAATTATGACAATTTTTTATTTTTTTATTTTAGACTCATTGAGTATGATTTGTATCAAAAATTTTAGGGTTTCAAAAATTTTAAAAATAAGACTAATTTAAGTCTTCATTCGGTATGTATATTCCTTGTTGTCTTTGCAAGAATTTAATGATCAACTTCAATTAGAACATATTATTGAAAATACTTATTGATACTAAGGACTTTAAGACCAAACCCTATAAGCATGTTTTTAAGAATATTCTTTTATTTAATATCGAGTCTTCTAATAACGGTGGATTGAGGCTTGGGGTACTTGTGTGATGAACCTTGATGAGGCCTCAAATAAGATGTATTCAGAATGCTTAAGCTTGAGGTTTATGTTTTGCCATATCACGTCTTTCGTCAACTGAGCTTAGATCGTAATTTTAGGATTAACAAACATAAAAATATGTTTATTTTTAATTTTAGAGAAAACCTATTATACCAATTACTCCTTTGGAGCATCAAACCTTTCTTCTTTGCCAATAAATTATTCTGGAGACGAGTACCTAGCAGCGAAAGTAAGAGGGGGAATATTAATTACCCATTCATTGCATCGTTTTAACCTGAAACAATTGTCTCCGGTAACTATCATTGCAACATACTTTAATGATTATATGTCCCTAATTTCTCTTCATATTCATGTAACTCCCATGCTGCTAAACCATCATGTTTTCCCTTGAAAGTAAAATATTGCAATTTAATTTAATTTAATTTTACTGGATGTAAGTAACAGTAATTTTAATTAAGAACAAGTTTCCCTCAGAAAATGCTCCATTAACAGTAACAACTAATAAAATAAAACAAATGCAAAGGGAAGAACATATACACACCACTTTAATCAAAATTTGTAATGTTCATATGTAATCTTCTCTGCTAAATTCTATTAAACAATTCAAGATGTAAATTATTTTGCTTGAGAATTAGTTTAATAATTAATTATTGATATGTTAAAAACAGTACAATTAGAAATAATAATTTTAAAAAAAACTCTATTATTGCTTCGAAAATTAGATCTCAAGGACACAATTTAATTAAAAAATTAGTTTTATTATCTGGATTTCGTACTCTTTTGGTAAGGCAACCCAACAAAGATCATGGGCTTTAAGCAAATTTGGCATGCTTTACATCTAAGACACAGGTCGAAATTATTACAAACTGAAACTGAAAAAAAGAAAAAAAAAATCATTATATAGAACAATAAAACGACCATCATAATTACTAAAAACATGATTGTGTGAAAGCATGCATCAAAGTTTTCACCTTTTGGGAGTAAATCTTCTACCAACTTATTATCACTCCACAAGCCAAGCAACATCAACACCCACTCAGGCCTCAACCGTCTGATTGCAGTTACTTGTAAGTTTAAATTTCGCATCATCATCAGATTCCAAGTGTGGTATCTGAGTTGCAGTTTATCATAAACCTTCTCAGGATTAATACTAATTATTGATAAATAAAAATAAAAATTATAAAATTTTCTTATAATTGTGAAAATTACAGGAGGTTATATATATATATATAGATAGCGGAAGCAGGAAGCTTCCGGCGGGAAAAAAGAAAAAATAAAAAACAAGCAACAAAAGCTTCAAAAGCTAACACAAACACTCTCTCTTTTTCTCAACTAATTTAAAGAGAAATCAAAATCCAAAAGCAAAACAGAAAACCAATCTGTTTCTCTCTCTCTCTCTCTCTCTCTCTCTCTGTATGTTGTTATTGAGAGAGAAGGCGATCGAGAGAGGGGCTTCTCCAACAACCTTCATCAGTACAGATCTTCAGCTTCATCACCGACTCATTTTCAGGTGCGTTTTTTCAATCTACATCCTCTCTTATCTCTCGCATGCGTGTTAGTTTGTCGTTTGATTTTTGAGGCATTGTCGTTTTGAATCTACTGAGAGCTTGTGGTTCAAGATTCTTTCGCTTTGAGCTAGCCAGAGATCGCTAGATTATAATGCGAGGATCAGCTAAGCCATATACATGAATGCATTGTCTTGTACTGTTTCTCATTGCTTATTATTATAATTCTTTTTTTTGGTCATTTATCTCCTTAGCCGTTTCCTTCACCGATGTTCCGCGTATATAATCCATTTGATGTTTTGTTTATTTTTTTTGGATGGAGCTACTTACTGCATTTTAAACCAATCAACTGCCTCAACTTAATCGTGTTCTTCGTCTCTCTGTAATTTCATCACCGTTAGAAACTTTCCTGTTTTCATTTTTTTTTTGGGAGTAATGATTCATTTCCCCAGCAAGCAAGCAAAGAGTAAAGTCAGAGTGACTTTTCTTTCTTTGAGAATTATCAAAATTCTCTGTTCTCTTTTTGACTTATTGTTTCTAATTTGCTAATTTTTTTATTTTAAATCACAAATCCCTATGGAAATATATCGATTAGATGCTTCTCTAGCGTCTTCGTGTAATGCCATTTCCTCTGTCCTCTACAGACCAAAAACAAACATTAATAATTACGCACCAAGTTTACCCCCGAGTAATTAAACATTGTTGTCATTTTTCTTATTATTTATCCCATGGGGTTTTTGAGGGTATAATCGTCTAAAATGTTGTATTTTTACAAGGTTCCTCTTATGGACAACTTGCAAGCGGAGGAAAGATTCCCTTTACTCATCTATCGCTTGCACGCTTCCCCAGGGATTTAACGATTTATAGACATTTTGTTTTGGTTTTTGGATTCTTTCTAACTGTTCATCAAATTCTTGTGTATGTGTGCGTTAACGCGTGAGTTGTGACCCTCAAATTAAGGAACTTCATTAACTTAAACTTTCACCCCTGTTATTTGACCAGTAGCTGGGCACTACTACATTCATACACAGTGGGGTTAAATCCATCAAAGAAAAGAATATACCTCTCTATGCATTACACGTATTTGCTAAGTAACTATTCTTATGTCCGTCTAATTCTAACCCAAATCTTTTGGTTAGATACATCACTGACTCAATCAAGGCCGTAGATTTTTGTCGATGGGCCGCGTGATTGATTTTCTCCGATTTTGCATCTGGCCACCTTTTCATTTTTATTTTTATTAGCGTAGCTGAGTCTAGTTTAACTTTGGGGTAGCGTACTTTGGCTCATTTAATGTAGACAGCTCTGTTTCGCAAAATTATGATAGTCTCCCACGGCAAAGCGATTCGTAAATTTATTAAAATTTGTCTTTATTGGTCGAGGGTTAAAGTAGATTAGGGTGAATTTAGTCCACAAATTTAAGATCGGTAACGAATTCAATAAGTTATGAATTTGGTGAAATATTCGGTAGATATGTAGATATTTATATATTTTTTAATTTTATAAAAAAAGATCAAAGGATATTAATTTGTTATAGCTTAAATTAAATTTTTAAAAAATATATAAATTAATTCACCAGTTGTTTTCATTCTCATTTATCATATACATATTTTTTTACAAATTTATCATCTTTAATTCTCTATTTTTACAAGATTGTTAGTTCACATTCGTCAAATATTTTTTTGATTTTTAAATAATATATTTCGATCTCTTTTTAATTTTCATCTTATTAACATTACATTACTTATAAATAATTTGAAGATTTAAGAGAAATGAGTTAGATTTTTTTTTGTTTAACTTTTTTGCTTATTTTCTTCACACGATGAAAATTAATGGCTATTTTATTTTATTTTTTTACTCTTTTAATATTTAATATATTATTAATTTAACTAGTTAACAAATTGATTTACCTTAAAAGTATAATATGTCAATATAAATTCATTTATAGGACATGTTTTTAAATTTTGAATCAAGTTTAAGAAAAAATTATTTTTGTTTAATTGGGTGTAACTTAAAAATGAGTTATGGGAAACTTTTATTGAGTTTAAATTTGTGATATAATTTTGATTATTATATTTTATGATTTTTTTTAAAAATTAATGTTATGATTTTATATTTTTTTATTATATTAATTTATAATTATTTAAATTCACGGATAATCTGTTGCGAGTTTAGTAAAAAGTATATATTCATTAAAACAAATTTAATAATGAAATTTCAAACTCGCAATGAATTTGCAAATAATTTAATATTTTATTTTTAAAATAAATACGAATGCATAATCCATCACAAATCTAATCTGCTGTCATCCCTACTCCTAATCTTTTAGTTATAGATAACTTTATATTGATCTTTTATGATAAATATGAGCATATGTTGTACAATGCAGTTGAAGATCGTCCGAGTCAGTGAAGTTCTTTGCTTCATTTCATTGACGCTCTTGTTGATGAAGAGTTGTTCTGGGTCTAAGGAGGAATGGAGAGTAATGCAAGAAGTGACATTGAGAGGCATGCAGTAATCAAACAGGACTCGTGGTTTAGTCAGTTTCGCAATGGCTCCAATCCTTGGATGGCAAGATATGTTTATGCGATGATATTCTTAGTTGCAAACTTGCTAGCATGGGTAGTTCGAGATTATAGCAAGGCAGCCTCCCCAGAAATGGAAAGTAAGATTTGCTTGTTTGTTTCACTCTAGTGCATTATAACATTTGCTTTTCTGAAATAGTTCGGCCTATTTTCTTTCTAGCTATTTCATTTGTTGTACAGAGGTATACTTAAAAAAGTAACAAGTTTGTCAAAGTTTTTGTGTGCTGATGCTTTTTGGTTGAAGTTGGGAAAGTGTTTTACTAACATGAGAAATCTTCCATCATATTTACAATTCTATTTGCTCATTCTACCAGTGATTGTAATTCTAATTCACATTTGGCGAGTGATTTTGGTGCAGAACTAAAGAACTGCCAAGGCGGGCATAACTGTTTCGGTGCACAAGGAGTTCTTCGTGTGAGCTTGGGATGCTTTGTATCCTTTTGATCATAAGCATGAAACTCTAGTCTTTTGGAAGATGATAGTGTTTCTGAGTTTTCTTGATTATACAGAGATCAGCATCCATCATAAAACTAAACAACTTGAATGCATGGTTTGTGAATCCAAATGGACAGAGAAAAAGAGATTGAAGTTCCTAATAAACTTGAATTATTAGCTGGTACAGATTCATCATGTGAACATCTCATAATAAAATCCACAAATTTAATCTAAGTATAGATTTAAAAGATGACAATAAGATATTTACAATTTAAGAGGCAGTTACCAGTATGCCTGGTCATCGAATTCAAACTTGAATGATAGTCTTGTATGAGCATCAACCTGCAAACAGGTTTTTCATTAATTGAATCTTAGCATCAGTTTTGTGATATTTCTTTTACATTTCGCATTATGCCTTAACTCTTCATCAGGTTTTTTTCTTCATAATGTTTCTTTCAACGGCTGGAACCTCAAAGTTGCATAAGTCCAGGGATTTGTGGCATTCTGGATGGTGGACTGTTAAGATTGCCCTGTGGATTACCTTGACAATCATACCCTTTCTAATACCTTCTTCCTTTATTCAACTTTATGGTTGGTGTGGTTCCATTATAAAAAGTCTATTTTCATTTTCTTATGTTATTTTAACTCTATGATCTAGTTGACTTTGTGTTTTCATTACTTAGATCACGCTTTTAATGATTTCCTTTTCATTTATTTCGCAGGGGAGATTGCACATTTTGGTGCCGGGTACTATTGATTCCTGTTATAATTTCCTGTCAAAGAAACATGTACAATCTTATTAGAATTGGTTGTTCAGGAAGTTCATGATGCTTCCTGTCTAAGTTGAGTCACCTAAATTGTTAAGGGTGTTATGTTTAACAACCTTTGAAAATGCTTGCAGGGTCTTTCTACTTATTCAGCTTATAAGCGTAATCAGTTTCATTACCTGGCTGAATGATTGTTGTCATTCTGGAAAGAATGCTGAAAGATGGTAAGACTTTCTTCATTGGGGGAACCAAGGACATAAAATTTTTTTTAGCCCTTTTCAAGAAATGATTGGTTTGTATTAGATCATTAGCATTTGATGCTGCCATTTATTTGGTAAGTTTAATATACACTATTATACTTAGTAGTCCTGGCCCTCTTTGGTGTTGTGTAATTTTCATCACTATCTAACAGCATAGGAAAAGAGTTCTTCTGGCTGGCTTTTGAGATTCATTTGGTTTGGATGAAATTGCTTCTGGATAGTTAAAATGTTTCAGCAATACCAAACCCATTGAACCCCTCAATGACTTATGCAATGCAATAAACTATATGATATAATCCATTACCTTCAGAAAATTTTCTGCATATTCATAAAACACATTGTTACATATAAACTGTTATGCAATAAGGAGATTAAAGTTTCAAACACTGTGTTAGCAATTTCATAGGAAATTTTTCTCTCCGAGTTAAAAGAAATGTTCTCATATTTGCAAAACCAAATGGTCACATTCCTAAGTCAGCCAAGTGCAAAAGAACTTTGTAAGTTTCTATAAAATATTTCCATGTTGTATCTTGCAGACTTAGTCGTTAAAAAAGGCCTACCCCTGAAAATTATCATATACCTCATAAATTTATGTCACGATAATCTTTGGGCTGATAGTGCATTAGAACTTTCTGTTGTATTCTGGCACATAACCAAAACAAAGCTTTTCCATAGTTTGTCAAATTTATTCTGACATATTAAACAAAAAAAGCTTTTGATAGTTTGTCATATTTTTCAATTCAAATGGCTTATTTCTTTAACCATTGTCTCCGCCAATTCTTTTTGACAAGGATCATATAGATCCGCATGATTTATGTTAGAGCAGTTCTAAACAGGCAAGCATGCATAGGCTTCTTCTTTTTTTTTTTTTATCTTTCAATAAATTAAACATTTGATAGTATTGCTTTATTATAAAGATAGAACTTTCAATCACCTGAAGTTTGATTACGATGACTTGAGTATCAGTGCTGACAAAAAATAAATTTTGGATTGCAGCCACATCAATGTGATGCTAATTGCAACCATTGCATATATTATATGCATAGTAGGGATCATTATGATGTACATTTGGTATACGCCAGATCCTTCTTGCCTCCTTAACATTTTTTTCATTACATGGACATTGGTGCTCCTCCAACTAATGACCAGTGTCTCTCTGCACCCAAAAGTAAGCTCTAGCTAGTGCCTTCCTTCAGTTCATTCACGTGTTAATGTGAATTTGAAATTACATTCCTTGTTTCTGCTTGAAACAGATAAATGCTGGGTTCTTGACTCCAGGGCTTATGGGACTGTATGTCGTATTTATCTGCTGGTGTGCCATCCGAAGGTACTATTTTGAAGCTTTTCATCCCGTGTTCTAATTAGTTGTACTGATTGATGCATGTTACATAGCATCCTCCATAATTATCAGCTCTGGGCCAATTATAGTGAGAGGTGCTTACTTGTTATAAAGAAAGAAAAAAATAGAGAAGAAAGTTGAAGCTATGGAAAATGAAAAGTTTCTTATTTGTTCCCTTGGCTTTTCACTAACCCCCAGATATGTTTCTGCACCAAAAGCTAAGATTCCATAAATTACATATCATTCATAGAGCTACTGATTGAATATAGTAGTTATTCAAACGGAATAATTATGTTCATCAGTGAATTGGTTTGCTATTAACTTTATTAATCATATATTAGTTTGAAACAAACTGTACGGTGACTAGCGTCTTTCTTTTTGATGGATAAACAAGTGCTTTATCTTTTGCTTCACCTTGGCAGTTCCTCTTTTTTTGTTTTTTTTTGTTTTTGCAGTGAACCAGCTGGGGAAAGTTGCAACAGGAAGGCAGAAGCTTCAAACAGAACAGACTGGCTTACCATCATAGTAATATTTTTCTCTCAAAAATCTCTTACCAATTTACAAAATATGCTGGCAGCAGTTATTTTAACTAGGAAGCCATCAGCTCTCTTTCTTTGACATTTGTTATGTGGCTTGAACTGTTGATGTGTTAAACCTTTCAGCTATCTCAAGATTCATCAATATCAACAACTAATCTGTACTTGGTCCAAAATTGTCAAACTGATTCCATGAGTAACATAATGTATGAACATACAAAATCAAGAAGGTTCAATGTTAGGATCACGTTGAATCCAAATTCCAGAATATTTGCATATGTTACATTTCGTTGTAGAATTGAATGACGGGAAACTTTTATAACATGCACTGACAAGCTTTAATCTTCACATCTTTTGTTTTGAATAACAATTTTTCTCTTGTATAATGGTAACTCTCATATTTGACAGAGCTTTATTGTTGCACTACTTGCAATGGTTATTGCGACGTTTTCTACAGGCATTGATTCCCAATGCTTCCAGGTATGTTCTGCAATCCATATGAACTTTGTATTGGTTGCCAATATTTTGGATACTTTGTCTGACATCAGCTGCAGCTCAGGAAACGTGTGCCAGCTGAAGATGATGTTCCATATGGTTATGGTTTCTTCCATTTCGTTTTTGCCACTGGAGCAATGTATTTAGCGATGTTACTGATTGGCTGGAATACTCATCACTCCATTAAAAAGTATGTCCCATCATCACTAATTGGCATCTTCAAACGCATTTTACATATTCAGCTGTCAATGTGCAAACACGCAAAGATTGACTCTAGATGCCATGAAATCTGCTTTTTTGAACTTACATTTCATCAAACTAGAAGTTGTTCCCATATGTAAAACATGGATAAGAAATGATTGAGAATGGAGAATAAGTGAGATATGTTACTGTCCTAAACTCTTTTGCAGGTGGACAATTGATGTGGGTTGGACTAGTACTTGGGTCAAGATAGTTAACGAATGGCTGGCAGTCTGTGTATACAGTGAGTATTTGAAAACATTTACATTAATCCATTTATTACTGCAGCTAGCCAGCTATTGTGACACACTGTAAAAAAATATCGCAAGTGTGCTAATAGAGGGAGGTTGTTTCCTCGTTTGTTTTGGGCAGTCTGGATGCTGGTGGCTCCAATCATTCTGAAGGGCAGACAAACAGCTGAATCTGTGTAAGAAGCTCCTCAAATCAAAGGGTCTCATAATTAATTCTTTTGAAATTGCTCCATTCGTTCACATGCTTTGCACATGGCCGTCTTTGAACCAATTGCAGACACTGCCAATGCCAAGAAAATATGATAAGCAAGTGGTTTAGGCCATAGCATTCATCACATTCACAGCCATCCATTTGCTCATTACCTTTCTTATCTTTCTAAACGAAACTGATATTCCATCTCTTGCTCAGCTTAAAATGGGATATAGGAAAAGCTCATAATGCAAAATTGTTTGTAAATATATGCCATTGAAGAAATATATTATATATCGTTTCAGGGGCTTTTGCCCTTCAAACCTTTTTGGCTTCGTTTCCTGATTGTCCAATTATGGCTTGAGCCTTTAAGTATTCTCATAGATAGCTACTGATTAGATTAATGATCACATTAAAATGTAATTTTGCGTTTTAGAGGATAAAGTTTTCCACATTGCTCTATTATTATCAATTAATAAAACTAGTTATTACCACCCTATTCTAAGTACTCGTACGTTTTGTCCGTTTCATTATCAAGTAATGTTACAATTACATATTTTGTATCTTACTTTATATTTTTATTAATGTGATGCTAATTAAAGAGTGTTATACGTTACATTTATTGACTTTTTAATTGTATTATTAATGTAATAGGTGCATTTTACAATTATTAAATGTCATATCATAATAAAAATATAAAATTGAGATACAAAATATATAAATATGATATTACTTTAAATTATAATGGTACTAGAAGTTTTTTATAGTAAGAAAAAAAAATAATAAATTCAAAATGTTATTGATAGTTGGATACTACATCTACTTAATAGAATTTTTTTCATGTTTTATTATTTTTCTTAAAAATTTATTTATTTTTATTCTTACCCCACTTTCCTCAAACATAAATACAAACCTAATTCTAATAGTAGCGTCAGTAAAATCTAATTTGGGATAAAAACTTATTTCTGTGAAATTATTCAATAAAAAGACCACTAATTAAATTTTTTTTCTCTCTAAATATATGTCATAATTTTGTTAAATAAGTGTACACAATAAGCCCATCTCATGTAAGTTTCTGTTAATTTTTAAAATTTGTTATATAATTGGAAAGAACTTAACATTCTTTGTATTTCTCTACTTTATTTATGTTAAGTATAATTGATTTCGGTAATATCTCATAAATTTCTGCAATAACATCATTTCAAAGTTCAAATTATAAAACAAATCTACGTCACTAAAATTGATCGTTAGAATTTGTATTACAATTTTTAATTTTACTAAGATCTACTTTAACATCTATTCAATTAAAAAAATTATTGAGAACAACAGTGTAAGCCAATAACTCATACAATTAAAAATCAGGGGATATCTCTAAATACAATGACTCGTATCCTTTTTCTAGTGGAACTTTTAATCTGTATTTAAAAATTGAGGATTTTCTCAAACAATTGTAAACTAGGAATCTATTACTGTATTTTTATTCTTACAAATTAAAAACTAAAAAAATAAATATAACTAAATAGTTTTATACATTAATACAATAAATCACCTACATCAAATGAGAAAAAAAACAAGCTTTGCTAAATTTGCTCGCCCATATTCGTGATTAAGGTTCTTTGAGATTGTTGTGTGGGAGAGATTAAAAGTGACTTTAAAAAAATATTTTATTTGTTTGATAAAATAATTTTCAAATCACTTTTAGTAAAACCATCCTCTCATTTTGAACGAGAGAGTTAATCTTTAAAATCTAATTTTGAGAATCAATTTTTTTTCTATAAATATAATTCTAATTTTATCCTCATATAAATAAAAAAAAAGATATAAAATTATATAATTACAATTTAGTTAATTTTAATTCTATCTAAAAATATAAATTTATTAAATTTTAACCAAATTAAACTTTATTTTGCATCTTATTTCATTTCTTCTCTAATAAAATAATAATAATGAAAATTTAATAATAATAATTTAAGATATATTATACACTACTTTCATCATGATTTGATGTCTATTTCAATCATATCAAATTTTACTGCATTATAACAGCAGAATTTATCAAACACATATAAATTATTTTTGAATCTCACAACACTTTTAAAAATATAGTTTACCAAACATTTAACTCCTTCACTTTACAATAAACTATTTCTTTGATACAGCTAACAATGACTATTTTAAAAGCTATAACAATCTCAAATTGAACCCAAGTAATTGGGCTTCCATTATTGACTAAATACTCCAATAATAGAAGATCTCACAATAGCCTTGATCAGGAACAGATAGAAGAGAGAAGAAGGATGTATAAAGCTAAAACATGTATCTACTCAACAATTTTAGAATTGATTTATTAAGATTATAACTTGTGAGATAGTAAAACAGGCATAAGGATGTATAAAGCTAAAACATGTATCTACTCAACAATTTTAGAATTGATTTATTAAGATTATAACTTGTGAGATAGTAAAATAGGCATGAGGTCCTCTTAAACAAAAGTATTAGAGTAATACCAAATCAAGGCAAATGAAAATTCGAAATCAGAAGAGATTTCAAAATACAAAAGATTAAAGAGAATAAGAAATTTAAAGACTACTTTAACAAATTGATGCAAATTGTCAATAAGATTAGGTTGTTTAGAGAACAACTTTCTACAAGAGAGTAATAGATAAGATTCTTTTGACTCTCTTTGAGAGGTTTGAATTTAAAATATCTACTCTTGAAAAGTCAAGATATTTGTCAGACATCACATTGCCAGAGTTGATTAATGCTTGTAAGCTTAGAAACAAAGAATGTCATATAGGCATGAAGAGATAGTAGAAGGAGCTTTTCAAGCAAAAGAGAATAACAAGAACACATGTGAAAGTAAGGGAAAGAGATCATAGAATATGAAGAATCAAAGAAAATGAGGAACCAATACTAGTGGTGAATTCAAAGCAAAATCCCACAATGTCTATACTGCAGCAAGACTAATCATCAACAATCAAGTTGTTAACAAAATTTAGAGGTAGAATATAGATCATGTAAGTAGAAGGGACATATTGCCAAATTTTGCAAGACTAAACAGAAGGAATATTAGTAAGCATAAGCACAGGCTGTACAACAACAATAAGAAGATCAATTGTTTGTAGCTACTTATTTTTGTAGAGAATAACTTATCTAGTGATGCTTGGCTAATTGTTAGTGGTTACACTAACCACATGACTTATTATGATTCCATCTTTTAAGAGCTTGATAGAACTGTAGTATCTAAAGTCAAAATTGACAATGGATAATTAATTGTAGTAAAAGAAAATGGTATAGTCAAGATTACAAGTTATGGCGAAACAAAATCTAATCAATGATGTACTGTATGTTCTTAAGATAAACCAGACGTGCTTAATGTAGGATAACTACTTGAGAAGGGTTATTCATTTATATTTAAGCAGAATAAGTGTAAGGTTTTTAATCTTAAGAAAGTTATTTTATTTTCTGTTGGTATGAAGGGCAAAAACGTTAGTTTAGACTAGACTAACTTTAATTATAGTGCATATCTATGTACTATAAGACAAGCAGACTTATGGCACAAAAGAATGGGGCATTTTTATAAATCAACATTAGAGTATATGTAGAAGGAAGAAGCAATGCAGGAAATAGAGTATATTGGTAAAGAAACAAGGGTTTGTGAGGTTTATCAATTTAGAAAGCAGACTAGGAAACCATTTCAAGTAAATAAAGCTTGGAGATCCTTTGAGAAGCTGTAATTGATACACATTGATATGTGTGATCTTATGTCAACAGAATTATTCAATGGCAGTAGGTACTGTGAGTGATTTTAAACATATGGTGCATACATATGGATATTATATCTATCATTTTAAAAAATGCATCATATACGTATCTCATACATTATAGTGCACAGTGGAAGAATGAAAATATAATTTTCTAATGATAAACAAAATAAGTTTTATATGTATATCATAACTGTAAATAACATAAGGATTGAGAATTTGTTACCTTGACAAGCCTTTGATCTTTTGCGTTGCCAAAGTCTCCACCATGAAGCAACACATTCACAATTTTTATTTTTTAACACCGTATGCTTGGGAAAGCTAGAATAGCTGCTTGATTCCAACTAAGATTTAACTCTTAAATCCATTGTTTAGCTCATAAACATTTGGACTACTACAGGCTGTGTTTGATTTATTCTAGTTTAACTCTTTAAACAACAAAAACATGTTTTCAAATGCTTATAGTAAATTTGGCCATGTACTAAGAAAAGAAGAAGAAGTTTTTGGATGTAGTTTCACACTTATACAATCTCTTCAACTTTTGACAAGAAAAGGAAAAACATTTCTCTCTCACCCTACTTGTCTTGGCCGAAAATACCTCACTAAAATAAGTAACATATTGCTCTTATTTATTTTTGCTTTCCTTTCATTTAGTCACATAATGGTCCCACTTGTAAGATCAATGCTTACCATTAACATTTTGTTTATAATTATTTATAATAAAAAAAATGAAAAAAAAATTGGATGCTTTTGGTTGTGCAACCAAAGGAAGACAATTTCCTTTCTTGTTTTACATAATTTTTGTCCCACCACCACATGACAAACCCCATATCTCTTTGTTTCATTAATAATTTATTTAATCTATATTAAACAATTAATTTAATTATATTAAATTATGGTAGAAACATATGTCAATTTGACTCTACATCCCCTGAAACTGAAGAAGTATTTAAACCATCGGCCTTGTTCAGATTGGAAGTCCCAATCATCATCAAAGTTAATGAATTTGGGAAAGGCTTACTACTAGGTGGTAGTCATTTTTTCAACTTGGGATCCCTTTTTATTCAAAACTCCTTACAAGCTTTTGCATATAGGTGAGGCATTTGTTTTGCCTAATTGAGATGTCATTTATTTAAGGAAATTGGCTTGTATAAAAAAAAAAGTTCGTTTCTAGTTTTTTGGTTAAAAGCATCACATAGTATAGTGATAGTGTCTGGTCCATAGTTGCAGAGTCCATCGTCCCTTGAAAACACCACCCAGAGAGGAGGGTTATAGTTCAGATGCACACTAAGGAATATTATTAGTAAAACAGACGTATAAAGTGTATATGTACTATAGCTACAAAAGAAAATAGATCCTTATTTGGGTGTTTTGATGGTGTCCCCATCTGGTCTACTATCGCCTTTTCACCGCTACTAGACTATTTTGGCCCACAAAATGTCACAAATGAATTGATAGACAATGAGGGCAGAGTTAGCCATTAGGTTAATGTTTCTAGCTAAAACAAAAACCATCCTTCTGAGCCATTAGTCGAGAATCATGAAGATTATAATAATAATTATTTAACTTCTATTAAATAATAATATCATATATTATTATTATTATTATTTTATTCAATAAATATTTTAATGAATAAAATAATAATCTTGTTTGTTCAACAAATAATGTCATTTTGGTAATTTTCAAGTCAAACAATAATTGGCTCATAATGTGCCACGTGTCAACATCTTATTGGTCAATAAATAATTGTTAACTTATTGATGTACTTAACTCTTAAATCTTGACACGTACATGATCGGAGAGAGACTGAAGCAAATGTCCGGTCTACTGAAATTTACTGAATCGAACTATTCAATCTATTATGTTTCCCTAGTATACAACGAGTACACTTTATATTGCGGGACTCTCTAGGTTCACATTTGATTTGTCAAACGGAACAATTCTGTGAGTCCATAATCGATGCCTCACACATACGTCACGGATATTACAAATTAGTGCAGCAGACCATACAAGTTGAGGTTATTGTGCATATGTATATTCCTTTCGTCAATTATATCCTGAAAGAGAGGGGATATAGATCACCACCGTTAAATTTTCATGTGCTCATCCGTGAACTTATCTTCAGATACGTATTTTGATAAACAATATATGTAAACACTTTTACGATTTTTTTTAACTTTGTGGGAATCTCTTTTTTCAGGTTTGTTGCTTATGGTCATAAGACTTTCTAATACATAGTCTCGAAGCTTCCAGATATACAACTCACCCATGTGAGCTGACAAATCTCATATCTATACACACCGAACTCTATAAGCATAGGACCATACCCAATGACACCCAGCGGTCACACCATGAAGGGTCTGTAACATGCGTGGAACCAAAGTATGGTGAATCACTTACAAGCCCATCGTGACACTCATATTAAAGGACCACGTATGCTACTCAATTCGAGAGAACCTATCATTGACGGTTTCATGGGATATCTATTGGGGTCCTCGTTGAGCCTGTTCAATATTCAATCCTTACTGATACCTGTATCCTACATGAACTTTTGGTAAGCCCATGATCAGTTAAGAACAACCATCTAGACCATTTATGTATAATATACATTGATTTATGAAAAAAAGTTCCACCGACAGACCCATATCGGTGAATAAGAACAGAAATATATAATTTGATATTAGACTTGCATAATAATATTTCGTAGCACTAATTACAACCCTTGCAACTATGTTATTACTAGTGTACTCTCAGGTCTTTGTACCATTACAGACAAGGTTCTAATTCTTAAATTTTGTTGATTATTATAATATCCTAACTGTTTAACATTTATAGTTCTCAACGATGCTACCTCTTAGCACTGATTTAAACTCCTTTAGACCAGATTTGAACACTTTCAGATCATATAATGTCTATAGCATCACAAGCATTGTACCATTTAATAAGTGTAATTAGTGATTTAACAAAAGATGTACTGTATAAATTTTATAAAATAAAATATTATTATAATAATGGGATGATGCGTAAGCACAAATCCCAACAGATACTTCATTATGTTTTTAGATGATATCAACAGGGTTTTTTGGGTTTATTTTTGAAACAAAAAGTAAAAGTTGCAGGAGTTTTTGGAAAATTCAAAACCTAGATTGAAAATTAAAGTAATTGTCAAATAAGGACAATAAGGTCAAATAATAAGACTGAATACACTGCTGACAAATCATTAAATTATGTAAAGATGCTCGGATTGAACATCAATTCACAATTCCCTACACCCTAATAGAATAGAGTTTATAAAAGGAAAGACAAAACTTGCATGGAGATGGTTAGGTGTTTATTTTTTAAGAAACACTTGTTATTAAACCAAATCCAATATCACTAATTTGAAAGTGCTTGGCTACCTCTATTACACCTTCATTCTAAAAGCAAAGATATGAAAATTGAATGAGAAAGTTGAACTTGGAATTCTATTAGGCTATAGTACCATTAATAAAGGATATAGAATCTTCCAACCTTTATTAGAAAAGTTCATCATCAGCAGGGATGTAATTTTTTATGAAGAAAAAAATGAGACTAGGATAAGGCTGAACCTAGAAGACTCTCTTTTGAAGAGAAAATTGCAGACCAACTGGAAAAAGATAATATTAATGAACATCCTATAAAAAGGATAAGATTACTTGCAGATATTTACCAGAAATGCAGTGTTATAGTTCTAGAACCAACAACATATGCAGAAGCAGCAAAAGATGAGAAGTAGGTGGCTGCAATGCAGGAGGAGATAAGAATGATTAACAAAAATCAAACTTAGGAGCTAATAGACAAGCCAACACACAAGAATATTATAGAAGTCAAATAGGTGTTCAAGATAAAATTAAATGTAGATGGTTCAGTAAAAAAGTACAAAGCATGAATGATAGCGAAAGGCCATAGACAATAATTTGGAGTGGATTTTTCAGAGACCTTTGCACTAGTGGCAAGACTGGATACAATCAAGCTACTCTTGGTAATTGCAACACAACAACAGTGGAGAATCTATCAGTTAGATGTGAAATCAACCTTTTTAAATAATTGTCTACAAGATGAGATATTTGTAGAGTAACCTAAAGGTTTTGTATAAAATCCAAGAAAAATTTACTTGCTAAAAAAGACTCTTTATGGACTAAGACAAGCTTCAAGGGCTTGGTACAAAAGAATTGATGAGCATCTATTAAAAATAGACTTTAAAAAGAAGTATAGGTGAGACAACTTTATATATTAAGGCAGATGAGCAAGACTTAACAATAATATCAATATATGTAGTGACTTATTGATCATATGGAATAATGTTAAGCTTGTTGAAAAGTTCAAAGAACAAATACAAGAAGTATTTGAGATGATAGACCTTGGTGAGATGACACATTTTCTTGGCATAGAAATAAAGCAACAATGAATGGCATATTTATTAGACAACAAAAATATGCAAAGAAAAATTTAATGAAAATCAAAATGGAGTGCAAAGTCATGGACACACCATTGGCTGTGAATGTGAAGTTTTGCCTAAAAAATGGAGCTAAAATGGTTGATGAAAGTCTTTATAGGGGCATTATTGAGTGCTTAATGTACTTAACAACAAGAAGACCTGATATAGCTTTTACTGTGAATCTACTTTCACGATATATAAATTATGCTAAAGAAGTACACTTGAAGGCTGCAAAAATGATACTCAGATACATTAATGACAATCTTGGAATTAGATTTGTGAAGAAAGATAAGTTGGTTTTACATGGATATGCTGATAGTGATTGAGTTGGATATTATGAATATATTAGGAGTACTTTTGAATACTTGTTTAGCTTTGGATTAGGGTGTTTTATCCGGAGTTCAAGAAGCAAGAATTGATTGCACAATCCACTACAAAGGCTGAGTTTATAGTTGTTGCTGCTGCAATTAATCGAGGCTTAGTGCTGAGAAAGATCATGGCTAATTTAAAGTTAAAACAAGAGATTGCAACATAATTATTTGTGAACAACCAAACTGCAATTGCAATCTCAAACAATCCTATGTTTCATGGTAGAAGAAAGTATTTCAAAGTGAAATTTTATTTTCTAAGAGAAGTGCATAAGAACAATGAAGTTAAGCTTGTGCATTGCCGTACTGAAGTTTAGCTTGTAAACATTCTTAAATTTGTTTAGGACAGGATTTGAATATCTTAGAGAGAAAATGAGTTTACAGCAAAAATAGCGAGCAGTGTTGAAAGATGCCATGTTTGCTGCTGAAGATTAGAACAAATAAACTGCTTTTTTTTTTTTTTTTGTTAAGAGAAATAATAGGAGCTGAAGTTTAGAATTTGAATTTTAAATTGCTGTTTTAATTAAATAGTTGTGAGAGTTGTATTTGAATTAAAATTTCAGTATTTAAACTCATGTAAGAATTGTAGAAATCAATTTTTTTTTTTTAAAAAAAACATAGCAACAACAGTTTATTGTTAAAATTCCAATTTTTCCCACGACAGCAAAACACCAACAGGAACACTGGCTTATGTTATTAAATATACGAAGTTTTTTTTTTAGGCGATGTTGAGCTTGCTGAGCCAGAGGCGATTTTATTTTTTTTGCAGGTTGCTCTTGAGTCGGCTTGTCCCCTCAATTGTTGGAATCTCATTGTACGAATGTAGTTAGCTTGGTTAGGGGGCTGGCAATCACCAAAAAGGAAAATCTATTCGGTGATTTCTGAGCTTTTTGAGTTGACGAAACGAAAGACGGGATATTTTTCAGGCATTGTAATGAGGCTGCTCACCAGTTTAACAAGTTAGCTCTTTGCTGTCAAGAGCCCGCTGTTTGCTTGAACGAATGTCCAACCGCCTTTTTAATTAATGGAAATTTTTTAAAAGAAAACACTACCACCACCAACAAAGCAAGAATAGTGAACAGAAGAAGCGTTCATCTCAATCTTCAATTACAACTAACGGAACGGTATCGGAAAAATCATCTGAACCTCCAATAATATTAGCAAACAAACTGTACTCAACTATGACAAAGCATTCTATTAACTTTTCACAGACTCGAATAGCTCACCACAATATTTTACAGATGACAAAATCATACAACAAAAACAACTTAATAAAATAAAAATGATACGGCAAGTTGGGGCAGCGGGCAACACACATCACTCAATGCAACATCAAAAATTACAACAATAGACAACATAATGCATAATAGTTTTTTCTTTTTAAAAAACTAATTCTCAAAAGAGATTCCCACGCCTCTTTCAAGTAACTCTTTCCCATCTTCCTGTCTTCCCCTCGCCTCTTCTTACTGCATCAATCTAATTTTCAGTGGCCAATATGGACGACATTCAGCCCTTGAATCGGGATTGAATATGACAAATCTTCCCTTTGGTTGGATCATCTAACTACAATAAAGGAACCAAAACTTCCCCCCAGCTGTTTGGTACGTAGCAACAAGGTGATGCTTACACTAAGACGGAGTTATCTTTGTTTTTAACATTTATCCAAATGGGTTCCCTCCAGCAGAAGAGGAAGGCTGTGAGGCAGCAGGAGCTGATATTCTGCCAGCCAATTGTTGATTTGGATTCATGAAGCCAAAAGCAGCACCTTCACTGCCAAAGCCTCCCATTACTTGTTGCCTGCACAGGATTGTTAAAAGTATCAATATGTGTTCGACATTGGCAAATCTAATTTCTCAACAAATTCTTAGACCAATTTACCTCAGACATGAAATTTCAATCTCCTTTAGTTGGGAAAACTTATAAACTAGAATTGCAACAACTATTTTAAAAGAAAAGCTCACTCTTAGCAAAAACTCCTTTTGTTGCACACTTCATTTGACCCTAGCTGGTCACTGATGCCCAGCCACTATTTTGTTTATTTGCTCAACACATTCAACCTAATCCACCAGTTAGCAAATATGCCTCAAAACACATTAAAACATGTTTAAATTTGTCTATCAAATAATTACCTGGAAGGTGGCATGGTACTGGGTACTTGCGGCCCCATATATGGTCCTGCAATTTTTAAGAAGAATTTAGCACAATAAAAGGGGCAATACAATGTAGACTTGGTAGCAAACAAACTGCAAAAAGCAAGCTTAAAAAGACATTGATTTACTTGGAGGCATTGCTGGTGCATAAGTTGCCATCTGGGAGGGTAAAGCTGACGCATAAGGCAGCATCTGGGAAGGCATTGCCGCTGGATAAGGTGATGACTGGGGTCGCATCCATG
This sequence comes from Ailanthus altissimus, assembly GCA_946807835.1. Classification (NCBI taxonomy): domain Eukaryota; kingdom Viridiplantae; phylum Streptophyta; class Magnoliopsida; order Sapindales; family Simaroubaceae; genus Ailanthus; species Ailanthus altissimus. Next base: position 27,506,239 of record OX327689.1, read on the forward strand.
CTGGTGAGGGAGTAACAAGGCTGGAAGTGTGCAATAAGCCCAAAGGAGGTGACACATTTGGTAAAGCACCTTGTAAGGGTGCCATGGCAGGAAACTGCATCACCCACACAAAGCAATTCTATTAATTATTCAATTGCTACTAGATTTGAAGTCAAATGGAAGGGGGCAGTGAGGGCAGCCTTGTATCAACTTCATTTATCCATTACATGCTCCAATATTTTATTGATCAAGCACAATAAAGATGCCAAACTGAGCACTCTTCATTCATTTGCTATCTACAAGTATGATAGAAATAAGTTAAGTTATGGGACTCAATTTATCCTAGGTAAACTAAGTTTAGTATCCCGGATGTTGAGAATAAATGCATGAAGTGCTATTATCCTTTTCCACAAGTACTTGAATCCCCTCCATGCATGCAGACAATAATGTGACATTTTCAGTTTCCTTTTTTGCATAATTATATCAGAGACACTTGATTTAATAAGAATGAACAAGTCAACAGCAACGAACAGGATCAGTTAGAATGAATTAAATTAACTTACTGTTTGGGCTTGAACTGCAGGTGAATCATTGTTGAGATCAAATGGGTTTGTTGTCTTTGACTGCACAAAACTTGGAGCAGGCTGCAAGAACAAAAATATACACAATTATGAGTTACTTGTTGAGAAACTGTACATATAATTATATTGGTATGTAAAGGTACCGCTGCAGTATTGTATTGCATAGCAAACCCCATGCCATAAGGTGGACCAGCATGCCACCCTGGTGCAGATGCAGGAAAGGATGAGTAACTTGCTGTAAATAGATCCTGCAGTCAAACCAGAAGTTACTACAAATACATGATGCATACACAAAGCAAATAAAATGTAGGTAAAAGTTTAAAACAAACATTACCACGGGCAGTTCTTTTCTTCCAGTTGATTTTACTTCAGCAGGGGAAGGTTGCATTACACCACTGGAAGTGGCTTCGAGTGCAGGTTTCGGAACAGATTGAGGTGGCTGTGCAGATGGCATATTCCAAGACCCTTGTGTATTTTGAGCAAGTAATGAATTCCATTGCTGCCAGAAAGAGTCGGCAAGCAACAATTTTAACAAACACTTGACTATATCAAAAATACCATATAGAATTTGAAAAGACCGAATATAACCCACCTGATTAGCTGAGGCCCCACCAACCAGCGGTGTAAATTGTGATGAAATAGACTGGCCACCAGTAGTACGGAAAACAGAAGGCTGTTGATGCAGCATCCCAAAGGAATTACCAGCATTGACAGGCAACGCAGGTGTTGCTCCCGGGGCAGGTGCTGAAACATTTGCAGAGGGAAAAGTTGCAAAGCCACCCACTGGTGCAGCAGCAGGGGCAGCAGTACTGAAGGGTGAAAATGGGGTGTGCCCTGCAGTTGCAACAGAAGAATTACCAGCAACTGGTAAAACATTCACATTGGTCACAGGTGCAGTTATTGGAGCAGCTGCACCAGTGGGTACTCCTGATACTTGACCAGGTACAGATGTCGGCACGGACAACTGAGAAAAAACAGATTCCAAACTATTCAAATTTGAAGAAGCTTGAGGGGCCTTCACCTCGGCGGGAAAATCAAAAGAGGCCCAATTGTTTTCATTTATAGAACTTGCTGGCTGTGAAACAGATTGAACTACAGTTGTCTGTTGTGCTTGTGTAGCTGCAGAAACAGAAGCAGGAGCAGGTTCAGGATCAGCATCAAAGTCGATTAAACTTCCAGTAGTCTCCAATTTAATTTCTGCCGGATTCTCATTGGAGGATCCCAAGCTACCAGAAGATGCAGTTCTCTGCAATTACAGATAAAGATTTTGTAAATAAACTTTCTTTTCATTTTTCCAGAAGATATTGAAGAGAGAAAATATAGAACAAGAGAAGATGAAAGAAATACAATCTTTAAATGAATGCTTAATATCCCTGAATCAGCAGTATTTGAACAGTAAAATTTATGATAAAAACTGTGAATATTCAAACATGTAAATGAAACAAGGATAAGCACCATGCGAGACAGAAAAACCATTATGTATGCTACTAGAGTTGTTTTACAAAGACTACAATGAAAGTAATACTACAAGTTTTTAGAAACCCTCCTTGCCTAATAGAGGTAAAATTTCAAAAGGATAATAATAATATTTGAATAAATTTGTAAAAGAAAAAGGATGTATAAGACTTTTAAATACATTACAGAAAAAAGATATCCAAGGAACATGTTACTTATATTGAAACCATCTGTTTTTTCATTAGAATTCTACCCAGGGCATTAACAGAAGAAAGAGGTAGAGAGTGCGAGAGAGAAGAAGAAGAAGAAATGAAAAAGGAAAGGAACCATCCAAATAAAGGTAACAAAAATCAACAGAGTAGACTTTCTCAGTAGAGCTTAACACTAGGAAGAAATCTAAATGACTTAAATAGAAGAAAAAAAAAATTTAGAGATGGTCATATTGATCAGCTCAACTATCAGATAGAAGGCAAACTCCAGCTTGATGGTCCCATTGAATAACTTCTAAATATGGCATCACTGACAACCATAATGCCAACTTCTTAGCAGTGGGTGGATCATCAAGCATATAACAAACAAAGGTATAAGAAGCAGAATATAGGAGACACTCATATTTACAATTATAAACAAGTATGGAGCTTGACAAAAACCCCACCTGTGTATGAGAAGAGCCATCAGCAGCTCTGCCACCAGTTGCTTTTGGAGGTTCACTTATACGAAGAGGCAATACATTGTCCCCCAAAATTTCCCTAACAGGGCGAACCATGGGGGGACTGGACGACTCCACATCTTTCTGCCGCTCAGGTGACCTGCCTTCCGGCTTTGAATCTCCATCAGATATTCTACTATTTTCAAATTTTCGGCCATTTCCAAATCTATCATCTCTACGCCAATCATTGACAATCTCAGGACGAGCAGGACTATTCCTCCTATAATCACCATACTGCCGACTATCTTGCTCATTCCCAGGACTTCTGCTTTCATCATAACCATACCTTGAATTCTTATCATCACTGTAACGACGAGCATATGTATCTTCATATGGTGGGCTTCTAGCACCTCCCTGATATGTATCTATTCTCCTGTTGTCATAGAACTCTTCCTTGTCACCCTGCATGATACACAATTATTTTAGACAGAAATTGGGATAAGTCCATAGCTACACAAGAGAGTAAACATATCAAATGCATTGAAATTTGATAACATATACAGCATTATTGCAGTTAATATCCCAATAGAAATCAGGAGGCAGGGGTATCTTACCATCTTCACTCTTGGAGGCTTGTCATAGTTCCTTTCGCCACTGTATCTTCTATCCACATACAAATGCTTGATGAAATCTCGAAGCCTCTCAACATTACTGGCAGTAAATTGTTGAATCAGATATGGGATAATCACTAATATGCATAACTGGACATAATAAAAACAAGTAACAACCTGCTGTCAGGGATGGATTGATGCTGTGGATCCCATTCTTTGAAGAAAACTTCCCTAGCGCGCTGATTACACAGTAGAGATATGAGTTCAAGATAAAAAAAATATATGATAAAAGAAAAGAACATCACATTGATACCTGAGAAGGTTTACAAATTAAAAAGGAGAAGAATGTATTATATACCTGATTTCCTCCTTCTTGAAGAGAAATAACTTCTTGTGACGTAAATTTAGCCATTGATATTGATTTTACTCGATGTGTGAACTCCCGACTGGAAATATTTAAACTAGTTAAGCCAGGGCAAGCAACTTATTTACCTCTCTCTCTCATTCTCTAGAAACAGTCATGCAGATTCACATGTATTTTAAAGGAAACTTGTGAACAGCCCAACTTAAAATCTCATAGGAAAAAGCATTCGCAGAATAGGAGATTTGGAGGGAATTAATGTGAAAGAACACATGCAAACTTACTGTATTCCACTGCAGGTGGTGCAAACGAATGTCCAGAAATTTGTGCAAACATATTGTGGTCCCTGCTTGGCAGAAAGAAATTAGAAGAAATATAACAAATTGCATGTTTTGCTTCTTGATGTAGGAAGGACAGTCATAAACAGACTACTAACCACAACATATTACTAATATAATGAATGTAACATTTCATATTCCTCACAAGCTTGGGTATAGCTCCAGAAAATTTTAACAATCTATTGCAATAATTTCACAGCAATTCCTTCATTATCTATAAAAGTTCCTCATACAAAATATATATATATATATTTTAGAATTGTGGCTTCAGGAAATTTTCAAAAATTTGCATTCTGAGGTTGTAGAAGAGTTATTTACTGAGTTTGTAGCACAAAAATTGCTTATTTCATCACTGTCCCAACCACTTGTGAGATCTCTAGAGTTCATCGACTTCATAAATAAATTAAATCCTCATGTTGCAAGAAACAAACACTTCAGACCAAAAATTGCCAAAAGCAAAGCAAATTTCTGTGACCTGGTCAAGACAAACTTGTTCATGTCTCTTCCTTTGGGGAAGAAAGAAAGAGAGAAAGATACAAATGCATATCCTGCTCAAGATTCTAGAAGGTAGATAATTCATCAAAGTCTCATCCATTACTAGTGGAATCTCTATAATGCCTTAATATAGTTCTTAATGTCATTCTGAGTAAAACCCAAAATTAAAAAGTAGTTGCAGTAGCACAATTCTATTGGCTCATTTTTCCTTCTATATACATGAATAATTCTGTGTGGTAATTAACTGCACCTATTCATTAATTTCATTAACTTCATTTTCCTCAAACAACTCCACTTACTCATGACACCTGGTAGTTTTAATTATCCCTAGAAGTTTGAAATAATTTACTCAGCAGAGTTCACATTACCGATCAATTAACTTATACCATCAACAACTTATAAATTTTAACTGAATGAAACCAGACTTAAATCTGACACAAATAATAATTCATTATAATTCGCAAACCTACTAGCTCCATAGTTGTTCTACTTCTATGGGAGACAACAATTTAATCATCACATGTATGATTCCTGCACTGAACTAAATTCAATGTAGAACAAAAGCAAGAAAGGAAATAAATGACATACCAGACTGTTACAATTAATACATCTTCGGTTCTCTTGAAGTTTGAGAAGTCCTCGAATTATTCTCTCATTTTTCTCGTCCTCCTTCACTCGATTAGCCATTTACGCTCCCTACATATATTAAAAACAAATGCTAATTGAATTTTCCCCAGAACAGAATGCACATAATAGTCGTTATTAATACTCAAAATTATTCTCCGAAAATCGCAATCCAATCAGCAATCACCAAATAAAGTAATGAATGCTCCTAAATTAGATTGCTGAAAGCATGATCAAACAAAACATATGCTAAGTTGCTTTTACTACTACGTGTTAAAGCCACATAGCAGCTCTGTTTTCTTTCTGTGCGACACTTTCTCGGTAACCAAACAGATAAATTTGGCAAGATAAACATCATAATTGGACATTCCAAAGCAATGGATCTGAGAAATCGAGAGTCGTCAAAGTTAACTAACACAAACAATAAAGCTGATGAAGAAAACAAGAATAACTGACCTAAATCGGAAGCTGAAAAAAAAAATAAAAAAATTTGTTGAATTTACAAAGATTGAGCTCGACGAAGATCCAGCACTTTGACTCACTTCCCTTAAATGAATAAACTCTAGAAGAATCTGAAAAAAAAATGGAGAGATTTGCCTTGCAGATCTTTCAAAGTTTGGTAGTAACCAAGGCAGGTGACCTTTGATTATGTGATTAATCAAACCAAAGTCTGTTTCTCTTAAAAATTAAGAGAGAAAAAAATGTAAAATGTGATTTAAGAGAGAATATAAGATTAAATTATAAAAGAGAGATATAAATGGGTAAGAAAATTGAGATTCACAGTGTTTCGGGCATACGAAGGAGGGTAAATTCCCTATTACAGCGGGCCAATACTTATTTTGACTGTATTCAAGTCTTGGCAGCGACGGTCCACGGTTCTAGAAGGCGACTGTGTTTTTTCAAAGAGAATTACGTAATTGCAGTTTAGCTCAATAATTTGTTGATGCTATGGAATATAATTGTTTCAAATTTTGTAAAAAGAATTATCTGTTAAGCTTTTTAATAAATAGAGTTTTAAACAAAATTGAGCATATTCTTTATATATTTCTTTTTTAATTTCAAATTTGTATTAATTAAGTAACTTTCATAAATAAATAATTTTGAACATATTTAAAGTTCATAGATTTGTTTTTTGTCAACTCTTATATGAGTTAACAAATAATCGTTTATACATCTTCATATTTTTATTTTTTAACTGGAAGAAATAATCGTTTATATATCTTCATGTTTTTATGTTTTAACTGAAAAAAAAAAAGTGGTAACCTGTACAAAGAAAAATCTTAGTAAAAATAAAGCTCTAAATTATATGAATTTATAAAATATATTTGTTTACAGAAGATAAAAGTTATCCATTGTGATTTTTTTTTTTTTCTTGTCACTTGTCATCATTATTAAACTATGTGAGCGTGACTCTTGATTTTGAAATTTGATTGGAGATAGTGTGTGTATATAATTAATTATTTTTCAATTCACAGTCACAAGTCACAACTGACACAGAAAAAGGGGGAATACAGGTGATGTTCCCCAGTAAGATTGTTAAAAATTAATTTCTTAGAATCTTACCTTTTAAAAAGTAAAATTTAAATAGAAAGTTTTGGAATGGTAAATTTTTCCCGTCTCTATGTATGCATATGAAGGCGGGGAGTCCGTTTATACTTTATATAGTCGGGGTATTAACACTCTTACCCCCTAAGGTTAGCATAAATTATAGTTTTATGATAACTTTGGTTGCAATTACACTGTCATTTCTTTTACTTAATTAAAAAAATAAAAATACCTTAAACATATTTAGTAATAAACTTTTGAAAATATTTTTATTTTTTTATTATATAAAGGGATGACAATGTAATTACAATTAAAACCGCCATCAGACTGTAATTTATGTCAACCTCAGGGGGTGACAGTGTTAATACCCCTTATATAGTCACAGTCTTAAAATTTGTTGACGAGCGATGATGGCGGTCTCTAAATTTGTTAAGCATGAAAAGAGAAAGCGAACCGAAAGGTGATATATACAGACAACTATACTTTAATCCTCGCGATATAATCAATGTTGCATGTGAATGGTTTATCCATTAATTTTAATTGATGTGGCACATTCCTTTTTTATATTTATGTAGCAGTAGAACCGACACATCTGGTCGTTGCGAGGGATCGAAGGACCACTCCGGAGTGCAAGACCGGACTCCACAATCTCCGTTAGAAACGGCTTATCATTACACAAAAGAAAAGGAAGCAAATAAAGTACAACGGACAGACTATACAACTTGTTAGTTAACACCGAAATTTTTATTGCGGAGGCGAAGAATTAGATTTGTTAGATTTTTCAAAATGAGATACAGATTAAAACAAAATAAAAATAAAAATAATACAGTAGGACACATAATTATAGTGGTTAAATTCAATTAAGCTTATATTTATTTTATTAAATTTGATTAGCCCGATATTATTAAATAATATTTTTATAATAAATATATAAAAAGACATGATGGCCTTTACAAATCTCAAGCTATAAAAAAAAAATTACTTTACTATTATAATTAGCTTGAGAGTCTTTCTTAAGAAAATCTTTTTAAGAGAAATCGTTGAGGAAACTATGCAAGATAAATTTTATAGGCATAGTCAAAGTCTTGTAGGATTAAGATAAATTATCTCAATTCTTATGCAAAACGCATCCTAAGATTATAACAAATATATAATTTTAAAAATATGATAATTCTAAGGATTTTGATGGCAAAGATTATTCAAGTATTTAAGGTGGCTTGTTAATCCTAATTCTAGTCTTTGATTAATAACAAATTTTAAGTAAAAACTCTAGTTAGTTCAAGAAAGAAAAGTACTCGATCTTTCAAAGAGTATTTCAAGTAATCTTATTTAGTCAATATTAATTACCGAGAATACTTTATTTATTGTTGAGACTTCAATTTTTGCGATCCTCAAGTAATTCAGGATTTATAAGTCAAGTTATCCCTTAAGAGAAATGAGCTTTTAGGCAGAAGAACATATATATATATATATATATATATATATATATATATATATATATAAAAGAAGGCAATAATCTCAATTATATTTTATAAATAATTTTCTAATATTTGAAAGGGAAGAAAGTAACTTTTTGCATATACATTCAAAGAAAAAGTGTTCGGTAAAGTAAAAAACCTTTTTTTTTGTTTTCTAGTAAAAGTTAACACCAAATAATTTTTTAATCTCACGGCAAAAAAATAAAAAAATTATAAAGAGAAAAAGATGTTTGAATTTTTAAAGTTTTACGAAAAGAATATATAGGTTCTAGTATTTTTTAAAATTAAATTGACACTCGTGTCAAGTAATTGTTTACATTAAGTTTAACAAACAAAAAATAGTAAAAATGATAAAATATGATTATGCCAAGCTTTGATTAAAAAAAGTAAAAAAAGAGAGTAACTTTTTACTTACACATTCAAGAAAAGTGTTCCTGTAGAGCAAAAAAAAACAAAATTGTTGTTTTTTAGTAAAAGTAAATGTTAAATATATTTTAATTCCACGAGAGAGTGAAGTGAAAAGAACTATAAAAAAAAAAATAATATCTCGATCTTTAAAAATATGTAAATTCTAATGTTTAAAAAAAATTTATTTCACTTCTATTAGGTAATAATTTTTATTTATTTTAATGAAAAAATAAAAAAAAATGTAAAAGTATGATTATCCTCTGTTTTGATTATAAAAAAGTTAAAATTTAATTAAATATTAAAAAATAGTAAAAGTAATAAATAATTTTTAACCCTAAGAGAATGAAGTAAAAGGAATTGCAAAATATATATATATATATATATTTAGACCCTTAGAATTTTAAAAAAGAGATATGTAAATTTTAATATTTTTAAAATTTTTATTTACATTCGTATTAGCTAATCGTTTTCATTTATATTAATGAAGAAATAGCAAAATTAAAAAAGTATGATTATGCCTTTGTTTTAACTAATAAAAAATATCAAATTTAATTAAATGTTAAAAAGAAAGCTTGAACTTTTGACTTTATATTTAAAGACCACACATATTTTAACTTACGAAATTATTCTAACTTAATATTTATGTATGAGTCTGTGAATCTATTAACACATTGTCCTTAAGACTATATATTAACAGTTTAAAAATGTTATTGATAAGTTTGAATCTTGGTTGCTCACATGAAAAATAAAAAAAATCACCACTGTGTTAAAACAAATTTTGTTGATATAATGCCAAAACTGAAAATACAAAAACATGAAATTACATGACCCTAACTACCATTCACCGTTGCTAGTCAATGTTGATGCCCATCATCCGTAGTCGACCATTGTCTACCATTAGTCACCACCCATTAATCATTGCTCGCCTTCGGCAAACGATGACTGACAGCAGCAGGCAATGGTTGATGGTTAGAGATGGCAAAAAAATTCGTACTCAAATTTAGAATCTTAGTTTTTTTTTCCCCAAGTATAGATTTCAATTTTTTTTTAGATTATATACCTAATTTTCTAATACTAGTACACGCTAAGCACAACGTTTAACCAGAGAAAAAGAGAGAACTAAAACAAAATACACACAAAATCAAAACCCCAACTATATTAGCATATATTAAAGCTTACTCATCTTTCTTAATCATGTAGCTCCATTAGAAATTCTAGGTATAAGATATATACCTCGTTTAGATTTTATACTAAAGAAACAATTTGTTAAAACTAGGGTTAGTTTTTTTTCGTTTGAAAAAAGAGTGAAAATCAATTACTCATTTAGAGAAAGAACAAAATGTAGAAGAACATAGTACAATAGTGAATACGAGGAATTGGTGTTTTAACTGGCAACGCGAAAAAGAAATACGAGTAATGATGATGGTGATAACAGTGACAGTCAATGAAAGGCGAGAGGTATGCTTGTTCAAAGTAATCAAAGGATTGATGTTGGTAATCAATGAATTACTTTTTATTTTTTTAAAAGACTTAACATTATTTAGTTTTGTGTGAATCTTGTATAAGTCTTGTACTATCACCTAAGCCAATTCAATATAAATTTTGTACATATTCTTATATAGTCTTATAATGGTATTATACTGTCACCTAAGGCATTATTATTTATTAAATAATTTGTTAAAAAGAGTCTTATACCAAACTCCAAAAGTATATGATATTGGAAGAGTCATATAACAATCTTATTTTATATTTATACGAAGACTTAATGTAACATAGGTTTGTACTTGATGCATAATTTTTTAAATAATTAGTTCTAATTAAGTTAGCATTTTACTTGTGTTTTCTTTAAATCAATACACATCATGCACGTCGTGTGAATATATTAGACAAGAGTTGCTATTGTCGAGAATTTTAAGTTAAACAATTTTCATGTGTATATGCAATTATAGTTTGTAATATAATTTATATTCTCTATATTATTCCAATGATGCGTAGATCTCTACATATGCAAAGACTAATTTTCTCGTTGGCCCACGAGAGGAATAAAGATGTAGTTGCAAAAAATATAGTTGTTGAGGGATGCGGCCATAATCAAAAAACCTATACAGCTACAATTCTACTATATGCTATCTAATACTCTAGATTCAATCATGAATACAAGAATGTAATTTCAAATATACTATTATTTTTGTTTATGAAATGATTGTTGCTTGTATGTATATATGTATATAATAGTGAGTTGTTCTATAACTAATTTACAAATTTTTTTATCATTGTTGGTTTTGCAGATCCTCGTGATAAGGCTAAGTGATTTGTTATTTTAAAATAGTGGTGTTCGGGAGTGTATAACTTGTTGGCTGAATGCTAATGGATATTGACTCATGTAGTCTAAATAATTTTTATCGTTTAAATATTTGTTTGCTTGTGTCGAAAAAGCAATCATGTTTTAGTTATTTTCTTTAATATTAATGTGTTGGACATTGTTGCTATAATTATATTGCTCTTATAATCTTATGATTTGGATTATTACTCCACATTAAATGTGTTGTATGAGATCATATTAATTGTGTCTTTCTCTTAAAATTGGAGGGTTGTAAGATTTGTGTTATAACCAATACTTTACTTAATGTTGTCTTGTTAGAGTGTTGTATAGTCTTGATAATACAAGACTATTTGAAATGGTATTTTGTAAAAAAAAAATTAAGTGCATAAAAAATATTCACAATACAAAATCTTAC